>OZ017781.1:7333393-7515926 GCA_963969325.1 Lycopodina hypogea
GGGGGGGTGATGGCAGAGAATACCATATTTCTATCTGCTCTCCTAATGCAGCCGCACAATTTTCTCCTTTTGATATCTCTGATCTGGTTTTTCCCCTAACATGGCATGGGACGCTTTCTTCACCAATGGAGGAGATGTCTCCACCTAGAAACCCTTCGAATCCGTCCTTGTTCCAATTCTGCCACAATGGCAAAAAAATGAACCCCCTTTGACACACTTCCTGGGCCTCTGAATGTCCTGTGAAAGTTTGGGGAGGGTGCTCCCAAAAATAAGGGAGTAGGAATTACACACAGATAGACAGACAGCCAGACAAACAACATTAGCTCAATTATAATAGGACTGTAGCCAATTACTACAATCATCACCATAATTATCATTATCATCATTAAAATCATCTTCATAATCATCATCATCTTTATTTGCAGAGATACCAACTCTATTTGGAAGAAATGAAAAAATCACAAAACTAAAATGGGAAGAAGCAGTACAGACAGGGCCAGGATTGATTATCCCACCTTTACTTCCTGATCAAACTGATGGTAGTGCTGATATGTTTCAAGAAAAGGAAGAAAATCTGATGGAATAACTTTATAACATTGTGCTTTTTTAGGAATATTTTTTTGAGTAAGAAAAATTTCTGGAATTAGTACAAATTGTTTGAATATGGTGAAGTTATGTGTTAGACACTCAATATGATTAGGGTAATATAAATACTGGAACATTCTCAGTGGTTGTGCTATAATGATTGTTGTCCTGATAACACATATCTAAAATATCAAGAAAGAAAAGAAATCTCTAGTGTTATCCACATGGTAACTTCATTTCCTGGGTGGAGTCTTAGGCAAATAAACATCCACATTTGGTATATTACGTTTATTATTTCATTCATTTCTTTATTTTACCTTTACTATAACTATATCATTTTATTCATTGTTACTATAGCTATTAATGTCATTATCATATTCTTATTTTTATAATCATACTAAATATTGTCAATATTTATGTACACCTCTGTTACTGTTATCAGTGTCAAAGCTACGAGCTTCTCCTTTATTATGTTTTATTGGTCTTGGTGATGCATGCAAAAAATTTGACTGTTGTTATTCTGTCAACCGAGTAATAAAGTAGACAGGCACCAACAAACAATGGCTAAATGCTTTGGAAAAACTTCTTATTTTCCTCAGAGTTAAGCTTGGAACACATAAAGTGGAAACAAAATTAGTCAAAAAAAATATCAACAACAAAAAAAAATGTAAATCATAAATAGTAATAAGAAATAAACAAAACACAATAAATGTACACTTAGTCTAACGGGAGATGTGCACAAGCATTAGCTCCTCCTGGAACAGTTATGTAGCACAGCTAAACAAACTTCATGTGTCACTAAAACCGATTGTAGCAGGTGAGTAAGCCATGTCAGCAGAAGGAGGGTAAACTGGGTTGCCAGAAGGTGGAGGGTAAACTGGATTGTCAGCAGAAGGAGGGTAAACTGGATTGCTAGAAGGTGGAGGGTAAACTGGATTGTCAGAAGATGGAGGGTAAACTGGATTATTAGAAGGTGGAGGGTAAGCTGGATCCCCTCCATGTGGAATAGGGTAAGCCTCTGGAGGGGACACATATGATCCTGGTACACCTTTCACGGGATTGGAGTAAGGAGGAGGTTGTTCATCCATTGGACGAGGAAGATCAAATGCTTGCGTGTATGATGGAGGAGCAGCCTCTGAGAGTTCAGCATTTGGAAGAGTTGGTTCTTCAGGTGATGAGTCACTTTCTTCAGATGATGATGATCTTGCAGGCTCTACCTGCAATTAAAACACCAGCACAAACACACACACAACATTATCAAAGGGAGTGTCATATTGGACATATAAGGACATGATGAAATTTCAGATGAAAGTTCAAACATACTACAAAATTAATTTCACACTTTCTCACACCTCTAACTTCCATCGAGTTATGATAGGGTCTTACATAAACAAAGTTTGCCATGCATTAGGGTGGGGATGGGGCAAGGTTGAGGAGACAGAACCTAATATTTATGGCAACAATTAGTTCCAGATGTGCTAACAATTTTAGACAAAAGGTTGACTCGAGCAAAATATTTTATCATTGAAGGAACATGAATTGAAATGTCAATATAAAAGTGAAAAAAATATAACAAAGTGAGACATTCATTGGTCATGGTGGACCTGTTGATGTTTTAACTCATTTTAATCCACTAAATGACCTTTCTGCTAAAAAGGTAGTGACTGGAAGAATGATGAGAATGGAAAATAAAACCTTCACGTTTGGAAACATGGCTGAAGCATATTGTAAACTGGAAACTAGCTTTGCTGTCAAAGCCATTTGCATGCTTCAACAAGGTCTGTGTTATGCTACATTACATAATTCAGTGATTCAGAAACAAGTGACAATACATTTACAAACCCCATGTGGTACAATACTCTGGTGAGCATTCAGTTTTGCTGGAATGTGACCTAGCATGGGAACTGTAACTACAGCAATGATGATTCACAGATTGATTTTTACTTGCTATATTTGACTGGTCACAATGCATCGCACCAAATTTTGGCACAGATGAACTGCACCAACTTGGGCACACATCCTTTCAACTGAGGCAAACCCTAGAATATGAAAAATGTTAATTTTTCCCCTGACATCTTTCAAAGTTGCTATTGGTGAGCAAAAGTGGGGGCTCAAGCCCGCTGAGCCGTCCCCTGGCTACATCCATGTATACCAACAACATGCACACACATAGCTAATTACATTTGGTATGGATTATAAGTACTATCTTTTCCCCTTTTTTCACAAAAAATTGTAAGAATAAAATCACTAAAGTTGAAACTTTCAATAAATGTAATACATATAGCTGCAGCTATAATAATATGAGTCAGTATGTAGTCATCTTATATATGTCTTATCATAATCCCATGTTGCTGTTTTTGCTCTCTGTGGCACCTCTATTGATTGCTCAAAGGATTGTGCAGACTCAGTGCTTGCCAATAACTTCATGTCATATGATGGAGAGTGTTCCCTTTGGGTCCAAACTGGTCCAAAAAGAGATCTTGTTCTTCCTTACCATTGAAAGGACATACTCTTTTGTACATTATAATAATGTACCCAATTAATTGCAGTCAGACATAACATGTTTTCTACTCCCAGACCTTTCCTTGGTAAGGGATTGGTTATGCGAGACTAAACCCCCCCCACAAATGTCTGATGCAAGCTTCGGTCTGATATGCATGAGCAAGTAAGATGTTAAAAAAAGACGTAGTAATCAAACACATCAACATATCCATATTTTTTTGCCAATATATAGCTAGCTAGCTAGCTAAAAATATTATAGTTATAGGTATCAGAATGATAGAGAGAGAAACAACAATATGTGAATCTGATATACAGATAAAAGCAAGGAGATGTGAGAATGTGGTGCCTGTGCACATTGTGAGAATCATTCCAAAGGCGTTACACATGGTAGGTGTGCTTGCATCCTTTTCCAGACATATGGTAGAGTATTGTAATGGACCACATGCTTCATGGAAGGTGCCCTCATTCCAGGCACCACCACTATGCCTCTTAAGCCAGGATGAAGTCCTCACCACAATCCAATTCAAAAGTGACGCATAAAATGGAGAAAGTTTTCCATGTAATAATGATTTTTTTTTTAATGATAATAAAAAATTAAAAAATAATTAAGTAAATAAAAATTTCACCTTGAAAGCTAGAGGATTGTCTGTGGAACTAAATCATAAACTAGTACCAAAAGGTTGTGAGTGGGTCACAACATGTGCAAATTCATGCATAAAGTGGCTAGAGTCTATCACTGACATGTATAAATACAGTAATAGTCAGAGAAGTATTCATGTCAGAACTCACGACAGAAGCGGAAGTGGTGGCAGGTGTAGTGGTGCGAACAGCAGTGGAAGCATGAGCAGAGTTACGAGCAGGAGTGCGGGAAGGAGCTGTAGACCTCCTTGCACAATCACAACTCACCCATTCACACAAAACAAACTTTCTAAGGTTCTTATATACCTCAGAATTTTTCACTTTTGGCACCCATTCATCCTTCTTAATAATAAGAAATATTATAAGTCCAGTAACTATAAGAAGAGGAACAACTATAGCAGCAATATTTCCTGGAGGAAACGGCCTATTTTTTGGTCCTAAACAACAACAATAAAAAAAAAATGCATAATTTTAATATAATGCTTCAGACCAAATTTTGAAAATATGAGGTTGTCAGTCAAAAAATAGCTCCAAAAAAAAAAAATAAATAAATAAAACTTGCAAGTGGTATCAAAACATTTACCACAATCCACCACAAGAAGTCCCTGTACAGATCCACAAGTTCCAAAGCCAAACGGACCCTCCAGAGAGCACTGAGATAAACTACCAGCACTTCCATCACATACCAAGTTGGGTATCCAGAAAGGCTTCAGCCTACTCTCAACAGCTTGCAACCTAATAATAGAGATGATTGGATTGAATTTAATAGTAAAATGTGGGCATCTAAAACTTACTGTGTTGAAGTAATTGTTGACAATTCAGCCTCCTCTCGCCTAAACCCAAGCCCTTGACAGATAGCTTCACCCACAAATTCTGTATCAGTGGGTCTGCACAGAACACCCCACCTATCATCTAGGAGAAATTCAACTATACCTAGCAATCTCTCACTACTCAAAGTGTCCAGTCCAAAGAGACGAACAGAAAAGATTTCAGAAGAAGTACCTAGTGATTGTGCATCCACATCACACACACACAAACACACACACACAAACAAACATTTATATGCGATGGTAAAATGCTACTAAAAGGACAAATAAGAGTCTTACTGCATCTAACTCCAGCATAGTCATTATCTGGGAATGCACAGCCTGTTGAACCAGCCGTGACAAAAGAGCATTGCCCACCACTTATACGAAGCAATAATCCCTGTTGTCTTCTATTACATTGAGTGTCCCTAAGTAACCTTGACACATTTAAAGGGTTCAGAGTTAACCTGTGGGAGGAAAGGCATTAATTTCATAGGAAGAATATAGGGCATAAATGGATTAATTAGCATTCAAATTAAAATGAAGTTTTTGTTAACACTTGTGAGATTTGGTGAGTTGTCCTAGCTCACATCGTAATTTAACTATGATACAAAAGCAGAATTGACTTTGCTTAGCTCATGAATAACTATTGGAATTATCAATTAAATTACAAATACTTTAATTAATTTCATGGACAGCTTACGAAGGAGATAAGACTGTGCCAGAAGCTATCCAATTTTGATCATGGTTGACAGTCTCATCTTCCTCAAGGTCTCCTCAAGATCAGATTAACCACTCATGAAGGGACCATCAATAATCAGTGATCATGCCCTCCCAACCTATGTGGAATTTAAGTTACCTCAGTGAAGACACAATCGCACTGGCTGCTATCTGACCACCTGCACCTTGGTGAACGTTGCCATTTACAAAGCCATCTCTCATTGCAGACTTAAAAACTCTACAGATTTATTATATCAATCCACCTACATACACTATACATCTGGGTTGTGCCACATTACTACATTTCTTCTCTATGCAATGGACTTTTACTACATATGCTAGGTAGTAGGTTGGCAAGCATGGTCCTATGAAGGAAATATATTACCAATCCCCCCCCCCATTCCAACTACCATAATCAATAATCACTATCACTGCATTCTATTTGGAAAGGCAGATATTGGGGGCAATTTAAAAAAACAACAACAACACAACTTATGCTCCATTAAAAAACTTCTCTTTTATGACAATTTCATTTCATGAAGTACTAGCAGCATATACCTGGCCTATATCAACATGAAACATCATAGTAGTCTCCAAATTTCAGCCTGGTTGGTCCTTTAATTACCTTTTGGCAGCCAAAACAACTTCCCATGGGTATAGCTAATAACAAACCACACACATTGCCACACGCACATGTGGTTAATAATGCTCACCCAGTTACTTGGACCCCATATGCCAAATTTCAGCCTGATTGGTCCATAAATGAGTTTTTGGCAGGCATGACGTCCTATGAGTGTGGCATGACCAGACCACACTCATTGACACACATAGTGATTATTAATACTCACCCAGTTGCTTGGAAACCTCATTCCAAATTTCAGTCTGGTTGGTTGTTCAATTAGCTTTTAATAGCTAAAACAGTGGATGTGGCTATGGCCAAACTGCACACATGTGGTCAATAATGCTTTTCTGGGTACTTGGCGACCACACGCCAAAATTTTGTCTGATTGGTCTCTAATTATTTTTTTCAGCCAAAATAACTTACAGTTGGTGTGGCTATGGTAAAACCACACCCATTACCATGCCCACATGTGTTTAATAATGCTCATCTGGGTTCTTGGCTAGCACATGCCAAATTTCGGCCTTTTTGGTTTAAATGTTTGGTTGTGATGCCTAGGCATACATACATACAAACTAAAATATATATTAAAGTGTGTACGTGGATCTAACTCCTTAGGTCCAAGTGTTTTTCAAAAGTTCTTTCTTTTTTCTTCCTTTTCGCTTCACACACCAATGGTGGAGGTGTGGCCAGGAGAGATCTCGCCCATGTTACTCCCAAAGTCAAGTTGTGTATGCATACCATGTATTAAGTCTGTTGCTCCAAGGGTTTATTTGGCCAGAGTACCATTTTTGGCCTTTTTTTGGCCTGACATGAAAAAAAAAAAGGGTATGATCATTTACATGTACTTAAAACATTCCCCAGATTATATTGATTCCAAATATATATGGGTTCATGGGTCTAACTCTCTAGGTTCAAGTGTTTTTGCTGAAATACCATTTTTGGCATTTTTAGCCTTACACAGGGAAAGGAAGAGGTGTAGCCAGGTGGGATCCAGTGCATGTTACTCACAGGGTGAAGTTATACATGCATACCAAGTTTTAGATCTGTAGCTCCAAGAGTTTTAGATCTGTAGCTCCAAGAGTTTTTATAGCCAAAGTTTTATTGTATGCTTTTTTTTTAATTTCCATGATAACAATTTTCTGGATTTATTAGTCCATGTTTTAAGTTGGATCAAAACTTATCATCATGCTAAGTTTCAGAGAAATCCACAGAGAAGTTTGGCCAGAATGATGGCTGATGGTACATACATACATACATACATACATACATACATACATACATACATACATACATACATACATACATACATACATACATACATACATACATCAGACAGACAGACATCTTATATATATATATATATATATATATATATATATATATATATATATATATATAGGAGATGTATGATAAATATTTCACAGGCATTGACATTATATGAGAAGGCTCAAATCAACAGAATGGAGAGCATGTGTCAAAATATCATCCTACACACCATTATCATCTCATGAAATCAGTTCCAATAGGTGCTCTCCAACATTAAAACCTCACTTGCTGCTACACTTCTTATCCCAAGCTCATTGCTATAGTTGAGGGAGTGAGTGCAACTATCGAGTGACATCTTGCTTGGAGACACAACCAGGAGGACCACTTCTTTCTATAATAGTGTCAGCAAATTTAAATTTTTGTCTGTTGTTTCTTTGTTCTCTAATTAGTGAAATGATGGCTATCCTGTATAAGCTCCACCTACATCTGGCCACTACAATGAGCCGTGTCAGCTGCACAACTTTCTATACATTTAGATGAACCGTTTTCTTGGCTCTTACTTAAATCGAAATATTTAAACAACATTTTGAAAATAAATACACTACGTAACCTCATTCCTTGTGAAGAATCCCTCCCCCCCCCCCCTCATGACTCACACTGTAGCTATGCCAGAGCTGTAGCCTAAATTCTGACAGATGAAGTTGGCATTTGCATCTGTCCAGCTGCTATCTGGACAAATGGTGCTGAACCCTAAGTTGGTGAAAATTTCCACTGCTCCTCGTCCATCGTTTGTGTCTCCAACTAAACGCACGTCTCCAAATTGAGCAGAGGATAACGGGTTTGAGTGTAGAACTGTATTAGGAAGTAAATATTAAAACAAGCATGAAAAATTTACTGTTATATTCTCATTGCACCAAATAAGGTTAATGATATCAATACATGGTATTGCTAAACTAACATGCCTTTGTCAGATTAGAATGTGGTTTTATATAGAAGAAATGGACTCCCAACATTCAAGTAAATAAAAACACTGCTAGTCATGCTTGTTGGTACAGCAATTCATAAATATGATTCAACCAAATTAGTAAACATCCAATTTTAAAATCGACTTTAATACTTGTAAGAAAATGAAATGAAGGAATTATCTTTACATTTTTTGAGTCATGAAAAAAAATTGAACTTTAATATCCCTATCCACAGGTTGGTTTCAATGGGGGAAAGATTTTTTCTAATGAAGGAGAGGGAAATCCCAGTAAGTCAGCTCTTCACATCAATCCACAGAGTTGTCAAGTGATAGTCTGGGTAATAAAATGTCATTGAGGTATAGGTAGTCATGACCCATATTTTAGTCAAGAGGGTGAGATACCTGGAAATTTCTTATGGCATAGAGACACTGGTACAGGGAACTCACAATATACAGTGAAGTCTCATGATGTGTCCAAAAGAGTTTTAATATACTCCAAATCAAGATGGCAAAAGTTGCGCTGACCAAAACTAGAGGCTGGAAGAGGGAGGAACTCCACAGCTGTTGGTGTGATACCAATGCCCTTCACCAATTAGTGCACAGCAGTTGCAAGAATGGGAAGTGTGATTCAATTACAAGGAATATATACAAACATTGTAATGTTTGTTATGTAAGCATAATATGTTTACTTAATGAGAAGGGATATATACTTAACATCGCATTGGGGAAACTAATTGCAGGCACTAGAATGCAACAACACTTCTGGAAATAACCTGCTGTGGTTTTCATGCCAAAGATTTGGTTGTGTTATTAACATGTTTGTTCCCCTCCAAGTTAATAGAGACTACCTCACATGTACAGAATAGTCTTACGTTGTGGAATAAACAATCCCAGTGCACACAACAACATCCAACATATTCCATACCATTGTAGACTCCCCTGTTTGGCCAGCACACGAGGTAGACATCAGACATGTGATCATTGCCTGTAGACGGTGTAAACGTGCAGTCAGTCACCTCTGACTCTGTCCCGTCACATGTCACAGACTCCATGTGGACAGGTGCTGATAAACTTGCCATATTCTCAGTACTCACTCTGTAAAGGTCATGCATAATTCATAATTATCAAATACTGCAAAAATACTTTTAATCTGCTCGTACTGGATTGGTGGAATAGTGTTCAGTGCTCCAGCAAACCCTAACCCACGACAAGCAACAAGCATATTCTTTTCTGACCAGAAAGATTCTGGTGATTCTGTCCGTATAGTCCCATAATCACCACTGCGACAGATTTCCAATCTTCCAGTATTTAGAGCCAAAAAATTTGGGGTTTGAACCAGTTGTAAACTTCCTTCGCTACATCCAGGCTGAGCTGAAAAAGAAAATAAAAAAAAAAATTTAGTGAACTAAATTTGATAACTAGCGCCACAATACAATATGACATACACACTAATACAGCTGCTGTGGAGATATCATACAAATGCCTCTGGTATACACAAAAAGCTGATGCTACTTCTGCCAAGTCCACAAGACTTACACAAGATGGTGCAAGCCAATGCAAACACACTGTAATGGCATATATCCTATCTTGACTCCATTGTGGTCTAGCTTCAGAAATGAAGTGTGTGTTGAGCACAATTTGTGATCAAGCAATAAATAGAACTTCCTACACTCACATTGGGCTGGCAATACGTTTTTCTTCTTCATAAAGTAATAATGGTAGAATGATGGCATGATGGACAATGAATGGTGCCATATATATTTGAAGTTGTTTTCAGCATGTTTGTTTTGGCTAGGTAACTAAGGTGCACAGTACTATAATGGGCTATGGAAAACACACACGCACACACAAAGCTGTGCTTATGTTTGTACTGCCCGCCTCACAAAAAGAGTTTTAATACAACGCAAAGAAGTCAGGACAACATGACTCTGGAAAGGAGTACAGGAGAGGAACACTGGAAAGGAGCACAGGAGGTGATTAGAAAAAGAAATGAATATAATGAACTGTGAACATTATGATAAGGCAGTAAACCATCAAGTGATATCCTAACTCGATTCATATCATTTTGTACAAGTAACTGCTTCAATGAAGGCTCGTGTATATATCTGTGGAAGGAATTGAATTTTTTTAGCTAAGGTTTGGATTAGGTTAACGAGTTTCACTGACAATGATATTTATTTATTAGTAGGAGTAAAAAATAAATAAAGAGGCAAATATGCAGTGGATCTTATAATGGATGTTGATAAGTATTTGCTCAGGAAAAGATCACGGAAAAAAACCCATTTACATATCTGATATATTCCAAAATGTCACAAGTGACTGACTGCTTGCATGACTGACATAATTAGTATCATTAATCTGTCCTACCAAGAAAACAAAGTACAGATATTACAGTCCAAAGCTATGAAATGCTTGTCGTTACAGTTGAATTTATGTAGTACCAAAACAATGTCAGAAGTGGAAATGGGCGGTCCAGGAGATTCTTAGGTCATGCATATCAAGAACTTTAGTATCACATACCAAGAAGACAGTAGATTATTTCTAAGATGTAGTGGGTACCACTTATATTCAGTAGTGGCTGTTTCACTCTCAGATCAAACTGATAAGTGTCAACTGATGAAGGTTGAGTGGGCTACGTATGGACTGATAGAACTCTTTAGAAGTTAAAGAGAGTTTTATCTTTCACAATCTGTGCATGTTCCAGATGTTGAGATGCTTATCTTCCAAATGGACCAATCAGAGAGTCATAGGAGCTGTCCAAGTCAACTGGACAACTAGGAGATGTATCACCCATGAAGAAAATGAAGCTTCTTCATGAAGAAAATGAAGCTTCTTCTACAGGAAACAAGGTACTCATAATAGAGAAGACTATGTTAGCCATAACTTACACCTTTTAAACATGCATGGCAAAAAAAAAAAAAAAAAAAAAAAAAAGCACTCAAGGATGAGAGAATCACTGATCATAGGAGTGGAGCATCCACTGATTATCGGAAAGGAGTATCCACCGACCATTGGAATGGAGTGTCCATTGATCATGGAATAGATTGACTGTTTGAAGGATAGCATTCAGAACCATCACACTGGAGTCCCTTTCCTCAGGATATCATTACGCCATTTTCCTACATCACATTGGGCGTCTAACAGCAATGCAGATGTGCTCTCCCGAATAGAGAGGAGTGAAGTTTGTCATTGAAGGAAAGAGAAAGAGGAAGAATGTGGTAGAATAAACAATATTTGTGGTAAGATTGGAATCTGCTGAAGTCTGGTTTATAGCATGAGCTATCTGGACATTTCTAAACTAGTCAGCCAAGTGTGGATTGGTGAGGACATGTGTAAACCCAAATAACAAGTGTGGCTTCAAACTCCTACTAGTTAAAACTCCTTCAGCTTAAACTGGTTGGCATGATGTTTCCTTTTTCTCCCTACGACTGAAAGCATATTATACATTTGTTATGCTGCTTTACTGGACAACATTATTTCAAAGACCATCAACCATGTTGCAACTTACTAATCTAAACTAAAGTCAGGAGATGCTTTTACTGTTCAAGTCACTTGTAAGCTTGTTGACAGTTCCTCTCTGGCTCATAACTTGAACTCATTGAGGATCGTAAATGACAATACATCTTATGGATCATAAAAGTGATGACAATAGTACATGAAAGTCTACAAATACAGTTCAGAGGAACCAGAGCTGCATATATGTGTTGGTGTTAAATTTAAAATAGAAGGTATCGATGAAGAAACATTGTGGGTACCAGGATAAAAACGTTTGGGGATAGTTTTAAGATAATATTGATTGATTTGAATGGTGAGAAATTAACCAAATGATAATTTATTTACAAAAGATAAAGAAATTGATTACTGTAGCTAACTAGCTAAAGAAATGTACAAGAAACACCTACTTGGAATTAAAAAAAAAAAAAAAAAAAAAAAAAAAATATATATATATATATATATATATATCAATAATCATTTTTCCCCTTGTCCTTGTAAATATCATGAATGAACAATTCACTTGATCTCAAGTTTAATTAAATGATTAGTGGTTACTAGTTATTTACCAGCCAGCCACTGTTAACCTCCCAGCCACTGTTAACCTCCCAGCCACTGTTAACCTCCCAGCCACTGTTAACCTCCCAGCCACTGTTAACCTCCCAGCCACTGTTAACCTCCCACACTAGTTAGAAATTGAATCATGTTACTCTACACAACTAGCAGCTCATCAAGCTTTCCCTGTACAATCATGCCATTCTAATAGAAATCTACAGCAAGCAGCTTACCTGAAGCTGGACTCTTTAGCAGGCATAGAACCGTAAGTAAGGGAACTACCTTCCCACCAAAACGGAGGCTAGCTGGGCTCATTGTGGTTTTGTGGCTAGCTTGATGTTGCGGAACTAAACCAGAAGAGCTTTTGCGGTTACGTAGGAGGATGTTGCACCACAACAATAACAGAAAATCAAGAAGGGTGGGGCTATTTGGGGAGTGGCAATCCCCTCTAACTGTTGCGTTTATGAAGTAAGGGCGACGAGGTATGATAGTTACAGTGGCACCAGGCCAAAATTGGGGTCTATTAATTTATAGCTACCTAAATAGAGGGATGGTAAAATTTCAGTGTTTCTTAAGCAGACAACTGTCCAGTGTGCCCCAATGATCCAGTGTGTGGGGTCTTACGCTAGTCTCACATCTTTACCTAATTCCTCCGCTGGGAACATTAGGTAAAGGTCTTAGCTAAGGAGGCAGTTTAACTATGGTTTAACACAGGGACCACATTTGTGAAACGCATTAAATCATTACATTCTGTTGTCTGTTGAAGTTGACACCTTCCCCTCCCCCCCCCCTCATTCCTATTATTTTATCAAGGACTTCCTGATGTTAGTCTGCAACAAATCTCTATTGTAGTTAGTTGAGCTAGTGAGGACACTGCCTAGTGATTGAATGACATAAATTTGACTTTATGTTTAATAAATGCTAGGTTAGGTTGTATTCAAACAGCTCATGAAGTCAAGTTTATGTCATTTAATCACCAGGCAGTGTCCTCACTAGCTCCACTAACTACAATAGAGATTTGTACTTCAGCATATATAATGTGATCCTTTTTAATATTAGGTGGTAGGAGATGCTGATTTTCTCCAGTTTTTACATTTTGGTAGCTTATTGCTCAGTATTTATTTGTTGCTTTATTATCTTGTTAACTGTACTTTAAATTTGAGTTACTTCATGTTGTAGTTTGTCAAAATGCAAATTCATATCGTGTTAGTCTATTTTACATCTTTATACTATACTACCTATGTTGAAATATAACTAAAATTGAAGTTAGTCAAAATATGATCAAAACTATGATATATAATATAGCTAGCTATCACTTCCCACTATTTTACTTGTCTTTACTTGATTTTGAAGTGAAATTTGTTTTTGATTTTAGGTTCATTTTATTTTTTTGGTTAATTTTTTTTCCCCTTTCAAAAAAACATATTGGTGCAAAGATGAATGGAGCTTCAACACACACTAACAGTATGTCAGAGAAGTGCTGAACTCAATGATGGATATGGTTCATTGTTTGTGTCAATGATGTGACTGAGTCTGACTGAGTAGGGACACTCAGTGTCTCAAATTTGAGTGCAATCATTACTTCTGCTCTTTTCAGCTGATCCCTGGAAGCTGGTATTGGAACTATGCAGGCCTAATAGGATAAGTACACCCAGACTTGGTCTAGGACTGGCATGGGTCTGGGGATATGAAATGACTGACAAGTGCAGAGAACAGAGCAAAACTGAGAATACATTCTGACTGAAAGTTTTGGGAATGAAACAGTGAAGAGAAACACGCTGAGAATAGAGACTTCAGTACTGACCGAGGTTGATTCCTTGACAAACTGCATGTATGGAGACCTGCAGGGTCTACATGTCTTGTAGGAACTGGCTTCTTCTCTTCTTTTTTTTTGGACTGCAAACCCCTGCAGTACTCTTGGGGTTTTAGGGTTCTAGCTTGAGACTTTAAAGCAAGAGGGATGCTGTGTTCAATAACAAGTGTAAATTTTTTTTTTTGAAGTCTGGAGAAGTCAAAGCTAGACTCTACCTGAGACAGATAATCATTGCACCTCCACAAGATCATGCATAATAAGTTCCCCTTCTGAAGAGACTGTAGGACCAGATTTTACTCAATTCAGCCCTGTGTCTACTTTAAGCTTCAGCAGGAAGAATGTCTCTTTCCCCAAGTCCAAGTCCTGGGGCAACCCAGCAAGAATGCTGGGTAAGCAACTATTTACTATGGAATAATACTGTAGAATAAAATATGGAATAAATTTTATCACTGTAGTGTGAGGTTATATTTGAAATCCGTATGCATGCATCACCATGTATGCATTGCTGTCTGTATGAAATATTTTCACTTGCATTCTGTGGTGATTGAACTAAAACACTGATCTCATTAGTGCTTATCATATGAATTAACACTAATTATTACTTTAGGGTTAATTATGTTGTATGTAAATGTTTAAATGACTCATAACATTAGACTTGAATGCATGTTTGACTGATAATGCATTTCCTTCTCCTGCGTTAATCGCCTTGTATTCTAGAATATTCTGCCCAGTTTTTTTGTAAGAAAGAACTCATCATTGTTGTTGATCAGAGTTTGTTTTTTGTTTTTTATTATACCTGAATACACATTAATTAAATCAAGATATTAAATGTACTAAATTGTAAGTGATTAATAGGTATTCCACAATGCTATTTTAATCACACTTCTTTCTCTCCATAATGTGAAGTTTGTGTCTCTGTGTGGTTGCATATGCAAAGAGGGTGCACAGTTTTGAATTGTAAGGTCATCAGTGCAAGGATCTGGAGGATGTTCTTCTGTTTTCTCTTTGCTTATTTAAAATTCTGTGCTAGAGTTCTGGATAGGCATTCCTTTCATGGCTGGACTCTGCTTCCAAGAGATATTTCATCTTGGGGGGGGGGGGGGGGGGGGGCGGGGCGCAGTAAGATAGCTCTGTGAAGAACATCAGGCATCTACCCAAAGTGATATTGTCCATGATATTCACCCACTGGATAAAGAGTTCCACTAACAGAGGGGGAATATGCAGACTAATGGTAATGGGAAAGTACTCCCAATCATACCCTACAACATTCAGATTCTGATGTGTGTCAAGAACCCACACTCAATCATGAATGACCCCATGAGGCTGGTCAACCTGTCAGACATCCAGAGCATACACCAGTACAATGGTTGTCTGCAGCAACTTTGGCTGGGGCTGAATGGAAGACACCTGTCTCAGACCAGACAGACCAGGCTAACAGAAATAAATATGAAATAAGTAAAAGGAAGGAAGAACTAACTTCCTGTCTTTAACCCAGCACTTGGGTCTAGATATTGTCACTATATGACCATGTAGCTGTAAAGTTGAACATAAAAGGTTAGTATGACATGCCACATTTCACCTTTTTTGTCTCCCATGCAGGTATTGTGAATGAACAGCAGATGAAGGAGATTACCATAGACATTGGGTCCTCTCACTTTCACATCCATGGATGATGGATTGTATCTAAGGACATGACATAGAAGTCCATGCTAGTGGAATATATCCGTGAAGATATCAAACATCTGGCATTTGCCAGAATGAGGATGACTGCATGTGCATGGAAGGCAGCATATCCACCAATAAGGTTAATAACAAACTGAGGATTCATGCTCTCTTGGACTGTGACTTCCAAGGAGTATTTGATCTACCCCATGCAAAATGATTCTTCACCCGAAGGTGTAGGCAGTGTGCTAGGACCAAAGTCAGAACAGAGGCAGTTGACTCTGCCTTAACCTCTTCCAACAGCAAAGAGGAATCGGACAACTTCACAGACACAGGATTATCTTCTCAAATACCCAACATCAGAATTGTTGCACAGTAAGGATAGTTCCTTGGATGACCGGCACAAGCAACTGTTTCATCATCAACAGACCAGGTAGGTGTCAGACCTGGAGCAGACTACTCTGGCAGAGGGCTTCCAGACAGTATCCCAACAAGTTAAGAGTCCTGCAGAAGATAGCAAGGAACACCCAAAGCATGCAGTCATCCAGCATCATTCCTTTCACCTCAATGGAGGTAGGTTTCTGCTTATCACCTTGCAACAGGAAGATATGATCATCAAAAGACAAACAAAACCTCCCCCCCCCCCCCCCCCCCCAACAAACTCCAACTCCTTTTCTTCAAGAACACCATCCTAATCTATTCGAAATTATATTATTTTTTAATGTTATGCTTTTTACCATCATTACTCTCTTATTATGATAACAATCATCAACATTAATCATTATTAATAAGCTGCATTTGTTAATAATTGTAAAAAAAAAAATCAGTTATTAAAGCTATTGAGCACTTCCTTTAAAATATATTGTTCTTTATAATTTGTGAAATAATGGGAAAATATAACTCTTGAAACCGATTAGTTCTAAAGACACCAAACAACAATGGCTACTACATGCAAACTTTCAGCAAAACTTAAAGTGGTCAAAATCCAAGCTTTGAGATATTCATGAATTGAAAATAATAAATTTAAGAGACTAAAATTATTACTGTATAAAAACAATTAATAGCAATTAGAAATAAACATAATGCAACAAATGTCCACTGTGAGAATTTGTAACACTCAAAATGTGAAGTCTATGCAGAGCATCTCCAACAGATTCTTGTTGCACTGAAACCAATCACAGTGAGTGAGTGAGTGAGTGAGTGAGTGAGTGAGTGAGTGAGTGAGTGAGTGAGTGAGTGAGTGAGTGAGTGAGTGAGTGAGTGAGTGAGTGAGTGAGTGAGTGAGTGAGTAGGCATGTCAGTAGTAAGGAGAGTTAAACTGCATTGTTAGAGGGTGGAGGGTATACTGGGCTGCTAGAAGATGGAGGATATATTGGATTGCTAGAAGGTGGAGGGTAAGCTGGATCCCCTCCATGTGCAATAGGGTAAGCCTCTGGAGGGGACACATATGATCCTGGTACACCTTTCACGGGATTGGAGTAAGGAGGAGGTTGTTCCTCCATTGGATGAGGAAGATCAAATGCTTGTGTGTATGATGGAGGGGCAAGTACTGAGAGCTCAGCATTTGGAAGAGTTGGTTCTTCAAGTGATGAGACACCATTTTCTCCAGTCAATGGTGGTGATGTTGGCTCTACCTGCAATAAAACACCAGCACAAAGAACAATGTCAAAGGAATTTATTTTTCTTATATTTTTTAAAGGAATTGATCAAGCGATAAAAGTACATACCTGCTAATAAAATATACTCATAGCTGCCAACCTAAAATATTAAATTTCAGGGACAAGAGGTGAAAAAATTAGGGGCAGATATACTAATTTCAGGGACAAAAGGGAAAAACCAGGAATATGGGGAAATAATACCATGTTATCAAATATATCACCTTAAAATAAATCAAGATAGATGTTCAGGAGAGTAGCTGTTTGAGAAGAGTAGTTGTTACTGAGGAGAGTAGACTGTTCAGGAGAGTAGACTGTTCAGGAGAGTAGCTATTTAGGACAGTTGGCAGGTATGCGTACTTAAGTAATGGTTGACATTTTTACACACTTCAAACTTTCATCAGGTTTGTATAAGGTCCAACATGAACAAAGTTTAACTTGGAATAGAGTATGGGTGTGGCTAGGTTGAAGTTTGGGGTGACATTATCTAATTTTTTGACATGATGCAACTAATCGTAAGCCAAGTGAAACACCTGATCATACCAGACAGACAAGTTGACCAGAACCACAGTAAGAAACTCATACCCACGGGCACCAGGGGAGGTGTAGACCAGCAGAAAGCAGTACAGAATGTGAGACACTGCACACAAATTACAACTCCATCAGGAAGTGGTAAGATTCGACTGAGGCATTGAGTTTCTATTTAGTCACCTCCAACTAACACTAATCTAATATTTCTTAGTACAAGATTAGTGCTGAACAGTGGTGTAACAAATATATATATGTATGTATATATATATACTATATGTATGTGTATATATATATATATATATATATATATATATGTATATATATATATATGTATATATATATATATATATTTTTTTTTTTTTTTTTTTTTTTTTTTTTTTTCAATTAAAATAATTTCCAATAGTATAGGAAAGGAACTGGGGCACCTCCCCCATTATTTGCAACCTACTATAGATCTCAGAAAGAAGTTAGAATCAATCTTAATAAAAGAGTGGCATGTTATGTTTCATTTCAATGTTCAGTTGGCAATTGTCTCTAATATAATAAAGAATGCTTTTCCACTTAATCGGAATTTCTTTATTTTATTCTTGTCTAACCATCTTTTTCTATTTTAACACCATCTCAGTGGTTAATAGCTAGGCTCATTCATGGAGTCTAAATGTTATTTTCATGTCGTTCTACTGCTTAGGAAACTTCCTCAGGAACACCAGTGCTAAGGCCTCCAGTTCAATTCTTGGTCATGGTTGGGTTCTCCCCCCTCCCTCCTCCCCTTTTTTTCTTCTTTTTTTTACTCGCGATTGAGTCGTTATTAGGTCAAAACATTAAATCATAAGTGAGTGGGTTTTGGCTGAAAATTTAGTCTGTTAAATTTACCGTTACTTTTTCCCCCCTAATTTTTCTTTTCCCTAATCTTTCTTTCCCTTCCTTTCCATTTCTACCCTTTCCCCTCATTTCTACCCCTTAATTGTTCCTTTCCTCACTTTTTTTCTGTGACGGGAATTACAAACTTTTGCCTAATTATTTTGACTAGCAAAGTACCTCTCCTATGATGAAACTACAAAGATATCTTACTACAACCAGAGGAGAGCACAGCTTGCCCATTAGATTACCAACAATCATGCCTGAAAAGTTTAAGTAATATTTGAATGTGTGATTTAAAATGTAATGAATAATTAACACTGCAACACAACATATCTTTCTAATAGAAATTTTTTGTGCATATTGCTTGCACATGTTCAAGTATTTGAGATCTCAGAGCACATTTTATTGGCATACAAAAAAAAGGGAGAAAAACTGGCTATAATACAAGACTATATTTAGTTGTACTTCTGTATCATTGAAAGCCACTATAAATTTCGGTGATAGACTGGATGCTAAGTCCATTAAATATACTGCCCCTCCTTCCCAATATACTGCCCCCCTTCCCAATATACTGCCCCCTTCCCAATATACTGCCCCCTTTCCAATATACTGCCCCCCTTCCCAATATACTGCCCTCCTTCCCAATATACTGCCCCCCCTTCCCAATATACTGCCCCCCTTCCCAATATACTGCCCCCCTTCCCAATATATTGCCCCCCCTTCCCAATATACTGCCCCCCTTCCCCCCCTTCCCAATATATTGCCCCCCCTTCCCAATATACTGCCCCCCCCTTCCCCCCCTTCCCCATATAGATTTGGTTCCTACTCCACTGCTATAGGAATATGACTAGTCGGTACAGTGTATCACGATGAATGGAATGGCGGTACAGGTATGGGGCATGCACCCGCACATGGCTACCACCTCAACAAAGCATTGAGAGGATCTAAATTCTCTAAAATGAACATATCAGCATTTTTTCCCACTCATTTACATGTTATATCTTACTTATCCCTCATCCCTTTTCAGACATATGGTAAAGGGTATGGTAATGGATCACATGTTTTATGTAAGCTGCCCTTCATTTTGAACTTAACCATTATTCCTCTTAAACCAGGATGAAATCCTCACCACAATCCAATTCAAAAGTGACACATAAAATGGATGCTATTTTCCATATCACAGAAAACCTCAGAGATTAAAAATAATATTTTCTGTGAAATTGAAATGCACTTACAACCAGAACTCTTACCAAAGGTTGTGAGTGGATCACGTGTGCAAACTCACGCATGAAGTGGCTTGAGTCTACCATTGACTTGTATCAAAACAGTCATTGCTACTACAGGATGTTCATATCAGAACTCACCCCAGAAGTGGCAGGTGCAGTTGTGCGAACAGCAATGAGAGCAGGAACAGAGTCACGCACAGGAGTGAGGGGAGGAGCAGAGGACCTCACACAATCACAACTCACACATTCACAGAAAGCCCATTCACTAATCTTCTCAAATACTTTAGAATTCTTCACCTTTGGCACCCATTCATCTTTCATAACAGCAATAGCTCCTAGAGATAGAAAAACTATGAGTAGAGGAACGACTATAGCTGTAATATTTCCTGCAGTAAACTGTCTCCCTTTCGGTCCTAAAAACAAAATCAAGAAAAACAACATCAATAATTGCTACTTCAAGTTTCAGACAACTTTGGGAATAAAAGACCGTGAATATAAAAAAATTTTTAACTGAAAAAAGGACAAATTTACAAGTGGTATCAAAGCATTTACCACAATCCACCACGAGAAGTCCCTGTGAAACAGATCCACAAGTTCCAAAGCCAAGCGGACCCTCCGGAGAGCACTGAGAGAAACTACCAGCACTTCCATCACATACCAAGTTGGGTATCCAGAGAGGCTTCAACCCACTCTCAACAGCTTGCAACCTAATAACAGATGTGATTGTAATATATAGTAAAAGGTGGGCATCTAAAACTTACTGTGTTGAAGTAAGTGTTGACAGTTCTGCCTCATCTCGCCTAAACCCAAACCCTTGACAGATAGCTTCACCCACAAATTCTGTATCAGTGGGTCTGCACAGAACACCCCATCTATTGTCTGTGAGAAACTCCACTATTCCTAGCTGCCTCTCACTACTCAAAGTGTCCAGTCCAAAGAGACGGACAGATGAAGGTTCAGCAGAGGTACCTAGAGATTGTGCATCCATGTCACACACACATAAATATGCACACATATATGCGTTAGTAAAATGCAACTAAAATGGATAATTAAATTTCTTACTGCATGTAACTCCAGCAAAGCTGTCAACTGGGGATACACAGTTGGTTGAATCAGCCGGAAGGAAAGAACATTGACCACCCCTTATGAAATTGACTGAATCTGATTCTTCATTACATTGAGTGTCCCTAACTAATCTACTTGACACGGTGGATGAGTCAAGAGTTAACCTGTTGGGAAAAACAACAACAACAAACACATTAATACTATCAACATTAATATGTGAACAAGATACTGAATAAATGAAGTAAAAAAGATCAAACTATCAAACAATATCTGGAATAACCAACTAGATCAGCAAGTTTATTGAATTAATCAAATTGGTCACCATAATTGTTTTTTAAAAACTACATTATAAGATTCTGGCCTGTGATTTTATCTGGTTTCAAAGCATAATGTTGAATTGCTTGGTGATGTAGGATCAGGTGGGTGGTACCAAGCTGATATTGATTTTTAAGCTCCAAGTAGGAAGTTAATATACAAGGTGTGATCAAATCCGAATTTTTATAATTGAGTTGGTATGACTCATGAGCAACTACTCATTTTTAAATAAATTTTACAGTTACCGTAAATTTCATAAACAGCTTATGGAGGAGAGAAAGATAATGCCGTAGCCACATCCTATTTTGATGCAGTAAAACATGACGTTTGTGTGTCGTCATCCAATTAGTACCATCATCCTCAGGATCACATTGACCACACCTCCTCCCTCCCACCATTGAGCTGCTCAGACATCTCAGTGAAGCTGCTCTCACACTGGCCCTTATCTAACTAACTTGACACCCTGGTGGATGCCACCCCCTCCACAGCCATCCCTCTTTATAGATTTTGCAACCCTTCAGACTTAATGTCTCAATAATCTACACTACATCTGAGTTGACTTCACTTCCCCAACATGCAATGGACATATATAACGTGCAGGTAGAGTTGATAGGCAAGCATAATCCTGTGACAAGATCACAGCTACGGCACCATGTAGGTTTACTGTTACAGGATTACACCCACATTAATTTCATTTTCAACTAACTAAATGGATGCATTTCTCTACCTCTTATCCACATCCAACAGTCCCCCCCCCCCCCCCCCCAAAACCTGTTGTAATAATTATTACTCACACTGTAGCATTGCCAGAGTCATAGCCCAAAGTCTTACAGATAAAGTTGGCATTTGCATCCGTCCAGCTGCTATCTGGACAAATGGTGCTGAACCCTAAGTTGGTGGCTATTTCCACTGCCCCCCGTCCATCGTTTGTGTCTCCAACTAAACGCACATCTCCGGGTTGAGAAGAAGAAGTGGGATTTGAGTGCAGAACTGTAGCAGTGAAAAAAGAAGTATAAACAGTATCTCATTTTATCCCTATTACTGCTGACTTGCACAAATAAGGTGGAATGGTATCAGCACATAGGATTATCACACTGGCATGCACTAATCATAATTTGAATTTGATATTAGAAGAAAGTAAAACCACAGTTGGAATTAAAAAAATATATCAGCTTTTGAGGGGGAGGGGGTAATTTGGTGAATCCAAATGCATGGGGCAGGTAGCTAAATTGGATGATGAATGTCTTGCACAGAGGAATGCTGAGAGGAACACCAGTTTCTGCACGTCTTTAAACATTATTTTTAAAAAGTCAATGTAAATATTTTGGTGTTTTCATGGAATTTTTTGTACCGACACTCAAATTAAGAAGCATGCTTGCTGGTGCCATACCTTTCAACAAAAAAAAAACAAAACAAACTCAAACAAAATAAAAATCATAAAAATTTAGAAATTAATGTTTAATACTTCCTCATGATCAACATATGTGATGGTGTGATGGAAGATCTAGCAATTATTATTGTGAAAATGGAGGAAATCTTTTTTTACATTCATAAGCCACTAGTGAAAAACCAGCCCTATGGGCGGCTTTTCAGCCCACTTTTGGTGACTATAGTCACAAAAGTGTCTGCTTCGAAGACAGTGTTGTAGACTTTTAAAACAAAAGTGAACATGTGATTAGGTCAAAGTTTTTTTTTAAAGTACCATTTTTGACATTTTTAGCCTTACACACAAAGAGGAAGAGGTGTGGTCAGATGGGACCCACCCCATGTTATTCGCAGTCATGTTGTGTTTGCATGCCAAGTTTTAGGCCTGTAGCTCCATTCTTTTTTCTGGCAAAAGTACAATTTTTGGCGTTTTTATGCTTATGACGTTCCCCTGATGACACTGATGGGACCCACCCAATGTTATTCGCAGAGTCAAGTTGTGTCTGCATGCTGAAGTTTTAGGCCTGTAGCTCCATTCTTTTTTCTGGGTAAACTATTATTTTTGGCTTTTTTAATACAGAAAGGGGTGTGGCCATATAAATATGCATATGACATTCCCCTGGTGACACTGATTCTAAAATCATTTTTGGCTTCCTTTTTTTTTTTTTTTTTTTTTTAAATACAGAAAAGGGTGTGGCTATATAGATATGCTTATGACATTCCCCTGGTGACACTGATCCTAAATATATATGGGTTTGTGGGTTTAGCTTCTTTCTTTTTTTTCTGGTAAGGTACCATTTTGGCTATTTGTAACACAGAAAGGAGTGAGGCCATATATACATGCTCATGACATTCCCCTGGTGACACTGATTCTAAATATATATGGGTTTGTGGGTCAAATTTCAACTATTCAAGCATAAATTGTGGATACACAGACAAACAGGAGGACAGACAAACAGACAGACTATTCACACTCTATAATATAGATGAAACAGACCAATCAACCTTTTTAAAATTATCATTTAAAATTTTTTTTCCAACATATTGCATTTCACAAGATATGCAGTGGTGTGTGTGTGTGTGTGTGTGTGTGTGTGTGTGTGTGTGTGTGTGTGTGTGTGTGTGTGTGTGTGTGTGTGTGTGTGTGTGTGTGTGTGTGTGTGTGTGTGTGTGTGTGTGTGTGTGTGTGTGTGTGTGTGTGTGTGTGTGTGTGTGCGCGCGCGCGCGAGTGTAATAATGTGGGAATATTAAGGGGAAAACATTTTGGGGAGGGGAAATTTCAGGTTTCAAGTTTTAGCTTCACTCCACGCTGAGTTGTTCAGTGATGGTTTAGGTGACAAAATATGGTGGATATAATAAGTCATATATAGCCCATACTTCAAAGTGAATACCTTATATACTAGTGATTGCTTGAAGCCAGATGAACTGGTTCATGCCAGTCATGTTAACACTACAATTGTGGACATCATGACATGTGAAAAGAGATTTAATGATATT
This sequence comes from Lycopodina hypogea, assembly GCA_963969325.1. Classification (NCBI taxonomy): domain Eukaryota; kingdom Metazoa; phylum Porifera; class Demospongiae; order Poecilosclerida; family Cladorhizidae; genus Lycopodina; species Lycopodina hypogea. Next base: position 7,357,595 of record OZ017781.1, read on the forward strand.
TTTGGTCATATTGGTCAACATGATTTTCCTCTAGATATCCAGCTGATCAAGACCTCACAGAAGTCTGAGGAGCAAGGACTTCATGAACACCCTCTCTTGCCTTGATCTTCACAGCAGATGTGATATCAGAGTCCTGTTGTCTATAGTGTGCAGTTTTGTTTCATATGCTTCACAATGGGGAACAATCCAATCACAAGAATGTAATTATGAAAGCAGGCCTTGTTTAGATAATTACAATGAGTATTTGCTTACTTCCTGATAAGGGAGTCCGTTTTTACACTCCCCTCCAATCATAAAAGGGAATACGTATGTCCATCTGTTAGTCTGTCTGTAAGGCTCAATGTGTTTACAAATTAAAAGGGTACATCCTGATGTTGTGGGTAGAAGATATTTTGTGTGAGGATAGGTGTAGCAGCAAGGTTGATGCCCATTCTCTTAGAATTTTGCATAAGATAATTTCAATGGAGATGATTAGCATTTAGTGTAATTCTTGACCAGTTTTGGGTCAGGGATAAACTCACCACGCCCATTAATATCCAGTTTTTCAGGGCGGGAGGCCCCCAGAATCCCACCATGGGTTTATGAAATAGCCTAAGATCTCCCCTGGTCCAGTGGTGTATGCAAGTCAGATTTCAGGTCTCCAGCTTCAAGGTTTTGGAAGTGCATTAGCCATATAAGTAGGTACTTACAAACAATTGTGTGAGTTTAGTGGAGGGAGTCAATCAGCTAATTAAATAAAAACCAATAATAGTACATAATCAATGGAATCTTAATATTCAATTACAAGCAATGGTAATGCAATTACACTCTTGGTAATGACTTAACATGCCACTTCCTGGTCTAAATACATGTTCGTGCCCTCCAAGTTAATAGAGACTACCACACATGTACAGCATTGTCTTATGTTGTGGAATAAACAATCCCAGTGCACACAACAACCTCGCACATATTCCATACCATTGTAGACTCCCCTGTTTGGCCAGCACACGAGGTAGACATCAGACATGTGATTATTGTCTGTAGACAGTGTAAACGTGCAGTCAGTCACCTCTGACTCTGTCCCGTCACATGTCACAGACTCCATGTGGACAGGTACTAATGAACTTGCCGAATCTTCATCACTCACTCTGTAAAGGTCATGCATAATTTATAGTTATCAAATACTGCAAAAATACTTTAATCTGCTCGTACTGGATTGGTGGAATAGTGTTCAGTGCTCCAGCAAACCCTAACCGCCGACAAGCAACAAGCATATTCTTTTCTGACCAAAAAGATGTCCTTGATTCTGTCCTGATAGTACCAAAACTATCATTTCTACAGAGTTCCAATCTTCCAGAATTTGCACTGGATATACTTACGGTAGGAAGAAGTCGTAATTGTCCCTCCACACAAGCAGCTGGAGAAAATTAAAAAGGATAAGAACTGGTGAAATAAAATGCGAGTATTATGTCTACAATACACTATGACATCACACTATTTAATACAGCTGATGTGAATTTATGATAAAAAAGCCTCTGGTATGCACAGAAAGCTGATGCTACTTCTGCCAAGTACACCAGACTTACACAAGATGATGCAAGCCAATGCAAGGCTAACAATTTGAAACCAACGTCTAGATTAGCACAACTTCACTGTATTGCTTGTACTACTGCTTGAATCCATCATGGACTGGCTTTACAAATGATATGATGAGCATATAAGCATAATATGTGGTCAATCAATGAATGGAATCTCACACATCAGCATATGCTATGTACAGATGAGATATTCACATCTAGTTGGTTGTACTGGTTTAATGGACAGTAAGGCACTTGCTCACTAGCCAATAGCTTGTCTGTGCAAATGTCTGACAGTTTCTGCCACCACTCATACTATCAGCTTATCAAGTTCCTCAACTGAAATAGTCACTACTGAGAGTATCCAAATTATGGACATAATCAAAAATTCTTCACACACAACTTCACATCCCAAAACTCATGGTTCAGACCACTCTGCATATGTCTACTGCTAACGTATGTATTCTGCTTAATTTTCTACAGCAATAATTATAAATGTTAAGTGTTATTTGATATGCACGTCAGCTGTACTTGACTAACAATGGCTTCCAATAGCAAGTCTTGAAGGATAAAGCGTTAATTACATCTAACTGATCAGGTCGGTGATCTTGACTGCACAGATTTTTCTCTAGCTATCTTTAGAAACACTGACAAATGTCAGACACACTCAATTGAGAAAATTAAAAACTAATTCTTCCAGAAGAGTAATGCACCAGACTGTGGAAGATATCAAACAGCTTTCGATAAAATTTGGATGTATCTTCATTTAGGCTAACCAGTTGAGACAGTTTGCAACAGATACTATAATGCATACATCAGCGGGAGAACCAAGAAAATAAAAAGTGAGATAAATGTAGGCCAAGTACATTGTTATTTAAATGGGACTACTCATACTTCTTATATATATACCCACACATGGTACTAATGTAAAGATGGATATCACACCCTAACAATTTATATGGACTATTTGCACCTAAACACTTGGAGAGACGAATGTGTACCCCACATCTTGAGTTGACAAAGTGACTGCATAACAAAATGCACTTGGACCTTATCAAGGATATTGACCATTGCCTGTCAGGAAAAGGATCATGAGGAAAATCATTTACAACTACAATTAGAATGAGCAAGTTTGAACTAATGCTATCTCACTAGATCATGGCACCATTACCATCAGAGGAGACACCATTACCATCAGAGGAGACACCATTACCATCAGAGGAGACACCATTACCATCAGAGGAGATGGGGACACACTCTAAAACGGCGTGATTATGTCAGTGCTTGCTTGAATGCCATTATAATTGTTAATCTGTCCTGCCAAATGATAGAATACACTAAGTGTAATAGAGATGACAGCAACTGTGCATGCTAAGGTCATGTGTATAGGAAACAAGAGCAAGTTTGGCATGCAATAAGCTTCTAGATTCTTCAAATTTCATGTTACCACAGGAAAGGTACATAAATCACATGATTGTTGAGTTGCTTCTCTCTACTTCTACTAGTGACAAAACTTACTTTTAATGAAGGAAGAAAAAAAGATTTTTAGTGGTACTTCACATTCCTCAACCAAATAAGAACTTACTTTGATACTAATAAAGTTAATGAGTGAATCCTGTAAACATCCTGTGCCCCCTTTTCTGGTTTCTGATAGTACAACGGGTGGGTTAAATCATGCACTGAGTGGCGTCCAAGTCCATGACTGCAGCAGAGGAAGTTTCTGTTGACCCAAACCAGCTAGCCTGGAGATCCTGGCAGGAGAAGTCCCTAATAGGTCCAGAGTTTCCATTAATATGGCCCCAACCTGACTTGAACCATCTGGTTACTTCTGGTATGGGCACCGTCTGCAGACACTCTACCTATATGCACACTGGACATGCAGAATACCTTGTGTGCACAAGATGAACAAGTCTGGCTTCTTAACTCCTGCTCTTTATGTTTACATCAACAAACAGGTTGATATACCATCTTCATTTATTTTTTAACTGTTGATATATTGGATGTGGTTTCAATGTGGTAAATATGGGAGAGCAATGAGAAAACACATTATGTTCTTCAGTACACAATCCATATTCCCACCAATCTACAGATTGACAGCCAAACTAGATGGGCAACCATTAAAAGAAGAAAAAGAAAAAGGAGATGGTGAAATCATCTTGAAGATGACGGGTGCAAATAAGAGTTGAAGTCCATTTATGTATATTTCCCATGCAATTTGCAACTATCGCAACTCAAATTCTATCAATCTTTTATCATGAACATTGAATAATGCATTGCTATATTCCACTGAATCATCAATTACATTGTAACATAACGTATTACCAAATTAATTCTAAAATTTTAATACTTCTAGAGATGAATTAATGGAAAGGTTTTATTTTGAATTTAAAAACAAGGGAGAGAAATAGTTACACCATGCCTGCCTATTCGACCATGATATCTACTTGATCTTATATGGTGCTGAATCATAATTTTCATAATTCTCAATGAATCCATGACAACTGCATATGCAGTATATTATCTACACATGAAATTATAGGGCTGGAAAATATCAAGTTCTGCTACAATCAGAGAGAAGGAAAGTCAGAGAGTGCTGTAAAAAGCAACCTGTGAGCTTGTTGACAGTTCCTTTGTAGCTCAGAATTTGGAGTTAAGTGAGGATCATCAATGACAGAACATCTCATAAATTTAAAAATAGTGGGCATAAATGAAGAAACATTGTGGAGACTGGAACAGTAATCTGAGCATAACATTTGGAGCTAGATTTTGAGATTGGATAACCGACTAACTTGAATAGCTAGTGATATTTGAATAAGTTGACAGAAATTCACCAACAAACACAAAGTTAATAATATGTATAATCAAGGGCAGAATGCATCTCCCTGCATGTCAATTCAGAGTCTGAAGCAAATACTTTCAGTACTAGTCAGCTAGCTAGAGGAGCACACCTTATTTTCTCCAGTACAACTTATGCTCACTCCACTCCAGCAGCTTACCTGAAACTTTATGGGGACTTCCCAATAGGTACAGAACCATAAGTATAAAAGAGAGCATCTTGGCGAGGTTCCTGAGGGAGCAAAATTGCACCAGAGAAGACAGTTATGCAATCAGCACAGGCGGAGCAACTACGCTATTACAGCGTTTGAGCTGACCTCAGGGGTAATTTAGTCAGCAAAGGGGGTGGAGTTTAAATAACCTACACACTTCCGGTGTTGGAGGCCTGAGTCTTTTTTTTTTTTTTCCTTTTTTTTGGTTTGTTATTGCTAAGGTAAAAAACTAAAAGGTCACGTTTTTCACCCAGGCACAGTTAGTAGGTAAGAGATCAGTGGAGTAAAAGATCCTGATCAAAAGGTTCTCTTAGGGTAAGAGAACGTAGCAGAAACCAATTGAATTGCAACATGCCAGATGTGGCCAACACTTTGTTTCAGTTGATTGGTGTTTGTTTGTTTTGTTTTTTTATGTTGGGGTTTTTTTTTTTTTTTTTTTTTTTTTTTTTTTTTTTTGTGTTAATTTTTTTTTTTTTTTTTTTTTTTTTTTTTTTTTTTTTTTTTTTGGGTTTATTGTTTTTGTTGTTGTCTTTTTAGTTTTGTTGCTTAATATCTAAGGTTTCCATGCATCACAAACACATTAAACATATCAGCAAAGCACCCTGGAAATCCCTTTTGTGTTTACACTTTATCTAGATAAATTAACTATACAAGCTAGCTGTACCCAGGCAACTCCTGTGTTATGTGCTACTACTTATATAACTATCAATTCCCCATAAGGAATTGGTTGTTTTCCCATACAAACTTCAGACCCTCCCTCATTCTTCCCAGGCACTGTCTTTACCCCTGGAAATAACTACTTGATGGTTTAGAGAACAACATAAGTTTTATCTTCTGTGTTAATTTCTGTACTAGAGTTGCATACACCAATAGCAGCAGCTCACAAAATATGATAGCTATAAATGGTGAATATGAATTAGGGATTGGTCATTTTACTATAATCCTCAATTCGTTTGTTTGTTTGCCCTCTTCTCCCAGACACTAGGTTCTACAGCGGTCAAAGTTGCAGGGGTTTAAAAGTCACCCAAGGATGGTTTTAGGCGAGATTTGGTGAAAGTCTGAGTAAAATCTTGTCTCTAAGGCCCCCCCCCTCCAAGGGATTTTAAAAAATTTATCAATTTTTTAAAACTTACCTTGGGGGGTCTGAATTTCATGCAGGAGTAACCACCCAGCTGCATAACCACAATTATGTAAACACACTTGAAGTGAGGTCAGGTCCAAACTATTCTTTCCTTTTCTTCTTTTGGAGCTCTGTGGGCCCAAACATCTGGGGGGGGGGGGGGGGGGGGGGGAAACTGTGCCCTAATCCCATTCTTCTTTTATTTGATATTGTATAGGCCCAATAAAGCATCTGGGAGAAGATATCGAATGAATAGTCAAACAAATCTCGAAATATAGTAAAATGTCTTTGTCTCATCACAGGACAGTTAGACAAAGTCTGTAAATCCCTTGTCACAGAAAAAAAAAGTGGGGAAGGAAAAAATTAAGGGGTGGAAATGATGGGGGGAAGGGGTAGAAATGGGAAAGGGGAAGAAAAATGAGGGGGGGGGGGGGGGGGAAGAGTAAATTTAAATTTTAAAAACATCATCATTGAACATGTAACCAATGACCTTGGAATCATGAGCCCAGCTATCATCCACTGAGATGGTGTTAAAATAGGAAAAGATGCGAAGATAAGAATGAAATACAGAAATTCTGATCTGACCAATTTCTGAAATAAGTTCAGAAAAATGCATTTACTCAGACCAAATTATCACTTCTTACTCCCATGTACTTGGATGATCAGGATAAGTAGGCCATTGTGTTTGTGTTCATGGAGACTAGTTTTATTACTGTTAATAGAGTGTGAAGGGTGTTGGCTTGGCAAGTGATAATTGTGTTAGTATACCCTCAATGAAGTGTTCAGGTCAAGGCATGTGGCAGGCAGGAGGGTATTTCACATGTGGCAATGGATGGGATCTTCCCTCTGCAGCTTTCCAATTTCATCCAGACTTCTCTGGTAGCATCCACAATGGCCTCATGAAATCTCAGGATCTGGTCCACTGGAAGGCTATATGTTTACATTCATGTTTCAAGGGGAAAGGTAATTAATTTTACTATAATTTTCAATTTGTCTGTATATCTATATGTATATTCGTTATCTCCTTCCAGATACCTTGACCAATCTGTCCTAAAACATTCAGGGGTTGCTCACAGGACGACCATATTGGTCCTGTGGTTAGGGCATAGGTCCATTAAATAGGTTTCCTTTCCATGAGAACCACCCACTTAGTTGTAACAACAAACTTTTGTTTCCATACAGTAAAAAATTTGTAAAAAATCCATTCTTGACAAAATTAAGTGATGGACCATTCTTAACATTCCAAGAGTATCTAGACCTGTGTGCCACAGGTAATTATTATGTGATAGTTCATGTGTAATCTTATCTAATTCAAAAGGATATTTCTAGAGGAAGCTGTGTATAAAAATCACACAGGAAGTTCAAAAGGACACTAATTACTAGATGCATCATATTTACTTCAGAAATGGGGCACTGCCTTCCCCTGTATATATGGGGTACTTTTCTAGTATATATAATTGACACACATTTACATATATACACGAGAAAGGCTTGTCCTGAAAGTGACCTGTCCTAAGAAAGGGCTGTCCTACGAGGGGCTTGTCCTGAGAGACTTGTCCAATGAGAACTTGAAAAAAGATTGCTTTGTTGCAGGAAGTGAAATGGGTTGTGTAAAATAATTCCATGTGCACGATGCGAAATGTGTATGCATATCTACATGCAGCATTGTTATGACCTGGTCATTTAGGAGAGAAACTTGGAGGACACCTTGTAATGTCTGGGGCTGTTCCTAGAAAGTCACTGGCTGAATTTTATTGCTCCACCTTTTCCCTTTTAATAATAACCTTATATTTCATCAAAACAATAAGTTCATCTATGTATTTTCACTCCCTCCAACCTCATAATGACTTCTTTCACCCACTCCCATGCTACCATCTTTGATTATTCATGTCATGTGTGCATCAAAATGTATCTTGACTATAGACAATCTGATGTAAGTAATAATAATATAGAGAAAAACTTGCACATTAAAATACTTGAACTCTTCCATTACTACCGTCAACAACATACACAAAACCGTCTCTATCTACACACAGTGCACGTGGACAGTTAAAACAACCCTCCTCACTACCACGGTGACCAAATGAGGTCATATACGCCCCCTCAGTGGTGAACACTGATACATTATGGAGACTACCATCTGTGACATACACATACTGACCAGCTACACACACACCACGTGGTCTGCTCAACTTCTTCACTCCATTTTCATCACAGCCAAAGGAGCGCAGGAGGTCACCATCAATACTGAAGACTCTGATGACAGAGTCACTAGAGTCTGCGACATACAGGTTGCCATGGCTGTCAGGAGACAAGTCATAGAATGTCCCCATGTCTCTGCCAGTTATCTGTCTCATATACTCCAGTTCTCTGTCATACACCATAATAGTGCCTTTATTGCCACGCTCACACACCATCACCTCATCTCCGACTACTGCCACACCACGATGTCCTGAACCTTGCACTTCCTTGTGCACCATAACACTACCACCATTCCTGTTGCATCTCATTACCTTCTTAGTGTATAGATCAACGCAGTAAATATTGTCTTCCCAATCAACAGCAACAACATAACAACATCCCAGTTTATGTTGGACACTACTCAGTCTCTTTCCCTCTTGATCAAAGATAATGACATCTCTATCAACTTCACTTACCACTACCTCTCCCACAGAGTTGACAGTGACACCAGTAGGCTGAGACAAACCACGCCACACACTGACAGGTCTGACTAGTTGAGCAACAGGGATGGAGACAAACACGGAGAAGACCACTTGCTGCCCATCCACTGACACAGTCAGTTCACATCGTCCACGCACAGTGGGTGTGTACTGGATAGAATAGTTCCTGGCCCCAGTTTGATCAACATTGCATTTGATGATGGATCCATTGAATAGAGACTTTAAATAGCACTCAACTTGAGAATTACATTTAGTTGTGGTCAATGATGCCTCAGATATAGTGTTGAGGACTGCAGCTTTGGCTCCTTTACCACTGACAGTACAATTAGCTGGAGCTATAGAGTGTTTTATCAACTTGGCATCGGTAATTAATGTACACGCTGATATGTTATTGAGTTCAGCAATTTCGGCTTTATCACTGATGACTGTATGGCAGAGCTGCTGTAGAACCTCAGCACACCTCACCTCCACCCCTATGCCCAATTCCTCAACTGACTCCAAGCTCACCACTCCCTCATCATGCTCTTCAACCCCTCGCTGTATTTGACAGGCAAGCTCTGCATGCACACCCATGAAGTCACTGTCAGCATAGTGGCCTACACACTGCTCGATGTGGTCTAAAACACTCTGGATCTTACCACAAGCCAGAGACAAGCTCTCTTCCTGCAGTGAGAGTCTGTCCATCTTCTCTTGCACTCTCCTTGCAGCTTCTTCCAAAAGTTCTGTCTTACGGTCATCCAAAATCTTCTGGAGTTCTAAAAAGGAATTCTGGATGTTGGTGGCCAAAGAGAGCCCTTTGGCCTCCAGCTCACACTTGGTGGTCTGTACCTCCACCATAGCATGTGACAGACTGACCTTTAGTTCTCTTAGAGGTTTCAACTTATCCAAAAGCTTCTTCCTTGTGTCAGGAGCAGCTATCTTGTTGAATTCCAACTTGTGCCCATTATGGTCCTTCACTATGCAGTGGGGACAGATAAGACTACCACAGTCAAAGCAGTACACTATCAGTGGCTCTTTGTGGGATGGACACTTCTTAGCAAGGGAATCTTCAGCTTTGTTTCCAGACTCTGCCTCACCACGCTGGACCACCTCGCCATGAGCTCCCTCCAGTGTGACAATGGACCCTTGAATTCGGTTGATAAAGAAAGCAGTTTGCAGTTTGTCCACACTTCCTTTTGGGAGACTGATTTCTTCACGACACTCAGGGCAAGAGAAAGGCTTGCCTGCACCTGCCCTGAGGACAAGCCTAAGAATACACTCCTTGCAGAAGTAGTGGCTGCAAGGCAGAAGCTTCGGGTCCATATACTGTTCCCTGCAGATGGCGCAGGTAATCTCTCTTTCCAGTTCTGCTAGGCTCTTCTTTGTCTCCTTTTCTAGTTCTGCTAGGCTCTTCTTCGCTACAATTATGCTTTCAGCCATGGTCCTGGGAACCAGCCTAAGAAAAGATGCTAAAAATCTCTGAAGGGCAGTTTTTAGTTCTGATGTCTTGTAGTGAACTGAACCTTGATTTAATTATCATTATTGTTTCCAGCATGACATCATGCATTACATCATTTACTTCTATATAACTTGCTCATCCCACGTGACTCATGTCAGTTGTTGAATTGTTCATTGTCCCGAGGTAGATAAGTTTTGGGAGTAATATAGAAGAAGTGGCTAAATGCCACAGTCTAAAATAAAATGAAATATGCTACGTCTCGGTCCCAGACCCCACTGGGTAATTGCTGCACCAGCACGCAAATTATACTTTATTTGCGTGCTGGTGATGCAATACATCCAGTGCTGTGAGTAAAGGGGTCTGGGATCGAGACTAATATGTAACAGTTTGACAGGTGCTGGGAGCCTGGGAATGAATTATGCCAAATAACCTCCCCAAAAAAAATGCCCCCCAAAAATGTTTTTTTAAAGCCACATTTTTAAAAAGGGAAAAAAGACACCTTATCTGTTCAACATTCCATGAGTTTTTAAAAATAGGTAACCCACTGGCCCTGTGAAGCAAACACAGAAGGAATTACACACCACCTAACTTTAATCAGACGTTGCATGCACACTTTGACTTTCTGAACATTCACTTAGTGGTTCTCAATTTTTTTTGGAGGAAAAAAAAACGTGTTTCCTTTGGTGGTAAAGTGCCTAAGGGTGGGAATTTCATTCAGTTGGTGTGGTCTTAAAACATTTTAAAACTGGTTTCATTTTAGTGCAAACTCTTCACATTGTTATATTCTTGCATAGATTCAGACAGAGACACATGTTTTTTTGTAATGAAGATTTCCAACATTTTGTGTGGACTCAAAATGGTGGCATCACTTGCTACTCTGCTGGAGCAGACTTTGGGTCTTCACAATGGCCTCAAGCAGCTCTTGGCCCATTCGGTTTTGTTAGCTTGCCTTCACTCATGCACCTGTGATAAATGTTGCTTATTGGCATTGACACACAAGACAGGGCATAGAAGGCAAGTTTTTAGAAGGACTTATCGTTCCACATGTTTGTTTCACGACTCCAATCTAAAACTCTGCCATATCACTTGGCAGCTTTCCCTGAAGACATCTTGCTCTGCCCAGGTAATGTACAAGATATTCAGATGTGTCTGTTCCACTTCAGGATCGGAGGTGAAAGAAAGGTAGCTGCTTAAGTGGAGCTCCTGTAGACTGGCTTAGTACTTGGGCTGGACTCAGGAAGCTTAACTCATCAAAGGTGCCCTTGACTGGTGGGACCTTACTTTGACCTGACTCAGTGCCTCCATCAGTATAGTATGACATAACCTCTTGATATCAATGATCATTGCCTATTGGGATGTGTTACCTTGCTTTAGGTACCTCCTGATCTCAGTGCATTAACTTAGCTTTAAGGTCAACGTGGTCAATGGGCAATTCCTTGACTAGCTGCTCAGGAGCACAGTTAGTTGCCTGGAAAAAAGGCATTCACTCCTTCAAAGTCCATGATGAGAGGAAGGGCAAAGTCAAGTATAGACACTAGTTCATGGGATGAGTGAGATAATCCAGAATGATCCTGGCCCTTCACTTCCTCTTGTGCAAGCTGGTTGCCCTTACACAGCTAAAATATACTTTCAGCTCTTCCCAGTTCTGCAGGATGTTGTTTATTAGAAATTTTTTTGAAGACATGATCCTTGGGTGCCTCTTATAGTTATCACTAAAATAAATAAATAAATCAGTAAATATCATCCCTGGTGGGGGAAAATGGAATTTAAATTTCCCATTAAAAAAAAAGAAAAAAAAAGTTTTTGCACCTTAGTACCCTTCTTCCAAAGAACTTGCCCAGAGAGCTGTCCAAACCTACAGGCAAAGTATCAAAAGAATCAGAGAAGGAACTTGAGAAAGAAAGATGTCTCAGTTCCTCTTTCAATACAGGATTACACCACATTCTGTTTCAGGAGTATCTCCTGTCAACTCCCTATGAACCAAAGTCTATTTATTGCATCCTGATGCACAGTTACAGGTGCAGCAACGGCAGGAAAGGCAGGAAAAGCAACAACAGTACCATGATGTCCATGCTAGGGCCCAAATCGCCAGGTTGTACGTAGACATGTTGACCACACCATAAGAGGCGTAGCAGTGGAAGTGCTGCGCCAGATCTTAATGCAGAGGAACATTCAGTTGAAAGTGTGGATATTCCAACTGTTGCATCACAAGCTGATCACAAGCTAATAAAGATTTTGTAAAAAAAAAACAACTGGTGCTGATGAGCCGAACATCCTGAGGAAATGGAGAATCCTCAAAATGCGCCACTAGATTCACTAAATGTGGACCCTCTGAACTTGTCTGTTGATCCTCCTCTGAATATATCCATCATTACGCCAAACCTTCAACATTCTTCCTTGTTCTTCTTTGCCTGATTATTTCAGTGTGCACTTCTAGGATAAGCACATCTTGTAATCCTTGGAGGATGAGTGTGACAAAGTGACTGTGTATAGTTAATACAGTGGAACCTCTCTAAATGGACTCTCTGAAATAGGGACAACCTCTATACAATGGACAAATGTAAGGCATAAGGCATAAGGCACCGATTGATTCCCTACAAGAGTTAATAGATCAATACCTCTGAAAGCAGACCCTCCTAGCTCCAAACAACAGATAAAAGCTGGGGCAGCTTGCAATAATTCCATTGCAATTGAACCTCTAAGAAGGGACAAAAGCCACACCCTAGGTTCCACGTACTTATGCAGTCTGTGTACACTGGCATCTTGGTGTAGAAATTCAATATCAGTCTAAAGTGTTTTGAATTTATCATATTTTATTCCAAGAAATCAGGATGAAAGCACCATTCAAACTGCACTATTAGATAGCCAAAATATTGTAATGCATTTAACTTTCCACTCAAATGATATCTGTAATATTATCTTTTCAATTGCACCATAGCATTGATCTACAGTATCCACCTAGTTATGGCGAATTGTATACTATTTAACTTCTAGCTAGGCATCCTCGTTTTCAACTATAATAGCTAGTGCGCAAGCTCCACACTTATCGGTATAAAATATATGTGTTTAAAAAAAATCAAAGAATGTTCGGGGTGTGTCCAATGGACTAGAAAATATGATTATCTGACGTTTTGTTTCCTAAAGTTCAATTCAGTATATCTGTAGCAGCTATTAATTATGTCAGTTGTAACTTCTCCTTTTTCTAGTAAATAATCCTGGACGTTGACAGTTTACCTATAATCTCTGTATAATTTGATAATCTCTGTATCATTTGATAATCTCTGTATCATTTGATAATCTGCCTAAATGAACAGTGAAGTAACTGCAGTCTTTTATTACTATAGCTAATCTTGTGATCTTCTTCTCAAAAGAGTAACTTTTCTCAAGTGAAGAATTTTGTGCTCTTATCATGGGGGATTTGGGAACTCTGGAATGGATACATGTGGTCATTGTAGTTTTTTCTGGATTTGTGCTGGCTGGCATCATAATCTTCCTGACTCTTTTGTGTGCTCACAAAGGAGTGGAGAAGACTAACACTCTAAAACAAGTGCGTGAGAGTAATCAAAAGAAAGGTTAGTTCTAGTTATAACCTATCTGAAGTTCAGTAACTAGCTATATTAAAAAATATATGTGATTTTTTTTACACTTAAATGGATGGAAAATGCATAGTATAGCTAGCTATAAGTTATATATTATATATATTTTGTCCTTACAACACACACCCACACACACACACACACACACACACACACACACACACACACACACACACACACACACACACACACACACACACACACACACACACACACACACACACACACACACACACACACACACACACACACACACACACACACACACAGAGAGAGAGAGAGAGAGAGAGAGTATGGCATGTAAAATAATAAAACTAAGTATGCTCTTTTAACAATGACCTTGATGCTGTGCCTCATTCAGTGTCAGATCCAAAAAATTTGCAAAGGGCACATACAAAAGTCAGGAGGGGGTGGGGGGCATTGGCATAGCTAGCCACTAGCTGGCTACATTCTGCTGAAATATCTATTGAATAATTATTATATAATTCCCCCCCCCCCCCTTCAAATCTTCCATTGCAAGCAACTCTTGTGTACCCAGCTCTCTCTCTCTCTCTACTCTCACTAGCCACATTCTTTACCCAATGGAATAATAGCATTTGGTAAAGGATAAGGCTATTGGATACTACTCCCAAATTTGGAGTGATTCCTGAGGTTTAAATTCCTTGAAAACACTATATTTTTACCTCACCAGTTATGCCTGACCCTGAAACTAATCTAGTGAAGTTGCCTTTGTCTGGTTTGTAGTGGTGACAAAATTTTCTGCAGTTGTGAAATTTTTGCCTAACTTTGTGTTTTCTGAGATTTGCTTGTTTGTTTATATTTTTTGGGGAGAAAGATGGGGGGGGGGGGACCCTAGATCCACCACTGATATTACGCATTCACAATTATTCAAGTGCATAGTCACATTCCCCAAGATGCATCTTGAACCCCTCCCACTTCTTGGTTACTGTCTCTGGCCTTGCTAAGTTAATTCTACTTCACCTACTGTTAAGGTTACATAATTATAAAACAGTCCTTTTCATTTTAGATATGAACTAGATTATGAATATGGTTGTGATTTGCATATACATGATAGGTTTATTCAGTCTACAGCCTTAGTGAACACTATATGCCATTGGTAGACTAAGGTGGAGTTTCCCTTCTTCTCTAGTCAAAGGGTATAATGGTGTACTAAAATATTCACAATGTTTTATTGATTGATTTCCTGTACAAGTTCCTCAACACTTGTACCTGTTATTCAACAAGTGCAAAAATACTATTAGAAGCCAACCCATTCAATAGGCTACAGTATTTTGTTATGTTTTGTCAGTGACAAACCGTTGAAATACCATCTGATCAATAAACAACATCTCAATAAAATACAAATATAAGTATGCAAAGGTTTCTTACATTATGTGGACAGCTGCACATCATTTAAACAAGTTCCCTTTAATCAGGTATATTAGTTTATTGTACAATAACTTTTATATTTAATTACTGTGGTTTGTTGAACACTGTAGACATTGAACTTTACCTATTCATTTTTCTGTCACTTTCTTTTCTTCAGACGTCAGTAAACGTGTTAACAGAGTAAAAAGTCGAAGCAGACTTGAGTGAGTTTGTGTTGATACTTACCTATTCATGCACTCGAATTAAGATTGTTATAGAAATAAATTCTGTGCAAGTTCACTTGGTACCATTTAACTAGTACATACTGTGTATATCATTGGTCCACATACACACATATTGCAGGTTGAATTATGCAAACTCTGGCAAATATGTCAACGTGATCGTTGGTTTGCGAGCAGCAGACCAAGATTCTGCCTACAGTACAAGTAGCAGGAAAACCTACCCACCCCAGATGAGGGAAACAGTTACTGTGGAGCTGAACAATGCCAATAGCCACAATGTAGTTGACAGAGTGCACTTGGAATCTATTAAAGAGTTAAGTGAGCCGAAATCAACCCAAACAAGCACTTATAGTGAGTCAGGGTTGCTAATGAAGACAAAAGACACAGTTCAAGTAAACGGGATGGCCGAAGATAATGATCTCTATGAAAACCCAACGGGAACACTATCAATACATCAAGCGCACACTCACAATGAGCCAGGAGACAGTGATATAATTATCACAGGCTCACAGGTAAATCCAATATTGTCACCATTTGAAGATGAACCAACAGTTCTGGACCCAGAGTGGACAGGTGATGGGTCCAAGAATAAATTCAAGATAGGTACATTGGAACTTCCTTTTCTTCCTTCAGACATATACAACAGTCAGATATTGAACACCAAAGATGTGCCTGCTAGCCACGCTGGCAATGCACAGGATAATTCTCTGATAATCTCAAGATGCACGTCTGCTGGTCACACTGGCAGTGACTCAGATTCAGATACAATTACTGAAGTCAGCCCATCACCAAAATCACTGGACAGGATAATTTTAGCTCAACCCCACACCTATTGTAAGTGTATTCATAATACGTTGCACCTGCTACCATTAGATTTACACCAACTTGAATAAAATCATTTTGAGTAGTAATAGAGTATATTGTGTAGAACCTTTTTTTTTTCATAAAGAGGGAGACCACTTACTGATATGATTTATATATATCTCATTTGCACAGATGATTTCACACCATTTGAGCATGATCCTGATAGCTCTACGATGATTAGGAAAGACTCACACTTACTAGTGGCAAATCCTGAGCCTCCAAATGGTCCACAGGCCTACAATAGCTCATACCAAGACATTCAACTACTTCCAGAACCCACCTTCATTGAACCTGGCTATGACAGAAGATTCAAGGGGTTTGTCCCACCATCCTCAGTTGAAGACATTCCCATAATCCTCACGCCTCCCTCTTCAACACCCAATGAATTACACACTTCCACTAGTCTCCGCAGAGGAGAGAGAAATGAAGAGGATGACCATGAAGATGAAATGAGGAGGTGAAAGTACAAACATAGAGAAAGAATTGAACTGTTTTCCAGTTATTGCAAATGTTCTTACTCATTTGAAAAAAACTGAAAACAAATTTTCTCCAGTGTAAATTAAAACAAATTATGGTAACCATGAATTGTTTTAAATACGATAATACCTTGGGAGAGGGTCTGTTTGTTGTCATGATAGTTCAGATAAAAATAATTTTAAAACTTTTTTTTTCTTTCACTTTTTTTAATGAATAAATTTTTTTTTCTTCTTATTGGTTTAAAAACTCAAGGGAGAGGTATTATCTGTCCATACATGCTTGCACTTTTTCAATTATGATAACTCCTGTGGGATTCAATTAATTCAAAGTTGAATTAGTTAGACAGTAATCTGGGTTTATTTAATTGGACTGATTTAGTTAGTATCTCATGGTTATCTTTAAACTGAATTTGAAGCCATTAATTCAAAATTGAATCAAAATTTAACCAAGGGGCCATATGCTATATTTGTTGACAAATTCAAAATGATGCCAATTTAATGCTCCATCCATTTTGAATGGTTTACTCTCAAAAGGTGCGTATTCTTAACTATGACCTCTGAGTGGCATTTTGATCTGTCAGCTAGAAATTGTTTGATTGAGTGACCAAGGACTGGTTCAAACTCTGTCTTGTTTTGCATAAATAAAGAGGCAAGTCTTATAGTCTCGCTTTATTAAATTCGAAACTAATTCATTTTAGCTAACTTATCACATTGATTTTAGTTGAAGTATTCCTATTTTGAATTTGTTTGAATTAATTAATTCACTTATCACATTAATTTATTTGAACCTCACTGGAATCAAGAGGAACTACACAAGAAGAGGTGAAGTTTCAACCACCACGCTAATTCACTTGTACATAACTCCTTGTGCACACATCTCTGTCTTGTATATTAAAATATTCACTTAGCTAAGATTGTGATTGGTTAGGATTTTTGCAAAACACACACTGAACTGAGATTTTCCAGCCACACCTATCCTACTGCATTAAGCATTATCTAGGACATACTTAGTGCCTCCCAAAGTCCAAAAACTTTTTTGATTTAATAGTTTTAATTTTATTTTAATTTTATTTTTAAAATAATAATTAGTCAATTTTTTTGACATGAATGTCCAAGACATAGAAATTATATATATAATTTCTATATTTTAGTAGCAATTCCTATAATACGTAATTGAGCAGACCTAACAACAGTGGGTAATGTTCTTTCTGTACAGTCATCAATAGAATGTCTAAAATAGTCAGCACATTTATTTCCTCTCCAATCATCTCCCGACCCACATTGGCTCCCACCCACATTGGCTCCCACCCACATTGGCTCCCACCCACATTGGCTCCCACCCACACTGGCTCCCACCCACACTGACTCCCACCCACATTGGCTCCCACCCACATTGGCTCCCACCCACATAGGCTCCCACCCACATAGGCTCCCACCCACATTGGCTCCCACCCACATTGGCTCCCACCCCCATCGACTCCCACCCCCATCGACTCCCACCCCCATCGACTCCCACCCCCATCGACTCCCACCCCCATTACTCCCACCCCCATTGACTCCCACCCCCATTGGCTCCCACCCACATTGACTTTCCTCTACTCATTTGTCCACAGAATCAGATATCTTCAGATATCTCACAATTAAGAATAAGCAACTACTGTCACATGGACAGATAGTTCTTTAGTTTGTGGAGGAACATCAAATTACCCGAAGAGGAGCTATACACCAGATAGGAAAGAAGAAATTACCACCCCACCCATGCACAATATACATACATATTTTCAAATACATATATAAATACATTACACAGGTCTATTGTGGGATAAAATATTGCTGTGATAAATGACAACACAACAAATTGGGTACACAGAAAAGGTCAACACAGCTGTTAACAATGCATTTTTTATGTGTTGCTATTGATACACAGACAATAATGCTGGAACATAGCTACTATTGAAAGAAACTATGGTTTTAAAAAACATCACAGATCTGTTTTGAATGCTTGAAGGAGCTGTCTGACAGTTCTGTTCATCCAGGTCATATCACTGGGGTAGATGCCTTCCAGGAAGCCAAAGTGTCCCCCATGTGAGGTCACCACCATCACAGTGTGAGGATTAGACTCAAACTCTTCAAAAGGCAGTGCTAAGCACAGTCACATGCACAGAAGTACAGATCATATAAAATAGTATTGGCTGTGCATATATACATGCAAATATATATACAACATACATACACATCAATTTCATAAGGTTCAAAACATTCCTAATCATATTCATTACCAAGTGTCTTGCTGCACACATGCACATAAACTATCAGAGGCCAGCCTTGTCTGTCATGCACACCTACAGCCACACCACTACACCACTCATCTGCACATGCAACTCCTTTCAAGTATTCTCAGTGGCTATGCTGCACAAAGGGAAGGAGAGAAGAATTCTTTGTCAAACTTAATGAAATAATGTGGACGGAATTTACAACTAAAGGTTTTACAAAGATGTTCAACTATATGCATTCCACCTTTGAGATAAGTTGGATGCAGAGGAAAAACTTCCATAAACATGGCTCACAACATTGTATATGATTCAACACAATGCTGTAGATGAATCAATATTAACTCCAGAATATTTGGAAATGGTCATCAATGTTACAAGCCAAGTGCTCTAGAATATTTTTCACGCAAAACATATCTACCGTAGTTATAAAGAGGGCCTATAACCTCTGGTTAGTGCTACATAGTGTTAATAATTTTCACTCTGTTGATATTGTGGGTGTATAGTGCAGTTATGTAATCAGGTGGGACTAATAGTATCTCCAGAGGACTGACTCTGCTGAAGCTTGTCAGAAATGCAACAAGAAAAAAAATACAAGAAATACTAAAAATAATATTTTAACAATTACTCTCACTAGCAAAGTAACTGTCCTATGGATAGAGACAAGAAAAACATCTATATATATATTAGAAAATCTATCTATATAACTATGTAACTATGTTCGTCCATTTCTCAAAATCCCTCTGTTAGATTTTGACCAAACTTTTAGGGATGGAGGAGACCAACCCTGAGATGGTTTTATGCCAGGTGGCATGTATGGGAAAAAACAGAATTTGTCTGTCTGTCTGTCTGTCTGCCTGTCTGTCGGTATGTCTGTACCATCATTCCGGCCAAACTGGTAGGTGGATATCTCTGAAACTCGGCATGATGATAGGTTTTGACCCAACTTAAAACATGGGCCAAAAATTTCGCAAAATGGTTACCATGGTAACGAGAAAAAGCCAAAAATGGTATTTTCTCCACCATCACCTTTCTTACTGGCAAGACATGTTCAACTACTGGATTTTAGCCGGGCAACGCCGGGTATATGCTGCTAATCTTACTATAATTCAAGATTAGTTGGTTTGTTTCCTATCTCCTCCCAGATGTTTGGGTCTACAGGGCTAAAAAAAAAGGGGGGGGGGGGGGGAATATGGAAGGTCTGGGCATAATTTTGCTGACCTCACTTCAAGTGTATTTATAGCAAAGTACTCATCAGGCATCTTACTATGATTGAGATATGTTTGTTTGATAGTTACTCCCTGACATTTGGGCCAACAGGCTTAAAAGGATGATAAGGAAATGATAGTCTAGGCTCAGTTTTGATGACATCACTCATAATGCAGTCCCTGGTGGTTACTCATGCATTAAATCGAGATTCCCCCCCCCCCCCCCAGGAAATTTTGAAAAAACAACTTCCCAGCGCTACAGGCAGGGGTTTGCTCCGATCTTCACTAAACCTTGCCTAAAATCATCCTAGGGTACCAACCCCCATCAACCCCTGCAAATTTGAGCCCTGAAGTCGCAAGCGTCTGGGAGGAAATATCTTACAAACAAATAAACTAACAAATTGAGAATTGTAGTAAGAAATATACACTTTATGTACATGCTTCAAAGTATTAACATAAATAAGTGACACTCTATGATTGATCCATGCATAAAAAAAAAGTAATGATAAAAAAAATTTTTTTTAATTAAAAAAGTAATAATAATAAAAAATATACGTCCTTCACCATTTCAAATTTGATCTGCTTATAGATTACATCTTTTTCAAAGAAATTTATGAAAGTGCAGAATACATGATAAGAGCGTCGAGAGTTAACTAAGAATTTCACCAGCAGAGCATAGATGAGATGACCATCATGGAGTCAACACTATCCCTTTGGCATAACTCAACACAGAACACTTCCAGCGAAGGATGATTGACATATTGTGGACGGTGTGTCTCATGGACAATATCTTAATCCAATGGGTAAATATACACAAGAGGAACACGAGACCTGCTCACTGCACTTCTACAACAGCCAGCACCTCAGGTACAGGTTGGTAACAGCTCAACATTCACTTATTTCAAATGACCCTTTACCAAAACAACATTTGTATTTCCCCAAATAACAATTTACACTTACATTCCTTAGGGACAAAGGGGTCATCTGCGGCAGCGATGGAGACCAGAGGAGTGTGGATCTTATGAACTTTGTCCTTATTGCGACAAGCACTGTAGTAGTCATCCAGACTGGAGTAGCCAAATGTGGGCACAGTCACATGGACGTCAATATCAGAGACAACCGATGCCTGGGGCAATAATTACATCATCAAGTGACTTCACACAACCACACACATGCAATAGAAGTGCTCACTGAGTCATTCATGTTAGCCGCCATATTTAATTAGTCAGAAGCACAGTATTTTATTGTAGTAAAAATTGTGTTTTAAAAGCCACCTAGCTAACAGCCAATAGGCAACGAGGGTGGGGCTAAAGGGAACACAGCAAATGTAATGACATTATGGAATCCATTAATGTGTGTGTGTGTGTGTGTGTGTGTGTGTGTGTGTGTGTGTGTGTGTTGGTCCAAAGGTGGAGTTATGGGATGGGAGGAGTCAACAATCTCTCGCGCCCACTCACATTGCAGCTAACAACAATAGCCAAGAGCTACATACATCTCAAGGACTCTGCAGCCCTTCAAGCCGAGGGCTGTTGAATGTGTAGTGAGACACTCATGAGTTGCACAGGCACAGACCCTCCTCCTCCCCCCTCCTCTTCCTCCTCCTCTCCCCCCTCCTCTTCCTCCTCCTCTCCCCCCTCCTCTTCCTCCTCCTCTCCCCCCTCCTCTTCCTCCTCCCCTTCCTTCTTTCCCTTATGTCCAACGGGATAGGTCCTTGTTATAATAATTCATTGTTGTTGTTGTTCACATCGGAAGTTTCATACCTTCTCAATCTCGTCCACTTTCAACGGCAACTTTTTCAACTCCTCAGCATTCAAATTATTGATGTTACTAGAGCAGCCGCAGACAACAATGATAAAAGTCAATTACCACAACAACAGGACGTGTGAAGTCCTATACGTCTCACTCAAGAGGACATGCATATTAGTGCATGTGTGCACACTGTGAGTGCATTTATGAGTACATGAGTGCACATGTAGGTATGCATGCATGCACAATTACAAGTGTGTGCATGTATGGGTGCAGGTGCATGAATGTGCTGTGCTGACCTTCTGAATAGCTTCTTTAAGTTATTGGTGAGAAGTCTGGAGTAAAGGAACTTGTTGTCCAGCCTATTCTCCAGGCTATCTCGTGTCTTGAATGGGTCCCACGAAGCTGCACATGAAATGACGGCCGCCAGGTCACATTCCTTGCCCAACTGGTGGAGGTATTGGATGAGAATCATTCTGTGGGAGAGGAGCAAGGACACCATGGAAGTGGTGTGAGGTGCTTTACTTGGGGTGGTAAAGGGTGGAAGAATGCCACTACAGACATTGCTAGTTGAGCTCGCAACAACAACGAAAATATCGTAATCCCATTTTTTACAAACACACAGTCACAATGGCAGAAATCACTGCATGTACATGCATGCATGCAAGTTGTTTATATTCAAGATAGAAGAGTGCCAATGGACAAGGACAGACAGGCTGTGGTTTACAGAAGCCAGCACGGAATAGTCAAACTAACAAGCAACAGATTGAACAGACAGCAACAGATTGAGCAGACAGCAAAAGTACTCAGACCAGCAGGAACAAAGGGAAGGGAGGGCAGAGCTGATTGGCAGTAAGCTTCAGAGTGTACTAGAGCCAGACACAGGAACATGTCACTCCAGGAGGATGCAGGAAGCACCAATGCTGAGATGCACAACTACGTAAAACAGGAAACCTCTGGAATGTGATGCATATTAAGACAGCAGGGGTGTCATTTATTCCAGAGCAGAAGTACCACACACACACCTGGTGCTCTGGCTACACCTGGTGATATTAGTGTCATCTACTTACCCTCCAAGAGACACACCTATTCCAACAATCGGACAAGTTGGATATTGTGTGTGTATGTAATGAACAACCTCCAGTAGATCTTCAATATTGGATCCACAATAGGCACGGAGAGTCTAAAACCACAGAGTAGGGAAAAGACAAAAACATTCCAAATAAGAGAGTAGGGAGCTCATCAGAGACACACTCCAATGCAAACAAAGAAAAATATAACAATAAATAAATGAGATAAATTAAAGATACTAAATTACTGTTGAAAGTAATTAACCTTTAGCCTTATTCCTCCGTTTCCTCTCTGGTTGAAGACAATTGGTCTGTAGCCAGCTAGCAGTCCATCTTGCACCAGATGCTTCATGTAGTTGTCTCCACTGTTCCCTGTGATTCCCGGGAGCACCAGGAGCACAGGAAGGTCACTCTGCTCAGATCTCGGCAAGAGACTAAGAGGTCGGCTGGGATCCTTCATGGAGCCCCAGTCGAGCGCCACCTCACCTCCGTCATGGAGGGTGAGGATGTGCCTGCAATAGGACACACCTCTAATCATCAAGTTTAATATTACTTCAGTCAAGCTATGTACACACTATTAATTAGAACAGAAGGTGGAGCCTTGTATTGTCATCTATCACGAATAATTAATTCAGTTCTTTGCTGTCTGAGTTGTCGTTCTGTTAGTCACTTGCAATGAAAGTCAATTAAATAGTGAAAAAAGTGGAATAATATTTTAACTATTTGTTGCATTATGAAAATGTTAGAGTCAATGAACTATTCTCAACTTTCAAAAAAAAATTAACATATATTAGAGCAGCACAGCAGAATTTAAGGGAACGAAGATAGACAATAGAAAATGTCAATCAATTGGTGAGCATGTGACTACTCTTGTGTGTGTGTGTGTGTGTGTGTGTGTGTGTGTGTGTGTGTGTGTGTGTGTGTGTGTGTGTGTGTGTGTGTGTGTGTGTGTGTGCAGTGGTTGTTCCAATCCCAAAGAAAGGTGACCTGAAGCAGTGTGACCATTGGCGTGGAATAAGTTTGTTGAATGTGGTAGGGAAAGTACTGCAGAATTGTACAGGGAAGATTGCAAGCGATTGCTGAAAATATTCTGCCAGAGTCACAGAGTGGGTTCAGGAAAGGACGTGGTTGTGCAGACATGATTTTTGTTGCTAGACAGCTTGTGGAGAAAGCGAGGGAACATGGCAAATCATTGTATGTATTGTTTGTAGACTTGATGAGGAAGGCTTATGATTCAGTGCCCAGGCAAGCCCTATGGAAGGTCCTAGAGAAGTATGGTGTGCCAGAAAAAATGTTGAATATTGTGAAATCTTTCCATGAGGGGATGCATGCTGAGGTTAGAGTAGGTTCGACTGTAACTGATAGGTTTGAGGTCCGGAATGGCTTACGGCAGGGATGTACCCTGGCACCCACATCATTTAATATCTACTTTAGTTGCTATGGTGGCAGATTGGCGCAATAGGAGTAGTGGTGCAGGAATGAGTGTGTTATATAAGCATGGTAGGAAGTTGGTTGGGGACCGCACAGCTAAGTCTAGATTGAGTGAGATGAGAGTAACTGAGTCCCAGTTTGCTGATGATGTGGCATTGTATGCAACCTCTCGGGATAGTTTTGAGTCAGTAGCAGCAGAGTTTGTGAAAGTGGCAAGTGAATGGGGGCTGACTGTGAGTACTGAGAAGACAAAAGGGATGGTTGTTGGTGAGGGATTGAATGAGAGTGATGTCAGACCAGTGCAGGTGGAGGGTGGCTCTGTGGATGTAGTCCAGGACTTCACATACTTGGGTGTAACATCTCAAGAGATGGGGAGATCACTAATGAGGTGACTAGAAGAATTGCTAGAGCAGCTAGAGCATTTGGATGTTTGAGGGTGCCAGTATTTAAGAACAAAGACTTCTCATTGGCCACAAAGAGAGCAGTGTATAGGGCAGTTGTTCTAGCTGTATTACTGTATGGAGCTGAAACTTGGACGATGAAGGCTGTGAATACAAGACGTTTGAATTCTTTTCATAACCGTTGTATTCGGATAATCCTGGGTGTGACGAGGTACCAATAATGGAATGAAAAATTAACATCTCAAAGCCTATCACATAGGTTTGGCTTGCAGTACT
This sequence comes from Lycopodina hypogea, assembly GCA_963969325.1. Lineage (NCBI taxonomy): Eukaryota > Metazoa > Porifera > Demospongiae > Poecilosclerida > Cladorhizidae > Lycopodina > Lycopodina hypogea. The sequence goes on from OZ017781.1 coordinate 7,382,385, forward strand.
CCATCTCTGATATCATTCTGGAGCAGCGTTTAAGATGGCTGGGTCATGTGGGTCGCATGGATGAAGAAAGGCTTCCAAATAGATTGTTGTTTGGGGATCTTAACATGAAGAGACCATGCCACAGGGCAAAGAAGAGGTGGAGGGATGTTCTGAGAGTGGATTTGCAGGCAATTGGTGTATATGATAGATGGTATGAGTTGTGCCAGGACAGGAAGGGGTGGTTTCATCTGTGTTTAGATGGTGTAGAGAAAATTTCAACATGCAGGCGATGGAACACCTGCTCAGCTAACAAGCAATCTGAATTAAGAACACTAAGTTGTGCCTGTGGAAGGAAATTTCGAAGACAAGGAGATCTGACCAGACACCAACATTTCTGTGTGATGCCATCATAAGCTAAGTTTATTGCCATTGGTCCTGGATTCATCGTACTATGGGCAGCTTCTAAGTTCTAAGTTCTAAGTGTGTGTGTGTGTGTGTGTGTGTGTGTGTGTGTGTGTGTGTGTGTGTGTGTGTGTGTGTGTGTGTGTGTGTGTGTGTGTGTGTGTGTGTGTGTGTGTGTGTGTGCAAGACTGTAGGCACACAGTCTGTGCTGAAAGGTAATGGGATTGGGATAGTCCAAGATGACATCATAAAGGCGAAGTAGACAATCTGATGAATGCAACACTATTAATAAAGCACAGTAATCTAGAGGGTGTGTCAACCTCCTTGCAGCTGTTGCTGCTATATAATATAAAATATAATACATCCTTACAAATCGGTCTATTCTAGACTTACATCAAGTCAATTAAACATTATCAGAACAGAAGGCAAGTGTACATGAGCGCTCACATCCAACAAGTAGCACTGAAGGCAAGGAGGGTGTGGTGACTACGCACACGATGATTCCCACCACTCTGGAAATGCTAGAGCTAAGTCATTCAGGAATTATTCTCAGATAACTAATCCAGATGGTGACTCAGATGTGACAGGAAATGTAGATGAACATTTACTCCAAAATGAGAGCATGAGTTCTATCTGCCCCCCCCCCCCCCCCCACACACACAACACACACTAAAGCTTAGCCTTGTGCTATACACACACGGGATTGGTCTGCCATTAAGTATTATATTGGTAAATGGTCTTGCAATACACACACTAAGAATGTCATGTATGCATACTTAGTTATTTGGTTCCCCCTTGATGGCAGCCTCAACAGCACTGCACTAGCTATCCCAATTAAACCATGTAACTTTCACTATAAGGTTAGTAGGAAGTCCTATAGGCCTTATGTACCGGTTACTTGGGACAAGCACAGTAAATTCAAGGTTGCCACATATCATCTGGTGACCATGACAAAGAGCTTTGGAAACTCATGAATATGGAAATCCAGAAGGGTCATTATTTCAACCAGAAAGTTTGTATTGTTATCCACAGTCTGTAGCTTTAACTTAACCAAATCTACATCTACAGGAAATACATCACTCCCCTTCAGTAGCTACTGCATTGACTACTGCTACTACTATTGTTGCAACTCTGCTGCATCTTCCACCACTACACATGTAGTTACCACCTCACTAAGTATTATTACAACTTCCACTGGTGGATAGTACTGGTGGATAGTAATGGTGGATAGTAACGGTGGATAGTAATGGTGGACTATTCACTGATCAAAATAGGGCCCAGTAAAAGCATTGAAATAAGTCAGCACAAATGCAGTTTTCATTTCATTAGTAGAGACAGATGTGTTGACCACCATTACAATAGGATGAATGGGGAGGGATGACAGAGCACATGTAGTTAGCCAGCCAACTTCCACTCCTCTCTGTGCCATGCCCAATCATGTTCCCCTCTCTTGCTGACGTCTCTCCTCCTCCATGTGTCTGAGGACCCACTCTAATTACATCCAGTTCAAACTGAATAAAGGTTTTCCTGTCTCTTGTGTGCTCTGACTGACTGAGTGCATATTCACACTTTCACGTTGAATATATTTTACTACAAGAGAGAACCTAACACAAAGAAAAGAGAGATCCCTTGGACACACATATACATAAATAAAAACAACTTTGTGGGCATGTTAAGGAGAAGGTAATCTGGCGGGTCACAACTTCCAAAATATGATTGGAAGGGTGTGGTGTAGACGGCACACCAACTATGATTCATGGGGAATCATACTCTGTATGTATTGCATATGGCGCCATCAGTAATAGCTGTGATAGACTAGAGAAATGTCTGTAATGGATTTACAACTTGACTAAATTATTTTGTGCATTGATGTGCACAGACCATCAACAGCAACACTGATAATTGCATTCTAGTGGGACCAGATTTGGTATACCCTCCAATCATGGCTGGGAAAATGTGTCCTGCCAAACTAGGGCAAAGGGAGAAAGGAAATATATGGTAGACCTTTAACTTTTGACTTGCCTCAGATATTCCACATCAGGATAACTTTGAAGCATGAATCTCATGATGGTAGACAGATGGCATTGGAGCGCCCAAAATGTAGGCCAGTACATCTGGTCTAAAATTGGACAAGTCTTCATCAGTTTTTCCTTGAGTGGTCCCTTGCCTACGATCTTTGGCTTTCCAGTTACCCACCCATAGAAGCAGATGTAGCCTAAAACAGCTCCACAGGGAAGAAGAGTACTAACGAGCCTGAAATAAGTCCAGTCCCCCCAGGGTAGGTGGATTTCATCCCCGGACATATCAGAAATGTAGTTCTTCCCTCCTCTCTCCTCGCTGAACTAAAATAGGAGGGGGGAGTGGCATAATTATTTTGAATTGCGTGTGGTAAATTAATATTAAACCTCACCCACCACTGATTTAAGTAGTATGCATAGCCGAGCCGACCCTTACCTTCCTATTGTATAGATGATTCGTAGTGGCGTGCTCATGACAGTCCAATCCTTAGGGTCTGAGACAGGGAAGTAGTCTAGCTGACTATGGTTTCTGCCAGCTCTACTGTGCTAACTGTATTCTAGCCATATCTTTCTTGCCTTATTAAGATTCTAGAGCTTGTTCTTATCATTTACATACCACAAGATTGCTTCACAAGCACAACCCAACTACAACCCAACTACGTTTCTTCCAAGCGGAAATAAGTTCGTGTTAGTAGTAGGATTACATGGAATTCTACTTGGAGGCTAAACGTTTGCTTTGTGAGGGTGAACTAGAGTCATCCTTCAAAACCTTTACCTCGTTCATAAACTCACAGACAACTAGCCACCACAGGGAACATTTGACTGAACTGGCAGACGCCTTCAACTCCAGGGGCCACATCAAGTATTTAAGGGTTGAGTTTGATGAAGCTATTGAGGACTATACTGAGGCTATCAAGATAGATCCTAACTTCTCTGTGCCCTACTATAACAGAGGACAGATCCACTACAGATTAGGTGGGCTGATGATAACTATATTCTATGTGTCTGTTTTGAATGTTGTGCTATCATTTTTACAGCACGTTATGTGGCCGCTGAAGAAGATTTAAAGAAATGCATACAATTGGACCCATCATTCAAAGATGCACAACTCAATTTGCAACAAGTTGAGAAAGACCTTGAGAGAAACATGATAATATCGTAGTTAAAACCATAACTAAATGAACTATCTACCATCCAGGTCATTTTCTTGTCTCATTAGCCACACCCTTTACCAGGATAGTATTTGGTAAAGGATCCCGCTAGTGATACTAGTCATTGTCTACATTGGGAAGAATTTTTTCTTCTTTTTATTTCATTGAATGCATGTTTTAAAATGTTGCCAAACACATGGTGGATTTCATATTGTTAGTTACTGTTAATGAATAGATATGAACCACATAGTTGGTTTCAAGCAGGTAATAATCTGACTATCAAGACTATGGAAACTGCAATACAGATAGAGTTTAAATCTCCAACTTTTTTCCCTCTCTTCCTTGAAAAGCTGTGTAGTTTGTTTGTGGGTGTGTTTATATTCCCCCTTCCACCTCTGGATCATGTACTGAAGCCCACCCTCAGATTGGTCAGACATAGCCACTCTTTATTTCAATGCTTGGGAGGGTGTGGTCAACTAATGGACTGTTTGGTGATGAATGTCCCAAACTTTTGGTGTGTTGATTTCTATTCATGATAATCATTTAACAAGATGCTATTTATGTTTAGGAAACCTAAAACACCCTGGAATTTCACCCTCCACCTTCCCACCAAAAGTAAAATGCCATGCAGAGGCAGAGGAAGATGTTTTGGAGTATGGGGGCAAGATCGAGGGATTGCTAATAGCTAAATAAATGAAAAATGAATTTTTTAAAATTATAAAAAACATTGAATTTCTAGATCACCAAATTAAAAAAAAATTTTTTTTTTTTTTTTTTTTTTAGATCTTCTTGAATAAATATGCGCAAATAACACTCCATATTAGATAACTATCTTCTTCTCTTCTTTTTCTTTTTCTTTTTTCACAGTTCCTTGAAGAAAGGATTGAATAATCATTTTTTTGTGGGGCATTCAGTCTGGGCAGTGGTGAAGACTTCACTGCAGCAACCTGTAGCTTTTCAGATTTCTGATTGCCTTCTTCATTTTTCTTCTTTATTTATAGTATCTACTTAAGTTTGGGCATAAATCAGGGCTTTTGTGTTTATTTTATCCTCAGTTGAAGATCAGGTTCTTCATGAATGCCATCAGATTTACAATAATACTTCCCATTTTGATCTTAGTGCTAGCTATCAGCTACCTCCCTTGCCTATTAACTTCCATAAGTATGTTAATATGACCTTCAAATACACATTAGCCACTCGTAAGAGCATGTCATAAAACTAATCATTACCACTGTTCATATCTTTGAAAATCTATATTTTTTTGTATTACCCAGTGGTTCCATAAGGATGCACTCAAAACCATGCCACTAGAGCTCAAGGTTGAGGTAATTTAATTCCTTTTGCTCTGCACTGCAGTCTTATGAAAGCAATTTTTTCATTGATCCACCACTCTCCCATTTTGTTTATATCATCCCTACTATAGATACGCATCTTTTCCAAACTTGTCTTTACTACTGGAAAAACTTTCATAATACGAATCAGATTCAGCGCCATAGTTATTTGAGAGAGTTGGGATGGCAGGATTGATGAAAATCAGAGATATAGGAATATCCCCATATTCTTCAGTGGGTGCAACATAGCTGGGGCTGAAGCCAAAAATGTCAGTGCCAACTGAATAAGCAAGGAGTATATCTAGGCCTTCATGTAGTATGCTCAAATTCCTGCCTATTAAAAAAATTTTTTTCCTAATTTTAAACAATTTTTTTTCCTAATTTTTAACTATTTTTCTTTCCATCCTACCTATTTTTCACATGCATACACACACATGCACACACACATGCACACACACATGCACACACACATGCACACACACATGCACACACACATGCACACACACGTGCACACACACACATGCACACATACACAAAACAGAAATTTTTCATAACATATTGAAATATGGACAAGTGATTAGATTTTTTTCACTGAATATTTTTAACGCAATGTTCTTTTCTCTAGTGCACAATTTGGCCTTAACAAAAAGAGATGTTTCCTAATCTGACTATACTGCGGCAATGAAACACAAAATTGAAATGGACAAGAATGAAAACAGAATTTGCATCAGGCTGGAGACCTAATGTCAGCTTTGATTTGGCATTACTGGCTGAGATGGATAGCAGATGAAGAGCTATATTCAAAAGATTCAAGTAATTATAGTCACCCATTGGATACATCATAGATTAGAAATAAGCACAATTTTGCATCACTGACTATCACAATCTATGTTGCCAACATCAGAATCAATAACAAACTCTCTGAATTCCAATTGTTGTTGTTTTGTCATGGATCTCATTAAATGAAGTCAAACTGATACTTTGATGATCACTTGGATCAATAAACTTAAAGCTAGTCAGAATGAGTGACTTCAAATCAAATTTTTATTTTAGTTTCCTATCCCAGCATAAAAATTATCATCAGGAACCAGTTCATTTTTTTAAAGAAAATTAAATTAAAGATCAGCAGTATCATCACCAATACACTTTTCATTCTTAAAGTTATTACTAAGAAAAATATATTCAACACTGATCAAGCTAGCGCCATTAGCTATAGTTACCAGTGAGCTTGATGGAAAAAAAAGAAGGAAAGAACCAATTTCATAAGATGCTCTATCTCAGAATGAAGCAGATGAAATGGATATTCTATAGTTGCTTGAAAAAAAAGAATAAGATGAAATGGAGATGTTTTAGTTGCTTAAAAAGAGGTAATATTTATCAAAAAGAACCAAAACATTTGATAAAAACAGCATCCATTTTAACTACTGCTATTATCTATAGTTATACTGTAACATAACAGAAATTTTTTAGATATCCTGCAAAGAAGGTTCTTGCTTTGTAGAGAAGGTATTGCTCAAAATGCATGTTCAGGTGCAGCTGCACCAATAGGACTTATCTACACTGAATGGGGGTCTACTCTATCCATAACATCTCGGAATATGTTAAACTAGCAGTATATACCCCAGCGTTGCCCTAGCCAATATAGGCTAAAATCCAGTAGTCGAACATATCTTGCCAGTAAGAAAGGTGATGGTGGTTAAGTTGTAAATCTATTCCAATGTGAGAATCAAACTTTTCAAGAGCAGCAAGTATGCCTTTTGCTTTCAGACCATGCTCACCATAGGTTCTTTGACTAATTTCATTCATAAGAGAATATTCTTTAATTATAGTTTCTGTCCGCCTTGCTAAGACTGCTTCATTTTTTCTTTCTTAAGGAAATGTGATCTCTTAGGTGAGAACTTTATAAGTTTAGATATTGATCTGACAGTATCGTAAGCATCTCTTAAAATTTCTTGTGATCTGTTGTCCAGCACCTCTGGAATCATAAGTTTAAGCAGTGAGCAAAGCAATAAACAGGCAGAGCTGCTGGGTTCTCACTCATAATCTGAGTTGCCACTCCCTTTCTTTTCCCTTGCATATTTGCAATTCGTGGCTATCACTGATATAGTATTAGCCACCAAACTAGTTATTGCACAACAAAAGCTAAAACTATCAATACAAATTTCAATGAAAGTATTGGTTGACCTGTGATTAGTAAATATTTAGCCATAAAAGTCATAAATTATATCAGAAAGTATTCGTAAGGTTATTTGGGTCATAAGAAACCCACTCATGTTGCAGCTAACTCTGCCTATTCAATGATATTGATGTCAAAAAGGTTATGCTAATTGATGATGACTGTGACTGCTATTGCTTTTTCTGAACATGACCAGATAGACAACAGAAGCAAAAGGAAAAATGAAATTGTATACTAGAGCATGTTCTGGCAATGACTAGCTAAAGTCAGATTTCTATGGTATAGTATTCTAGTGTGATGTGTTATATGTGCAGTAAAAATAGATTTGTTGTGTAGTTATCATAATTTCTTAAGTACATAGCTACATACTATGTTGGCTTCCTAAATTTTAAATGTTAATATTAATCAACCATATAGCCCCTTAGTGATGTGAGTATTCAATGTGATGTGGCACAGGGTAACTCCATATTGTCTTGCCTCAATGCAGAGAAATAAATGTACATGCCACACATACATACAAATTACACCTGCTTTGTATAGAAGGGTAAAGGTTGGAATGGAGATTTAGCTAATCTGCTTCACAGCTTTAAGGTTGTGTTGCTTTTATCCTGGCCTCGGAACACTACATATTACTTATTTATCTTTTTTCTTCACAGTTCCTTGAAGAAAAAAGGGTTAAGTACTCCTTTTTGTTGGGCTTTTCGTCTGGGCAGTGGTGAAGGCTTCACTGTAGCAACCTGTAGCTCCTCAGATTTCTGATCACCTTTTGATTCTGTCATTTCTAGTATCTCAATAGGTTTGTGCAAAAATTGAGGCTTAATTACTACAGAAACTTCTGTATCTACTTCATCCTCAGTTGAAGCTTTATGAGATACTGAGGTTATTGACACATCAGGTTCCTCGTGAATATCGGCAGATTTTACATTGATAGTCTCCATTTGGGTTTCAGTGCTAATCTTGGTAGTTGGATCTCTGGGATTGATCTTTGGTTTAGCAGGACCAATGATATCCTCTACCATACCGTGCCTATTCATTTCCATACTCCCTGTGATATTTTCCTTCATAAACACATTGGGCGCTCGTTGGGGTGGGTCAATGAGTATATCATTGTCCATGTTTTTAAAAGTAGATGTTTTTGTGTCACCCAGTGGTTCCATAAGGATGCACTCAAAACCATTGCCGCTATGACTCAAGGCTGGGGTGATTTTGGGAAAATAATTTTTTACTTTCGGTATAACTGATTCCTTTTGCTCTGCACCACATTCTTGTGAAAGCACTTTTTCCATTGAATCACCACCCTGTCCCACTTTGTTTATGTCATCCATAGATACGCTATCACTCCAAAACTTGTCTTTACTGCTGGACAAACCTTCATGATATGACTCAGGTTCATCTCCACTGTCATTAACCTTTGTCTTACACGTGCTATGTAGAGTATTGGTATTGCTGTTATCCCAGAGAGTTGAGTCAACAGGATTGACGAAAATCAGTGATATTGGAATATCCCCACATTCTTCGGTAGGTGCAACAGAATAGTTGGGACGGGAGCCAAAGGTGTCTGTACCCACTCCATAGTTGAATAAGCTAGGAGTGATAGATAGATATATTCATAATTAGAATATGATCATTAATTTTGACATTTAAAAAAATTTTTTTGTAAGATTTAATTAGAGTTTACTTCCTATGAGGATGAGCTTACTTGTTGAGGGAGAGTTCTGTATGTGCCTGTAGCAGAGGAGTATGTCCAAGTTTATTCCGGTCTTCTGTGGCTACGAAAGTACATGTGAAGTCAATGTAAACACACCAACTAAAGTAACCTATTTAACCTGTGAGTTCTCAACAATTCAGGATGAAGAACTTTTTCTTTATTCAATCACTAGATCACTTTATATATAACACATGATGGATAGAGTTTAAGCTACATGTAATGGCGATTACTATAATTTTCTAGCACCCTGTTCATAAAAGTAGTAGTCATGCATGCAATTTAATACCTGAATTAAAGAAGTGAGTGCCTAGTTGTTCTTGCCCTCTATTCGAATGCAAAGTGCGATGATGCAAAGTGTGATCACTGCTCCTCTTCTTCTTCCAGGCAACAATCATGCACACTGCAGTGCTCAGCAATAGTATCACTACTACAACCACAACACTAACTACTCCAAACAGGACTAATGGTAAGGGTATACCATATGAGAAAGGAGGATCAAATGAAGGGGTCCTGACAGTGTGGTATGTGGGTTGTGTGATCAGCATGGTATGGCATGTTAATACAGAACAGGTGGAAGATGCTTTGTATTCACTGGGAGGCAGAGAGGAGGTTAAATATTGTGAGAAGCTGGTTGCAGGGAAGGTTAGTGAGGGGGTGGGCAAAAGTGGAGGGGAAGAAATAGTATGTGCAGATGATGAAGAGGAGGGTAATATTGTTGGAATTAAAATCACAGTTGGGGCCGATGTCATTTCGGCTAGGGCTGTAGCTGTGATTGGAAGTGTAAAGGAAACTTGAGGAGTTGTGAGTGTCTCTGCCAGTGAACTCGTGGTGATGAAGGGCATCAATAACATTGAATCTGGATCTATCACAGATACATTTTGGCCTGATCCTGTAACTGGTAAAATGTAATTTAGCCAGGTTATTATCATTTGAATATTATCATACATTATTAATTTGTATTGTGCATTATATTCATTCACATTAGGAAATATAGTTCCTCCCTTATAGGAATGACACAGACTTCAATAGGGCAGCAGGAAAATACAAAAATTCAAGCTGATTATCTCAGCTAAAACTTGCTGTTAGTACTCTTTTTGGCTGCGTGTACATTGGCTACAGCTGATCTTCCTTTGAGAGTGTGAATGTCTCAACTATTTCCACACATGAAGAAAATATAAAAATTAAAGGGGACTATAAGGAGCTATAAAAATATTCATAAAAAATAGTGCACTTGACACAAATGCAGCTTTAAAATAAAGGAGAATGCTCTCTTTCTCTTTCTCCTTTCTCATATTGGTAAATCATGACCATATATATATTGGTGTTCACATCTGCTTATGAATTGGATGGAGACACACTATCTTTTTTTTTATTACCAATTATACAATCAGTATCTATTTGGAGTCTTCTCTGTGAGGAAACTTGTTAAATGAAAGTGCACTGTATGGATTGTATGTAGCGTCATCTTTCAAAAGAACAGAATTCTATTAGTCACATGATGTAGCATCCAAGATGTGTTGCTTGAGCAAAGCATGCAACATATTTTGGGTGCCTAATATTGACAAAATAAGTTCCTATTTGGTCACAAACCTCCAGGGCCAGTAACCAAGGGGGATCCTGGGTTGCCCGGAACCTCCCTCCACCACCCCATTTCTAATGACACTACCTGTGAACACCCCATGCACCAACATGCAAGCAAAGCTTAAAATTAACTACAATATAAACCTCCTCTATGTGATTCCTACTTAAATTATGGTTCTAGGTCTAAGGTCAAACTTTAGTGTGAAATCTGTCAGCTATAGTGAGAGGCAAATCTCTCTATTGTCTTTCACTAGTTAAGGCTTAAAAATATGTGAGATCTTGATGAGGAAGAATGTGTCCAAGATCAGTTAATACAATACAGTAGGCTTTTAAAAAGGCATTGTTAAACTTGGTCAGGTGCAGTTAACCTGAAGTAGGTGAATATCTTAATTGCTATTCAGTAGTGAATTATCAAGGCAATAACTCCAGTGACAGCAAATACATTCGATAACCCCAAGGGTTCAAACAGTATTCAAGTTTCCACCATTCAAAACCTGGAGCAAACACCTACTTCAAGAGTTCTTGATCCAACCAGCATATATGTTGGTTAATAAATTATCTATACTATAAATACGAATAGTCTGTCTGTTTGTCTATCTGAATATCATCGATTCACACTTGAAGTTAGACACACAATTAACCCATATATATGTTTAGAATCAGTGTCACCAGTGGAACGTCTTAAGCATATCTATATGGTCACACCCCTTTCTGTATTAAAAAAAAGCCAAAAATGGTACTTTTACCAGAAAAAGGAATGGAGCTACAAGCCTAAAACTTGGCCTGCAGACACAACTTGACTCTGTAAGTAACATGGGATGGGTCCCATCTGGCCACACCTGTTCCTCTTTGTTGTGTGTAAGGCTAAAAGTACTTTTTTTCAAAGCAGACCACTAAGGTGTGCCGAAAAACCAGCCGAAGGGTGGGTATTTTGCTGGTTCAGTTAAACTAGATGTAAAGTACAAGTTACCTAACAAGCTTAGTGTGGGTTAAGACCATTTTTAAAAATTTACATTGAATTTAATGTACTGTATATTTCTATATATAGCTATAGCTATATCCCAATTTTAAGGATTTGTTGGCATATAAACCTGGCAACACTGGAATCCCTAAATTATTCCTGTGGAAGAAATTGTCAAAATGTTTTGAAGTTTCTTCAATAATGAAGATAAACCATGAAGCATGTGATCTTGTTTCATGCTAGTTTATATAGCTCTTGGACTATTTTCTTTATTTATATAATCCTAATACAGAGAACGCAGTCTTCACTAGTTTCCTATTATACCATTGAAATTTATTCTAACCTGTTGCAGTCTAGTGAAAGCAAATAGAAAACCACTGGCTAGAATACAAATGGCTATGGATAATCTCAATGAGTGAATTTTTAAGTATATAATGACATAAAAAGTGGAGTGACAGCATAGATTAGCATTTCAGTTAAAGACAATTTTACAGCTAAGCCCCAAACTTTTTCATAATTATATTACAAAAAATAAGCTGAATAAATGATTGCAAAATCATGTGTTACATTATCCTACCTATTACATTACAGGTTCTTCCTAGTGCATAATTAGTCTGCTGTGTATTCCAGAGATACTCAGCTAAGCCATAAAATAAAACAAATAAGCTGCTAGGGTTCATGTGCAGTATGTAATTTCTATCATTGCATACCTTCATCAGAAAATAGTCCTACTACACCACTGGCATAGAGAAAACCTACCAACAGTAGCACAACTATCCCAAGACCCATGCTAAATAGTGAACAGACAGACTCTAAAGGGCGCTCCCTCTCTTATGATGACCAGTTCAATAAGTAGTCCATAATATAAAAATAAATATTAAATTTGTTTTACAAAGAGCACTTCAGTGAATGTTAACATGTGTTATGATGGAATATCTCTGAGAAAACAACAACCATTCACTACATGTAACATCAAATTGTGCACAAATTATATTCAGAAGGTGAGAAAATATTTGTTTCTGGTGTGTAATTATGAGAACATCATGTTGGAGAGGTGGGATGTGTAAACTATTAGTTTACACAAATAGTCTCAATAGGTTGTACAAAGTTGGCCATGGTTTGACCAGAAATATTCAATGGAGCATGTCTTCTTAGAAACAGTTATTTATTGGAGGAAAGACAGGCAAAATAATCTGCAGATGATATTAGATTTGATCCTTCTTCGTGCCTGTGGATAATGCTGATGGTCTGTGATGATCTGTGGAATATGAGTTAGGAACTGAGGAAGTTGAAAACCTTTGACCAATAGGACCAGCAGATGTTACTGTAGGTTTTTCACAAGCTAAGCCAGCCCAGGAAACCTTTGGATCAGTAGACTCTTTCTTACTTAGCTTTCGACCAGGTGCCTCTTGCTTGCTCATCTTACGACCAAGTGCTTCTCGCTTGGAGAGTTTCTGACTTGACCCAGACAATGTATTTGTAGATAAAGTAGATGATCTGCGATCTGCTGTGTAGGATGAGCTAGCAAAAGAACAAACTGAACCCTTGTGACCAGGTGCTTCTTGCTTGCTTATCTTACGACCAGGTGCCCCTTGCTTGGAGAGTTTCTGACTTGACCCAGAAAAGGTATTTGTAGATAGTGTAGATGATCTACGATCTACAGTGTAGGATGAGCTAGAAAAAGAACAAACTGAACCTTTGTGACCAGGTGTTTCTTGCTTGCTAGTCTTGACATAAGCAGCTTTAGGCTGGCTGCTGACCATTGATACTCTATCTCCATTAATTGTGGGAAGGAAAGCAGAATTATCAATTTTTTTATCAGAGAAAGAGCTCAGTGGAGGAGGATAATCAGCTGTGTACCTTTCACTATCACGCACTTCTTTCTCAGAGGCATCCTTTGTGAAGTCTCTCAGAAATGGGAGGTATGCTAAGGGTATGGGGTATTGGTGGTTCTTCCCTCTCCCACAAGATCCACACATCAGTGCCCAGCAAGTGATCACCATGCAAAATAAAGTGCTGAGCAAGCAAGATACAGCTGCTGCTATCCCTATGTCCACACCCACTTGGCTCCTGGAGGAGTCCAGCACTGACAAAAGCAAGGTGCAGCCTGCAGCTATGGGGATTGTGGCAAAAGTTGGAATCCCCACCACCAGGCAGCAGTAGCTGCATAAACTCCTCCTGCCTGCAAATCCAATCCATGTCAGTGCAAAGAAGATGTACAGCACATACACCAAACAACTGCAAGTTTGGGCAATGGAGACAATTCTACTCCCAGTCAAATCCAGCTCATTGTTGCTGTTGGGACTGGCCACTGCAAATGCTTCAGAACTGATCCAAGTCAACATGGTGGCCACACACCAGGGTAGGACGAGAATCAGCAGAGCCAGACACCACATGCTGAATTGTAGATGATTCATTTCAATCAAACCTACAAACAGTGCAACACCAAAGAACTCTTTTTCCTTAACACAAATTTAGAATCTGAAGGTCTGGATAGTGAGAAAGAGGAAATGATCAAAAGTGAGAATATCAGTATATGTCTATTATTCTTGGCACAAAAAAGAAGTGGCTATGCAACACAAAATGACTGAATTATATACCAATATCTAGCTAATTAGATTATACAGATTCTTCAGTAAGTGATTACAGTTCAGGATTGCAAAATAATTCTCTACCTCCAGAGAGGAATTCCTTATTTAGAAAAAAAAAAGAGGAAATTAATGGCATTCCTTAAATGTATGAGTTCAGACACTATTTAAGGCTTCCTAATTCTTACACAATCATATAATACATAAAACAAGTAACTGACTGTTTTCAAGCAAACTTTATAGTTATGTAGCATATATATATATATCACATACACAACAACCACAATTTAATTTAAAAAAACTGATATATATATATATACTATCAGTGTATACCCAGCGTTGCCCTGCCAATGTCAACATGAAACATTATAGAAGCCACGGCCTGGTTGGTCCTTTAATTAGCTTTTAGCAGCCAAAACAACTTCCTGTGGGTTTAGCTGATACAAAACCACACCCACTGCCACATCCACATGTATTTATTAATGCTCACTCGATTATTTTAACTCCATATGCCAAATTTCAGCCTGATTGGTCCATAAGTGAGTATTTGGTAGGCATAATGATGTACTATGGGTGTGGCAATGACCAGTCCACATCCATTGACACACGTGATTAATAATGCTCATCAAATTGCTTGAAAACCTAATTCCAAATTTCAGTGTGGTTGGTCTTTGGATTAGCTTTTAATAGCCAAAACAACTTCAGTGGATGTGACTATGGCCAACCCACACCCATATGTGGTTAATAATTCTTTCCCAGGTACTTGTAGACTACATGCCAACTTTTTGCCTAATTGGTCTCTGATCAACTTGTTCAGCCAAAATAACTTCGTGTGGGTGTGGCTATGGCCAAGGCACACCATCAACATGCCCACATGTGTATAATAATGCTCACCCGGATCCTAAGAGAGCACATGACAAATTTCGGCCTTTTTGGTCCCAGTGTTTGGCCTTGATGCCTAGACACATGCATACAAACATATATACATACTTACAAACCAAAATGTATATTAAAAAGGGTTTATCATAAATCTAATTCCTTATTTCCAATCTTTATTCAGAAATTCTTTTTTTGGGGGCACTTTTTTTTTCGCTTTACATACCAATGGGAAATAGTGTAACCAGGAGGGATCCCACCCATATTACTCCCAAAGTCAATTTGTGTATGCATACCATGTTTTAAGTCTGTCGCTCCAAAGCTTTTTCTGGCCAGAGTACCATTTTTGGCTTATTTGGGAGGGGGCCTGACATGAACACAGAAATGGGTTGGTCATATACATGTACTTAGAACATCCCCCAGATTATATTGATTCCAAATATATATGGGTACATGGTCTAACTCCTTAGGTTCAAATGTTTTTGCTGATATACCAATTTTGGCAGTTTTGGCCTTACACAGGAAAAGGAAGAAGTGTGACCCAGCCCGTGTTACTCCCAGAGTGAAGTTGTATATGCATACCCTGTTTTAGATCTGTAGCTCCAAGGGTTTTTCTGGAAAAAATATCATCTTTGGCTTTTTCTCGTTAACATGGTAATCATTTTCCGGATTTTTAGCCCATGTTTTAAGTTGGGTCAAAACCTATCATCATGCCAAGTTTCAGAGAAATCCACGGCCAGGTTTAGCCAGAATGATGGTATAAACATACAGACAAACGGATGGACGGACGGACAGATAGACATCTCCTTC
Organism: Lycopodina hypogea; assembly: GCA_963969325.1. Classification (NCBI taxonomy): domain Eukaryota; kingdom Metazoa; phylum Porifera; class Demospongiae; order Poecilosclerida; family Cladorhizidae; genus Lycopodina; species Lycopodina hypogea. Next base: position 7,397,966 of record OZ017781.1, read on the forward strand.
ACTAACCATAACCATCAACTACAGTGCAGCAAACCCCATACCTGGACTTCACACACCTCAGATACTGCATATGTGTCTCTGCAACCATTTAATACAATGAGCAAGGTTCAGAACATATCTTGCATCTTTCACTAATTTTTCTTTTAAAAAATTGGTAGTTAGTGAATTTTTCAACACTACCTTGTATTTTGCCAGAGTCCTAGAATAGTAAAGTAGAGAATAGTGTAAGTTCATACTTGTAGCAGACAAGATGTCAGATCTTTCCAGGATCACCACCAATCTTGAAAATAAAGTAAATAAATCAACATGCATCGATTGCTAATCAATTTTAATTCCCTTCTTCAGGTAAATCAGTTTAAAAACTTGGACCTTATGGTTTAGTGATTCATCCAAACTTTCACTCTATCAAGTTATGTTTGCAATGTTCATCACCTCATTGCAGTTAATTCCATCATCCTCAGAAACTGTCAAACCAGAGTATAAAGAATGCACCCATGCTTATTGACATCAAATGGGAAAGAGTGCCTCCAAATTCAATATTACGCTCACTGTTTCTGTGAGCAACTATCACACTAGTAATGGCTTTCTGTATCTCAACACGTGTAATCGCAGTTTCGATGTCCTCTTTTAAATCTTCCTCTACTATTTATCAACCGCATCATCACCAGTTTATTATCAAAATCAGTCCATAAACTGGTACATTAACAATCACTGTGAAGCATGGTTTAATGACCTTCACAGAAAATTGGTGATATAATGATTGTTAGAAGGCAGATTCAGACTTTCCACCCTGTAACTGTTATAGATCTAGGAGAGATTAGTAACAGGGAATATAGTGCTTTATGTAACTGCTTTTAGGTATACAATTGCTGTTTTCATTACTGTAATTGGGATATTAATCCTAATTAAAGAATTAAATGTAATTAATATCTGTGTAACAGAAACAAAGTATCACTTCTAAATATTGTAGAGAAAGGTTAACATTAGAAAAACATAACTTTGACATGCAATGCACACATGCTTCCTTTTCGTAATTGGACCCAATATGAATTAAAACAAGAAAGTGTTTTGAAGTAGTCTCAGTTTTCCTCCAAGCTGAATCTAAGAGGACATTTCAACATGTTAAAGAGCATATAAAAATAAGATTCCAATGATACCAAATATAGCTTGATAACAATCTCCCCCCCCCCCCCCCCCCCCCATTTTTGGTAAGTCATGATTTTGATCAAATTTGACCAGTTTACATGGGCAATAGTTGACAAGTCTAGAACCACTGTGCTGTGGTCTGCTGCTTGTTCATTCCCACATACTTTCAATGTTTGTTTGCTTGTGAGCAAGTGCTTAATGAAAATTTCCATCAAAATTTGTCTGTTCTTGTAGTGCTTTTCTATCTGTAGAGTAATTTACTTGTGCCCCCCTCCCACCCCAAATTGAAAATTGTCCAGATCAAGCTATAATCTCAGAATTTTGGGTGGTAAATTGTCTAAAGCCTTGGTTCCCCAATGAGGAATGAGGGATTTGTGATCTGTTTAAGACAGGAAACACTTCCCAAGAATGTATGAAGATAATTTCTTGCATGCCCAGGGTGTTCAACAAGAACCTCTTTTTCCATTTGGCCATACCTCCTTTCAGTGTCCATTATCATAAATATAAAGGCTACAGGTTTTCTATTATTTCCTTCCAATTGGAGAAGAACTGCAGATTTATTTCTTTGTAATAACAAAAAAAAGAATAGATATTAAAACTTCAGAAAAAGTCTGTAAAACACTCAGAGGAATAATCAAGCAAAGTCAAGAAAGGTTCTTATTGCAAGAGCCAAGGAAGACAACTGAACACATTTAGTATGTGAGTCTGTGTGTACCCATCAATGGCAATTTGACCAGGAAAACAAAAACCAAAAAAAGAGAACAAGTCTTTGAATGTTAACTATTAGTATTAATATTAAATGATAGATTCGCTGGTGACAAGTTAACAGAGCAACAACTGCATTACAACATAAACAATTGCTTATGCATGTATGTGGATTCTCCACCATGTAAGTAATTGACAATTTCATAATCACTGTTAAAGTTTATGTTGCTTCTAAAAAAATAACAACTTTTATTTCAACAATGCTAAGCTCACAGGAATAAAATTCAAACATGGATTATACAAAACAAAGGACAAATAAATTTAAAAAATGATCCATTATATATATATATATATATATATATATATATATATATATATATATATATATATATATATATGCACATCAGTTCCGATTAAGTGTGAATATAGCGTTGGAATTATAGATTGTAGTTTAAAATTGTAATTGATTGGCTGAAGAATAATGTTCCTGAAGTGTGGAGGGAAGAGATGACAGGTTCAGTTCATTGGTTGTTTCCAATTTTGCTTTCAATATGCTCAAGAAATGAACAAATGAACGTTACCTCATACTAAAAAAAAAGTTCTTCCTGGAGCTGATTTATCTCTTTGGGGGGGGGGGGGGAACCCTCTCTGTGGCCCGGCATTCACAACTTGTTACCCTACCGGTAAGGAGGTATATTGCATGGGAACCTCCAGTTTGATCCCCGCTGGAGCTGTGAAACACAGTGTGGTGCCCCCAGGGTACCTCTAGCTGATTGTTGGTTACCTAAACTTGGGTCCCGTAGTGGAACTGCGGTCTGCTGCAGGTTTCCTGTTTGATTCCGTTGAGCCTGGTGCTAAATGTGATGATGAGCCTGGTGCTAAATGTGATGATGAGCGTGGTACTGACGAAAATGTTTTTCTACCAGTGGAAGTCCCAGTAGATGCAGACACTCCAGTGGGAGGTGAAACTGGTTTAGTCTTCTCTACTATCTTTGTTGTTGAAATATTGCCACCTAGTGCTTGATTGGGAACCTTGCAGCCAGGTTCTTTTTTCTTGCTGCTAACTGTTGGTAATTGTTTATCAGAGAAAGAGCTCAGTGGAGGAGGATAATCAGCAGTGTACCTTTCACTATCACGCACTTCTTTCTCAGAGGCATCCTTTGTGAAGTCCCTCAGAAATGGGAGGTATGCTAATGGTATGGGGTATCGGTGGTTCTTCCCTCTCCCACAAGATCCACACATCAGTGCCCAGCAAGTGATCACCATGCAGAATAAAGTGCTGAGCAAGCAAGATACAGCTGCTGCTATCCCTATGTCCACACCCACTTGGCTCCTGGAGGAGTCCAGCACTGACAAAAGCAAGGTGCAGCCTGCAGCTATGGGGATTGTGGCAAAAGTTGGAATCCCCACCACTAGGCAGCAGTAGCTGCATAAACTCCTCCCACCTGCAAATCCAATCCATGTCAGTGCAAAGAAGATGTACAGCACATACACCAGACAACTGCAAGTTTGGACAATGGAGACAATCCTACTCCCGGTCAAATCCAATTCATTGCTACTGTTGGGACTGGCCACTGCAAATGCTTCAGAGCTGATCCAAGTCAACATGGTGGCCACACACCAGGGTAGGACCAGGATCAGCAGAGCCAGACACCACATGCTGAATTGTAGATGATTCATTGTTAGCAGCTTCAGATACTCAATTCCTTACAAAACAATTTGTTTACAGCAGCTGCAGCACTTACGTGTAATTTATGGTAATTTATGGTAATGATTGCGTGCAACTATGCAATATGGTATCACAATGACCATATCTATACACCTGGATACATGTACATTTTTTATGATGTAATGCTGCAGCAAGTTTTAGTACGTATATAAGTATGTCAATGCAAACATATTGATTTGAAATATCAAAGACATTCCTGTGAAGCAGAAGAAACACACACTTCCACTGCATGAGGCTTCCCATTCATTAACTAGACACTCTGTACCATGGAATTTTAGAGAATAAATGCCTTGATACAACAAATCTGTACATATAGACACATCTTGGATTCACAGGATGTCTAGGTTTACACACAACTTGTGGCTTTCTTATATTATATTTTCTGATCCACAGGTGAATTTTAGGATATGTGGGTGGCAGCTTATAATTCATCTCATGTACAAGAGAGGTTTCTGAAATTATGTACTTAGCTATATGGTATCCAAATGGCTGAAAGGATTTTGATGAAATCTAGGTTCACCACTAAAAAGAATTCTGAAAATGGCACCACTGGTGGGAGGGGGAAAGAAATTCAAATCTTCCACACTAAAAAAAATAGCCTGCTAAAGAAGGGGGAAAAAAGGTCCAATTATTAACGTAGTCCTGGATTTTCTTCTCCCCCCCCCCCCCCCCCCCCCCATTCCTTCTTTTTCTTAATTTTCCTTCTTCCTCCTTCCTTTGATCTTTCCCCACCGCCCCCCCCCCCCTTTCAATTCATCTTTTCTAGTTCATGCTCTCTTCCCCCTCCATTTTTCTTTTCCTTCACTCTTTTCTCCTTCTCTCTCCATCCCCCCCCCCCCCCCCCTTTCAAATCTATATATTAAAAATATTTTAAAAAAAAACAAAAAAAAACAACGTACTGTTGTTGTGCTTAGGTATGTACCTAGCTCTGTGGCTGATGTCTTGACAAACCCTTGGACCTGGAGGCCTCAAACTTAATACTCTACACAAGTTTACATAGATGAGTTAACTTGGGTTATGTTGGAATCCCTCAGGAGCAGCTGTGGCCATTTGACCTGACAAACTGAAATGTACATGATGCATAAAGTTCTTTCATGCACAAGTAACCACAAAGTGGTGTTTCCAACCGTACTAATTAATCACACCAACAAAAAATTATAACCCAAGTCAGAGACTGATTACTGACTCAAACACTCGCATCCAAGATGGCAAGGTACATCCACAGCTCTGTTTAGCCAAGTGAACCAGTTAACCTTTTTATGCTAACTTTGTTCATTGTTACAATGCAAACTAATTAAATTCTTTTTTAAAATAATAACCAAAGTGAGTTCCAAACATCTACCTTTCAGCATTACAGCATGCCTCCAATACTGACCTTTCTGAAAAATCAATGGAAAACTGGTAGCATACCTACATATTTGAATAAAGTACAAGGTCTATGAGTGGTGCTTTGAGTGGTTTCTATGTTTCATGTTGACATTGGCCCAGGCAACACCAGGTGTATGCTGCTAGTTATTAATAAACTTTTAAAAAATTGACGTGCCTTTTCTCCTCATTATGGACCTCTCCCAGCAACGACACATTCTTTCATTGGATTGCAGTCTACAGTGCTTGTCAACAGCAGTCATGACAGCAGTGAATGCACACAGACTGGTGGAACCTCTCAACTGAGTACTCCAGACATCTCAACCAAGCCATGCCATCAGACTAACCTATGTAGTGATTGTGAGCAAACTGCTGGCCTGGCACACAGTAGCTGTCTTCCAATGCATATATACAATGTTCCTGCTGTTCAGTGTAAGGTTGTAGCTTATGATACTCTTGCACTGTATATGTATGTCATTGCTTTGAAAATATTGACAAGAAGACACATAAATTGCAAAATATACTCTTGGGATAACTTGATTTATAAGTCATTACTCTATAACAACTGAGTCATTCATTTAATTGAAAAAGAAGTAAAGGATTAATCAATGCAACTCACTTGCTCAACTCAAGAAGAGTTTGATCAAATTATTGAATGAAAACAAGCAAAGGGTACCATTACAGTGTTGAAATGCATCAAGTAATTAGAGAGCATCAGTTGTTGACAAACAATATCATTCCTAAGTGTGTCCATTACTCAGGGGAATACCAGTGTCTAGCATAGCAAACGGTACCATTACAGTTTTGTAACACACCAAGTAATTACAGAGCATCAGTTGTTGACAAACTATCATTTTCCTAATGACTAACAAGTGTGTCCATTACTCAGGAGAATACCACAGTGTCTAGCATAGATCCCAAACACTGTGTAATATTAGACGTCAGAATTGAGTCCACCTTTTCCTCGAGATGCCGCTTAGGGTCCTTGTAAAAAAAAAATATATATATATAACAAACAATTTAATAAAATAAATTTACAAAAAGATTAGAAAGGGACACTGTACCTGTTTCCCAACATTTTTAAGAGCTAACTGCTCAGATGTCATTGCCTTTTCTTCTTCCAGAGCCTGTGGCATAATGAGGCCATTTTAAATAATTCAAGTTAAAAAATTCATTTTCTTCTTCTCTCCTTCAAGATAAATCCCTTACCTTATTATAAGCCAGAGCCAGATCAAGCATCTCCTATGAAACACCCATGCATGCACACACAGAATATATGTAAATATGAAACTGAAACTGCATTAGAGGAAGTTGATTGAACAAACAACAAGAAAAATCACAAAAATATGTGCTCAGGTGCATAAGCCAAAAACAACAACAACAAACAACAACAACAAACAAACAAACAGCTGCACATAATAAACAGATATGTAAAAGTAGTTGGTTCAGCAGGCATAGTGTTAGATTAGATCTCATCGCTCAGAAATCTCCTTCCTCGACATTGTTGATTACATCTAAAGAGCTCTATGTACCCAGAGGAACCCCAGTAGGATGACTAGAAAATGGTAGAAATATTTAACGATTACTTCTTCTTCTTTTCTTTTTTTTTTATAACTGTCATGAGCAAAATGCAAAATTGTTACTACAACTACCAGTTGAAGATTGAATTAATTTTTCTCATAGTTATTTTGATTGAGCAAAAATATGTCTAATAATTTTAAACTCCCACTAATTTCCCTATTTTTTTTTTTTTTGGCGTTTTTTTTTTATTTTTAATATTCGTTCTGTTTTTGTTTTTGTTTTGAGATGTTTAAAAATTTTTGTTTATTTTTAAAATTTCTATTTCTTGTGTGGCTTATGAAATTTTACATCAAAGCAAGTTTATTTCAAACTTAAAGTGTATTCACATAATACTATCATTAATGTACATTTGTTTAGCTTGTTGAAAGGTCAGTAGGGGGACCTGCATGATTACACCACGTACAACCTGCCACACCTACAACCTGCTACACCTACTTATGGTATCAGTGAACTTCAAGCACCATAGAAAATGTACTGGCATTCATGACTGGCAATGCTATTCTTGAGAACTGCAACTGCAAAACAGCTTGTGCTATAACTTAGTTATATATTTTTACCTTATTATATAATACTTTATAAAATTTCCTGCATGCTAATAGCAAATTCCAGCATATTTGCTCGGTTGTTGTGGAGAAATGGAGTGTGAAAGTGAATGGAAGGTTTAGTAGTGACCTCGCCAGCGAGCTTGCTCCTTGTCCTTCTCAGAACTTATTGACAGGTAGCAGTAGCAAAGAGTGTCAGACAATCACCAGAGGTAATACTGGCCCCAAACTAACTGTTAGTTCCCAGAAAACTTTATCAGATAGCACCTTATCTCCAAGAATTTCTAGATCAGCACAGCTGCTGCCTGACAAGTTCTGAGAACTAGCAGCTTCATCAGAGCTAAGATTACCTCTGACAACTGTCACACACACACACACACACACACACACACACACACACACACACACACACACACACACACACACACACACACACACACACACACACACACACACACACACACACACACACACACACACACACACACACACACACACACACACACACACACACACACACACACACACACACTGCTACTGACTCCTGTTAATGAGTTCTGAGAAGAAATAGCAGCTAGCTCACTAGCAAGGTCACAATTCATCTTTTGTTTACTTTCAGCTCCATTTTACCCACAACCACGGATCAAACATTCTGGAAGTCTCTATTCCTATAGTAAGGTAGACGCATGAGCTGTTTTGCAGTTGCAGTTCCCAAGGGAAACGTTGCCAGTCATGAATGCTAATAAACTTTCTATGGTACTGGTGGTTACACTGTACTCTTAAGTTAACTAGAAATTCTTTAATGTCATTGAATAGCTGGTGCTATCTCAACTATATTCTAAATAGGAATATGTTGATAGCCTTTCAAGCCTTCGCTGCCAAAATTACAACTGAGAGAATAGGTCCAATTTTTTTATTTCACGTGTGAAGCAATGAAACATTCAACAAAATATACCAAAGGACAGCTCATGAAACAACTTTTTTTTCCCCTTTCATTTCTAATGCTACTAATGAGGGGTGCAAAACAAAGCACAAGGGCCAGCCAGGTCAATTAAAATATCATGACTTATTAAGGAGAAATGGGTACTCCCCCTGCTCAATGCTGTCACTTTTCTTTCTCATATTTCTTGTCTTGAACATAATTCCATGATGGATTGACGGTCTAAATTAAATTCGAAGGTCAATCATTGACCTTCAAATTTAATATAGAGTGACTAGAAATGTACCTGTCCTATGGACAGGGACAACAAAAATATCTTATTATATTTGAGATTGTTTTGTTGGTTTCTTTGCTCCCTATCAAATAACAGTTGTTTGGGTCTACAGGGTTCATGGAAGAGAAAGAAAAGGATTTGCGAGGCTGGTTCTCACTTAGAGTTTTTAAAAAATATTGTGATTTGTAGTACTGTGGTGATTACTCATGCCGGAAATGAGCCTCCTCCACCAAGGATATTTTAAAGAGAAAGAAAGTCCTCCGATCTTCACCAAACTTATTGTAAACCACCAGGTGACCCCCATCACACCCTGAAAATTGAAGCTTGGTAGGCCCAAGAGTCTGGGAGAAATAGCGAACATACATTCAGACAAACATAGGGGAGAGAGGGATATGGGAGGCACTGCCCCATTTTTAAAGTAAATATTATGATGCACCTCTAGTAATTAGTGTCCTTCTGAACTTACTATGTGATTTATAAACACAAATTCTTATAGAAATGTCCTTATGAATGAGATTAGATTACACATGAACTATCATATAATAATTGCCTGTGTTGGAATGGTGGGGGGGGGGGGGGGGAAGGGTACACCCACATACTTTTGTCAAGAATGGATTTTAACGAATTGTTTACCATATCGAAACACAAACGTTTGTTGTACCAGTAAGTGGGTGGTTACTCATGAATAAAAAAGTTTATCTAATGGACCTAGGCCCTAGCCCTAAACACGTTCTCCCTAAATGGGGCCAGTGGTTCTGCGGGCAACCCCTGAAATTTTCAGGCTGATTGGTCATGGCATCTAGGAGAAGATAGTGAATATACAGACAGACAGACAGATAGACAGACAGACAGACAGACAGACAGATAGACAGACAGACAGATAGATAGACAGACAGATAGACAGACAGATAGACAAATTGCAAATTATAGTATGATAATGGAATGTGAAAATAAATTTGTGTCAGAACTGGCAGATTTGCTTTGGAATGTGGTTTCCTATTAAACGATTATGAAGCCATCAATTCTGTTTTGCACAGTGTTGGTGTGCATGTGTTACATCCATACTGTGGGTTCAGACAGAAAAACATTCATAAATAAATATAGATAATAATGTCCCACAAACCTATCCATTTTCTAATTCCCAACAAAACCCTCCAAAACAAAACTCTGAAAAAAGAAGTACCTTGATGGTTTTCTCGTTGTTCAGGCTGTGATCCTTGAAATTGTCCAGTTGCAGACCAGCCATCCATGTCTTCTTGTGAAGATTGAGCAGCATCTGTGCAAGAAACATAATGTACATTGCCATTACATGCTGTGTGGTATCCAGATAGATAAGAAAGGGGGGGTGGGAGGTTACCTTCTGTTCCAGTTCATTCTTTCTGTAATTGATGGGGAGGGAATAATAGTGTCTCCCCAGGCCGTGAATTAAAGCCTGCATGCAGAGACAGACATATAGTGAACCATTGGCACGGAATCTTAAGATAAATTGCAGTCAAGTATGGCTACTAATTTGGATAATTTCATTAATGGAAAATCTTCTAGACTAATTGTGAATGAATATGTGAAAAGGACTACAATCGATGATTCCTTTTTCATAGCATTTGTAATATTTAGCACATATAATGCAAAGGATCCAGGCCTGCCAGTGTATTTTCTTTTAAATTTTCTCCCTGTTGGGAGTGGTGTTAACCATAAGGAAAGGGATAGAGTTTGTAGCAGGTGTTTATGACCAAACTGTCTAGGAATTTTTCCATCAGCAGAGAGCACAGGCATTCTGTGACTCTCAAAAAGCCCAACAGATTTTGGGAATTTTTGAGAAGGCCTAGACAGGGTGGAGGAAACATTACGTCCACTATTAACATAGTTCACATCCATCAGTCTGGAGATGAAATTCCTGCCAAGTGGACTATGATAAAACATCAGGAGAACAAGATACAAATAATACAATTGACAGAAAAATTAACACTAATCCATAAAACAGATTGTTAAGATACTTTTGTTGAAACCACTCTGAACACAACATTTTGCCATCTTCTGAGGCTTTCCTTTGAAAGTCGGCATCTGCAATGCATACATACATACATACATACATACATACATACATACATACATACATACATACATACATACATACACCTTGACTTCGGTTGTACCACTTCCAGTATGTTTCATCTCCACTTCTTTCTTTGGGAAAGGCCAAAAAATAGTTTATCAGATGTATTCCCACATGGCAGATTGACTGGACAAGGTGTGGCTTTGGGTGGGACCCACAACACTATTTTCATGTATTTGAAATGGTAAATGCACACATGCAACTTGTTGCAAAGCCTGCATAACTCTAGCTTTTGTTTCTGACGATGGTGCAAATTCCTAGAAATCCCAGAACAAGAGACAAGAATGTCTTCAAAAGAGTGTACCAATGTTTTTATCTCAATTAAAACACACAAGTAGAACCACACGTCTATCAAATATCTCTAGATCAATCATGGCTACATGCATACCTGGATGGAAGGCTTTTGCAAATGGCCGAGGTTGGAGGTCGTCTGCCTTGGTTCTTGCCCCAGGGCCTGCATACGTGGGTCAGTCAGTCTGAATGCATCGATGACCACCTTACCTACAACACATCATTACGCAATAATAAACAGTGAGACAAAGCCACACCCATAAAACAACAAGCACAAGAATTATGACGATATCCAACCATTAAATCATCCACAGAGAACATGGTTTTAGTAGATTGTGTTTAATTGCACAACAAGAGACATCACAGATGCAAGGTAGTTGCTCCTACGCCAAGGTGCACGCAAACAGACAATATAGCTGATAACTTCAAGTAAAAATAAGCTGTATCTATTCTCTTCCTTGTAGACATGCTCTGATCCAACCTTGCAATGAGGTCGCGAGGATACAATTAGATTATAGCTACATTTTAGGTAACGATGTATAAAGTATATAGACTGTGGTTTTTATGTGTGCATGAAATGGCTTCCAAAATTTGTTTCCCATCTTTTCTTCATGAGCCCTATTAATTACCACAATAAATTGCACTGACCTTTGACGCTCTGTATTGGATCCACCACTACAGCTACTGCCCGGGAAGAGAGCGCCTCAAAGCTCTGCTGTGTGTTAATGTCCACACCGGACAGCCAGCAGCCAAAGCCAGGGTGAGAGTGGTACCAGCCCACCACTATTTCAGGTCTGCCTGTTTGCTTGAGCATGTCCAACATCTTGGCCTGGAAGACTGGGTCCACTGCTTCCACGCTCACGCCCTGCGGAGGGAGGGAGGTTGGTAGGTAGGTATGTTGAGAAGTCGGGAGGTGGTAAGAAAAGTGCATGATAATAATTATAATTGTGTTAGTGAAACAACAGCTGCAAAGAATACAATATAAAAAGGTGATAATTGTCAGAGGGTGCAAAGGTAACTCCCCACTCTCTAAAAGTATCTACGTACATGTCATGCAAAAGAAGCATTGCTTCACAAAAGTGTTTCTGCATATCACTTTCTTTGTAAATAGCACTTGGGCTAGGGCAAGGCTTGTATATTTAAGGTTGTAGAAACAAACAAATAAACAAAAATAAAACAATATAAGTTTCCTGTAAACAGTCATGAAGTAATGAGATTAAATCTGAAGAACATGAGGGCAATTACAAGGCATTAATTTACTGTAAATAAAATAAAGAAAATGGTTTGATTTTTAGCTGAGGGCTAGCACAGTTTGACTAGATTAAATCAGCTAGAGACAGTGCTCCATTAACTGGCTGGTTAATTAGATGAATGATTTGATTGCTAACTGAGAACTAGCACAGTTTGGCTAGATTAAGCCAGTTACAGATAGCGCTCCATTAACCAGCTGGTTAATTAAGGTTTGGTCATTTGTTCACACCTGCACCCAGCAGGCCGCTAGCCACCACACACACTCCATGTCATGCACATCCAGTCAACACTCCCTGAGCCCACACAAGTCAAATCAATGGTGATCATGACGAGATCCACGGTTGAACAATGCTCCACAGGAAATTGGAATCAACTTCTTTTTTCTCCTTTTTTTTAATATATAAATAATCTAAATTTTATCTTACTATAATTCATGATTTGTTTTATCTGTCTGTTTGTATATCCACTATCTTCTCCCAGATACTTGACTTATTTAAAGGGGGTGATGGGGGTTACTGTGGGGGGGGGGGGGGTGATGGGGGTTACTGTGGGGTGGTTTACAGTGAGTTTAGTGAAGATCAGAGTAAAACTCAGCCCATAGGGCTGTTTTTGAGTTCAAAAAGGAAAAAAAAAAGAAGGTAATTTGGTCAGAAAAACTCATGGAGCTACAGGCCTACAGGTATGCATACACAACTTGACTCTGGGAGTAACATGGGGTGGGTCTCATTTGGCCACACCTTTTCCTTTTGGCGTGCAAGGCTAAAAATGCCAAAAGTGGTATTTCGATAAAACACTTGGACCTAGGTAGCTATATTCATGAACCCTTATATATTTGATATCAAGTGTCGCCAGCGGAACATAAGAATATCTACAAAGCCATACCCCATCTGTGTTCGGATCAGACACAAAAGGAGAGCCAAAAATGGTACTTATGCCAAATACCTGTTAATCAGTTAGTTTGTTTGGTATCAACTCCCAGACAATTAGGCCTAAAGGGCTCAATTTTTCAGGGTTTAATGAGGGTCACCCTGGGGACGTTATAACAAAGTTTGATGAAGATTAGTTCATTCGCTAACTCCTCCCAGACAATGAGGTCTGAAGGGTTTAAATTTTCATGGCTTGATGAGGCTCACCCTGGAAATGTTATGACGAAATTTGGTGAAGGTCAGTTTCTCCTCTAACTCTTCCCAAAAGATTGGGCCTGAAGGGCTTACATTTTCAGGGTTTGATGGGGTCACCCTGGGGACACTAAAACAAAGTTTGTTGAAGCTAGTTTGTTCGCTAACTCCTCCCAGACGAATGGGCCTAAAGGGCTCAAATTTTTAGGGTTTGGTGGGGGTCACCTTGGGGACACTAAAACAAAGTTTGGTGAAGCTAGTTTGTTCGCTAACTCCTCCCAGACGAATGGGCCTAAAGGGCTCAAATTTTTAGGGTTTGGTGGGGGTCACCTTGGGGACACTAAAACAAAGTTTGGTGAAGCTAGTTTGTTCGCTAACTCCTCCCAGACGAATGGGCCTAAAGGGCTCAAATTTTTAGGGTTTGGTGGGGGTCACCTTGGGGACACTAAAACAAAGTTTGGTGAAGAACGGTTTGCTCGCTAACTCCTCCCAGATGATTGGGCCTAAAGGGCTCAAAATTTCAGCATTTGATGGAGATTATCCTGGGGTGGTTGCAAGGAAGTTTGGTGAAGATAGGAGCAAAACCCTACCCGTGGAACTATTTTCTCAAAATTTCTTGGTTGTGGTATTAATAAAAAAAAAAATTTTTTTTTAAATCTATTCCTGAATAAACCACACACTTACTACAAACCACAATTGTGTAAACACATAGATCATCAAAACTGTGCCCAAATCACTTGCAGTTCTTTTTTTTTTTTAGCCCTGTAGGCCCAAGCATCTGAAATGAGATAGCAAAACAACAGATTTACAATTACATTAAGAGGTCTTTGTTGTCTTTCCATGGGAACGGTGCTATGCTAAAATATCCGTCAGGAAGGGGCTGTTGTCCCTATTTTTCTAGTATTCTTAATTCTTGTTCAGTGTGTTTATTTCCTATTTCCAAAATTTTAGAGGCATTGGGTGCTCCATTTCAAAGTAAAAAATTGAATTTGTCCCTAGGCAAATACAGCATAAACCTCTGAGTTAGAAACCCCTTGGGAAACTAGCTCAGAGTAACCCTGAAATGTTCGCGAAACTATGACACCATAATGATATCACGAGTAATAATGTAGATATATTACAGTAATCTAAGATTATTTATTTGCTGTATTCCCTTCACCCAAACAGTGTAACTGAACGCATGCATATCTGTCTGCAGGTATTACAGCTATCTAAGATTACAAACAGTGCAGGTATTTTGCAATTATTTAGCAGTTTCGAGACTTCTTCCAAATGCCCATGACCTAAAATTGTTACTGCAGCTGTTCTCTCCAATCTCCTTTCTTCATTGGGGAATTTTTCTTCTCCCGAGGGAAAGTGAAATCACAAAAGCAGCTGCAATTCTACATCTTGGCATTAAAGCAAAGAGAGAAAAAAGACATAAAAATTACAACTGTTGATACCTTACTAATTATTGTGTCATTCCTTGACTCTGAGCTCTGCTGTTGCTAAATTTTTTAATAATTATTTTCAATTTTTCTTCTTTTTTCATATTTTTAACTGCTGTTCTATGCATCTTAATTTTGTCCAAGAACTTAATAGCTTCTACTATTTTCTCTCATTTATCACTCGTTTCATTTTCATTTGGTAACCATAACTTTAACACAGTTCATTCAAAAGAACTTCGTTTTTTTTTTAATTTTAAGCTCTACCAGATCTTTGAAGCTGATTTAATTTTTCTGCAAGTAGCGTGTGATTCCATGGAAGAAGACTACCTTATCTTAACCCATAAGGCTATTTTTGGTCAACAGGTTGCATGTGATGGTCCATGTATAGCTAGCTGACCTTCAGTGCAGCAAGGGTGGTGATGGACAGCCAGTTCTCAGCAGGACAGAAGAGAGGAAGTAGAGGAGGCACACAGCTGTGAGCACCTTTGTAAGTCCGCCATCTTGTAAACTGGTTACCTGGTCATATTAATAGTCTAGTTCATAAGAAACAGGCTAACAGCACAGTGTGGCTGAGCCGCTATCCACAGCTACTGCCAGCACCAGGTGGTGGTGGTCAACGGCAGCCTCCATCACCAGAGACAGCAGTTGAACCAGAGACAGGAGGTGGAAGGTAAATGGAGAGAAGAGGAGGGGGGAGGTGGGGAAGGAAATACGGACTGAAATGATGAAGATCCAACTCATATCTTAGGTTGTAGTCAAGTTCTCAACTCAGGTTACAATTTATTCCTTCTCTTCCAGTAATAACTTTGTACATTCTGTGTGTGTGTACTAAAAAATCCCAATACCAAGTTGTGCACAAATCATATTTAGTGGTTGTGTCAATGACTCCAATGTTTGCTCACAAGGCAGGGTGGTCCGATGTCATCATCGCTACTCCCATGCTCTCTGCAGATGGCAGAGATCTGCAAACAGTCCAGTAAAGAAGGGGTCTGGGTGTCTTGTGTAACGCCGTCCATCCTTGGATAACATGGCATTGGTGATAACAACACCAGATTAAAAGCCACAAGGAAGCACTCAAATCACTTGAAAATGTATTTTTAATTTATTTTTGTTAGTGAAATTGTTGTTTTGCTTGCTTTTAGCTATAATCAATGGACATGCCAACAGAGGACAAGATTGAGTTAGCAAATGAAACCCACACTATATGTGGACATCACAAGCAACTGAAACCTTCCACTACAAGTTCAGATGCAATCATTAGATAATCAAATCACGATCATGGAATCAGAACTGTATTCAAAATAGTAATTAGGATGCATGAAATCATAGAAAAATAAACAACATTAGAACTAAAAGGTTACAAATCACCATAACATGTTTTTACATGTATGTTTTTACCACAGCATACTTTAACATGATAGCCACCTTATATGCCTGAATTGCAAGTGATTAAAACAGGATTTTTCAGCAGTGGGGGGGAAAAAAACAGGGAGGGGGCGTGGTCAGGGATGCATGGGTATCTCATGCAACAACAACAAAAAAATAAACAAAATGGTGCCTATGTTTTCAAGGTCCAGAGTTCAACGCTGGGTCACACCTCTTTTTTTTTCTTTATTATTTTTCCCTCCTTATTCACTTTTTTCTCTCCTTTTTACATGTCATGTTAGTGAAAGGTTTATTTTCATTGAGAGTATATGTAGGCCAAAATGTTTGTGATTCTGCCTGTCCACTCTACAGAGCAGTCTAATGTGAATTGTTAATAAAGGGTTGAAGTTAGGTGATGCTAAATTTGAGGAAATTCTAGGTGTTTAAAGACGATCAAATAACCATCTTTTGAGTATTAACTTTGAACATCAATTAATCAGTAATTATTATTACATGCAGTGATATTATCTTGAAGGCCATCATAAACCATTGACAATTGAGCCAAATTTTAGGGGGAGATTCTCCAGGGGGGGGGGGGGGGGGGGGGGAAATCCAAGTGTGCCCCTCCCTCTGTATTAATCCCAGTGTGCCCCTCCCTCTGTATTAATCCCAGTGTGCCCCTCCCTCTGTATTAATCCCAGTGTGCCCCTGACTCTGTATTAATCCCAGTGTGCCCCCCTCCTCCTCTGTATTAATCCCAGTGTGCCCCTCCCTCTGTATTAATCCCAGACTGTTTAAGAAATTTATTTTTAATATTTAAAAAAAGTGGGAAGGAGGTTATGTCAAAGAGTGACCCATAGCTAAAAGAAATTCCTAAAGACATCTATTGCAGCAGATGCGTAAATACCACACTCATAAGAGATACCACACCCATAAGAGATGCATTTGAGATTCACCCAGTCAAGGACAGAGAACAATCTATTACTATTGGTGGTAGGGAAAGGAAGAGCTTTAGTCAGGGAAGAACAGACAATAGCTGGTGGTTGTTTAGTGATTTATTCCCAGGATTTCTTTCAGGATTTGGGCCATGGGGGGGCCAAAACGGCAATATGTAATTTGGTGGGGGGGGGGGGGGGAGGTATGGCTCTCTCAACATGCACAGCACTTGATAGTGTAGCTTAGTCTGGGGACATCCCATACCTCCCCAATTTTGTATCTACTCGACTATGTCTTGCCTCAAGTAGCAAAATTCAGCAAGACTCTTCAATCTGAAAAGCTTGATTTGACAGTCATATCTTCCCTTGTGGAAGCAACGCTGTACCCACAGGATGGTGTCTTGAGTCCTGCGGCCAACAAGGTGCTTGAGCTACAGGACATGAAGGAGAGTCTGGAGGAAGCTATGGGTGTTAACATCACCATCTCTGACATTCAACTTTCCAAAATAGTGTTGAAAATTGTTTCGTTTCAACTCTAAAGGGCAACATCTCAAGTTGTTTCTGTTCACAAGACATAGTGTCAGCATTCAGCATATTTGATCCTAAGAAAACTCCTAGTGTGGAGACTTCCGAGTATCAACAGTATATGGTGAAGGTTCTGTGATGGTGCTGCTAGACCAGTATGGAGGGAGAAAGACTGCTGTGTCTCTTGAAGGTGAAGAATATGAGAAGATAAGACTGGTGTCTAGCCAAGACAAAGCTGAATAGGAGACGTTACAGCACTATCTAGCCAAAAAACCACAGAAAAATATGTTATCTCAATTACATGAGCTTGTAACCAATGAAACACTCATCAGCACGTTTCCAAACTTGAACACTTTGGCAAGCATATGCCTTACAATTTCGATTGGAAATGCTTCAGTTGAGTGAAGTTTCTCCCAGATGAAGATGATGAAGACTTGCCTTAGAAGCCGTCTTAGTGAGAAAAGTCTATCCCACTTGATGAAGATAGCTACAGAGTCGCCCGAGAAGCTATCCGACAGTGACTTAGAAAATATTGTAGATATATGGTACAGAAAAAGTAGAGGGATAATTATATAGGTGTGTACGATGTGTACTGATCATTTATTCATTATAACCATTCATACATTGGATAGAGTCATCTGTTCAATCAATAATATTAATCATACATAAGGCTTGAATTGTCATTTACAGCGAGAGTGAGCCTACGGAGGGGGGAGCGAATGCTCCCCTCCCCACCCCCCCCCCCCCTTTGAAAGAAACCATGTAAGTCTTCCCATATGGTTTTTTTAAAGTATCATGCAAGCATGCACATGCACACTTGTAATTAAGTGATAATTCAATTAGATTTATTGAATTATCATTTCCATTGGAGGGAAGCTACAAGATACTCTCGCTGATTTATTTGGCTACCCAATGAGCCATCATATGAAGCTATTGGCAGAGTTTTACTGTTTACTGCCATGAGTGTAAGTTTTGCTTGATATAAAGTGTTCAATCCTTACTTGCACATGCAGCCGCAAGCAGGTTTAATTTTCCGCAAGTCTATTTTTCCCCTTCAATTTTTTTTTTGGAATTCACGAAATTTCTATTTTGTTACCTTTCTATCCACCATTAACCATTAAACCCCTCCCCCCACCCCCCACTTTGGGGGGAGAGGGGTGCGTGAGCAAAGCATCAACAACCCTTCACCTATTTTGCTCAAAAATAACCCATGCATATTTTGGTAGACTCCAACTTTTTATATACACATCTCCTTTCTTTTCTTTTCCAGGGACACGGCGATAGGTAACCTGACAAAATTCTACTGGAAGTCACAGGATGCCAACAGGTTCAAAGGTTATTTACTGACAGGCCAGCAGGCAGACAAGCAGGTGGGGATGTAGACTAAGTTATAATATAAATTTTAAAATCTCATAGTCAATTTTTTTGCTTCCTGCTAGAATTTTGTGAGAGGACCACCAGTACAACAGGTTTTGCCACAGTCCACTGCTTCAAAACTCACTTAGCTGTTGATCTTTACCCACTCAAGCACATCTTTCTACAGAACCCCATAGTGATGGTGAGGACTGATAAAGACTCGTAAGTTGGTCAGTTATGTTATGTCCCCGAAAATCTGTGGAGCCAGCCACAGCGAACTCCATGTGTTTCCACCATCATCAAGCTAAATATTTGGATATAACCTTCTCTATGACTCTCACAGTAAGCACAGCTTTATTGGAGCTCTGTCTTGCAAACAAATGAATAAAAAAAAAAAAGAAAATTAAAAAAAAAAAATAAATAAATAAATAAGGCTTGATTACAGAATCGTTTCTGGTAGAAGATAAACTTTCTCATCTCATAATGGCTGCTATAATACTACAACATACTTACCAGATAAAGAACTTTAACAGATGGAATGGAAAGCCAAGAAAAATATTGCTCAATGTTATTTTTTTAAATTATTTTATTTACTTGCTTATGTCAGAGATCATTAAAGCATTCCAAACCACTGTAAATTGCATCCAATGATAGGGGCTAAGTTAATGGAGGGGGGAGGGGGCGCAAACAGTCACAGAGGGGGGGAAGGAGGGAACAAACTTCCCCCACCCCCCCCCCCCCCCCCCATCTTCCCATTGAAAATATTTTTGGTTGAACATTAATTTCAATATAAAAACATATTTGTGCTTAAAGTATTACTTAATGTTGTGTGGGTGATGAAAACCAGAAGCTATGTGGATTACATCACGGTTAAAAAAAAAAAATAATAAAATTGTAATTAATCTGATTGTGATACTATATTACCACCAAAGCATGTTCCAAAATAAAATAGCTGCTTATAGGGCCAAAATTTTTTTTTTTTTTTTTTTTTTTTTTTTTTTTTTTTTTTTTTTAACTTTTGAATCGTTATGGTGAAATAATATATCAAGTATATTGCTGACTACACCTTACCGTTCCACTCTGGGGCATAGCAAACACATCAATGACTCGAACAGTGTAGTCATCCACAAATTCACCCAACATCAGACCCATGACCTCCATGGGCACTCCAGCTCGACCTTGAAGTTACACCACATCAATTAGCAAGAGAAAGGCCAATACCCAGACAAACAGAACTACCAACTCACCATGTTTGAGCATCTACAGTGACAGTGAAAAAGTAGCTTCATAAATATAGTGTTTAATTTAACAGACCTAACAAACCTTCAATAGTGCCAGGGATGATATATACACCATCTCGGCTGTGTCCATCATTGGAGAAGACATTCCTTGCGGACCCTACAACAAAATAATGATTCATGTTGAACCAACAGTTCACAATATTCAATATGGTCTTCTCCCAACCTGACTCATTCCAGTCAAGCCCCCAGCACCTAATTGCAATAGCCTATCCATATTCTTGAAGGGTACTCAAATTGACACAGGAGTGGTAGCGATTCACACAGACAATAATGTGTCAGCACTTTCAGAACTCTAAATACTGCACACCTACTTTTACCCCAATTTTTCAACTTGTTTCAACCAAATCGGGAAGCCCAAGATGCGTCGAAGGAAAAGTACCTTGCACACAGTGAAAGAACTAGACATGTTTCCGAAAGTCCCAGACGACTACCAAAGTCCCACAGCAAGGGGAGGAACGTTTTCTATTATAAGTATATCTCTCATCGTCATTTTGGTCATTTCAGAGTTTTTTTACTACCGGAGCACAGAACTTAAGTTCAAGTACTCTGTAGATACGGATATGTACTCACTCCTTCAGTTTAACTTGGACATGACTATAGCTATGCCCTGTAACTACTTGGGGGCAGACTTAGTAGACTTGGCAGGTAACAGCAAGATGGTTACTCCTCATATGAGCATGGAGCCTGCATTGTTTGAGCTCTCACAGTACCAAACACAAGTTTTCAAAGCAAAGAGGGAACTTTTAGATCAGTTTAGTGAGTCCCGCTCTCTCCATGATTTCCCAGTGATTGAGAATCTGAACACTCTTACCTTCAATGATGGAGCCAATGAGGATCCCAGTGTGAAAAAGTCCAGTTGCCGCATACATGGCAAGATGGAAGTGCATAAAGTGGCTGGTAATTTTCATATCACACTGGGTCGAACAGTGGCCCACCCATTGGGACATGCCCACCTCAACATCATGGTCCCAAAGGACACTGTCAATTTCTCCCACAGGATTGACCACTTCTCCTTTGGCCCTGCAGTGCCTGGTGGAATCAACCCTTTGGATTCTACACTGAAGGTCTCAGAAGACAATTACCACACATTTCAATACTATATCCAAATCGTTCCTACAATGTTCCATACCATTGACCGGAGTATGGTCACCAACCAGTTCTCAGTGACAGAACGTAACCATACTATTGGTAAAGAGAAAGGCAGTGGCAGAGTGGCTGGAATATTTTTCAAGTTTGATATGAATCCCTTGAGTGTGGAGATTGTGGAGCAAAGGAAGTCTTTTCTTATGTTCCTGGTTCGTCTTTGTGGAATTGTGGGTGGGATATTTGCCACTAGTGGAATGATTCATTCACTGATTGGCTCTCTAACTGGAGGTGCACTTAGCAAGCTTGTCAGCGCAGGATCAACTGAGGTGGTGTCTGAAACATTGATTAAGACTACTCAAGACCAGAATGGTGGAACGAACCCAGACTCTAATTCTCAGACATTATCTTGATAGACATTGATTTGACTAGGAGTGAAATGAGAACCCAATATCATGGAATGTGTTGTGTGATTTCAATGAATACCCTGTGTGCCACTACTAGCACTAAACGTGTTGCTTTTATTCTGAGATGGTACTGATTGACAGAAAATGTGCAATGTTGGGAGGAGTGTAGAGGGAATGAAATAATTTTTTTTTTTTTTTTTTTTTTTTTTTTTTTTTTTGCTTCTCTTTTTTCTACAAGAATTTTGAGAACAATTGAAGTAGAGTATGGTACTCTTTCCTAGTGAGACCACTGCCCTATACTTGCCCTATCCTCAATATTTTTGTCATTTTGAAGCACTAAGAAAGACCTACCTTTTGACCACTAAATAATTGCATAGGGGTTACAGTTCAGGAGTTATGATCCCTAGAAGACAGAGTGTGTGATTTTTTTTGTTGTTTTTTTTTTTTTTTAATAATTTTTTTTTTAAATGGGAAATACTGGCCTTAAGCTCATCAAGTTAAAAAAAAGTAGATCTTATCATTCTGTAGTTATAATTGGTTTTACTGCAACTGCTGATGACATGAGTGGTGACTATGCTTATAACTCATGAGTGCCCCTAGCTCTACATAAGGTGTTCAAATTGTAGAGCAAAGGTAAAGCTACAAAATGATATATATGTGTATTTATACAATTTTCCCCCCCTTAATATATCATTTTTCCAGTGACACCACTGCCTTTTTTTCCCCTCAATTTTTCCAATCTTTTCTGCATGCCACTGACCCTGTATTTATCCTTTCCTCAATATTTTTGTCATTTTGAAACACTAGGAAAAATCCATTTTTTTGAGCACCAAATTACGTGCATAAGGGGTATGGTTCAGGAATTATGATCTCTTGAAGACAGAGATTTGTTGTTTTTTAATGGGAAATTTGCCCTTAAAGCATACTACAGTTTAGTCTCACAAGCTAGACCCTTTACCAAACAATATGCCCCATTTCTAGCATAGTGTTTGTAAAGGGTCTAACTTTCGAGCCTACCTACTACTTTGATGCTCTATTCCTAGTCATAAAAAGAAAAAGAAAAAGAAAAAATGATTTAAATCCTTGTTTGTGGGCATCGTTCAAGATATTTATACACTTCATTTATCCACCTATGTGTGTGTGTTTGGGGGGGGGGGGGGGAGGGACATATTGTGTGAGTTCTACACACAGTACCTATTGAGTGGGTGTAGCTCATGCAGATGTACCTATATCACACTTTGCTTTTCTCTGAAATGAAATTGTGAATGTAACTTGATATAGAGTATGAATTTGCAACGAATTATTGAAAAACATTGGAAAATGTATGTTCCAAAATCATGAGCATGTGATTCATTATTTTTTTCTAAATCAAGTTTTATGAATTCAAATTAAATTTAGGATCTTATTTCTTTTGCCACTTACAGCTCCCCACTTAGTTTTTCTTTTCTTTCTTTTTTTTTTCTTTTTTTTTTTCTTTCATATTATTAATATCCTTTACTACTTTAGAAGCTACAGTCCCCCTCAACTTATATTTTTTGTTGTCATGGTGTTGTTCAATGTTATTGGTATTGATGTTTGTGTCCCCCCCCCCCCCCCCCCTCCCCTTCAACGGACTGCATCAAACAAGACCTTTAATTAGTTGTGACCGTTTATGGTGGGCGGTTTGTTTTGCTAGTTTTGCTCTGGGGCATTTTGGGGGAAATGTGGCAGTGTCGACCCTGAGGGTGCTAAACTGAAAGGTCACCGCTTGAAGTTATGTCAAAATTTAGAATTTCCCCTTGGAATTTAGAAAGGATTGGACTGGAAGCTCACATATCCAAGGCAGTAGTGGTAGAAGGAGGGTTAACACCTCCTCCCTCAAGGTCATTCCCTGGTACAAAATGCTACATGGTTACAGTGATAGTGGATGGTTGTGACCACTTTGGTTTTGGACCAACTCCAAGCATTGCTAGGTGTGCAGCAATTCAGGATGCCTGTAAAAGTTTGTGTCTTGCAGAAAAAAAGTTGGAACTCACAGATTCTGGAGTACAGGAGTTGGTTAATACTGCACCAGAAGTAGATAACTCTGCATGGATGAAAATTAACCTTGAAGAGCTGCATATTGCAAGAAGTAGCAACTACACCGGCTGTGATTCACAATTTACTAAGGCTCAAAATGGTGCAAATTTACCACTATGTTCTGACCAGTTACCAAGGTACATATGCCCTAATGATACCTTACCCACTATTTCATCATTTACCACATCTACCATTATCATACTTAGTCTGGCGGGCCACACCTTCTTCGGAAGGGTCTGGTGTCTATGGCTACAATTAGATTCCTTTCACCGCGATTCTTGGGCAACCATACTTTGTGTGTATTGCAAATGACACCTGTACTTTGGGGGAGAATTCTTTTTTGTTGTTGTTGTTGTCAATGGTGCATGCATAAGAAGTAGGACGAGCTCATAACTCATTTAAACTGTTTCATACACTGATTTGTGCAAATCAGCATCACTGCTAAAAAAAAAAAGCATTCCTGTGAGACAAATTTTGGTATACCCCTGACGTCAAACCCTTGTGATCATATTTTGGGAGGTGTGGCCCGCCGAACTACATTACTCCTTGAACTCACCAGTGTGCTCTCATTTATCATGTGTACCACACCATATGTAGTGCTCTGTTCAACACCTGACACGATACATTAGTACAGCCTCTTCAAGTAACACATTAGGCACCTCAACTGAAATTATATGAACTGACCTCATTTATCACATTTTTAATCTTGTTTCCCAACCTTATCAGTTGTTTTTTTTTACTTATCGCACCCTCAATATCACAAGTATCTTCCACTTCCTGATCCTGTTTAATCCACTTATGACTTCCTCATCTTTCTCCTTTGTCATATGTCACTACTTCGCCCTTATAGGTCGCTCAACATGCAGCTGTTTATTTCTGAAGATTTGCATCTTCCTGTTTCACAACACGTGCCATCCCAGTCTGCTTTACCACTATATCCATCACTCACCACCTCTGAACTGCTTCCGTCTTGCTTACTGTCTCCTCCACATCACATGTCACCTACTACTGTGAGTATGCAACCAAGGGTAATACCATGCTTGCCTCCTGATCATGAGTGCCCATTTCATTATCAGAAGTCTCCTCCAAGGATTGCCTCACTTCCTCTTGCCCCAGCAAGAAGCTCTCCTCATGTTAAAGGAAGCAAAGACCTCTTGCAGAATATAGATGATCAGAATTCTCCATCCCATAGTGTCAGTAATGAGGTGAACTTGCGTGCTGTTTCTCCATTTACTTATTCTTCTGGACCAGATCCTTTGCAATTTACAGTTAGACTTCCTAAGATAGTTCAGCCTGAGATGCCATCAAAGAAATTTCAGTGTAAAAATAACAGTAGCAAAAATCTGGCTAAACCAACAAGGAGGCATTGGAGTTCTGTGGACAGGCTTGGAGAAGTAGTTGGTGATAATAGTCGAGATCATTTCACTTGGAGTTTGCAAACTGGTGCCATGGTTGAATCAGTGGAACTTGGAGAAGTTGATGTTGAGGAGGAAGAAGAGGTAGAACCCTTTTTATACCACTTCAACAATGATCAAATAAGATTTAATTCTTATTTTGCTGATTTTAACAGAGAAAAATTTAAGTTGGATAAATCAATTCATTGTACCTCTGATCCGATCGTTTTGCCTACTCATTTTTTACTTCAACATAACAATTCCAACCTGCCCCAGCCAAGTACTACAGCACGTGGTCTAACCAATGGTCACAGCTCTTCTCCAACACAAATCTTAAATGGGAAGACGAATCACTGTCCCTCTGACAGTCCTTTGCTTCCCACTCATCCCTTGCTTCAACTTCATTTGTCTAGTGAGCTGCATGACTGTAATGCCGGATCAGATGATCTTTCCAGTCATGGTTCTTCTCCAGCAGCTCTCTTGGAGGGAAAGAAAGAACTTTGTTCAACAAAAGTTGGCAAACTAAACAAATCAAGATGGCATCCTTTGTGTCTAGCCGGTACTCATCCTGTAATTTGTGTGGCTTTTCCAACAGAAGGATCTATTGACTATTGAATCTTCACAACAGAAGGAAAGAGGAAATCAACTGGCTATTTGATTAAACCATAATAGAACTACACTCTAAATTGTTACACTTTAAATTGTTCAGCTCATGGGGTAACACTTAACCAACACACACATTTATTTACAATTGTTTCAAGTATCTCTGTTTTGAGTTATATCACTAATTTTAAAAAACAAAAAACTTATTGGTTCGTACTTATTTATGTACTTTATACATGGCCAAACCCTTTGACCGAAAGGAAAGAAACTTTCAAGGTGTGCACCTGGTACACGTGGGATGGTTTAGGCACCAAATTTTTTCGGGTCCATCCCCAAAACTGTCTTGGGGGGAGGGGGGTGTGTGCAATTTCTGTCAGATGTGTGTCCTCTAGTGCTTACAGTTTGCAAGTTAGACCCATGAACCCATTTACATTTGGACTCAGCATTGCCAGAGGAAATGTCTTTGGTGCCTATATCTGGTCACACCTTCCTGTGTGGTATCTGGCACAAATCAAAAGAAGTGGTACTTTTGGACAAACAAACCCTTGGACCACCAGACCTGAAACTTTGCACCAATACACAATTTGACTTTGTGAGCATGGGCTGGGTCCCACTCTGCCAAACTTCATGTGTCGAGCTAAAAATGGTTGGTGTGTATGTACGTTTATGTGCATTCACTTCTTTCCAAACCACAGTACCAAATGAAATCTGATCTTCAGGGTAGATGCATCATACATGAGGATAGATTTTAGACACGTAAATTCGGGTCATTTGACCACACCTGTTCTGTGGGTGTGTGAGGCTAAAAATGCCAAAAATGATTTTAGGATAAACACTTAGACCTGCAGACCTAAACTTGGCATATACGTATTATGACAGCGATCAACATGGGCTAAGTCCCTCCTGGTTACACCTCTTCTTTCTGGCATGTATGACTAAAAATAATTTGTATGTATGTATGCAGGTTCATGCACATCCACTTTACCATCAAAACACCATATCAAATGGAACCCACTCTACAGATAGACACATCCAACACCAAGGATGGTCTTTATCCCCCCCCCCCCCCCCCCCCCCCCTCCCCCCAAATTGGACCACCTGACAACACCTCTTCCTATGGGCATGTGAGGATAAAAATTCCAAAAATGACAATTACTACGAACCCAAGGACCTTGGGACCAAAAACTTGGCTTGCCAACAAGTAATCACAATGGGGGATTGGTCCTATCTGGCCACACCTCTTCCTCTAGGCGTGTCAGGTAACAACAAAAAAATCCCAAAGTAAAGGGGTTTTTTGGGCCAAAGTTGAATCACACCACTTCTGCCAAATCACTCTACTTAATTACAGTCATTCTGGGGTGGCCATTTTGTATTCTTTTTATTTTTTATTTTTTAATTAATGCAGGCCTAAATCAAGTGTCGTCCACCTTAAATGTGTTAAGAATGGGTCATATTAACTGACTGACATGGGTGACACCTGCTAACATTCCATCACCCCTGGGTTTCGTACAGAGGGAGGGGGGCCCTGGAATCCCCCCCCCCCCCAGCAAAATTTTCTCACCCCAGCAAAAGTCTCTCCCCCAAGCAAAAGTTCCTATATCAACTAACTCATAGTCTGACCCTTTGCTTTAAAAAATGTATTTATCCAATATTATGAATAATGAAAAGATAATTTTAATTTTTGTAGTCAAGCTGATGGAAGAGTTTTTACTGGCAAGAAGGAAAAGTCGCTGAGTAAAATTATTAATACAAGGTACAGCAACAGAGATATGAAACTGAGATACACACTGGAGAGATTAACTGTGCCATGTATGGGATTCTCAACTTCT
The DNA here is from genome assembly GCA_963969325.1 of Lycopodina hypogea. Classification (NCBI taxonomy): domain Eukaryota; kingdom Metazoa; phylum Porifera; class Demospongiae; order Poecilosclerida; family Cladorhizidae; genus Lycopodina; species Lycopodina hypogea. The sequence continues at coordinate 7,425,304 of OZ017781.1, forward strand.
GACAATAATCTGGTCATCTGCAAGTTTCTTAACTGTAGATGTTACTTCTGAGCACTAATCTAATCAGCTCCATCTTCCTTGAGCAATTTCAGCTCTTTCTCTATGCTGTCAAATATCAGTAGTCTGCTCAAGTCAGCTGCTTGCCTCTGCATGAAGGAGTTCAGCTTTGTTAGTAGGTCAAGTGCAACACCACAAAAGGAGCTAAGGACTAATGCAAGACCAAAGGCTTCTGCATCTCCAGTTGTGTCATAAAGATGGTGCAAAGTGGTAATCAAAGCCAGCAACTCCTTACAAACAGCCAAACAAGCAGCGCTCATGAGATGGCCACCTGGTATCACTGGGCTTACCATTTTCAGCTCTGGTAATTGAGTGCTGACTGAAATTCTTTGAGAGCTTCAGCTAGTGCTGGTACTTATATGCCACTATGAGAAGATATACTTATTGATGACTGAACCGGCACACACATTGTTGCATGATGTGTATTCACTTACCTGGATTTTGCACATATCCTATAGGACATAAAGGAGGTCAGATACCGTAAATGAGGGATACACTATATTTATTTGGGCTTCACACTACAGAGCTGCTATGACAGGTGGCTCACCAGACGCATGCACATTCCCCCCCCCCCCTCCCCTCCCCAAGAAAAAATCCTGTATGAAACCCTGAGTCCACTCATGTGAAAATCTGAATTCTTGCCACCAGTGTAACAGGGTAGATACATCCTACAATGTAGTGATGAGGACTTCTTTTGGCCTAACTTTTGGGTTTTCTGATTACATCTCTTACTGTGGGTACAGTATGTCAGGTCAGAAAAGAAAAGAAAGAAAATGATGTGATCTATTTATGGCACTTAGAGCCAATCAAATTCAAGAACTTTGAGATCTAAAGACATACAAACACAACTTGATTCTTTTAGGGAAATTATTTCAAGTCACACTTGGCCATTTCTCTTCTTGTGGTCATGTCATATTCCAGGCATTGCCGGGTATGTCTGCTGGTTGTTTATACATAAAACATTTTTACAATTACTATGAGATATTGGTAGGATTAATCAGAATAAAATTAGATTAAGATGGCATGATTGATAGATATAGATGGAGGAATAACTACAGTGTATAGTGTGTGTGTCTGTTATTTGTGTTCACTGTCCTGTCCTTCTGACTGCATGAAATATTTATTCTTTATAAGGGTGGGTGGGAGGGAAATAAGTCACTAAATCAAATTGCACTAATTTCAAAGAGATGGGTAGGAACAGTCGCTTGCAACTCCACACTGGTTATAGCTGTTCCTGGACATCAGAATGTAACCATCTTGTCCCCAGTCTTCACCCCAGCTGCATAGACACAAAACATTGTTGAATTATTAATTTATTTAATTCAATAGCATACATGCAGAATGAACTTCCACTCTATTGCTGTTAACTTTCTTATATTGTCCTATTGTGTACTTGATGTAACATATTTAGCTTTGCTCTATATAATCTCTTTTTTTTTTACCTGTTTTTCATTATCCAGTACTCCTTTATGATTCCATTTATCATTGTGCTACCATATCCCACGATGAGCATAGCGTGGTTGACATCATAGTTAGAACACCGAGAAGAATCGAACACTCCCTTAGAGTAAAACTGATATAAAAGGAAACAGTGTCTTGTGAACATTTTGGAAGCACATCTGCTGATATGGTCTGGAAACATACATACTGGTAAAAACTGGAGTATTGTAAACATTATAGTTACTGAAGGAAGATAACAAAGAAGTGGAATTTCAGATATTTAATTCATCCATTTTAAACATAGGATGATATAAAGACCAATAGATACAGAAACAGCTGAATTATTTGAGTTTGAATTCAAATATGTAAAATAAATAGAGGAGGAAAAATCTCACTTAAGCTCACACAAGTGGAGGGGGTGGAGAAGGTGTCAGTGCAAAGAGTACTAATTTGTATGCAAGGAGAAAAAGTTCTTTGATCTACACTGTGTAAACCTCATCTATGGAGGCACACTTCAAACATCTTTTGTGAGTAACTAGAATATAGGCAAACATTTTTGCATTGATTCAGAGCATTGTCCAAGGATATATGATGATTGGTTCAAATACTACTGCTAACAAATTTTCTGACTAACTAAAGTACACAACCCAAACAAAAAAAAACTATTGAGAACTTCTACAACACCTGAAAAACAAATAGCTCTGTAGAAAGAATGGATCGGGAATGTGTGCTCAGCACAGTTGCAAACCTCCTGGCAAGGAACACATTCTACACCCTGACAAGTTTGAAAAAGAAAACTTTACAAAAGCTGGAATTATCCAACTTATAACTATCCTCTCCTATTAGGCTGGAGATAAAGAAACATGTGGATGACATTGTCTTCCATTGCAGATCATCACAGAGTGCCAACACAGTTCATTAAGAAATTTTAGCAACATGGACCATATAATATAAATTTTTTTAAATACTAAAAAAAACAACTTATTATTAAATTAAACACTACATAAGATTGGCTTGAGAAAGAAAGAACTCAAGATTGCATCATGTGGACCACAAGTTAAAAATATCGATTTCCAAATTTGAATCAAATAAACAAATTATTCACTGATTTTGTGCAATTATAACAATTGGCTTTCTGAATTGAATTAGGAATGGATAATTTAACTTGTGATCTGATCAGTATACACAGATTCTCTCTTATTCTCTTCATTTGTTCACAGGTTATTCCAGCATAGGTGATTATTTTAAAATAAAATTTAAAAAAAAGTTTTTTTAAATGAATTTTTTTTTTTAATTAAATTTAAAAAAATAAATGAAAACATTCCTTTATTCCAGCATAGGTGATTATTTTAAAATAAAATTAAAAAAAAAAACATTTTTTTTAAATGAATTTTCAAGAAATTAAATTTAAAAAATAAATAAAAACATTTTTACTCTCTCTTGTGAATTTTACTTGGAGTATACAGGCTTTCTGGCAAGTTGTGATAACATGTAGTTGATACTGCAATCAGAATGTGGTCTGACTGACCCCTTGTATGGCTGTTCAAATGAGTAATGTTACCAACTGTTCACGTGACTTGGTGACTAGGATATCCATTTCTCACTGGCATTTTCTAACACTATAATATATGAATAGGCAACCACATGGTGTCAATAATACATGAATAGGCAATCACATGGTGTCAAACAGTTGAAATGAAAAGGATGTTTGTTGCCGGCTGTACATAATTAATAATGTAAGAACATCAATCCCACGCATTTAAAAAGTCAATTGTATCATAGAGATCTATAGAATAATATAACGTCATCACTAAAGAAGTTATATAACATTTTATATGAAAATAATACAATTTTTCATAAATATATAAGGGGGAAAAAAGAATCATATTTGTATATATTGCTATGTGTTTAAATATCTTAATATCAGTATTGTGTGACTCATGACATTATTAACCTATTCCAGATATAAAGATGGTGTGGAAATATGAAAGAATGGGCAATTATGCAGTAGGCTTGGCATTTGAAATATGGATAGAACTGATGATTGGACAAACTGAGAACTTTACACCCTGACAATAGGGTATAAACTGAACTCACTCTGAATCCAGTGGACTGTGAGTCCACAGCTGCAGCCACTGGACCTGTGTAGGCTAGAGCAGCTTGTAGGTGGAACTCGTTACCACTGCTGATGATAATGATACCAGAAATGGTAGCTATCACAGATTCATATGTGAAGTTGCATGGTGTTTGCTATGTAAAAGGAAGTACAAAGATGAAAATTGGATTATAAATGATGTTATTTGAAAACCCATTGATCACTACCTTCTTTTCTAATTTTGAAATCAGCTATTTGTTTAACTTAAACATTGATACATATACCAAACCAATATATCACCCTGTAAGTAGTACTACTGGACATGGTTATATAATTGACAGAGAAAGTTGAGAAATCAATTAGTTCTAATGTACAAATGACTGAACTGTGTAGAACACAGACTGGGAGGCACACTAGAAGAGAAGTTTAAGCTTTGGTTGGATTTAAATAGCAATTTAAATATCAAAACTGGAACCCCTCCCCCTTTATCATTTCTTACAATTCCTTGGTAGCTGTAGGATGCTTCTGAATCTACTCCATCATTGAAGATTACGTACATGAATGAATTGTACATGTTTCCCCCTTGGCATCCATTGTTACCTTCAGGACCTAAATATTGGTAAGCACAATAGTACATGAGTAATTTCTATTATCTATATATACTAGTCAAGTACTTATACTATGGGGACAGGGAGTCAGGGGGGGGGAGGGTGACTGTTTGGTGTTGGGAAAAGATAGGAAGAACATGGTACCAGTTATAGTAGGTGTTGCTTGGTTTATTAGCAAAAGATTATCATGACCTCACTTTGAGTGCGTTAAAAATTGTGGATTGTAGTCTTACTCAAAATGCAAACAAACAAAAAAAAACACACTAATAGAAGACTTTATGATAAGAAAGAAATACTGCAATAGTGGATAGACCACATACATTGGAATAGCCTAAAAACATCCAGGGGGTGGGGCAACACCTCCTAAAGATTAGAGCATGATCAGTCAAGTGTTTAAATTGTGAAAGGACTTCATACATCCATTGTTTACAAATAAAAGACATTTATATTGAAGACCTGAGCAGTCCAAGATATTTTGTTCGCTGATTTCCTCTGCATTTCTGTCAAATGTGAGGGAGTACGCTCCTTCTATTGCTCCTGCAGTAGCAAAGGCATAGCTGGAACCACAATTAACCTGAAATGGTATTTTGTAAATCATAAAATTCACAGCACTGCAAATTATAACAGCTAAAATACCATGCAAACACTTAATGAAACTGAACTAACCTGGTTTTTTACTCTAGTTACAGCTCCTTTTCTTCTCCAGTCAATTGAGTCAGGCCAGTATGAGAGCTGAGGTGGCACATATAGTTTCACTGTGGCTGCTTTCCCTTCTTCTTTCCAATTAGTTCTCTTGTAAGTTAAATATTGATCCTTATATTCTTGGTCAGTCTATCAGCAATTAAACAGCAAGGATGTGCATGCTGATGTTAATGAAATTGGAATTTTCCATACAAAAACAACAGAACAGTTCATTGATAAATGAACAGATCATTAAATGCAAGCAGTATAATGTGATAAATGAGTGGTAGGCATGCATAAGCACAACCACTTAGCAACAAACTTGTAATGCAACAGACACTGGGTAGATAATACGTCATCCAAACAGAATGCCAAATTTGACAAGTGCAAAATATTTATTTTTTTCCAGTTATATATATATATATATATATTAGAAGACCAATGTAACTATGTAACTATGTAACTATGTAACTATGTAACTATGTAACTATGTTCGTCCATTTCTCAAAATCCCTCTGTTAGATTTTGACCAAACTTTTACAGATGGAGGAGACCAACCCTGAGATGGTTTTATGCCAGGTGGCATGCCTGGGAAAAAAACAGAATGTCTGTCTGTCTGTCTGTCTGTCTGTCTGTCTGTCTGTCTGTCTGTCTGTCTGTCTGTCTGTCTGTCTGTCTGTCTGTCTGTCTGTCTGTCTGTCTGTCTGTCTGTATGTATGTACCTTCATTCCGGCCAAACCGGTAGGTGGATTTCTCTGAAACTCGGCATGATGATAGGTTTTGACCCAACTTAAAACATGGGCTAAAAATTTCGCAAAATGGTTACCATGGTAATGAGAAAAAGCCAAAAGTGGTATTTTGGCCAGAAAAACTCTAGGACTAACAGACCACCACCACTGAGAAACAGGAGCCACCACCACTACCACATATTGGCCGGGCAACGCTGGGTATATGCTGCTAGTATATATATATATATAGCTAGCAGAGTCCCTGAGTGATATACCTACCCAGATGCCAAGGGCGGATGCCAATGTCAATTAAATTGATTTTTTTTTTTTTTTTTTTAATCATTAACTTGTACACCACGAAGAACATTGAAGTTTGTTTCCCCCTGGACCCCATTTGGACTCATAATCATTACTATTACATTATATATATATATATATATATGCAAAAATGCAAAGCATCAATGAGCTATGTCATTATTTACAACTACACTCATACCAAATCTGCAAAGTGGTTTAGCTTGACTTGATAGGAGTAGAGCCCTCTCTTGGCGTTCATGTTGTGTTGCTCTACATAGGCTCTGTTAGCATGCCAGACAATATGCTTCTCCAGGTCTTCACGATGGGAGTCATACTTCTTTCCATGGGAATCCTTCCAAGAGTGCCACTCCTCAGCAAACTGGTAGACATACGTCTCACCTGTCTCAAGGCTTGAAACAAGACCAACCAAAAAACTAAAAGAAGCGATGATACTTAGTAAAATCAGTCGCATTTCTAGCTCTAGCTGGTAATGGTACGTTGCCTGTTTTGCAAGCTCAATCTAGGTGTCTAGCTAGCCTGGAGTTAGTTCTATATTTAAAAAAAGAAAAAGAAAAAGGTAACACTAAGCAACACGAAACTATTTCTTCACTGCAAGAATATTCAAATCAAGCAGAGACTGAGATATCTCCTGAAAACTAAGTCTTTTTTTTTACACCACTATTGACTAACCTATCACATTACTGCAACTCTATTAGTGATCGCAAGATATTTGCATTCAGTTATTGCTCATAAAGACCCCTTGTTCACCACCCCTGTTGTGCTACATGGTGTCCTGTAAAACACTGTTCTGGTCAATACATGACCTCACAATGAAGGGGTAATCATATATCCCCAGGCTGTGATTATGTTGCTATCTCACTCAACTGACGCATTGGGATCACCTTCACTCATGAATTCAATGACTTTATGGACTGCATGCTTTCAGACAGCCACAGCTCTTTCAGAAGATGAGACTACCATTGTCTTCAACAAAGTGTTGGGAGGATATTGTAGATATTTACTATTCTAACACTTTGATTCAGAGAAAGAGTCAGATGAGTATAAAAGATGATGTTTTTCTATTTCAGAGTCACACAACTTTCTTATCACTAAAAGAAAAATCAGAAATTTCAGTCATCAATCTTTCTACCTCCTTCAGCCACACAAAAGTATGCTGACTACAGTGGTACTTCTGAGTATCTTAGGCCTTGCTCTGGCCAGTGGCATGGAAAAGTTTGAGTTTGTGGAGGAATGGAACTTGTGGAAGGGCCAGCACCAGAAGAGTTATGACAATGCTGTGGAGGAGTTGGGCCGCCATCTTAACTGGGTAGCCAACAAGAAGTACATTGAAGTCCACAACCTGAACTCTCATATTTTTGGCTTCACACTCGCCATGAATCATTTTGGTGATATGGTAATTGCTATTATTTATCTTTGATTGGACTTGTGTAGGTACAGCTAACTATAATGTTATGGATATGTGAAGACTCATGATGAAGAATATTTTAAACATATAATAGAGATAATACTGTGCTTATTACTGAAATATACCATACTATTTTGGTAACAGCTCAAAGATATGACCTGCTCAACCTCCATTGTGTTTACTTCCCCATTCCTTCTCTCCTTAGACTGATCTAGAGTGGAATCAGCAGTATGGTACCTACATGTCTGCTAGCAACACTGGCAACTACACCAAGACCTACCACGCAGATCCATTCCAGTCCTATCCTGAATCAGTGGACTGGAGGACAAAGGGGGCAGTTACGAAGGTCAAAGATCAGGTTAGTCTAAATATTATATCATAGTTCCTGATCAATAAATAACCATCACATGCCGACATTGACATTTTGCACCTAAATTATTGTCTTCTGCACAATGATTCTTAAGTAAGATGATTCGAATACCATCAATGGACAAGTGAAAATAGACATAAATTTTAGCCAATAGTAAATTCATATTTTGTATTATTTCAAATGTATATTTAGCTATATGTGATACACCAAACATGTGATTATTATTGTCATTGTTGTTGCTGCATACAGAGCCAGTGTGGAGCGAGTTATGCATTCAGTGCAATGGCAGCTCTGGAGGGAGCTAACTCTCTGGCAAGTAGCAGACTTGTAGATCTTAGCGAGCAAAACATAATTGACTGCTCAGGTAATTGCCCATTTTCTACCTATTCCTATAAAAAATTAAAAAAAGTATTGTTTAATGTTTTAAACTATTATAATTGTAGAATGGCACATATATGGCATGAAACTATTCCTTTATTACTCTTTGATGATCTTCCATTTTTATATCAGTTCCTTATGGCAACCATGGATGCAAAGGAGGAAACATGCTGTATGCCTTCAAATACGTGATTGCTAATGAAGGAGTGGATACTGCCAAATCCTACCCATTCTATGGCAAAGTAAATGTGTATTCTATTTCTGCAATTACTATTGTAAACATGGATTAAATTTAAGCAAAATTTGGTTTTTCAACTAATTTTTTTAAAAAGGTGAATGTATTACTAATAAATACATATATATTAACAATGTATCACTTTTTTTTTTTTTTTTTTTTTTTTTTTTTTTTTACTATTTCCCTCTCTACATAGCAATCCAGCTGCCTGTATGATGATGATTACTGTGGGGCAAGGATCTCGGGCATGATTCGCATCTCATCTGGCAGTGAGTCAGACCTTTTGGGGGCAGTGGCTAATGTGGGACCTGTGGCAGTGGCCATTGATGGCCAATCCAATGCATTCAGGGTGAGTTTGTCTTGATAGAGTAGGTGTATACACTGAAATACATACAAACATATAATGCTGTTTATAGTTTGTAAATGTATTGTTTACTTTGATATCTTGTTTTCTCTTGTGAATGTACAGTTCTATTCTGGTGGAGTATACGATTCATCAAGATGTTCCAGCTCAAAGCTAAACCATGCAATGGTGGTGACTGGCTATGGCTCCCAGAATGGGAAAGATTACTGGCTGGTGAAAAACAGGTAAATAAATTACTCAAAATTGTGTTCTTTTTCTGATTCCTCTTTAATACAAAATTCACTTTCAAGCTTAAGTATAATTTATGATTGTCTTTTTTTCTTCCACTTTTGCAGCTGGGGAAAGAATTGGGGTGACAGTGGTTACATCAAAATGGCACGTGGCAAGTACAATCAGTGTGGCATTGCCAGCGATGCCTGCTATCCGACCCTCTAGAGCTGTTCGAACTTTATCATTTTTTTCTGTCATAGTATCATTCATTGAACTCAACAATTTTTGTAGTATACAGGTATTGTTGTTCTTTCATTTATTTTTTCTTTTCCTTTCTAGTGAATTACATGTATAGAGTTATATTTATTAGATTTGTGCACATTTCATGACACTTGTTGCATCCTCAAATGAAATTGTACAATATTAGAATTTTTATCTCCATGTATAGTGTTGATATAATCATGGGTGTAGTGAGTATAGGTGCAGATATAGCCCATACTGCCTTGCCATTGCATAAAATGTTATTTTTATGCCATTATTAAATACTGTTTATCTTACCTTTGGATTTTAATTTGAGAAGAGGCTGGTTTCACTGGGGCTGGGACTTCAATTTTCGTGCATGAATCATAAAAAAAAAAAGTTTAAAAGTTTTGAATCAAGGTTATGAAGAAAATGATATGCCTCAGTGGAGTTCCATTAGTCCTCCATGGAGAGAAACCAAATACAGCCCTTCTCTTGTATTTAGCCAAAAAGTGTGTTAGGCCTATTGAAGAAATATGATCAGAATGATAAGTGTTGTCACTATTGTGTGGTCTGTGATTGTCTGCAGCTTTTTTTAAGGATGGGTAAGCATGGACAAATTTAGTATTGAGTTTCATTTTTCATAAGCCTAACTTTTCACTCAGCGAGATGGCACACACTTTTCCCTTGGGCAATAGGATTCATAATAATTAGATTAATTAAGTCCATAAGAGAGAAGTTTTGAGGTGACTATTGCTATTCTGTTTTATGTAGTCTTCATTTTCAGTATGGTTGCTTTGAAGCTGTACCTGGCCAAGCTCAGTAATGTTTCATTACAAATCCTATGACTGACTTAAAATATTACACTAGAATTCATAAAATGGATGCTGTCCAAATGTTTCCTCAATTTTCCCAAACTGTTCAAATAGAAGTTACCTAATTTTATGGTAATGTTGGGTGGTGTTCGTGTGTCTTCTATAATCATATTTTGTATTAGCCTAAAGAAACCCTATCTAATCACACTTGAACATGAACCATCTAACTCTCTTTATTGATTCTGTTGATAAAGGGCTATAGGAATTCATTGAAGGTCAGTTATTGCGCCACCTTGCAAGATAACTTTGGCTAATTTTCATTGCTGGGGGTGTTCCCAGTGAGTGAGTGCCAAAAATTGTATCACACCAAGGTTGATACATGTTCAGTAATTATTTTATGTTTGTGTGACTGTATTAATTAATGTTCAGCATGGATCTTGAAATCAGCCCATGCCAAACCTTAACATGCTGGCTTGTAATGGAAACACCACTAATTTGGTGTAAAAACTGTGACTTAAACAATAATTCCATTAAACTCAACTATACTCATCAAAATTAAATCAATGTGATACCTCCAAATATAGACTTCTGGTTTGGTCCCTACAAATCTTAACTCAAGCCAAGCCTGGGTACTTTAGCTAGTAATAATAGTGATAGCCACCTAAGCCAGGATAGATGGAAGCCAGGAATGAAGCGAGCCAGAATCAAAAGTGAATATCAACATGTGCATAGTTAATGATACTTATGAATTCATCCTTCAAATGTCTGCATCATTATATCATTACTAGCAGATGGCATTTGGGGGATATAAAGACATACCCACAGGAAGAGATGTGGCCTAGTGTGACCCAGCCCATTTCCCTACCAGAGTCAAGTTGTGTTAGCTTGTTTCTAGGTCTTAGGTTCATTAATTTGATCGCCATAAGTACCATAAATAGATCGTATCCTTTTGGCATTATTGAACTGACGTGCCCACAGGAAGGTGTGGTCAGGTGACCCATTTTTAGGGGGGTCTAAAAACCATCTACTATCTGAGTCACTATGGGTAATTTATATCTTTTTATGCCAGATTCTCCAATTGGAAGGGAAAAGAAAGGAATGATCAGACCTAGTGAAGCCTGGAATCTTGATAGGCCTACCAATTCTTCATGAAATAGGTAGTAGCATCCGGACATCTGGTGAGGGTGTAGGAGATGTGGTGTAGATGGAACTTGAAATGGTTGAGGCAGTGTTGATGGAGCTGGCAAGTTTTTCTGTTCATAGGTGACTTAAGATGATCAGTAGATGCGATATCTCAGCAACCATTGATGTTCAGGATAATGTGCTTATCTGCTGTCTCCAGGATCTTGAATGGACCACTGTATAGACATTGTAGTGGACCACGATGTACATCATGATGGAAGTATATGAATTTTGTTGCAGCAAGATTGTGTGGTATGTGGGACAGGCTTTTGCCATGAAATACCAGAGGTGAAGGTAGGGCGGGATGCATTATGTCCTGAAGATTACAGAGGAACTCAGTTGAAGGAGCAAAGCTGGTCTTCCCAGCCTCTGAAGGAGGAAAAAATTCACCAAGTGCATGCAAACCCGAGCCATAGATAAGGTCTGCAGCAAAGCACCCTGCATCTTCCTTCCTGTAATTTAAACTTTCCAACAAAATCCCTTGCCCATTTTGAATTGAAAGGGCTGGGAATTTTTTGTGTGATCAAATTACAGCATTTTGTAAACACAACTTCCCTTACTAATGTCCCTTTGAATGGGATCAGACTACAACTTCTGATAACTTTGTGGTTACTCATGAATAGTGACATTTATTTAATGGCCCTACACCCTAGCCAAACTCTCTCAAACTGGGCTTGTGAGCAACCATGAAATTTTCTGCATAGTTGATCCAGGCATCTGAGAGGAGATGCATCATGCATGGATAGACAGAAAAACAAACAGGTTCATACTGCATGAATTATAGTATGATATAAAGCACTTCAATTTCATAGTTCTTAACCGCCACTCTTTTTGGGGGTATTGTGTGGAATGTGGATAATTACTTATCAAAAATCATTATATTGATGCAATCTTATAGCATTCCTCTATGTTAAAATAAAACATAGCACATGTTTCCAAGATTACCACATGTCATTGTGCACAAGACTATAGTACCAAAATCATTTTGAATGTATTCATTATTACTTAAATACCATGTTTAGCTTTTCATACCAAGCTTTTTACAAAAAGGATTTTTTTTTTTTTTTTTTACAAAATGCATTTATTATGTAAAGTGATGCAAGAGGTTTGCTGTATTCAAATTGAGACACAACAATAAGGATGGATATTTGGTGTCTGTAACTGTATTCATTTCTGTGTGTGAGTGTGCGTGTGAGACGTGTGAAAAATTAATGGAGTTATACACAGCTTAAATTCTCTATATAAGCCTGATGTTAGCAACTCAACAACTAAATATTGTATTGAAAATCACTGTATGCCATAATTTTCTTTACATACTTCACAAATTCACAAGAAGAAAAACAGATCTCAAATAAATGATGCACACTCTACTGTCAGTTATGCAGATTACAATGAGAATATGAATGGTGAGTAAGTATAAACACTACAGTTTCTAGCTAAGGTTAAATATCTATATGCCTTGAAGAACTAGATGAGCTAAAGGGTTGGGTAGGATGCATCTGTTGCAATTCCACATTGGTTGTAGCTGTTTCTGGACATCATGATGTAGCCACTCATCCCCCAGTATGTTCCCCAACTGCAGGTCAAAAAAAAACAAAAAAACATAATCATCAAACACTTCTTATCTTAATCTTACAAGTTATCTAAGTCCAAGCCACTTTATTTACACATTAATTATGGGTGCATTATGAAAGTCAAAGCTGACACTACCACATACATATTATGTCAGATACATATTGCACCATTTCTAACTAAAGGCAAGGTGGTTTACCTAGCACATGTCTTATGTTTCAGTGACAAATATAAAAGGACTTTATTTATATTACAGATACCTTATGTACCTATTTTTGAGGAGCCAGTAATCATTGCCACCATAGGTACCATAGCCAGTGATCAGTAGGGCATGTGTTAGGGAAGTGCTGGAACATCCTGGCAAGTTGTACACACCATAGGAGTAATACTGCAGCAAAGAAAATAACACATAACATAGCAATACCACCATTTTATCATGTGTGGAACAAGACCAAAAAAGTGCCAAACCTCTGCTTGACAGTGGAATTCTTGTTGGTGCAATGCTCAGCTAGTACTATAAATGAAATATATACTTGAAAGAGAAAGAACTACCATAATTGCAAATGTACAATACTTCAGATCTAGCCTGCTAAAAAATGTCAAAAATGATAAGATTTTTTTAGCCCTTGATGTGAACAATAAGAATCAAGTGAACAGTTGAGAATTCATTATTGTATTGCCTGACAACACATACTCTATAATCTGTGAAGGGAGACTGACTCTATAAATTGCATCTGATTTTGATTCATGCCTGCTCCTAAGTATAAGGCCATTACTACCTCAAACAAAACAAATAGTTTTCACAGATAAAATTGTCCCTAGGTTCATACTTTTAAATAATTTTAACAAAAACTTGTCTAGGAATTGGTCAATTAAAAATATCACTTGATGCATGAAAATGATGCAAATATATTGTGCAGGTACATAGTATTACCCTGAATGCCTTGCTGCTTGCATCAACACCCACAGACACTGGTCCAGCATTAGCAACAGCTGCCATTAGACTATACTCATCACCACTACTGATCTGAATACTTCCTGATATCTCTGCTCCAACACTACGGTCGTCAAAGGAGCATGATGATTGCTACACATATTATAAAGAAAGAGAACTGATGACAAGAAATGGGGGGAATAAAAGGGAGCGGGACATGGGAAGGGGAGATAGAGGAATTCAAACTCACCCTTCCATTGTAGGGATAACCATCACTTGTGTCTATTCCTCCATTAGCCAGGATATACTGGAAGCTGTTGTACATATTGCCTCCCTGGCAACCGTGGTTGCTAAAGCTTACTGTGGAAAAAAGAAAGGAAATAGAGTTCACACTTGGTAATGTGCTTGTGTAGTGTTCTTAAACACTTGTTAATGTGCTTTGTGCAGCATTTGCTCATGCTTGGTATAGAATGTATCAGTTAATAAAAATTCTTTTTAATTCAAAAACTTTTTACACTCAACTCATACACCATATCACATTACTATGATTTTATAGCATGCATATGTAAAAGAAAATGTTCTAGTGCAATCATTTTATAAAATGAGGTATTCTACTTGACAGACTCAATCTACCTGAACAATCGATAATGTTCTGCTCGCTGAAGCTGGTCAGTACTCCTTTTGCAAGTGCAGATGCTCCTTCCAGAGAGCCAACAGCACTGAAGGCATAGCTGGAACCACAGTCACCCTGTGCATTGTATGATCATAATATGATACCCACTCTCTGATGCAGAGGTACAAGCTATGGTAGAGTAATATTCAACTTTTTCTTCAATATTTATAAAACCCATTCAAAAGACTGCTCTTTGTCAAGGGAGCTAAGGTTAAAAACAAAAAATAAAAACATAGGTATTTCAGAACAAGTTTAATCTAACACTGAATTCCATGGTCCTACACACAAGTTTAGCCTAAAAATAACCACATTAAATACATCTTTAAAATATGCAGCTAACATGACATACTTGATTCTTAACAGAAGTGACAGCTCCTTTGGTTCTCCAGTCAAGACTGTCAGGATAAGAAGTTGTGGGATCAGCCACAAACACTTTTCTGTTGGTATCGTTCTTTGAAGGTGGTCCTGCCTTGTAGCTGTGATACTTTTCCATGTATTCAACATCCGTCTATATAGTTGTAAAGCCCAAAATATAAAATTTATTCAGTCTGTAATAATTTGTTAACAAAATTACTTCCACTCTCTGAAAGATGCTTTAAACGTAAAATAGCAGTATTATTTTAGTGATTTATAAGTTTTTTTTGTCTTTTTAAATTTAAAAATTTTTTTTAATTTTTTTTTTATTATTTTTTTAAATTTTTTTATTTACAGATCAAGCTGTCTGTAAGAAAATTTTCTTAAGTTCTATGATAATTACAAACTAAACTTTAAAAAAAAAAGGGGGGGGGGGGGGGGGGAAAGCCAAATATTTTACCATATCCCCGAGGTGATTCAAGGCCAAAGTAAATCCAAAGATGTCAGCATTCTTATTGTGCTGGTCAATATATTCTTTATTGGAGAGCCAGACTATGTGATTCTCCAAGTCTTCTTTCTCTGACTGGTAGCTCTTCCCATGAACATTCTTCCACATATTCCATTCATTCTTAAACTGATACTTGGGATCCTTCAAAGCATCTGCAAAACTAACTGAAATACAGAAGAAGAGAACCACACACCAGGCCTCCATTTTTGTCCTATTGGTACTTTTCAAGGTATTCACTGTTCAATTACTCCAGATCCCATTTTCTTCAGTGTTATTTATAGGCAACTGAGGCCAGCATGAGCACAATGGGAATGTACAGGGCTTCTATTCCAGCATTACATTGACAACATTTCTCACTTTGCACTCCCAAAAGAAAGAAACTAAGTGTTTATTGTCACATGATAGTACATGATTGGACACTGCCTGAGATAAAGGATGGACAGGTCCACAGTCCAAGGTTCTATACAG
Source organism: Lycopodina hypogea (assembly GCA_963969325.1). NCBI lineage: Eukaryota > Metazoa > Porifera > Demospongiae > Poecilosclerida > Cladorhizidae > Lycopodina > Lycopodina hypogea. Next base: position 7,440,939 of record OZ017781.1, read on the forward strand.
TGGTCTGAATGAAACAAAATACTCTGTATTGGTGGTGACATAAAAAACACCATGGAGAACCTAAGGCTGTGAAAAAAATTAAAACACACACTTCATAAAAATCGCAAAAACAAAAAAGATGAGTGAAATACTGCCTTCAAGTATGTCACTCTTACTTGAAAGGAACAAATGATATGTTTGTCTAAATTTTAGGTAGGTAGTTGTATTAAAGCATGACAATAGCAAAGGTTGGGTGGTGATGGTTCATGCAGGATGACTATACACATTGAATGGAGACTGTAATCATTCTTTTTGATAATAGATCATTTATTTGTGAAGTAATGCTGCATTATTAATTAGGTATGTATAATTATATAACATAGTATAAAGAACTTCAGAATATATACAAAAAAAGTTAACATCACTACCTTCAGCTAACAATCACAACAGAGTTGCCATGGAATAGTGATACGCTGCATTGAAAATTTATAAATCTATTTCGAAGTTTGTGTAGTGAACTCATTTTGTTTGATTTATGATTAATCTTTATTTCCCTGTGAAGTGAGTTTGGATGTTACTTGTTGCTTCTTTTTACTTGACCGTAAGAATTATTAGCTGAAGGCAATCATTTCAAAGTGTACATAACATTATGTATCGCATGTTCTCCCAGTGTGCATTACAATTATATTGTGCTGTATTCAGACTTGAATTATTCTTCTTTTTTTTAAGCATGCATTTCTTCATATCTCTTATTTCTTGCCATTTCTTTTGGATACTGTTTGTGGCTGTGTAACTAGTATCCTTAAGAGAGATGGAGCAAGAGAGAGAGAGAGTAGTTTGAATACTATTAATAACTGATTTAATAAACAAACAAACAACAATGTAACAGAAACATGATATGGTGTGCATAAGACTTTCGATGGAAACACTTCAGATCTTGCATCGTTTGAAAAGTTGAACTGCAATTAAAAAGACACCCTACATGCACAGATTTCAAGTTTGGATGCTTTAATGCAGAGGATTAATTAATTAAATTACAATTACTGGGTGATAGCTGAAGAGATACAGCAGTCTATTTACATTAGTAATTAAATAGGAGGGGGCAATAAAAAATCTAACAAGAATAAGGGCATAAAAATGAAAGATCCACATAAGATAAATATTCAATGAATTTCCTCTATTCTTGACAATTTGGTACTAAACAAAATACTCTGATACAGGAATTTAGGGATTTACCAAACAAGGCAGATTTCACCAGAGGTGGCCAGATGGTACCATCCTTGTAGGTTTCATAATAATCACCAAATAAATCTACCTCTGATGTTTGGGAGAGGTGTATTACTCTGACCAGGATCCTGCTTGATCCTAATTATCATGAACACTAAAATCTGTAGTATCAATCTAGAGTATCTCGATAGGCATCACTTTGAAGTCATTAGGGATCCTTGAGAAACTTTCTGACAGTCTTCCTGTGAGCACCACAGGTGACCTCAGAAAATATTTATATGACTCCAAACTTAGATACTGTATAAGAAAAACTAGCAAAGATACTCTAGTTACCTAGGATATTCAATTCAATGGAATGACAATAGGTGAATCCTGTTGAAGATAAACTAAAATTATTTTTATCACTGTCCTCTGCATGGGCTACTATAGCTAAGACTTTGAAGAAGAGGGGGAAACTTCTTTTTCTTTTTTTTTAACCATCTGTTATGAATAGTATATAGACTGGCTGGTACGGAAGGGAAAAAAATGAAAAAAGAACACCTTCACATTTTTGGCTCATTGAATGTAGAGAGAGCATATACTGTATTTCCATAGGATAGACCTCAGGTAGTGTCTGAACAGTTACTGAAAGAAGCCAGTGAGCACCAGATATTCAGCAGTTTTATCACATCCTATGGATGGTGCATCGACTTATCATCTCAGTGACAAATTCACAGTCTGGGATCAAGATGTGTTGACTTAATATGGAAGTGTAATCTCAATTTCTAGCAATGAAAGCCAGTCTGAAGACAAGTTCAAGGAACCAATACTGCCACCCTTGCCAACGACAGCAGTTAGGTAACCATGATCATTGGCATTTTCAGAAGTTCTAGTTTGGTGATGATGTGTGATGAAAAAATGAATGAAAATTATATTAACAAGTTTTTGGTTTACTAGGAATGAGGTGATCCTAATGATTGATATTGCCGATCTTAAACCAGCTATGGAAAAAAAAAAAAAAAAAAAAAAAAAAAGTTTAAAATTATTTATTTGGATGACAAGATGCTCTTAGTATTGTGAAAACATCAAACATTTTCACAGAAAGATAAGATAGTGTGTGTCAAATGGGTTGAATTACAGTGTTGATGTAGACATGTGTGTCCTAATTATCATTCACCATAAAACAATGGGAATAATGGATAAAAACTTCTAACACTTTGTCACACATCCCAGAGAATATTTATGAGAAGCATGACCAGAGCCAAGTTCTGTTTGCATACCTCCAGCCAGGTCCATGAATTTGATCAGCCAGATGCCATAAATAGATCACATTGTTTTTTACCTGACATGCCCACAGGAAGAGGTGCAGTCAAGTGACCTAAAATATTTAGATTAAAAACAATTATTGGTGCACAATGTATCTACCCAGAAGAGCAGGTTTCATTGTTATGGTGGTTTGATAGAAAGTGGGAACACATACATTCATGAAACACTCTTTAGCTTGACACACCAATAGGAAAGGGTGTGGCCAGGTGGGACACATCCCATGTTAATCCCACAGTCAAGTTGTGTATGCATTCCAAGTTTCAGGTCCGCAGGTCAAGAGTTAGTCCGGCCATAAGTACTGTTCGTACAAGCCTCATTAGCAAAACGTATTTTAACCTTGTCTGTGGATATTTTTTGTACATGATTATGCTTTATCAATTCTATTATATAGTTGAAATACAAAAAAACATAACAATAATTGAATTACTTTTGCTAACTAGTTGTAATTGAATTACATTTTCCCAACTAGTTACTGTAGTTGTATTTAACTAGCAGGCAATCCTGCTGGACGACCATGAGTGCTTGCCGTCACACTAAATAAAAGTAAAGGCATTAGCATGCACTAACTTGCTCTTTCCGTTTAGTTCAGAGAGACTGTGCTACAAATATATACTGTGGGTATATACATTTCCTTCAAATAAATGAAGCAACATGCAATAATGTTTAAATTGCCCTCTCTGTGAGGATTTGAGCAATAAAAATATTATACAAACAATCTAAGAAGTAGCAGTTGCAATCCCAGCAATGAAATGGCTGCAGGGCAAATAAGGAACAAAAAAGAAAAGAAAAGGGAAAATGGGAGGAAAGAAACCACGCTGGGGCTTGAACCTACAACCCCAGCTTCAAATCTCCATTTTACACACACAGGAAGAGGTGTGGCCAGGTGAGACGCAGCCCAAATGTTAATGTGGTCTACAGGAGTCCACTCTGGAAAGTTTAATCTCATTCAGTCTACTGGTCATAAAATGTTAACCCACATGCACACACACAGACATACACACGTGCACATCCTCACACACATCAACTCATAAATCAGATTACATTTTTGGACAAGTAATCACACATTTGCATTTCTATCTATACTATAGCAATGGTGGTGGTGGTGTGTAGAAAGTATGAATATATGGTGCAGTTTATTGGATTTTTTTTTGCCTGACACACACACACAAAGTAAGAGGTGTGGCCAGGTAGAGTTATCAAAACATCACCTTGGCCACACTGGTTCCAAACGTATATGGTTTATAGGTCTAACTTTCTAACTGTTGGCACTAGAGGAAGATATACGGAAGAATGTACATACATAACATATATAAATCAATTATTAGAGTTTATCGGCCACACAACTTCTCCACAATGTCTGTCTGATATTTGCGTGTAACACTATTTTAGCTCACTCTATTGAATGCAAAACAATCACATCTGATGAATGACCATCACATTGCAGAGGTTGTTTACAGATGAATACAGCTTGTAAACACACAGTCATTATGCATTTATAAAACAAGCAGCGTGGTAGTAGACTTGTGCCTAACTGTTGAATGAAGTTAATTAGTTGGACATGAGTGGACTATGAAGGCACCTCAACCTCTGTGGTGGTGACCTCACTAGATCTCTTGTTATATAATGACATGTTCTGTTGGTCTTTTACAAATGGGGATATCTCATAGATCTTCTTCTTGCATTGGTAACCGGACCTAAACAGAGATAAAGAGAGAGAAAATGAAACAGTGAGATAGCATAATATTGAGAAATTTGTACAGCATGGTCAGTAATGGTGGCATGGTCTGCATACACGTACAGACTCTTATAGATGAACTGAATGAGGGCTCCCACTGAGATGAGGAATGTGAGAAGAACAGGAAGGTAGAATGCAGGGATGAAGAGCCATGCTAGTCCGTCAACACCGGGCAGTTCTCCTTTGGGGTTGTCAGGGACCTGAGTTGTGGGAATGCAGAGAGAGAGAGAAAGAGAGAGAGAGAGAAAGAGAGAGAGAGATGGGGAGAGAGAGAGAGAGGGGAGAGAGAGAGAGGGGGGGGGGGGAGAGATGAAATAGTTGTATTGTTATTGTTTTGTGAATATCAATAGTGCATGATCATCATTTTTGGATGGTTATATTGCAGGACACATTTACCTGAACAGGTATTTACATCAGATAAAGTGTTATGTAATGTGAACAGCAACACACATGCATGCATGCATGTACATACACATAATATACATACACACATATGCACAGTCATGAATCTGCATAAAACGTGCATACATACACATACAGTAAATGTATACAGTGACACATGCACACATATACCTACATGCAAAAACAACTACAGCAATAACAACAACAATATCATCATCAACATCAAATAGTACAACCACCATAGTTTATTGCCAATAATTTTATGGCAACACGTGAGAAGGTCTGAATGGCTAGTCAGTGAACCTGTTAATTATTATTTAAGAGTAGACTCTAGTGGGAGAGAGAGAGATGGTACAATAGAATGTCAGATTTCTGTACACAGAGAGACCTTGTCAAACAACAACCTCTCTACAAGACTACAGACAGAGTGTTTCACACGCACATCCATCAAAAGTTAACATTCCAAGAGACGTTAACCTCCCTACTATGGACAAAATAAAAATACCTACGTCAATCTAATTAATATATTCCATAACTATTGGCATCAAATATAAATTGACATATAATAAATTATAAATAATTGATTGAGTCCAAAGGAGGAAAGAAAAAAAAAGAAGAAACAAACAATATCATATCTGAGGCAGTGATGGTGTGAAGATGTTAGTTGAATACACTGGACGAGTTTCCCAGTGTAGCAGTCATCTCTCCATGCCCTATATCTGGAATAAGTTTTTCTTTTGCCATTTGTGGAAAGCCTGACATTTCAATGGCCCCAACAGACAAACTCAGTCAAGAAAAAGCAAGAGCGGTCAGGCACTAAGACCTGTGGCAAATAATTACTATAATATTTATTAAAAAGTAGTGTTCTTAGACCAGACAAATACAATTGTTTAGAACACTTAGATGAGGTTCAATTTTTGTGGTCACATTTACAACTTTTGGGTTTCTATATAGTAAAATTACTTACTTGTAACCACAGGGTATCCATCAGTAAAAGAACTTAGTTGTAACTAATAGTTGCAAAACAAACTTTGGTGCCTCCAAACAGTAAGCAATTAGTTAAAAATCCATTCCTGAGCAGAACTTGTGGATGTATCCACCTTCCCCCCCCCCACCACCACCATTCTAAGTGTTCCTAGATCTGTGTGCCACAGGTAAAATCCAACACCATGAAAAGCAACAATATCAAAAGTGAAAACCACATGAATAAGAAAAGCTGCTCACACTTATTAGTCTCTGGACATATTAATTCACTGCAGTTGTTCACAGTCAAAACAAAATATAGAACTTGTGTGGGTATTGAACAGTTTCTATAGGTGTGAATCATCTGGCACATGTTCATAAAACTTTTTTTAGCCAGTGAATGACACAGTGAATGACACAGTGAATGACACTAAAAAGAGTTTGTCTATCTGGTGGTTACATGCATCCATCAGCTTTGAACTCTCAGTGTTAGCACTCAAAAGTGTTGCGCACATACCTGAGTCCCAGAGTAGCCATCGGAGCTGAAGTGATCCAGGAACGTTTGTGTGCTCCTCACCAAGAGGATGAGAATGTAATTGAGAAGTACAAGTATCTCTGCAATATTCTGAAAGATTTTCTTGTATGGCTTCAAAAACGCATGCACAGCAAAAGCTGTAATGACCACATAGGCCGAGGCTACCTGTGGATGGATAGGAGAATGCAGGCTGATAATCCAATTTCAGTATAAGCACATCATTGCACCGCTAATGACTACTATCTATATTGTTATCACATGTGCTATTTTTAATGTTATCATAATTATTAGTAGCAGAAAAGTACCCATCCTATGGATGAAAACAACAACAACCCCCCCCCCCCCCCCCCCTCCTATGGACAGAGACTACAAAAACCTCTTAATTATTTTACCCAGATGCTTGGGCCTACAGGGCTAAAAAAAAAAAAATTAAAAAAAAGAAGTAAAGAAAAAGAGCTGGAAATGGTTTGGGCACAGTTTTGATGACCTATGTGTTTACCCAATTGTGGTTTGTACTAAGTGGGGTAGTTTACTCAGACATAGAGTCCTGACCACAACCAGGAAATTAAAAAGCCCCACAGACAGGGTTTTATTCCTACTTCACCCAACTTCCTTATAACCACTCCTCTTTAGGCTCAATCGTCTGGGAGAATTAGCGAACAAACCAATTTTAATCCAACTTCCTTATAGCGTTTCAAGGGTAGCCCCCATCAAATCCTGTACATTTGAGCCCTTTTAGCCCAATGGTCTGGGAGTAGTTATTGAACAAACAAACAAATTGAGAATTTTAGTAAGATTATTACTGGGAAAACCCCGCCCTGTGAGCAGATATTTGGGCTACCTTCAGTGGATTGTAGTCGCACACACAGCTGACGGGATGGCATATCTTTCAGTCATTGAGAAGGATAAGTCAACATGTGATTAAGGTGAATACGTATTAAATTTTATCAAACTGTTTTGGTAGAAGCAGAACCCCAAAATAGTTTTGTGTTCCACCTTGTCATGAAGAATATTTCTTGCGAGTTTGACACAACCCAACCTTGATTTTGTTTTTCTCTTTACAACACACACTGACACTATTTTGGGTTTTCCTTGATATCTGCCATTCAAGTAGATGGTGCACTGAAGTATGCCACGGTGGGTGGGGCTATCACTCACTGATCTTCCCGGTAGGGCAACAACTATGGAGATTAGCATCAGCCGTCTGGCAAGTTCCCAGGCAGCCCAATATCTGGCCTCCAGGGACTCCCTGTAGCCCTCCGTCAACGCAGACAGCATCCACTCCATCGTCAATGACTTATTCTGAGGAATTACAGTATCATGATGACATATACAACTAAATCATAACCAGCTGTGAGAAAATAGACATCTTTTTCCTTTTTTTTTCAATATATTAAAAAACAAACAAACTATCATTCTTTTTTCATATATACCCACCTTCTTTGAGCTTGCAATGAATATAAAGATGAACAACGCTGGAATTAGCATGACCAGAGCAATGAGAACCGCAATGGCTACAACTCCAAGGATGGCATGGCTTGTTGTATTGAAGCACACGACCTCACCATCATAATACCAATGCTGGGAGGGAGGGAGGGAGGGAGGGAGGGAGGGAGGGAGGGAGTAAGGCATAACACCACTCAGTTCATAATCTAAGTAAATCATTAGAGACAGCAAGCAAGTCATGGGGGCACACAGGTGCAGGGTGGGTGATGTCATGGGGGCACACAGGTGCAGAGTGGGTGCATGTCATGGGGGCACACAGGTGCAGGGTGGGTGCATGTCATGGGGGCACACAGGTGCAGGGTGGGTGCATGTCATGATAGGCATGCTAGCAGCACAAAGGTGATTGAACTAGTTTTAAAACAATGTTTAAAACACAAAACACAATTAATCAATCAGTGACAACTTAATTACTCACAAAATCATTTTCTATCTCTGCAGAAGTACAGTATGAAGTAAGCATGTTCATAGAGAGAATTGGCACAACAACATATTCTGTTTGTCAAAAGGAAAATGCAGAGGTAATCACTACTCTCATACCCTTTCTTCATCGTCACCATTGGCATTGGGTATATACGGACATTTGAGAAGAGCTATGCAAGTGTGGAAAAGAGGGGCATACAGCAGCAACACTAGCAACCACACAGCTCGCCACACCAGCTTACGACCATTGCGTGCCCTGCAACACATAAATAATTACAAATATACAAGTTATTTATACTAATATAAACTAGGGTAATATGTATTATATTACCTGAAGACTACAAAAGAATTTTCAAATGTTTTAATTAGCACACACACACACCACACTGACAATAGTTGGGACTGACAGTAGTTGGGACTGACAATAGTTGGGACTGACAATAGTTGGGACTGACAATAGAGGTTGGGAATGACAAAATTTAAAAAAAATCAATATTAAAATTAGTTGTCACATGTAGTGATATATTTGGATAAATTGTTGATGTCATTTTCATGCTACTATACGTAGTATTAGTTTTCCATATCAAATGTGTTTCTATGCATTTTATGCTATTACCGATAAAAACCCAAGCAATAAACGGGAATTTTAAAATGGTGACCATTACCAATATCAATTCTGAAAACCTTTAGTAATTTCATATGCTGGTGACCTTTACTACTTTTGAATTTTTAAAATATATAAAAAATTATTGATGACCGTTTACCATTTTCTAATAATAAAATTGCAAAAATAATGCATTTTTAAAGTGTTTTTCATAATTGTAGGCTACTAATCAAACAGCATATTGATAGAGAGCTTCTAGTTCTTTTGTTATAAATTAAAATGAAGAGAGCATAAAGGAAGAAAGAAAAGGAGGGAGGAAGAGAGGGAGGAAGAGAGGGAGGAAGAGAGGGAGGAAGAGAGGGAGGAAGAGAGGGAGGAAGAGAGGGAGGAAGAGAGGGAGGAAGAGAGGGAGGAAGAGAGGGAGGAAGAGAGGGAGGAAGAGAGGGAGGAAGAGAGGGAGGAAGGAACGCCAACAAGAAAGAAGACCAAAAAACAAAAAAAAAGTTGTTTTTTTTTTTTTTAAATAGAGAAAAAGAATTGATTATACACTTCTATTTAGGTCATAACATTGTCCAACACTTACATAACTATATATTTTTATTTTTAAAAATTATTATCATCATTTTTTAATGCTGTCTGCAGTAAACCAAGAGTTTAATGGTCAAAATACTGACCTGATATTTCAAGTCTAAGCAAGTGAGTTGAAAAAAAAATTGATTCACCAGAAAATAGCTTGATAATACAGTATCTTATTCAAATCTAGGCACACACTGGAAATGTTTTTGGAGCTGAAGAAGTGCAAGGTGCAATTTAGACTGTAAAAAAAAAGCTCAAAATGATGTTTAAAAAAATATAGCCATACACACAAAAAAAAAAAGGAATGTCAGCTGAGTGTGTGTGTGTGAGTGTGTGTGTGCATGCAGCACAATCTAAATGACTCCATGAAGTGAGCCACCACTTCAGTGGAGATGTGTTTCCAGATATCAATTATGAAGGATCACACAACAGAGCACCTGTGCCCTCCTCCTGGGGCCACCACTACTTGCTCACCTGGTAATGTACACCCCTGCAGTCACAATTACAGTCACCACGACAACAATGACGGGAGGCACGAACTTTATCGAAAAAGATGCGAGAGCTGTCATGCCCGGATAGAGACAGAAGTCATAGGGGAAGTAGAAACTAAGTGTACTCGATAGAATCAACATCTATTGTGGACACACACAAAACATAATAAAAACTATAATCATCACTAGAGCATTCTATTCTTAAAGTTCCATGAGGTCAATACTGAGATCTCCAGACCTAAAGGTCATGTAACCCTGTAATGATTCCAACTTATATACACGTGCTTAAAATTACTGCAATTGCCACATGTTCAAAATGATTAAATAGTAGTAAATAGTGAGAAGACTTCATATGGCCATACTAGAGTCAGATCACATTCATGTTTCAGTAATTTCATAGAATCCAAGCTCCTCCTCTACACTGTGTATTCACATAAACTACATTCACGAGACACACACTGTATGGACCCCAATCCCCTATTTAATAAAATTATTCCACAGATATAGTGGATAGTATAGTTTGATTATTAATTATAAATTCTATTAATTAATAGGGCTAAAAAAAATCCCCAGAGGGTCACACGACTTCTATTGACTATACCAAGACATCATCTTAGCAACGACAACACTTTGGCTTCATGTAGGAAAGGGAAGACAAGAGTAAATTTGATCTGCATTAGATTATGATATGCAGGACATTGTGGCATGAGGCCACACCCACTTTTTGTGCAGGTTCACAAGCCACTGGTGACATCAGGTGAAATAAAAAAACTAAGAACTCGCATGTTTTGCTAGCAAGATGGATAAGTGTGTTAATGTTTCCAGCAATACACTCCAACAACAAAACAAAAAACAATGCTATTTCGTGTAACGCATAGGATTTGTTTAATTGGACGTTCTGTTTGATCTTATGCACACATAACCACTCATCAGTTAATCAACTCAGAGATTCCACTGTACATAGACCTGCTCCGGACTTCATATAGCATTTCATAAGGTGTGGTATCATGCATCACAGAGGAGACACATCCTCCAGTGGTCTCAAGGAGACCAGACTGCTTGTACACCCCAAACTGGCCATTGCCACTATATAGCTGGTGTACGCTAAGTGTTGGGTGAACTCACATATTTTCGCACATCCCAGAAGGAAATGGGGAAACTCTCAGTGGTGTAGTAGACAGTCTGAATATAGAAGAGAACTCCTTTGAGGGAGTAGGGGAAATGGAGGTTGAACTTGATGAAGGCAAACAGGATGAGGCATGTGATGATACAGTCACCTACAACTGCAGGCAGATGGAAGAGAGGAAAGACATATCACTGAATTTACTACACAGTTTCAATGGTTTCCTCATGCCGACAGCACACACACACCCCACTCACACCCAGCTTGTTGAGAGAGTATATATCCTATTTATGTCCATACTATGCATAATCTTATATTTTCTTCTTTTTTTTCCTTTCTACCCCCCCTTTTTTTTTATAGCAAAAGAAAATGTCCCTTTATAAAATACCCATGCTAGTACTAAATGTTCTTTCCTTCTTTGTCTTTTTTTTTAGACAGTAGTTAAATTATAGTTTGGAGACAGATTTCAGGATGTAGAATTAGGTCCTTAGTAGTTGGGTGCTCAGGCATGACCTTTTCTTATCTCTGCGAGTTTTAGAGGAAACCTATATACATAATAGTTTGTGCACACATACAGTGCACCCGGCGTTGTAGTGTCACTGCAAGGTATTGGTCCAACAAAGTAGGAAAGTGGTATCTACATATAAAGTAAGAACAATCTGTCTGTCTGTCCATCTGTCTGTCTGTCTGTCAGTGTATCCTCGATTCACGCTTGAAGTTAGATCCACAAACCCATATATATGTAGAATCAGTGTCACTAAGGGAACATCATAAGCATGCCTATATGGCCACACCCCCTTTCTGTATTAAAAAAAAAGAAGCCAAAAATGGTATTACCAGGAAAAAAAAATGGAGCTACAGGCCTAAAACTTGGCATGCATACACAACTTGACTCAGGGAGTAGCATGGGATAGGTCTCACCTGGACACACCTCATCCTCTGTACATGTCAGGCTAAAAACAGTTTATGCGTATGCATGCATGTTTGTGTGTATCCACTTTATCACCAAAGCACCATACCAAATATAACTCACTCTTTAGAGTAGACATATCCTATAGCAAGGATGATTTCTGAGCAAAAAAAGATTTTCAAAAATTCGGATGTCAGAATCCAAAACCTGGCAAAATGGGATTTTGTGCGTAGCACGGGTGCTTACTCTAGAGGAAAGATGAGTGTGTGTGAGTGTTCTCGATGGATAGCCAAACAGCTGAATAGATAGATATTGACAAATCTTTGCAAATATAATTCTTAGATGCCTGCTAAGGTTTTTCAAACAAAACAAACACCTGAAATGCCACCACTGGTGGAAAAAAAAAAAAAAAAAAAAAAAAAAAAAAAAAAAAGGAATTCAAATTTTCCATATAAAAAAAGGGTCTAAAAGAAGTGCTAGCCCAGCAGTAGTGAAGGCACAGGTCTCCCAAGATGAAAGTCTTGATTATGTTATTTTTTTCTTCCTCTTACTTTTCTTCCTTCTTTACCCCCTCCAATATCCTTTCATATTTGTATCTTTTTTTCCCTTTTTCCTTGTTGTTTTTTTCAAATTCTGTCACGGCTCAAATGTTGAAAGGAAAGAAATAACACCCCCCCCTCCCCCAACTCATTTAGAAATTGGTAGGTTCTATAGAGAACACACAGACGTGCACATACACTTGTTAATAGGGACCTGAGTAGACTGATGTTTGTTAATAATGACTCAAATTGATATTTTCATTTATTGAGTTAATTTGTTACGTGCAGAATACTGGCCTGAGTAGGAGGAAGCATGTAATTGTAATTAGATGATTGATCATTTAATTATTTATTATTGTGTTATATTGGCATCTCCATTGGAGGGAAGCCAACCATTAAGAAAGGAGGCTGATCACTGGAGAAGGTGGAGTTGTCTTTAGTCATGAGTTTTTCAAAAAAACTTCTGTGAATGAAGAGGTTTGAATTACATTTGATTGGATACTTTCTACTCACTGTGGCTATTCTTGTGGTGGCAGGAGCTGGTAAGTATTTGCACTAAATCATAAAATGCTATTTTTAGAGTACTTCTTTATCACTTCAATCTACAGGTAGGTAAAGGGTTAGTTCAGCTAAAGTAGTATAAGTGGCTGGCAATAGAATCACTACTCTCACATACGCTGATCTTGGTTGAGGTAACATCAGCTTACTCCTGTAGTCATCAAGTGTGGTAAGTTTCACAATAAAAAAAGGAGCTTAATTAGAGTTTCTACAAGTATTTAAAGACAAACTGATGGAATAAGGTAGGTTCACCAAATAGTCCGGCTTTACCCAGACCTATCCTGAAAAAATCAGCACTTTTTTTTTTACTAAATAGTCCAGCTTAGCGACACTTGCACAGTGAGGTGGTCTGGAAAAGTAGAAACTGAAGTTAGCGCATATTTTTTCTCTGTCACTAAGACCCGCCCACTACTTATGATAGGTGGGGGGGGGGGGGGGGGGGGGATTGTGGTGAGTATTTAAAAGAATTTTTCTATTCTGATAAATTATCCTGACTGTGTGCAATGCGCTATAATAATCCTACCACTTTTCTTTGAAGGCTGATTTCTTGATTTGATGATTCTATTTTAAAGCTCACAATGCCCAAACTTAAGTGTAAATCCATCCCAAAACTGAAGACCAAATACTTCATATTTTTGGAGAACAGAAAAAGAATGAGAATTCCAGTGTTTGGACTGAGTATTTTTGTGAAATAGGTAACAATGCAATTAGTGCAGTAGAGTGAACTTTTCATTTCACACAGTGAAGCATCATCAGGACTGCACATCTGCCATATTGACTAAAAATCTTAACCAGAGTGAATGAAGGTGGGATCTTTTCAATTCCAAATTATTGATTTTCTTGCATTAAATTGAAGATAGGAATATTTTATACTTTTTCTGTAGTGAGGTAGAGGGTTAAAGATTGAGCCAGTTTCTCTGTTATGGTGAATGAAAATGAGGGAGCCTGAGATTAGAGATGCTATCCCCCTCCATTATATTTTATTAGTGGTGCTCCTTCACACATAAAAAGTTCATTAGAAAAATATGATACCCTCTCTTCCCCTCCCCAAGTGTCCTCTTTTTGAATATGCTCTAAATATGGGGTACTTAGGGTTCAAAAAAATAATTCCCCCTCCAGGAGAATAATTTATTCATTTCTCCCAAGTATTACAAATTTCTTATGCCATAGGGAAGTTCTCTTTTTTTTAATTAAAAAAAAAAAAAAAAAAAAAAAAAAAAAAAAAAAAAAAAAAAAAAAAAATTGAATTGCTCAGAAATGGAGTGGACCAAAAAATAATTAGTCACCCATTCCAAACAAAAAGCCTCATTTGCTAATTGAACATGTCACTTAACATTCCTCCTTCTCGTACCCTAGCTATGAACACAAGCTACCTACAACTGCTGTTTGAGACTGATCTGACGTAATCTTAAGACAATTCAGTAGACCTATGTCTTAAGATGTAATGTGAAAATATGAAGAAAAAAAACCTCTTTGAAAAGTGCTGTCTTGACGTGGTAAAGGATGGTCCTATGCTACATATCATTGCAGTAACCAAAAGCACTCGTGTAGTAATATACCCTTATCTGTGTGTTCCATTTGTGAGACGAATTATATCCCGGGCAATGCCAGGTATATCTGCTAGTTAAATTTTAACCTGCTGGACTAATAGGTTGATTTCATTAATACTAGATAATATCCATCCTATAGATAGATACTACAGCCCCCCCCCCCCCCCCCCCCCTCCCTTCTGAAAACTATTTAGCATAGCACAAAAAAAAAAAGATATTGGACTCAGGGAAAGTGCTCGTTACTGCTAATGTCTAAACTTGTCATTGGACACTAATCTAGCTCCGTAGATACTGCATCAAGACGGCCTCTACCCTAGACGTACCACAACCAAAAATGAAAATAAATACAAAAAAGTTATAGGTGTCAAGAGCCAACCTAAAAGGAGAAAAAGAAGACCTCCATCCTTTGGGCCTACAGGGCTAAAAATTAAGCATAAAAAAAAAAAAAAAAAAAAAAAAAAAAAGAAGCTGGAAATGGTTTAGACACAGTTTTGCTGACCTATGTGTTTACACAATTCAACCAGGAATTTGGGGGGGGGGGGGGGGGGAGGGGAAATAGAGGATATGTCCGGGTAAAGCAGGACTATATGGTAGGCCTAAGTTAGTGAATAAACCAATCTTCATGAAACTTTGTTGTAACATCCTCAGGGTGATCCCCATAGAACTCTGAAAATTTGAGCATTTTAGGCCCAATTGTCTGGGAGTAGTTACCGAACAAACAAACAAACAAACAAATTGAGAATTAGAGTAAGGTGCTCCTGTTGGTACCACACATAGCCACACCCACGAGGGCAATAACACTCTCCCTGTCAACAAAGCAAGAGCATGCAGTTTCCATGCAATCGGGAAAGTGATATTACCTTCTGTGGATGTGGCTATATCTGTGCTTTGGGCATTTCACTAAATCTTGCTCCATCTATTGTTTTGCTGGATCAATCTGGCTGTCTCCATTAATATTTCCTGTAGGTGTGGCTAACCACATCCACAGGAGGGTAGTAACACTCCTGGTCACATGGAGATCACAAGCATACAGTATATTTTGCAGTTTCTCTTTACTTGTATTCCATAGAATTGCAATCAGATGGGAGAGAGATTCTTTCAACAGTGAATGAGTGGGCAAAACTTTCACATTCAATTAGTTTTCTAACTGTCCCACTCCAAAGTTCATTTACCTTTATTACACTTAGTTAATGCCAGTGTTGATTTCAACAAATGAAATGAATGGTAAGGGGTGAAGGGAGAAAAGAATTTCAATTCTGAGCAAAAAATACTGGAATTCATACAATTTAGTCTTACGTAGAGCAGAATATTAAACTTGGCTGGAACCATTACCCCCTTTCCCTCATGAGTTGCTACTTTCAGCAATATAAAAGTATTACAAGGCTGTTAGTGTGGTTCCAAGTGATGACACAGATTATTGGTGACATTCCTAGCAGGAAAATAAATCATGGGCAATTTACATGATAATTTGTATTTGACACTTTCATTATCCATGTTCTCTAAACAAACAATATCTTTCCATCTGAAGATACCAAAAGAGTTCATAGTTTAAACTGATATGTAAAATATGTAACTATCTCCTTCTCAAATTCAATACATGACAGTGCAATCATCAAAGCATACAGATCGAAGATGTTGTTACCCAGTAGTTGATGCCACTAAAATTAACAGCAGCTATGGAACATGAAATATTGTTCTACCATAACGTATGTATGACATGAACTATTAGAAGAAAGAAATTCTGCACCGACAAGTTGATGAGGGTCCTTCAAAGAAGCTAACTGTCTCACAACTTCTGGTTTAGGTAAATAGTACAGCTACTACCGTTTGCACCAACAGTTGCCTAAGGAACTTTGAAAAATAATCCTATCTCTGGTTCATTGCACAGGATGTGCTCTGTTTGGAGGTGATGAGTATACAGATCTGATAAAACAGGCTATCTGCATGCAGCAAACATAAAACTAGGAATTGAGTGTGTTGCTGACTGTGCAAGCAGATGTGATGAAAATGTTGGGACAGCTGCCCAAGTGCAGGTAGAGGTGATTAAACAACTCTGCAATCTATTATACATATTTTTTACACTTTTATGATGAAAGCCATCTGCACAAAATGAAATATGTATGCACGTCCGTAATGCTCACCATGTTTGCATATTAAAAAAGTACTTTGAAGGCTGCAGATACATACAATTTGGCATGGGGATAGGTGTAGTGGCAAATGTAATGCCCATTTCTTACAATTCTGAAGTTAATTTTAACAGAAATAAATAGCATTTGGTGTAATTTTGACCAATTCTTTTTTTTTTGGTCGAAGGCGTAAAAGTTTCGTTAAACTCACTGTGCACGCTTTATCTCCATATTTCCAGAGTGAAAGGTGAACTCACACATTCCAATGTGGCTAGCGAAGCAAGCCAATTGGCTAGGTTTTTTTAAAAACAGTGCAGCCTGATACACTGAAAATAAGTGCAGTTTAATCTATTTTACTACTTGTTGATTTATTGTTGACTGCTATCGCTGCTGTTGCACTGTTGGTGATGTAAACCATCCTTTAATAAGCCTCTACAGATATATATATATATATATAGTGTTGATTGTGTATCCTTGAAAACACCAAATGTGATAGAGGTGGTGTGGTCAAGCAGCTCACATACCAAGGATCCCCAAGGCAAAGTGGTTGGACTTGCACTCCCGACAGTTTGTCCTCAACACTCCCACTCCAGTGCCGTTCACACAGCTACCGCACAAGGTTCCTGGAAGAGGAGCAAAAAAGGCCATCACTTACCATTCAACGAATCTCCCCACTTTATTACATTGTATATTGACCCCTTACCAGTCCTTGATCTGTGGCACTGCTGGTTGGTGTCGGATCTGTCCTGGAAGTAGAGACTTAGACAGGAGTTCTCTGTCATGTTTGTGCAGCGACAGTATGGGACAGGGCACATGGTCAAGTCAAGGTGTGGGATGCCTCCTATCTCTTTCCCTGCCCACATTCCGTCTCGGAGCACAATTACATCTGGCATGCATGTGAGGATGCCAAAATCGCTGTCTGTGCACTGGCACACGAAGATGTTGTTCACCTTCTTCAGGACGTAGCCAGGCTGGCACTGGGAGAGGGTCAAGTTGTAGTGAAGTGGACTTGCCTGCGATAATCCATAAGGAGTTACCATGACAACATCTTTCAAATGAATGTACGTCGCCCTAGCTCCTTAGTTTAGCCAGCGATATAGGAGGAACACGTGATATCCTACCAGCTATAAAATATTCCCTGACTAATTGCATCTCTATACCTTTTCTCATACTATACGATACACTATTAATGACACAGTTTGTAAGAAAAACATGCATTGCCCTTGTACCAGCATCCCAACAGTTCACACACATGCAGGCACGCACGCACACACACACACACACACACACACACACACACACACACTATATCTACACATATGGTTATCTACTCAAGAGTTTTACAAAAGATTTGTATTCATGGTATTTCTTCGTAAATGCAAGTTGATTAAATTTAGAGGGGGTGGGGAGGGGTGGGGTTGGGGGCAGCTATAAGCATGCATGTATGGTTATGTGCTTGATTAGTTAGCAAACAGTTGAGCTTCATAGTGTAAGAGAAGCAAAACCTTTCAGCCAACTTACATGCATGTGTCCTTACCTCAAGAATATTGTAGGGCGTGTCAATGATTACAGGCACCACATTGTCTACCAAATCACTGAAATGATTGAACTCTGTGAAGCCGTAGCTGATATTGGCCACACCCACAGCTGCATCCACAAACAAAAGTGATGGCACGAAACGGATGGGACTCACTTTTTCCTAAGGAAATACAAAATTTAAGATGCTGTAATGTACAAGCAGGCAGTGCCAGAATTCAGTAGCAACTATCATTCTTATAACTCGAATAGTTACTAATAAATTGAACTGTCCAAACCACGAAATTATTATTTAAGTCTATATTCAAATCAACAAGCAACTAAGTGTGACATCCATCATGAGTCAGTGCAACTGCGTGCAATAATGCAGAGTCAGTATATTTACCCAGTACAACAAATATGCATAGTAACTGAGTTGTCCATCTCCTTATTTATCATGTTGTTTCCTCTTGGATGAGTGTACATGTGTTGTGTGGATTCTACTAGAGTGCTTCTGCTTAACTTTCATAATTGGATCAGACCAATTCAAGGACTGAAAGCTTTCAGGGAATATTGTAATAGCAAGGAAGTGACAGTTAAAAAAAAAATTTATTTCCTGCATTTTCTTTTTATGTGTCATCCAACAAATAAACAGCATAACACCTTTTAAGAAGTGGTGTATGTACTTAGAGACAAGGCCACCATGAGAGCTGCAGCCACATGACCAAGGCAGACACACAGTAGGAGTGTGTGTGTCTCTGTACTGGTGGCAGCACTGGCTTAGTTGAAGTTACTTGCATCAATTCTTGGATCAGGATCAATATTTTTCAGCTTTGTTTATGCATATGTATGAACTCAAATAGGGACTTGCATGATTACGTCACACCCAACTTGCCACGCCTACTTATGGTACCAGTGAGCCTGCAGCACTATAGAAAATGTATTAGCATTTACGACCTGCAATGATATTTTCAAGAATTGCAATTGCAAAAGAGCTCCTGCTTTCACCATACTGTAGGAATAAAAACTTTATGAAATTTCCAGCATGCTCATAGCATATTCCAGAATATTCAGAGCTGTAGTCATAGATAAATCCCAGCGTGAAAGTGAAGAAAGATTAGTCCCAACATTGCCAAGAGCCTACCCAGCTAGTTGTACGAACTCATTGGTTGGTGGCAGTAGCGGTAAATGTCACACAGTTATCAGACACAGTGTTACAGAAAAAATAGCTGCTAGTTTTTCTCTAAACACTTTGTTAGGCAGCACCTCATTTCCAAGAATTTCTGGATTGTCACAGGTGCTGCCTGATGGGTTCTGAAAAGTATTGCAGCTTCTTCTTGGCCAATATTAACCCTAGCAACCATCTGACGCCGACCGCTACTGCCGCCTACCTTTGAGTTCTGAGAACTAGCAGCAAACTCGCTGGCCAGTTCTTAACTAACCTTTCTTTCACTTTCACGCACCATTTTTTCCACAATCATAGCTCAGAATATTCTAGAATTTGGTATTAGCACCCTGAAAATTTCATAAAGTTTCCATTCATATAGTATGGTAAAAGAAGGGGCTATTTTCCAGTTGCAGTTCTCAAAAACATCATTGGTAGTCATGAATCCCAATACATTTTCTATGGTGTGGGTGGTTCACTGATACCATAAGTAGGCATGGCAGGTAGTACCTGACGTAATCATGCAAGTCCCTTATTGCCAGCTAAACAGTTAGACCAATTTAGATCTAACCCTACGTAAAAGGGTGAGTTAGCCCTAGCCCCACTGCTGTGTTAACCAGGATCACTGAAGGTAATAGTAAGTTAAATGATCATTTCAGTAGCTTCTCTTTGTTGTATATACCAATTAAGAGGATTGCAATTAATTTGTTCTAAAATATCCCCTTAAGTGAAGCAAATGGACTTTGACATGATGACACATATGGTGACTGTCTAGAATATTCTAGAATATTCTAGAATATTCATGACCGATTATTCTAGAAGAGTACAAGGAAAAAAAAAGGAAAAAGAGAAATAAAAAGAGAACAGAAAAACTTGAAGTCATCCAGAGATTTAAATCCTACAAGCAGGCACAGGCCGAACATCATGCTTTTGCTGTTGACAGGGCTCATGATCGTTACAGTTTTGCTGACCTCATTTAAGGTATTTTTATACTGTAGTAACTAAGTGTGTTTATATAGTGTGGTTTAGAGGGTAAGCGTACCACTCCAATAATTATAACCACTTTAGAACTTCAATTATGTGATTGCAATTGAAATGAGAGTGGACTGACAGAATGGTGTACAAAGAACCTGCATGCATGCACACACACATGCACACACATGCACACACATGTGCACACAAATGCAAAAAAGAGCAAATTCTCTAGCTGCTGCCAACACAGTCATACACACGTGATATAGTCAGGATGCCTGTACACTAAGCAGGCACTATGAGCCAGTGCAAGCAAACTCCTGGAGCCGGGCTAGAAGCTCACAGGACTGACCAAGACCCTTAGCTTATGGGCGTGGGCACCCGAAGTCCGACCTGAACCCTTAGCTGACGGATTAGCCACGGCCAGTGAATTTGCACTCCAGAAAATTCCAGATCCGTGGACTGACTGGTGTGGGAAGAAGATATTGAAAAACAGGAAAATGTCCTGAAAGGCTGGGGGTCTGAACACACAACTCTGGGGTTGTTCGTCCAAGAGCATAACTACTCAGCCACACACGCACGCACGCACGCACGCACGCACGCACACAACATAAAAACAAAATAAGTTTTCACTAACATGGCTTGTAAACACTCACTTCATCACCTCCTGCATTAGAGTCTGACCCAGCTTGGCTGAATGGTCCTGAATTTATATTGGACCTACCATCAGACATTCGTGCAGTGAGGAAAGTGGGATTACCAAATTGGTCACCACCACTCAAGCTCAGAGGTATAGTCTGGCCTGGCCGGATCCCCACCTGAAATGTAGGACTATATCAGTCACCATCAGCATGTTTGGTTCAGTGGACGAACCTCAGAGTTGCTACTGGCAGTAGGTGATGAAATAAAAAAAGGATCTGTTTGAAAATAATATCTTGGGTTGTTCCTGTCATCTGGACTCTGGGAGGACGCCGTGTTGGTCGAGTCACTGTAAGATGGAGGGCAAAATGACAACTAAAAAGAGATGCACATATTCAGTGTAAATCAACTTACTAATCAAAAATTGCCCACTTTGGAAAGTTTTTAAATGAAAATCTTGTTGTGATGTTGTTGGTCAAATTATCAAATTGATAATTTGAGATCCAGGAGCAATGTTGCAAGTGAGAGATATAAATGGCTGGACCAAAACTAGCATTGTTTCCAGAGAATGTAATAGAGACCTAAAAAATATAGATTACACTAAATACCTATCTATCAGTTCAAGCAAAGTTATGTACATATGCAAACATACACCATACATACAATGCAGCATCAATTCATATATACATACATTATATACACACGATACATACACAATACATACACACGATACATACACACAATACATACATTGCTCCAGAGTTCTGGCGGTAGAGTTGGATTCTCATAGACTAAGAAACACTGTGGGTTGTAGAGGAGTTCAGAAAATACGGCAGATGACCTTTGAACTGCAACAAGTATAGCAGAACCAACCCTGTGGATTTGTATGTGATGAAAAGAAACAAAAAAAATAATAAGAAAAAATCATTTTCATTAAAAAAAAATTGGACGTTTTTAAAAATGTTTTTAAATAATGCAATGAAGTACTAATTAGAGAACTAACAATCCAGTATTGTTGATAAACTGCATGTGTGTCCCTTGCTTGACCCTGACCTGTCCAAACGCTTGAATAAGGAGTGCACCCCCTATTAAGCCATTGTTCTTGGTGAAGGAGAGGTTACCATTGACAACCAGAAAAGCTCCCACCAGCTTAAAAGGTTACAAGTTCATATGACATGCACTTAGCATCACCAGAATAATTATTACTCACCCTTAGCCCTGGACCAGTGTTGTTAGAAAAGCTGATCATTCCAAAAAAGTTAATGTTACTAAATGTTGCTCCAAATATTCCACCAGATGCATTATTTTGATAGAAGTAACTAAAAAGGAACGAAGAAAAAAAAGTAAATAAAAATTATAAAACAACAGTGATTACACTGAACTATTTGCGTAATTTCTAACAATCAAAATTATGTATTAATATGGAGCTATATGATGCATACATGGATGTGAATAATTTGTGATACACTAGACAATAACAATTAGATACCCTACCAATCAGTGAAGTTGTAATAGAATTTCTCAAATCCTATTTGAACATAAGCAAAATTTTGCAGCATGATAGCAGCACCAGCATTGCTAGCAAGGTTGGCAACAAATTGTGTTGACGTCACACTAACTTCATTGCCACTGTTGTTGCTGGACACCTTGGGGGGAAGTAAAAACCATAAATGAAGAATTAGGATAATATATTTGGAGCACCTACTCACTTCAACCACGTTTAAGCCTCCTCCATACTGCGCCAAATTCCCTTCAAAGTAGGAGTCTAAAATGTTCAGCCTACTTGGCCTCAAGTTGTTCAAATTTTGCAAAAGGAATGCAGTCTGCACTCCACCTCCAATCTTTGCAATATTGCCAGTGAAATTGCAGCCCTGTATGTAAAGGTCATGGACTGCATCATTCCCATTGGCTATAATGCACACAGCGCCACCAAAGGCCTCTGCCAAATTGCTAAAAAATGTTGTGTTCTTCATTTGAACTCGAACATTGTAACGAGTGCCTTGAAGAACAATACAAATAGCTCCTCCACGACCATAGTATGTATTGTTGACCAAGGCAACAACCGCCTCATTAAAACTAAGTTTGGGAATGACAACAGAGTTGTGGTCAAAGGAGCATCTCAGGATATCCAAAGTGGGGAAAGTTTCACTTGTTCCTGCTGAGGTATCACTGTAAGCTACAGAGACTGCTCCACCATTGGCTCTGTATTGCCCATTTCTGTAAGCAGAGGAGCAGTTTGAAAAGGTGGTGTCTTCCATTAAGGTGTAGTTTACATTAAAGATGTCCAATGCTGACACTGAAAACCCTCTGAAAATACAAGAAGGGAGAAATAAGCAATGCAATTATGCAATCAATAACTCACTGTACACACTCACATATTCTGTTACTCACATAAAAGAGCTATTAATGATTCTTAGCTCTTCTAGGGCGTCAAACTGCAATTTCTTAGAGCAATACTGAAATGAGATGGAGTCAAGAGCCACAAACATATCATTTAATTGGCTCCCATCAAATGCCACCATGGCAACTTCTCTTCCTGTGTCTCCAGGAGGAGATGTGGTGCCTCCACCATCATTATTACCATCTCCCCTGCACATTCTCTCTGAATTCACACCGCAGGAGAAGGTAACTCCTCCAGCAGGAGCTCGCAAGACCACACTGTACTGCACTTGAACCAGGGACAGTGAAGAAAGCCTGTAATCACCGGGAGACAATATTAGCTCTAGACAATCATTAGCAGCTATTAGTCCGCTGTGGGACTGGAAGATGTCAAGGAGCAATAGGCAATTCACTCCAAGATCACCTTCCACTGGGGTAGCTGGGGAGCTCAGTAAACAACTGTCCCAGCAAAATTGGTTGCTTCCACCGACAGCTTGGACGACTTCACCACTAAACTTCAAACTATAACTAAGTGAACAGTTGTAGGTCGGCTGCAGCGCCTTGCAGAATCCCAAGATACAGAGGGCGGTAAAAATAACATTAGAAGGACCGTGTTTACCCCTAGCCATGTTCTTTGTACGGGGCGTGCAAGTCTGTGTGAACTTTTCTTTTGTATTGGTCCAGGAAGTAGTTCCCCCGGAAATGTGATCTAGCTTGTGCGGTGCATGAGCTGCGAACACTGAATCCTAGCTTTAAGAATTGGACAATGTTGAGCTTGAGAATTCCTCACCTACTGCTGCTACTTTTACTGTTCCTACGCAGGTGCAGTGCAGATAAGGAAGCTGACTGCAACTCACTAAGCCTGACGTTTGAGCAGAAATACAAGACCTTCTTTAATTCTGATTTCACCCTGAGGAAAGTTGAGCTGGAAGGTGGACAAGACACCTTGGAATGTTTGAATCTCAATAAGACCACCAACCCTCCTCCCTGTGCTTCACTGCAGTATGCTCTTCATGGGTCAGATGAAAATTTTCTGACTGACTTGGTTTTTCACTTGGGTCCTGGTTCATACAGAGCTCATTCCATGGCCACAAGGATCATTAATGCCCAAAGATTAGCTTTCATAGGAGCTGGAATCTCTCAGACCAAAGTTATGTGTGGAGCTCATAACAACTTAAATCCATGCAGTTTCCTAAACTTCCAGATCAGGAACTCATCCCATGTGTTCATATCTGATATAACTTTCACTGGCTGTGGGCCAGTTACTTCACCAGTGTATATTGGGTCTTCTGACTTTGTTTTCATAGACAAGTGCTCCTTTGAGTAAGTTTATTTCATCATTTTTAACCGTGAACAGGTGGTATTATTTTTATTTCATAATATTTTTGCAGAAACAACACAGCATCTTCAATTTTGGTCTTCGACACTCCAAACATCAGAATCATTGACAGTTCATTTTATAACAATACCCCTATGGAACTGAATCCTGAAATTGCCCACAACACATGCTATTTACCTCTGAGAGAATATATCGATGCTTTCTTCCTTGACAATCGCACAACCTCTGGCGGAATTTCCCTTCATGTTGAGAACATGCCGATAAAGTTAATTGTGGAAGGTGGAACCTTTGTCGAAAACAGTGCACGACCTGACCTGGATGTGGGGCTGATCAGGCATTCTGAGCGCTATGGCCATGGAGGTGCAATGAATATTCGACTCTTCAACAGTTCAGGGAGTACTGTGTGCTTGAGAGGATTGGCCTTCACTGGAAACTTTGCTGAAGCACATGCTGGTGCCTTAGCCTTGTCAGTGGCTGGAAACTCCTCTAATAATAATTTATTAATTTCGAGGTCTCTATTTCGTAATAACTGGTGTACAATTGAGAAATGTACTGGAGGGGCTGTCGGTATTTATTTCTTTTCTGGAACACAATTGAACACTTTCTTGTTTATGAATTGCACTTTCACAGACAACCTAGCATCTTCCGGTGGTGCTATGGTCCTCTCAACGTCTGTGAGTGCCATACAGAAAGAAGGCAGATCCGATATCTTGAGGCTTACTAACTGCTCGTTTCTGAATAACGCAGCTTTCTTTGAGGGCACTGCTTTGGGCGTGTTTTCCCTTACACATACCAACCAGTTTGGAATACCGGTGGAGATGCATGATTGGTAAGGATTTTTCCATCTTTTGTCTATCATTGATTTATTCATTTTGTATGCCTTGGACTCTCTCTGAGGATAGTTGTCTCTAAATATTTGGAAATTTATTTAATCAAGTATTTTTAAGTAATATTGTGATGTAGATTATTGCAAATGAATGTAGTCAGAGTCATTAGCATTGATGGTATTATTTATGGATGTCAGTTGGAAATCATACGTGTCTCTAGAACTGTGAGTGAAGCTGTTGCTGCTGAACTCTTCAGCACTACTGCAAGTGTTATGTCGCGACCACATTGTGAACCTAACACAACCACATTGTGAGCCTAACACAACCACATTGTGAACCTAACACAACCACATTGTGAACCTAACACAACCACATTGTGAGCCTAACACAACCACATTGTGAACCTAACACAACCACATTGTGAACCTAACACAACCACATTGTGAGCCTAACACAACCACATTGTGAACCTAACACAACCACATTGTGAACCTAACACAACCACATTGTGAACCTAACACAACCACATTGTGAGCCTAACACAACCACATTGTGAACCTAACACAACCACATTGTGAACCTAACACAACCACATTGTGAGCCTAACACAACCACATTGTGAACCTAACACAACCACATTGTGAACCTAACACAACCACATTGTGAACCTAACACAACCACATTGTGAGCCTAACACAACCACATTGTGAGCCTAACACAACCACATTGTGAACCTAACACAACCACATTGTGAGCCTAACACAACCACATTGTGAACCTAACACAACCACATTGTGAACCTAACACAACCACTCACCAACATATTCAGAGAAGCTAGTGTTTGAATATCAAAATGGAAAGCAACTAGATTACCTTTAAAGTAGAAGAGACTTTAAAAATGCATGCTAGACTAACCAGACTAAATTTTAGTTAACAATAAAGAATGGCCTACCAAACATTCTACCCAACCTACTTTGTTATCTTACCAGTTTCCTCGGTAACTTCTGCAACTCTTCTTCTCTAGTTACTTTCACACTTGCTACTAGTTTTATCCACTTCTCTATGTCCACTCCACAGCCACTATATGGCTATACTTAAAACACACCCACTCGCAATCTCTTCGAATCAATGTTAAACAGTCAGGATTTTTTAAAACTCCATCTTAACTCACAACTCTTCTTCTACCTCTCAGTCTTACCGTACACAATCTCTCTTCCTCTCTCTCTCTCTCGCACACACACACACACGCACACAACAACAACAACAACAACAACAACAACATCCAAATACTTCCATGTACATAGTGACTTCTCTGCTGACATTGCTGGTAGGGCCTATTAAACTCGCTCTTGGAGGGGTTGTCGATTTACTTGTTCCAATTGACACTATAGCAGGTGGCTCAGACCAGACATGCTGAGGAGGTGAAGCTAATCTGACTTAGAAACAGTTTTGAAACAATTTGCAAATGGGCATTGTTTGCAAATATCTTGTCCACTTACTTGTAAGATAAACCCATTCCACTTATATCTCATTTGATATGATGCAGACTCGGACCAGAATCTCCCCCAAACCTTGACAGACTAGACAAGATTCGACTAACCTTCAGCTGCTTATAAACTATGTTTTTCAACATTCCTTAACTCCTGTCTAATATCCACATCTGAACTATTGTCGCGATTCAGGGAGATATTCATCATTAAAAACAGTGCAATCAGACTGTGATGAGTCTGATTGACAAGTGCATATGATAACCAAAATGGGTTTTTTTTTTCAGCTCAAAGTCCTAATTTTTTTGACTCACACATGATGCAAAAAAAAAAGTTATATAAAATCTATTTCACTTCACATAATGCTGTGTGTTTTTTGGTCTGTTTTTGAACACATTGTCATTGTCAATACCACTATAAGTGGTGATGGTGGTAGTGATGATGATGATACCCAAGTGAATTTCCTTTTTTTTATCCAGTCGTTTCTATGGGAACCACGGCATGAATGGTAGCAAGGACACCTCGGCAGTAACTATATATCGGGTGGTTCTCACGTTCCTTGGCAGCAACACATTCCACAAAAACATTGGAGGGGGAACTTCTCTGCTCAGCTCTCGCATGGACGTCAGGGGAGAGGTGGTGTTTGATTTCAACACTGCCGTGTTTGGTGCTGGCGTGGCTATGTCAGGACGAAGTTTGGTACGTGCATGTGCCTGAAGCACGACTGATGTAATCACACTCTATGCAGTTATGCACAGATTCATACAGTACAAGTTAAATAAGTTTTGTGTTAATTCCATTCTACTGAATTAGTGTAAATACTGTTTTGGTGCACTTTAATACTCCCTGCTAACTGTTTATTACATTTGGACTCTCCTTGTAGTATAAAAATGAACGCTATTGAAAATTACTCCCTTTTTTTCTGCTTCTGTATATGAAGGCAAAATGTAACATTATATACTCAAGCAATTAATCATGTTCCATGAAATTCCATTTGTGTCACTGATTATATGATAAATCCTATAATGATGTGAAATATTGAAATATACGTGTATATATATATATAATTGATAGACAGACCGGCGGCCGACCAACTGACTGACCGACTGACAGATATAGAAGTAGATACCCCTACTTTTGATGGAGGGAGTGGCATAATAAATTTTCTGTTTTATATGATCAAATTTCTAATTAAATTAAAATTAGAAGAGGACTGTAGCCTTGTATTATACTTATATCCGAATACAAATACTGAATAAAAATAATTGCATTTAAATTTGTATTATTAATAAAAAAAAATTTTTATAATTCACTGTAATTGTGGTTTCTTATAATAATTACTGTGGTCATTGCCATAAATGGTCAGTATAGCAACTAGCAAATTACATTAGGTGTGTGTGTGTGTGTGTGTGTGTGTGTGTGTGTGTGTGTGTGTGTGTGTGTGTGTGTGTGTGTGTGTGTGTGTGTACAGATGCTTCTGTATGAAAACTCCTACTTACTCTTCTCTAACAATTACGCCACGGAGCTGGGGGCGGGGATGTATGTGGAAGACGAGTCCTTTGATTTCATCTTCTCTCTCCTCAACACCGGCTGCTTCATCAGATATAACTCTGAACTGGTGGACCTGGAACCTTCTGCCTGGGTAAGTAGCCAGCCAGGTGGTCAAGTCACTGTGAAGGGATGAATGGTTGACCTGATGCCATTCAGTCTCTCTCAACATATTTCAACATTGTCAGCTAATATTTGGGCTGTATGTACATATGATACACATTATGTACAGGTTAGAAAACATATATCTACTGGTACTTGGGACAATTTTAGGGGTGCTTGCTTATCATTTAGAAATAGTATGATACATTTACTCCTTGATTGGTGTTCCACAGCTCTAACCACCTCCTCCCCCCACCCCTCCATACCAATGCCAAAGTGCCTCTGTGTTAATGGCACAGTTAGTTCTACCACCACATTCAACACAAACATGATGATAATTTGAAAATTCCCTGCCACTGCTGGAGAGCAATGCTCATTGTGATTCCCATAGGTAAATGGCACAGGGAACACTGGATATTTTATGAGAGGCTTATGCCAGCTGGACCATATTTAGATTATGTTAATGGTTCACTGTTGATTATAGAAATGCTTGGCTAATGTTTTGGATATGTCCCAGATGTCTACTTAGTGTCATTTTTCCAAGACATGGTATAATAATAATGTTGATGTGACAAGATTTTTTTTTTTGATTTTCATTTTTGTGCTATATGACTGAGCCTCAGAACTGGCTCCATCCCATAGGCTGTCAGTGGTTGGCCCAGTAGTGTGAGTGACTGAGTGATATGACAATATGGTGCAGCTTTCTCCCAATAGCTAATGTGTAACACAATGACATTACTGGCACTGATTATTACAGTCAAACATACACGACACAATTAATGAACACTGATAATCATTATCTAAATAATTGGTAAGAGGTCTTAATTCCCTCCTCACACTATTTCTGGGTTGTCAGAGTGTTACTGGGGTTGTCCTGCTATCAGAAGATCCATGACAGGACGACCTATTACTTCATTTTTGTATTACATTTCATTGCTGTATTCCTAGTGTGCACAATGTACATGTAGCATCCACCCATCCCATCAACACCTCGCACTTCCTGAGCATCTATATGGTGTATGAGATATCATCCCCTGCAGGCACACCTGTAGTCACATACAGGCCACACAAACTATGCATAGTACTACACATGTCAACCTCATGCCTTTCCCTTTAAGTTACACCATTATCTACTGTGGAAACTTCCTTCATCCTGAGCATTTCAGTTCAGAAAGTGTTAGCCGGGAAGTTTTACCACAACCTCCACTGGTCATGTTGCATGAGCTTGTTGTGATTCTATTAATGTGTGCACTGCAATAACTTCACTTAATTATGTGACTTGTATATTTTCACACATATCTCCTCATATGCACAGATATCCAACGTGAGTTTTGTCAACAATTCGGTCCATGTGGCAGGTGCAGCTATCTATGCCAAGGACATGACCAGGTGTCGGTGGCTGGGGGCACTTGGCAGGGACAGGACCATATTTGAGATCACACAAGAGGAAAACTCCGCCTTCTTCTTTTTTAACAACACGGTGGACTTGCTTGTAGGAGCCCCTCAGGGAGAGGTCACGAACCAACAACTGGCCACTGATGCTTCCACCATAATAGCAAACACTGACGTAAGGCTCTGTGTGGTGTGTGTTCCGGTGCATATGATTGGGATCTTTGCTTCTTTTTTTTCTTTTTTTTTTAATTTTATTTATTTATTTATTTATTTATTTATTATTTTTATGCGTTCCAGTTTAGTGTCGTTAGTTACGGAGAAGTAGTTCCAATCTTCCTGTCCTCTGAGGATGAGCATGGCAACTTTAGGGAATCTGTTGGAGCTATCCAACCACCTCATGTACCACAGGTACACACACACACACACACACACACACACACACACACACACACACACACACACACACACACACACACAAAGTGCATGCATGTAGCACATTCTGGGTCATTCTGCCAATGAATATCCTCAAGTTTTGTTGATTTAGTATGTTAACTTTTCATGCAGTGTTTTTAAACAAAGAAAATTAATGATGAAGCTGCACCATGGACAGCATGCATGCATGCCTCCAGGAATGAGTAGCACTTAATCAAAAGTTAGAATACACTCTGTAGAACATCTTCAAGTATGAAAATTATTTTTACAAGACTGAGATATTATATATGTGCACACACGAGAGAGGTGCAGGGTTATCATAAAAAATATGCACTTGGTGTGTTGTTGTTGTTGTAGTGTGACAAGTGCTATCATGTTTCCCTATGTGCAGACCTATGCCACAGTGTCCAGCAACACCACAGTGTACCCATACAGTGTCCCCACCAAGTCTCAACTCCTCAAAGACAGTCCGAATGTCAGTATGCTGAATCTGACCAGCAACTTAACTGTCAGATTCTCTCTGAATCAAATTCAGGTAAGGTTCTGAAGATCATTTCCCTCCCCCCTCCTCCTCCCCACTTAGTAAGTTTCCTGCAATCTCTAGGACCCTCCCCATCCTCACTGTCTTCTACTCTTCCTCCATGTCTTCTTCATGTCCGCACACATTTCTCCCCTCGTCATGTTGTAAACACAGAATTCTTCCAGACAAGTAATTTTTTCTGTCTCTGGCTGCCATCCCGGCTATATGTTTGATGAGGATGCACAGACTTGTGTCTGCCAGAATAACAAGAATATCGTACGCTGTGACTCAACCGGGCGCTACTTTTACTCCAGGGTAAGAGAACATTATCACTTCAGGAATGTATATAGCTGAACAAACTAACTAAAATGCAGGGAAGAGGGTAGGGGGAGGAGATTACTGGGTTTATTGAGAGAGAATTGTTGGTGGAGTACTATTTGAATTGTGAGGTAACTCATCTGATCTGTTGGCCACAGGAAGGACTATGGGTAGGAGTGGAGAATGGTTCCATCTACTTCGCCAACACTATTCCTGGTTTTCTCAACTGTTCTCAGCTGGGCACTCTTCCTGGCTGCCTCTTCAAGTTTGACAGTCCGGATGATCAGTGTGCCACTGGCAGAAATGGTACAAACTTTACATGTGTTGTCTTAGTACTGTATACACAACTTGAAGGGGGCCACAATATTTAAAGATTTCTTAGCGTTTTCCATTGTCCCCCCCACCCAAATACTTTGAATTTTTAAATGAAGGAACAAAAAAAGCTTAAAATGAATCAATTCTTAGTAGAACACATACTGCGATGGTCTTCCCCTGACTGTTCTGCACAAATATATTGCAACCACTTTTAAACTGTAACTGGATCTAAGATTGCATCAATTAGTAAAATGATAGCTAAGTAGATTCAGTGTGATTCAGAATGACTACCATTTAATTGTTAATCTTCACTCTTTGCTTTGAACTCCCTCACCCACCACCGAGTAAGTATTTCTGAGTTTCCTTCAACTCAGCAGCTGTTCGTGCTGAGAGGTTGAATTAGGAATCTCACGGAGAGATTTGCACTATTCCACGTGGCACTCGTTTTTCTACTGCACCTCTTCCTATGCCTCCTTGGCTCCAATTCAGACTTTATGCACCCACAGGAAGATCAGCTTCAGCATTTAAATTATACCCAGGAGGGAGATGTAGAATTATGTTTGAGGCTTCATCCCTTCCTCTGGTGCCAGTCTATTACCATATTTTAGGACCACTGCCTGTAGCTCTAATATATTCAAGAAGATATTTTGCCATCAATGTATAGGATGAAATCCAAGACACTCTTAATTGATCCTCTGCAGGTAATATTACATAGTGTCCATTTATGCCACTACCCCCCCCCCCAAAAAAAGACAGAAAACTCTTCTCGTAGGGCACATTTGATAAAACAAACATTATTATGAGCTTTATGCTAGTACTCCTCCACACACTGTGTTACTTATTGCCTTCCACTTCAGGTTTGGTTCAGTGCAGGCTTTTGTCTGATACTCCGACAAGCTATCTGGTTTACACGATAAATATCACAATCTGTATAATAACAGCAGTTGGAGGGAAAGTTGGCAACACTGAGAGTTAAAGAGGTTTACAAATCTGGATTTACCAGTACATATATGACCTTCTGTTATTATTAATAATCTAAACTTATTGTAACAGGGTCACTGTGTGGAAACTGTGATCATGGACATGGAGTGACCTTTGACCTGCGGTCCTGTCGTGATGATTGTGGTGTGTACGGAGTGCTCCTGTTTGTGGCTGTTTGCATCGGCACTCCTCTCATCTCTCTGGCCATCCTCTACTTCGACTTCCCCATTCCAAATGAGCTCAAAGGAGTCATATTTTATGCACAGGTAACTCATGGTTATGCACTACAAACATGTTAAATGTTAGCGTGTATATAAACCATGTGATAATCACACTCACATTTACAATTATGAGTTTGGACAGTTTGTACCATGCATGCTACCCCAGTTTTTCAGCATTGATCCTTTTTCCCAAATTTTTTTTTTAAAAAATCATCAAATATTTTCACTTTTTTTCAGAAGTAAGGTTACTATCAGAGTAACTGCTGTGTTTTGCATGCAAGTCTCATATGACACTATTGTTACCATAGGAATTATAGAGTGTAAACAAGGTAAAGAAATGGTAACAGAAGAAGTCCAGAAAATCAGATGTTTAAACTGGAACTTGAGGTTCCTAGGGTTTTTAAGAATCTGAAACTTATCACATAGTTTTGGTATCTTTTGTTTGCATTACCTACCAATGCTATTTTCTTGGTTGTTCCTTTGGTTAGCTAGAAAATCCAGCAAGTTGCGAGAAGGAGGATGGTGGATTCACCTCCATTGATATGAGCTTTGTGTTGTAGTGTTTCTTCCGCTGAATATTTCCTTTTCATGATAAAGGTGGTGGCCATGGATACAAGCTATGAAAGTACATTTGAAATTATTTATGCCTCTAGTGTTCATCGTCCCTTCCTATCTCTCTCTCTCTGTCTCTTCCCAGGTGGTAGGAGTGATATACAAGTCCTCTCCCTACACTGATGAAAATAGAGCATACAGCCCCATCTTTGATTTTATCATCAACATGCTTGGCTTCACCATGCCCTTCCCCATCTGTGTTCATGAGAAGCTGCCAGTGGTCGCTGTAGCCTTGCTTGGCTACGTGCCTCCCATGCTGGCAATACTCACCGCCATTGCTTATGGCTTCTGGTACATACTTAACTAACTCCCCCCCCCCCCCTCTCCCTCTCTCTCTGTGTATACGCATGCATATTACATCTCAAATATGGGAATGAAATAATTATAATAATTATGGGAATGAAATAGTTTTAATAGTTGAGGTTACTGTTCTGCTGTTTATGTGAGCCCACCGCTCAGGTCACGTATGTTAGATATACAACCGTTGCTATAGTGACCGCTGTGTTCAGGGACTGCTTTCCTGAAGAGTGAGACTGATTATAAATGCTCAAATTGTATTTCTGATGTTATATCTACCAAGGTCTCATTTAGGGAGACAAGTGTCTGGTTTCAGTTATTGACGAGAATGACAAGTAGACAAGATATCTAGAACTGTATGCAGTGAAGTGCATGCATATGCATGAATAATAAGGCCACATCAACTATATTTCCTATTTTGCATTCCTGCCTTCGTCACTTCACCATTGAATAGTTAGAAAGCATCACAAGAAAAATTAAAAATGAAACGACTTGAACTCATTTTTTTCATAAAAAAAATAAAAAGAAAAAAGATGACAGCCATCAAATGAGTATTCAGATAGTAAAGTATGCCTGCCTGCCTGCCTGCCTGCCTGCCTGCCTGCCTGCCTGCCTGCCTGCCTGCCTGCCTGCCTGCCTGCCTGCCTGCCTGCCTGCCTGCCTGCCTGCCTGCCTGCCTGCCTGCCTGCCTGCCTGCCTGCCTTTTCTGATCACCAATTTTGAAGTCCCTTCACTCCGACCATCTACTTTCCTGCTTTGCTTGAAGTATACCTTCTGGCTATAGCTACACCAAATAAGAGTTGTCAAGAACTGTCCCACTCTAGTCACATGTTGTGTAGAACACTTAGTGTTTGTTTTCACAGCACCCTAGCTTTCACTTCTTTGAAACTCAAGGAATGTAAAACAGGAAGTTAATTGGTGTGGCCTAGTAGATGTAAGTGAGGTACATACATGCACATGACTATGAATATACCCAGGACCCTCATGAATTAGCCACAATTATTTCAGCATTCCTGTGGTTATGATGGGTTGTGTTTTTGTAGCGCTCGCTATGTGAAAGTTCTGAGCAACAGAGAGCAGTATGGCTTCCATGGCTTCAACTCCCTGCTGCTGTTTGTCTACAAGTACATGGTCGACACAAGCTTCATCTTGGTCAGCTGCACAGATGTGGACAAGGAACAGGTGAGCCTTAAGGCTAGGGAGATACATGGACTGTATATGGTCTGTACATGGACTGTTTCATAGACTAACCATTCTCTGCATGCATGAAGGTATTTCTCTACCAAGGGACAGTCAAGTGTCACGAATACCCTTTTGTTCTTCTGCTTACCATGGGATCAATTTTGGTTGTTATTCTGGGTGTGGTCTTGCCGATTTATATCCTGAAAGTCATCTACGCACCTCAGGTAAGACCATTACCAACTAGAGTAGGTCCACATTCTTTTGGCAATGCAAATAGTTGTGTGGTATGTAGGACTGGAATGGGTATCAACTTGTGGTTTGTTATTTTCTCAGACACTAAATATATTTTAAGATTTCTGTCCAATTTTAGCACACTATATTATCAGTATGCCCAGGGCCGTCTTAACCAATGGGCACACTGGGCAGTTGCCCAGGGTTTCACCAGCAGAGGGGGCCCACCAGCATAGAAGCCCTATGCTATTCTATGTATTTTGTAATTTACTGCCAATAAATAAACACTTATTAGTTCATTTCAGTTTGGCCATGGCTTTTTCTGACTGGGGAGGCTTACTCTTTTCCTGATCCTCCTTTCTCTCCTCCCTAATCCCACCTCTTTTTTTTTGGTGTGAAATACTTCTTTTTTGTTGTTTTTATTTACTTTTTTCTTTCTTTGGTAAGTTGATGAGGGAGTAGATGTAGCTGAGCTAAGCTTGTTGCAGGACTCTGAGAGCTGAACATACCAGTCATCTCAGGATGCCTAGTGATCTACCATGCTAAACATCTGCAGTTGCCAAAAATACATCACAAGGTCTTGAAGTTTTATTCTTGCATTTTGAGATAGTAACAATGCTTAAAACATGCTGCTGTATTCACATTTTAATCTTTTTTTTTTAATTATTCACTTTTTAATCTTTTTTTTTTAAATTTATTTTTTGTTTGCTTATTTATTTATTCATTCGGTTTGTTTGTTTGTTTGTTTATTTATTTATGTTTTGTTTTTTCACCAAAAAAAAAAAAAAAAGCCCTCAGGAATTTAAAAGGTTTAATATATATTCCTGTGATTAGTTGTATAGGTAAGGGCCCCAGTGCACTGCTTTCCCCCAGGGGTCCATAGTGCCATTAAGATGGTCCTGAGTATGCCAACTGAATGTTAGTGTACACTGTAATCAGCTCTGTAAACCTTAAACCTGCTTGGCACATTCTTGCCCTTCCATTTAATCTCTGCACTCAATTTCTCTTTAGAAAATGATATATGTTCGCAATGCTCTCACATATGGACTGAAGAATAAAAGACGTTACCTTTGGTACGGTGTTTGGGATATTTGGAGGAGATTGCTGTTCATCGCAGCCAGTCTTTTCATCTCAGTCACTACCATCTCTGTGGTTCTGGTGAGTTGCACTGCACTTGCTATGTCATTGGAAGATGTGTTGTTGGTGTACTGGTTGTTGAGCTCTATTTAGTAATGCTACTATGCCTCAGGTGACAGCAAGGGTTGGCATTATCCTCCTGAGCAACGTAAGATTGTGAAGTAAAAATGAATAGTTAAATTAGATGCAAGGAAAGCACTGACCTTGTAATTGACCAGAATTTTTGAGTGTTCAAGGAGTATAAGGATAGCAGTGCATTGTGACACATGACATAAAGCTTTATATTTAGTGCAGAACCAGAACAGTCATCAAAATGAACATCTTGTCAGAAGTCAAACATATGGGTGCTGAGCAGTAACAGGTTCATCATGGGTATTACTAACCTCTGAGCTTTCATCATTTGAACTGCATTCAGCTCCCCACATATAGTCTCAGAATTTCCAACAAAACAATAACAACAACATGCAAACGAGTTAAGAGCCAACCAAAAAAGTGCTTTGGGCACTTTTGGGGATAGTAGGTAAAAGGTAGACAACTCCATGACCCCTTTTTTGAAATAGCGGATAGCAAAAATTAAGCCAAGATTTCAACCAAGAAATTTAAAAAAAATGGACTTTCTAAAAAATGAAATCTGTCCACGTATGAGGATAGAACACCTTATATCCGCAAGACTTACATTTATGGAGATAAGAAATTGTAAAAAGCTACCAACAGCTTCCTTCCAGTAGTGAGCAAATATATTCGGCATGAATATCTTCACATGCAAAACTAAACCCTTGCACCAAGACACCTGAAACTTTGCATGCAACATGTGTTTGCAGTAACATAGGCTAGGTCCCACCTGGAGGACTGTGGCTGTTGAAGCTGGGAGGATTGTGGGCGTTGGAGCAGGGAGGACTGTGGCTGTTGGAGCTGGGAGGAATGTGGGCGTTGGAGCAGGGAGGACTGTGGCTGTTGGAGCTGGGAGGATTGTGGGCGTTGGAGCAGGGAGGACTGTGGGCGTTGGAGCAGGGAGGACTGTGGCTGTTGGAGCTGGGAGGATTGTGGGCGTTGGAGCAGGGAGGACTGTGGCTGTTGGAGCTGGGAGGATTGTGGGCGTTGGAGCAGGGAGGACTGTGGCTGTTGGAGCTGGGAGGATTGTGGGCGTTGGAGCAGAGAGGACTGTGGCTGTTGGAGCTGGGAGGATTGTGGGCGTTGGAGCAGGGAGGACTGTGGGCGTTGGAGCAGGGAGGACTGTGGCTGTTGGAGCTGGGAGGATTGTGGGCGTTGGAGCAGGGAGGACTGTGGCTGTTGGAGCTGGGAGGATTGTGGGCGTTGGAGCAGGGAGGACTGTGGCTGTTGGAGCTGTGAGGATTGTGGGCGTTGGAGCAGGGAGGACTGTGGGCATTGGAGCTGTGAGGATTGTGGGCGTTGGAGCAGGGAGGATTGGGGGCATTGGAGCTGTGAGGATTGTGGGCGTTGGAGCTGAGAGGATTATGGGCGTTGGAGCAGGGAGGATTGTGGGCGTTGGAGCTGAGAGGATTGTGGGCGTTGGAGCTGGGAGGATTGTGGGCGTTGGAGCAGGGAGGACTGTGGCTGTTGCAGCTGGGAGGATTGTGGGCGTTGGAGCAGGGAGGATTGTGGGCGTTGGAGCTGGGAGGATTGTGGGCGTTGGAGCTGAGAGGATTATGGGCATTGGAGCAGGGAGGATTGTGGGCGTTGGAGCTGAGAGGATTGTGGGCGTTGGAGCTGAGAGGATTGTGGGCATTGGAGCTGGGAGGATTGTGGGCATTGGAGCTGTGAGGATTGTGGGCGTTGGAGCAGGGAGGATTGTGGGCATTGGAGCTGTGAGGATTGTGGGCGTTGGAGCTGAGAGGATTATGGGCGTTGGAGCAGGGAGGATTGTGGGCGTTGGAGCTGGGAGGACTGTGGCTGTTGGAGCTGGGAGGATTGTGGGCATTGGAGCAGGGAGGACTGTGGCTGTTGGAGCTGGGAGGATTGTGGGCGTTGGAGCAGGGAGGACTGTGGCTGTTGCAGCTGGGAGGATTGTGGGCGTTGGAGCTGAGAGGATTGTGGGCATTGGAGCTGGGAGGATTGTGGGCATTGGAGCTGTGAGGATTGTGGGCGTTGGAGCAGGGAGGATTGTGGGCATTGGAGCTGTGAGGATTGTGGGCGTTGGAGCTGAGAGGATTATGGGCGTTGGAGCAGGGAGGATTGTGGGCGTTGGAGCTGGGAGGACTGTGGCTGTTGGAGCTGGGAGGATTGTGGGCATTGGAGCAGGGAGGACTGTGGCTGTTGGAGCTGGGAGGATTGTGGGCGTTGGAGCAGGGAGGACTGTGGCTGTTGCAGCTGGGAGGATTGTGGGCGTTGGAGCTGAGAGGATTGTGGGCGTTGGAGCTGAGAGGATTGTGGGCGTTGGAGCTGGGAGAGGCTAAGCCAGTGGCTTAACAGCTAACTGCAGTGGAGCAATCTGCATCCCTGGATATGCCCAAGACAGTTTGTGTAGAGAAATGCAGGACTATCTTACAATAATATCTAGGGTCACATCCATGGTTGCAGTGCTTGAATATGCATAATTATTTGATTGAAGGTCTCTATGTGTGGGTGTGTATGTATTCTTCATAATATATGGCTCCCTTCAAGATCAGAACAGCTGTGAATGTCAATGATTTTTTTTTAAATGTTTGTATATGAAGTAAAAAGGGAGGGGAAACTCCATATAAAAGAAATTATGGTTTCAGCCATTAATTCCAAAGTTGCTTATTAATAATATTTTGAAGCTTCCGCTACCAAGATGTGGCATGATAATCAGTTGACAGGAAGTGCTATAGTGAGGCATCTGTGTGTGTAAGGATGGCCTCAAGTGTGTCAACTGAAGCTTCAGAAGGACTGAGCCAGAAATACAGCATGTTAGTTGACTGTTTCAATCCTCCAGTCTGGGGTCAAAGTGCATGCTACTCCACCCCTTTTTTTATACCTGGAAACCAGGAAGTGTCTCAGAATCACTTTGTGGGGGAGGGGTGTGTGGAAGGTGGGTGGAGAAGCTACTAAGGTATTTAAAACCAACCTTCACGTTTAATGTTGTCATTCAATGTTTGTTATTAAATGTTTGTTGCTTAATGTTTGTCATTAATGTTTGTTGTTAATGTTTGTCGACGATTTTTTTTATCATAGAGCTAATAAAAATGGTTGAATAAATACTTGATTTAATATTGATTTTTATCTAAAAATTGCTTTGAAGGATCCAACATGTCTGCACTGACTGTTGTATCCCCAATGGTTTCTGGTTGTAACTGCATTCCATTCTGATCCTGATAATTGGCGCCCAGTATCATAATATTATGTCTTCATTAATAATACATGTGACCATCAAAGTGCTTTCACTGCCTCCCACAGTTCATCCACAGTTTACTGATCCTTCTCTGCCTCTGCACTCTGTGTTTTGTGCGACCTTACAAAAAATACCACATCAATGTCACAGAAGGAATCATCATCTTATTCTTGTTTGCCACAACACTCTCCATCTACGACAAAGGCAACGATCTCCACGTTGGCAGGCAAGTAAGAATTGTGAGCACATCTCTTCCCTTTGTGTACGGAGGGCTCTTCATCATATACAGCTGTGCTAAACTTCTTCAAAGAAAACTCTGGTAAGATAACTTATGGTGCCTTTGCTTGGCTTCTCTGTTGTTTTTGTGCTTGTTCTTCACGATTTCCCCCCCCCCCCCCCTCATTTTCCTCCCTCCTCCCTCACTTTCCTTCCTCCTCCCTCACTTTCCTTCCTCCCTCCCCCTCTCTTAGGCCACTGATAAAGAAAAAATGGCTGCTACCAACATTGGTAAAGGCCAAATGTGCAGATGTTGCCACTAAGATTCAGAGCAAGACAGTTGGAACAAATAAAGGTATCGGTGAAGTTAGTTGCTGGCTCTGTCTGCAATCGTACTATTGCATGCTTTTAGTCTGTATGGCTACCAAACACCAATTCATGCCATAATGGGCAAGAAAATATTTCTATATATTTATGAAAAAATAGGAAATACAGTGTAAGTGTTCGTAATAGTATTAGCTTAACCTGATCTACTGTATTTAAAAAAATGCATTTGCCATTGAGATGTTTTGTTATTGGAATACTTAATTGCCTGGATATCTGTTAGAAAATAAAGTTAGTAAAGCCAAACTAAACAATGAATAAATCAAGTCTGAGAATGTGAGGCCTTTGGATCCATAATTGACATAGTTTTATTTCAATCTTTCATTTGAAATGTAATATATTGATTGGTGGCTATCCCCAATGCTTTACGCTTGATGTAGTCTACAGCATTGCCTGTGTCTGTCTGTCTATTTATCCAGAGTATTATACTTCTCTATTTTTAGTGCAAATGAAAATGGAACCATCCAAGCCAGCACCAACCAGAAATGAAATAGAATACCATCGATCCTATGCAAGTGGGCTGAGGGAATCTTTACTGGACGACAACAATGTCAATTCATAGACCACTAATATGGGCCTCAATGCATTGCTCCAACAGGAATGCTCTAGCCCGAGACTTTATTCTTCACTGGATTATTTATTTTATCACATTTGATCACATTTTAACTTGTCACCATCTTTGTATGTACCACAATCATGTAGTTTGTGATGGTTGTCAGTTAACACAGTTCACAGTTATGTGTAGGTCAAATCTGAGTACAGGCTGCCTAGTACTGTATGTATCCGTGTGATAGGTAACCTTTGGCTAAACCTACTGGTATATACTTGACAACGAAGCAAGCTTGAGGTGAGGCCATACCAAAGTGTAGAGATTGAATTGGTATAGTCCAATAATATACATATCTCTCAATGCAACTTACTCTGGAGTACAGGAGCTGGAGGTTAGCTTTCAATAGATCATATTTTGTTAATCGGGTTCCTACCTGCAAATGTTGCTAAAATAAGTTTCCAATTTACAACTTAGCTTTAGGCTGCAATCTCATAACTGGAGTTCAGAAAAAGTCAGTTCTG
The DNA here is from genome assembly GCA_963969325.1 of Lycopodina hypogea. Taxonomy (NCBI): domain Eukaryota; kingdom Metazoa; phylum Porifera; class Demospongiae; order Poecilosclerida; family Cladorhizidae; genus Lycopodina; species Lycopodina hypogea. The sequence goes on from OZ017781.1 coordinate 7,482,080, forward strand.
CAGAGTTTAGAACACGGCACTGTATTTCAGCAGTACAGTGTGGAGTGCTGAGGCCTTTCAGCAACTCTTAGACTCCATAGAACATGATACAAAATGAAGTCATTGAGTCATGGCCAAACCACATCACTGTTTATTCATACAGATTACCAACTAGCACATCAAACCTTAGAAAAAAAATTTGTAGCCAGGCCCAGCCTCCTTGTGTGGCAATATGGCAGCACTTGGTGATTTATTTGTTGATGGTCTACTCTTGGTCTGAGGATGATGAAGAAAAATGACTGGCCACAGGACTCCTCTTTGGTGTGTCTCAGAGTGCAGGCCTCACTCTTGCCATTGCAGTAGGCAAGGGCATCCATGGACTTCAATGTAGGAAAGTTCAGGGAAGCCACTTTAAGCCACTTATCAACAATACCACCAAAATGTCATTTAGTTCAGTCAAAATCTCCTCAGTCTCTGGATCACTAGCTTGAACCATATGATATTAAATGGCAAGAATGGAACAATTTTGTCACTCATTATTACAGTAGTTGCATTGTTGCTGTTATTATTGTTATTATTATTACCATAGAAGTAGTAATAGAGGTAGTTGTAAACTGCTGAGGGGAAAAAAAATGACTTCCCCTTTTTTTTAATGCAAGCCATTAACTTTATGGTAAATCATATCACTGACATTCCAAAAGTTACCACTCACTCCAGCAATAATGATGCAAAATGATGTTCCAACAGTCAATAATGCCACCATCTACTTATAAATAGCTCTAAATCTGTGTATGTGTGTCTGCCATACATTCCTTCATTTTTGAAGCTACAATAAAGTCAAGAGGGATACCAAAAGAATGGAAATCAAGCACTGCACTCACTCATGTGGTTTATAAATTTGGAAAAGATTTATTCAATTTGTAATAGATAAAAGTGGCCAACATACACACTCAGTTTAATACATGATAACAAAAGTTAACTACGAATTCCATGATAAACAGCAACCCTCTGTGGATAGGTAGTTTTGGGTAAAGGTGAGAGAGAGAAGGAAGATGGACAATTGTGTTGTTGACTCAAGGATTACATGCACTGGCCAGAAGACAAGAAATGTTGGGCACATTAAAAAATTTTTTTTTTTAATTGATAGTCATGATCAATTGCTGACTGAAGTGAGGATAAAAATTAAATTAGACAAATATTCCTACTTTGCAAGCAGAGCTGAAGCTAAATGGGAAATTATTGTGCACAGAAAAGGTGGGAGAGAGAAGGAAGGTGGACAATTGTGTTATTAACTCAAGAATTATATGCACTGGCCAGTAGACAAGAAATGTTGTACACATAGATTTTTTTTTTTTTTTTTTTTTTTTTTTTTTTTTTAAGTTGATAGAGTCATGATCAGTTGTTGACTGAATTGAGGATAAAAATATATTTAGATAAATATTCCAACTTTGCAAGCGAAGCTGCAAAGGGACGTATAGTTTTGTGTGGTGGGTCCAAGTAACGTGTGTGCGCGTGCGTGTTTCAGGTGATTTTTGTTGTTTTGTCTTGTTGTGAAAACTGAAACCACTTTGGTAAATGCAATCCACTCTCACTGTTGGTGTCCATATAAGGTGAATTGGGAGAAAAATCCTGGATATAAGTGGAATGGCAGTTTCGGTGGACTCACCGGTATTCAGTTGTAGAGGGTCCAAACGACTGAAGGAGCGCTGTAATACACTGGTGTGTGCAGCTTTGCAAGCTATACCAAACAGCTGGGTCAGATCTTTCTGTGTCAAATATGGATAGTATGGAGAGCAAGTACAGTTCTGGGGACTCCTGCGTGAGTCAGAGGTCAGACTTAGCTATACAGCAGGCTCGGGCACGCTTTGAGCAAGTGGACCAGCGGCTTTGCTGCCCTGTTTGTTTAGTGAGATTCAGGGACCCCAGACTCCTGAATTGCACTCATTCATTCTGCAAGGACTGTCTTCTCGATGTGCTGGCCAAGAAAATGAAAAATATGGAGTATGAGAAGGACAGAGAACAAGGTAAGACATTTTATATCTATATTTCTAACCAAATTAATAGATTGGTTGTGGTCAATAGCCCAGATTACTCTGAATTTATTGTTTTATTTTTTATGGAAAAATTGTGCATATAAAAGAGTCAAAAGTATATGTGTTTTATGATATTCCTGTGCATGTGCTAATGAATTTTAGAATATTTACTTTTAGAGAATGGAGGGTTCTACTCTGTGCATGTTCTGGGTCTGTTTAACTGAAAAATTCACCAAAATAGTCGAAGAATTATCTGAAGTAAACCACATGCTCATTTAGTTTGGGGAAACAGGGTATCCCATGTTGTCTTATGTAACGTTGACATTCCTTTGGTATGTCAGCTGCTACTTAATTTGGTTTCATAGTTAGGTTTCCAGATATGTTGATAGAAATTCCAATTGCATCTAGTATTTTCATTTTTTGTGTTTTGTAAAATAAGTTTTAATGCATTATTTAAAAGCATAGCAATAATTATTCTGATTAATAGATTAAGAATAGTTTGGGCAATTAAGTATACATATTCACCAGTCCACTAGACAGTTTATATTTAGATCACTACATGTAACAATGATGAATTTGTTTACCTTACATTGTAGTAGGCAAAATCACTTGGTTATAATATGTACCTGTAAATTGTGATATATTATTATATTTTATATCCTCTATTTTGGGATTTATTCATATTCAACTTATTCATTTGTCATCAAAACAACAAAAGCAGAAAACTAAAATTTTGATGCAGACAAAGTAAGCCAGTTTGCTGCTTAACAATTATACTGATAAAAAAGAAGAAAAAGAAGGTAGGTTGAGTGCAAAATAGAATGGAGGCACAGATGGAAGCTATATGGCCATACTGACCCTTTGGCTGTTTGTTGACTCTCAATATTTCCCTTTCAATATTACTCCTTAATGCTACGGTCAGTAATATTTAACCATGTAGCTATTCGCTTGTATCAAAGATCATACATTGTTTGCACACTTAATGTGGATTAATGGACTATGTGGGATAGTAACACTTGTGCATTGGCCCATTCAATTTTAAGAGCTCCATCTGTATAGACAATTCATCTTCAACCTACTTCAGATTTAACAAACTAACACAAAAGTAGAGTATGACATATCAGAAATGGATTTCACTATATGGTAGTGTACAAGCTTTGGGACTAATGGTTACTGAAGCTAGTTTTAACTCTGAAACAGCAAAGGAAGGAAACACCAATTGATCATCTTTACTTTAGTAGTCGAGTAGAGTGAGTAGAAGGCCACAGAATTGGTTTGGAGAAGAATCTGTCCAGGTCAGTCACTGACCCCAAAGGCATGAGTAAACAAAATGTTAATATCAGCGTTGATCCTCTGAAATATTTGAACATAAAGCCCTGTCCACACTATAAATAGGTTTGTACCTCTCTCCAGCAACACCCGGTTCCAAACGTTTTCTTGCGTCCACACTAGCATAGGGCTGAACCCGCTCCACATCACCTGCGTGGGCTGACTAATTGGCTGGGCTGATTAATTGGTTTTTCTCTACCACGTATAGAAATGGGGTATTTATTTTCTGGTGTGCTCTATTGTTCTGTCTCTTTCCCTCCGCAATATCATCACACAAAAGGAGGATAGAGAGCAGGGGGAGAGCTGTTAGTAGCTAAACCCCCAATAGCGAACATCCGCAATAAAGCCACAGGTATGTTCAATAAATCTGAGCCGCTTGAAACCTACCCTTCTTAAGATTTCAGGTGGAACCTGGTAAGACTGGGTGGGATGAAACCGAATGTAGTGTGGACGCGTGGAACCCATTCCAGACATGGGTAAAACCAGTTTTATTGTGCAGTGTGGACAGGGCTTAAGAATAACAAATTCATTGAATTCATCATTTTGGTTTTTTTACATGTGCATGCCTGTGGATGTCGTTACTTGTTGAGTGAGTCAGGATTTGAAATATTTACAAAACACAACAGAGGCTGTTTTACGTTAAGTATACCTTCACGAGTTTGTGATAATTTATCACTTGTGATATGATTTATTCTTGCAATGTATTTGGCCATTATGATTCAATGTGCTCACTCAAGTCATTCAGCTCCTATGCTTGTTGCTTCATCTTACTGGAGGAATGATTGGACTCACCCATGAGCTCCTGGAGCTCACAGCAACACACTTGTATCATATAACTACAACTCCCATGGTTGTCTGTAGTTAGATACATTCCTTTTGTGGCTCCCTTTAAACGATATTTCATGTTCCCATCTTTCCACTTCTTTTTTTTTTGGGGGGGGGGGGGGGGGGAAGATCTGCTCTTCTTACTTACATTGCAATATTTTATTTGCAACATTGCTTTGTTTGGTCTGTCATTAATTATTGAGTGGGTTGAGGGAGTTGAGGAGAGGTCACATGTCAATCTATGTTTTATAACAGTCAGATAAACGAGTTTCACCAACAGAATTTGTATGTAATCAGAACAATACCAGGTGCACTTCATACAGTTCTATGGCCGCAGGAATCCCCCACAATGGTTGACCTGATGATTAAGAGTGATGTTCTCCAAATTTGGAAAGAGTTCATCAAATTCTTTGAGTTTACATAAAATAACTTCCTGGCTAAACACACTCAGTGGGTCTTCTGACTTTGACCTCATACTTTAGGAATTTTTTTGGAAGCTGAAACTTATTTGTTGTATAATAATGAACCTTGTAAAATGCAATGCCTGTCATTATCATAATTCTCTAAAAATCCCTAATGATATGAACTCTGACTAATCTGCTGCACCCTCCCTATATGCTGCAGCGTGAGCCTAAATTTGTTCAGGAATCCTTTATTAGTTTAAGCACCCCCATGGTTGAGCGTGGGTGGGTGGGCTATCACCAGGCCCTTGCTACACCACCTTCCTCATAGCAAGCACACCATCACAAGTTCCTTTTTTCTTTTCTTTTTTTAATTATTCATTTATTACAGTCTTGTATCCAGTGGCCAATGCAGTCAGAACCATGTGCTGGTTCCTCAGTTGCCTTCACTACTTCATTAACTTTGGCACATATCATGTAGCAGAGGTCAGGGGAGAGATCAGGGGAGAGATCAGGGGTGTAGCAGAGGTCAGACGTGTAGCAGAGGTCAGAGGTGTATCAGTCGGGCTTGTTACTTCTGAGGATAGCACATACACTATCAGTTTCTAATTCAAGTGTCTCATTTCTCAAGATCCTCAAAATTAATGACTCGAATGTTTGGCAGAGACTTGTGGTGGCCCAAGTACTTCACCCCCCCCCCCCCTCCTCTGTCTGTGCGCCACTTGAGTCACTGAGTGTGACCTGCAGCAAAGGTCACTCAGGCCGGCCATGTTCGTGTGTGATTTCTCACAGCCATTGTTTGCTGTAATTAAAACATGCTCTAAATTGCTATTTAATTAATAACTGCAACAACGTACACAAACCTTTCTATTAAAGTGATCTGTTGTGGCCTTTTCCCTCCATGTTCCACCTCTTTGAGCTATGGCACTCCAGGTAAGCTCTCCCATAGCTACCTCTTTCCCTTTGTGCATTTACAAACTAGAGATGAGCTGTTCTGCCTGGCATTGTTGCCTGCACCACGCCATTGTTGTAGTTTAGAATTCCCTTACAGGGACATTAATCATAAGTGCACAGCAATTCACTGGACATTTACCAAATAATGTCACAGGTTTTCTTGGTCAGTGTCTCTTCAGCCATCCTTTGTGAACATTCTATCACCTCTAGGTGCATGGGATGTAGTAGTGGGGGAGTGGAGCGCTAATGGACACATGCTTAACTTATCCTAACATGCTGGCAAACTTGCTCTTGATGGAAGCACCACATGGCACACCTTTCAATAGAAAATAGTATGGTTTCACCTTTTTTATTGAGAATCCATACATGCATACCATAGACTACAACTTCCAGTGAGGATATTACTTACTTAGGGTTGCAGTGCACTTATGCCTGCCTGCCTGCCTGCCTGCCTGCCTGCCTGCCTGCCTGCCTGCCTGCCTGGTGCAGGCAGGTGTAGTACTGATTAGATTTTATTTCTTCCTCTCTGAAACAACTAGTACAGACCAAGATATTCACTTTTGATTGTTCCTTGTGCCCTCTGGACGCAGCTGGCTAAGGAGGACATCGGCACAAGTTTAATATAATTTTTACCACAAAGGAAGTCAGTTCTGGGACTGCTTCTGGAGAAATCTGTACTGCAAACAGTGAGATGCACCCAAGGCATTTGAGTCAGGTGCACATATCTGGTATGGTTTTTACTCTTGTTCTAATCCATCCATATGAAATATCGAGTGACTTTTGCTTCAGTTGGAGTTGGTGCATTTTTATAAATTTAATGCTTGATTCACTTTGCTACCCATCCCTGACTGTGGGGATAACCCAAAGCAACTTCACCTGCGCCACCCCCCCCCCCCCCCCCCTGTGAAGCAGCAACTGCTTGTGATTCTAACCTGCGCCACTATGAGATCTGATATGAGAGCCAAGTTTACCCTTTCAGATCTGTGCTGAGGTGAGAGAGTACTCTTTGCATCTGAAATACATGACGACCATGAACAGCTTGCTCCAGTTGTCCACAAGACACTATTGCAACTCTCCTGGCCCCACTTAATCAAGTGACCCATTGATCCCCTGCCCATCCCACCCCCCACCTTCCCAATTACCCAATTAGGTCATCACCCTAGTAACAAGGTTGGTATGGTGTATAAACAATCATTACAGGCAGGAATAAAGTGCTATCACCAACTGGACAATTATGGCTGAAATATGTTTGTGTATTTTTTTCCCTTCAAAAACATCTTTCCCATTTGGAAATACCTGCGTTTTTTGTTTTTTTTTTAATATCAAAACCTGTGTTTGGAATCCATTTGACTTCTTCATATAACCACACTACTGCTGATGGCTGGTATCACTCCTGCAAGTGTCCCACCATTGTGTTCACCTCCCTCTCTATTCCTGCTCTTAGCAATCCTTTCTTCAATTTGTCATGCTCACCTATGATTAGGATCACTGTTGCTGGGGCATGCAGGAGGCAGCCTTGTGTGCCTGTGGCCACCCCACTCAGACAATACAGCACATTGTGACAGACTGCGCTCCATTCAAGTCACCCAGCCATCTAGCTGCCCTCAGGTGTCCAGACCATGCTACATGAGTTTGGCTATCCCACGACCAATAGGCATCTAACTCAATTTGACTAGCAAACAATTATATATTCTGTTAGATAAGAGTAAAAAAGGAGAGAGAAAATGATTCCTTGTGTTTGGAGGTTGAAAGTTAGTTGTGGGTAAGAGTTTTGCAGATATCACAAGATTTAACTATTACCTTTTACCAGAATAATAACACATGCCTGCCTTTGCTGTGCACCTACCTCAACTTAACCGCTATTTATCAAACTCTCAAGGAAGCCGTTATTGTTTGGAAAAGGGAATCTTTACCCACATAAGAGCTCTGTTGTGTCTAAGATAACTGAAAATCACCTAGTAACAAGCTTTAAGGCAACATTTATCTTTTGATATGATCCTTTTAAGTGTCTGTGTTTGTCGCATTGATATCTGGTTTTTGGTTTTGGTTGTTGCTGTTGTTATAGACAGGGTATCTGTTCTCTTTCTGTTAAGTCTGGCATTTGAATGAAGGATCTGTTAAACAAGGGACCTGGACTGACATTTACTTTAAAATTCACTTATCTCCCCACCCCCTTACTTAAACCTAACCCAGGGGGTTATAAGAAACAAAAATTATGAGACCTAACTGTAATTTCACTCAAACTTTTATTTTCCTATTTTCCTGCTCATATTCACTGACGCTAAATTGACATACTTATGACAAACATGGTATTACTTTATTGTTTGTGGTACTCTGTGAAAGTTGATGGCTTTGTTAGTGACAGAAAACAGGTCAATGGATGAATGGGTTCTGTGTTTATAGTTCTACTTGGGCAAATGCAAGAAATGGCTGACTCTATTACCTGTGATGCAAATACAACCAACTTGCTGTCTGTAGAGGTGTGAAGGCCACCGGCACACATATATGAATATACCTCCTCAGATGACAAACATGAGATTCTCTCTTAATGCTCCCTTGAAACCTATTCAATAGATCTTGAGCTCCATTGCCCAACGTGTCGGAAGGTGACCTTTCTTGGAGAAGGAGGAGTGGACAGACTGCCTGTCAATTTTGCTCTTAATGATGTGCTGGAAGTCATGCCGGAAGATTCCTCCACTTTCTCGCCCACCACTCCTCTCAACTCACTCGGACACTCCTTGGGAGGTATGTAAAAATATATCAGTGTGTTTGTGTGTGTGCATTTGTGCATATCTGCAGTGTTGTGAGAGTGTTTGTGTGTGCTCACATATGTAGAACCCACATGAGCGAGACTATGGTTCTCCAATGGGACAGTAGTCTAGTTTGTTTTCATTACTTAAGAGTATGTGTCACGGTATATAGGCACATAGTCTGCTTGTGACACTGCCCAAACTCAGTGAGTGTCTTCATCCATTGTGGAAGCTTCAGCGTGACTTGTGAACTATTTGACATGAGCAGATGCCAGCAATATGGCAACCCTCAAGCTCATATGTGCAGTCTAGTAAGCAAATATGCCACTTTTGAAGTACACACCCAAGCCCTAACCCTCACTCACTGACTGTACCAGTCACTGGATCAGCTCACACATGACAGCTGTGTCAGTGTACCTTCCTCAGAGTTGTAAGAATCGGCAGCCAAGTCTAGTTGGTATTCTGTGGAAGAGCCAATGGTACCATTGATGCCAGTGTGCAGGTGTAAGATAGAATTATATAATTGTATTTGCTTTAAAAATGTCTGCGATAGAAAATAATTTCACATTTATGTACCTTTACCCTTCTTCTTTCTTCCTTCTCCCCCCTCCTCCCCTCCCTCCTTGTATTCCTTCTCTATTACCTCAATACATCCCCCTCCCCACACCCCCATCCTCCTCCCCTCCCCATATTTCTCCATTACCTCAATACATCCCCCCCTCCCCTCCCCACCCCTTCCTCACTATTACTCACCCCCCACACAGTCTTGCTTTGTCAGGATCACCAGCGGCCATTGGAGTATTTCTGTGAGACGGACGACCAGCTGGTGTGTGGGGACTGCCTTGTCATGAACTGCCACAGAGGGCACAAGACAGTGTTCGCCAAGAAAGTATTAGAGAGAGAGATGGACAGTCTTCGTGACAACAGCTTTGAGAGAACCGAACGGATGTTGCTGAAGGTCCGAGAGGCAGTGGATAGTGTGTCTAACATGGTGGACTCCCTTAAGAAGAAGGGAGAGAAGACCAAGTCCAGGATACAGAAGCACTTCAAGGAGATTCGAGATGCTCTTGAGAGCAGGGAGCAGCTGCTTCTATGCACCACAGAGGAGATCGTCATGTTCAAGGTGGACAAGTTGGAGGCACAGAGGAAAGCGTTGGCAAGGTCCAAGGATGACTTGGAAGATCTGGTGAGAACACTATTAGTGGTAACAGAGTGTGTGTCTTTATGTATGTTTTTTATAATGTGGTCCTCAGGCTGTATTTCAGAACCAAACATGAGCATATTTTGGAATCCTGATGTAGGAATGGTTAAAAACACCATGCATGTGTGTGCACTTTCCCTTGCCCTCCTTTGACATGTTACTACATGTGTGCAGACTGGAATGTTACCACCAAAAAAAAACTGTTTTACTTCTTCAGCTTTCATTGTTGCTAAAAATATATATAGTGTACTATTGTAAACTATAAGTTGAGCTTTCAGCATGTGTAGCCATAGTAACAAACTGGCAGCAGCTAGGAAGCTGTGGAGACATCACTTGCATGCGCTGGACAAGCTGGCTCTGCCCTGCCCTGCCCTGCCCTGCCCTGCCTTGCCCTGCCTGGTGACATGGGCAGGTGCACTGACACAGTGAAACCTCCTGTGCCACATGCAGTTGAGTTGACACATGCACCACATGCCTGAGGAACTTTTCCACTCTACAACCTTCCTCCAAACATAGTTTACAACCTCGAGGACTGAAACTTGCTGGAAATTATCAATCCAAAAATGACAAACAGTTGATTAAACAAGAACAAAACGAAAGTATTCACTAAATTTAATCACTCATTTTTAATTAATAATTCATTTATAAATCTTTTTTGTAAGAAAGATCTCTGAGAACTGAGGATGCCATTTTCAGAGTAGATCTGTAACACTGACTGTTAGTTGAAGTTTCTGTTTAATGGAGCCATCACTAAAGAAATGCTGATCAAACAGGAGCCACAGATATTCTCTCCAGTACACACCCACTCACTGTAGGTGGTACAATCAGATTTAGTCATTGGATAGACACTGTGTACTTGACTGTCACTTAATTCCTAGCCCAAGTTCCTTCTGATGTGCAGTATGCACAGCAGGCAGAGATTCTCACCACACTCATCTGTGGCTTAGTAGACATTGCAGGCCAACCATGTTGGTATAGCAAGAGCAAGAATGTTTTCGGAGCTTTTGATTTGAATTGGTAAAGGGTCATCTAACTTGTGGTTTGCATGGATACAGTCATATTCCCTCTCTCCCTTTCATTATACACCTTCCTCTTTCACTATCGGTTTTCTTTTTCTTGATTTTTAAACTTTACATGGGGCTACCAATTGTGCGCTGTCAAAAATATTATTTGATTTACTGTGTGCATGTGGTAGGAAAAATGGTTTACTTGTATGATTTATATATTAAACCAAATTCAGTAAATCAATGGTGATGACCACTTCCAACTTGTTCAAACTATATTTACCGTATTTCCTTTAGATTGTGCGCAATCTAAACTGGTTACTATTAGAGAGTGGGAAGCCATCCAGGGTGTATCCTATTTATCATTGAGTGTTGGGCAGCAGTAATTGAGCATTTAGTTAGGGGACCATATCACGTGCCCAAGGCCCTTCAGCTGCACAATAATATACGGGCCATAAACACATTTTCCCTCACAATTTTGCTCTTACTAGAATTTTCTGTGCTTCAGTTAGCTGTACTCTGCTATAGGCTCAATTGTAGGTATTAATTGTCAGCACTTTAATTCAGCTTGATGATGTGTGACCTATTCGAATGCATGGCCTATTTCACTAATGGAGGAGCTTTGTAGCAGTTTATCCAAGGGTGCGGAGGGATCAAGGAAGATTGATCATAGAAATTGGAAAATATATTCACATACTGTCAGTTTCTTTTAGCAGATTTGATTTTAAGAAGTATGTGCATTTTTATTGTGTGCTCATTATTATGACCTGCTTATATAAGCGTATTCATAGCTCTGCTAACATTACATCTGCAGGTGTTCAAGTTGAAGCAGATATTGCGTAACAAGGATGATGTCTCCTTCCTCAAGAACAAGCAGACGATGCTGACTGAAGTGGCGCAGGTGGTGGGGTCGGCAGAGGCCAAGGATCGGGTCCCCCTTGAGTCCACTGCAGACGGACCTGAATGCTTTCTGTCTGACAATCTCCTCAGCAGTGCTAGTATCTTTGGTGAGGTTTACTGCCAGCCCTGCCCCTCCAGATTTACAGCTCGGGGGGAAGGTCTGATCAAAGCCTTCGTAAACCAACCGGCCACGTTCAAGGTGGAGGCCAGAGACCGGTATGCTAGACGAAGCGTAGTAAGTGGAACATCTGTGGGTGTGGTTGTGAAGGGACCCCTACACCATCTGCTTCCCACACAGATAGAGGAGAAGAGTAAGGGAGAGTACTTGGTCACCTACACTCCCACACACGTGGGCTACCACCTCATCAGAATCACAGCCGATGGCCAGACAATCTTACAAAGTGATCATCATGTTGTCGTTTTCAATAAAAATGACTACTTATTGCTTGGCATCCCCCAAAAGGTGATCAACATAGGTTGGCTGCGATCGGAGACACCCGTCGCTAATATTCGAAGTGTAAACACTCTACCCAATGGAAACATCATTTTCATGGATGCCTTCTGTCTGCGTGTCATCAACCCTGCCAGTGGACTTTTAGTTTGCACTATAGGCTCTTATGGCACTAATCACAACCAGTTTTGCCTTCCTTTCGACATGTCCATCAATTACAAGGGAGATATATTTGTCTCTGACAGAAGCATGCACCGTATTGCAAAATTTCTCAGTAATGGCCAACACAAGTTCTCATTTGGCTCCCACGGCTCAAGGAATGGGAACTTGTCTTCCCCAGAGGGTTTGGCGGTGTTAGGAGAGGAAAAGCTCTATGTCACTGATAGTGGGAACAACAGGGTCCAGGTTTTCTCTCAAAGGAATGGTAAATACCTTGGGGGCTTCGGGAAGAAAGGGACTGGTGCAGGCCAGTTTAATGCTCCCTGTGATATTGCCATTGACATGAAGAACAGCCGAGTCCTTGTATCAGACACAGGTAACTCCAGGATTCAAGCCCTGACCTTCGATGGAAAACCTCTAACTCAGTTTGGTTTTTCCAAAGGTGGCTCCGTCTATCTCAAATCTCCTTTCTCTGTGGTTGTTGACGAGGATGGATTTATCTTGGTGACAGAAACTAAGTGCCATTATGTCACAATATTGACACCTAGAGGGAGTCTGGTTCGACGCTTAGGCAGTTCAGGGGATGCCCCTGGACAATTTAGAACCCCATATGGGATATGTGTGAGTCCTAACAAGGCACAGGTCATCATCACAGACTCTACTAATAACTCAATTCAAATATTCTGAAGAAATCATTTCTTTTTCTCTTTTTTTCAACATCCTTAAAATGTGTTGTGTCAATATACCTAAATTTCTGAATACATGAATAATATATATTATATTTTATTGCTTAAGTTGGTCAACAATATGACGTTTGGCGTAACTAGATGTGATGTTGAAATTGAATTGGTTTTAACTATTATTTTGGTAAAACAGGTTAATGTAGATATCTTGTTTGTTTTACTTGTTTAGCATGCTATTCTTTGCTTAAAAGGCTTAGACATTCTTTTTTTGCATGCAGCTGAAAAACAGGTGACAACTGGAGGTTATTTCAATTCAGAGCATTCCCTAGTTGTATGGAAACTTTGAGAATGGAATCAGTTTACACTTTTGACTGTTTGAATGTTCTCTCTTTCAAAGAGTTATCAACCTGTCAACACAACACTTGCAGAGGTATACCACATGGATAGAATATTGCCAGACCACAACCAGGGGGAGGGTAGGTGGTCATGTTTGCACCATCATCCACCTCAATTTTTAATTCCCTTACACTGGTGAGCTGCTCTACCAAGAAGAAGTTATATGTTTCTGATGCTATATACTGTCTCAGACACCTAAGACTGAAGAGGAATTGAGTGCACATACCAACTTCAAAGATGTGTTTTTATCTAAAAGCCACTCCAATGAATAGATACCTCACTATAATTCACAGTTCATCTGTGTGTATGTGCGGACTCTAACTCCTACCAAACCACTGGATAAAACTTTCATGGATTTATTAGGGCCCCTTACTGCATGTCCTAGCGAAAGAGGGTTTCATTCAGATTGGGTGGCTATGGGTGTGGTTTTATCAATGGGTGTGGTTTGGTGACATGAACAAACTTATCACAGAAACTTGGCACGTTTATTAATTGTATGCTTGTTTGATTAATGAGATATAGTGTCAATAATCCCTACATGTTACATTAAGAAAACTAAACCTGTTTGATACTGCAACTTCTATTCATACTAATTGTTTAATGCCTCTTAATATTCTTTACTTCTTTATTGCCAGTTACTTCCTTTATCAATGCCCTCTTATACTCCTTCCATTCTTGTTAATTTCTTCAAAATTAGTTTTCTGTATTCATTTGGTTCTCCCACCTTTTTTTTTTTTTTTTTTTTTTTTTTTTTTTTTTTTTTTTACAATCCTTTCTATTCTATATTTGGCTGTGAGAGTAAGTTTATTTTTAATATTTCATTATTTTTATTGCACAGTTTGCATCAATCAAGTCTGAGTAGCGAATGTGTCAGCAGTTTGGGGTTGAACCCAGTTCTCTTGTTTAGTCCCTTATAAACAGGTCTGCACAGGCACCCACCCACCAACTACCTCACTGTGGTCTACCACAACATACTCAATAAATTATGCATTATATTTGGGTAGGCAGTGCTTTAATAAATATTCAACTCAAAATTGTTTAATATAATTGCCGCACAATATTTAGAGCACTTCACTGGGTTCCTGAAAGTCCAAGAATAAGCCATGGAAGGAAAAAAGCAATAATACACCTTCATGTGATAGTTATTAAGAGTTTCTCTAAATACACTGAAGTGACCTTTTTCAGTTTTATTTGGGCAATTATATATAAATTAATGTATTAAGGGTGCAATCCACATTTTTTTTTAAATATCTTTGAAACTAAGTGATTTATGGCTATATTTCCAAATATTCAAAAATTGCAAACCATATGCCTTCACAAAAGAAACATTTTTAGTATAGTATAGTACCACAATTGTCCAAATACCTCATAAAATTTAGTCAAATAAATATACAATTTTAAGCATACAAGCTAATTTATTTTGGGGGGGGGGGGGGGGGAAGTTATGGTCAAGCTATAGAAATTTAGATCAGATTTGACTTCTCCTTCCCCCACCCTTTCTCAGGGCAAGTTAATATGACACCAGATCATTATTTTTCACATATGTTGTTTCCTTTCCTTGTGCATATTTTCTTGGAAGATTGTCATTGAGCCAGCCCACCTCCCACCACGAACCACATCCACCATCTTGTGGTTACTCCAGAGCTCAAGCGGGCACTAAAATAAACCAAATTCAGAAAACTCAAAGGTCCTCATTTAAAACCATCTCAACTACACACCACAGGCAGGAAAAAATTAGCTCTACTTTGCTCCACGTGTAAATTGCAAAGCATTAAAAATTCGACCTTAAAATGACTTTATAGAGATATTTTGTTTTTAATAGCCTGTATAGTTTCAGTCTATCTATCCATCTTTTTCTGTTTGTGCATAACCACTGTGAGAGAACTGATGGGTCAATTGGCATGAAATTGGTATGAACACATGGTGTGGGTGTGGGATGGTTATTATATGATTAAATTTTGAATTGCTGTATTTTTAGTCTATCTAGCTATCTTTTTCTGTTTGGGCGTGACCACAGGGATTTAGAGAAATGCTGGGCCAGTTAGAATGAAATTTGGCATGAGCACTTGAGCTGAGTGTGGGATGGTCATGACATAATTAAATTTGAATTGGCATATTTTGAGTCTGTCCATCTATTTTTTTCTACTTGTACCTAACTACTGGGATTGAGAGAACCAATGGGCTGATTAGGACAAAATTTGGCATGGGCATTTGGGGTGGGTGTGGGATGGTTATTACATAATTAAATTTTAAATTACCATACTTTTGTCTATCTATCTATTTTTTCTCTTTGTGTAAAACCATTGGGATTAAAATAATCACTGGACCGATTTGAATGAATTTTGGCATGAGCACTTGTGGGGGCGGGAGTGGGATGGTTATTACATGATTAAATTTTAAAATGCTATATTTCTTGTCTGTCTTTCTCTATTTTGCTGTATTTTAGTCTATCAATCTACCTTTTTCTATTCATGCATAACCACTGGGATTTAGAGAAAAGCTGGGCAGATTGAGTTGAAATTTGGCATGAGGACTTGGGGTGGGTGTGGGATGGTTATTAGTTCATTACATTAATACATTTTTGAATTGCTGTATTTTGTCTACCTATCTAGATTTTTCTATTTGTGCTTAACTACTGGAATTTAGAGAACCACTTGGCTGATTGGGACAAAATTTGGCATAAGCATATGGGGAAGGTGGGTGTTGGTTTTACATAATTAAAATCAGAATTACAGGATTTTCCCCCTATCAATCTACCTTTTTCTATTTGTGCATATCCACTGGTATTTAGAGAACTGAAAGTCTGATTAGTATAAAATTTACTATGAGCTCTTAGAGTGGTTGGGGGTGATTTTTACATAATAGAATGTGCAATTGCAGTATTTTATCTATCTATCTCTCTATCTTTTTCTATTTTTGTGTAACTACTGGGAAGGTTGGGATAAAATTTGGTATGCACAATTGGGGTCTGTGGGGAATATTTTTAAACTAATAACAGTTAGAATTACAGATTTTCCACTAGCCATCTCTTCTTTTTTTTTGCAAACTGCTTGGCTGACTGGAATAAAATTTGGATAAGGAAGGCTTTTTCCCTTTTACCATCACTTTCCACTGAAATGGTTATTACCAAAGGGGGTCCAATGGGGTCAGATCCAGCATAATTATGAACTTAGCCCAACCTAATCTATCAATGAACGAACCCATGGGCTGGTTGGGATGAAATTTGGTATGAGCACATGGGGTGGGTGTGGTATGGTTATCATCTATACTATAAGTGCGAATTGTCTGTTTGTCTATGATTCATGCTTGAACAGTTGAAGTTAGATCCACGAAACCATATATATTTGGAATCAGTGTCACCAGGGGAACGTCATGAGCATGTCTATATGGCCCCACCCCTTCTGTATTAAAAAAGTCAAAAATGGTACTTTTTCTAGAAAAAAGAATGTAGCTATAGACCTAAAAACTTAGCATGCAGACACAATTTGCCTCTGCCAATGACATGGGGTGGGGGCTACATGTCTTCCCCTTTGTGTGTGATGTTAAAAATGTCCAAAATGGTACTTCTAAAAAACAAACACTTGACCTAATCATATGTTCACTTTGTTTTAAAAATCTACAACATATGTCATCAAAGCAGACATTTTTGTGACTACAGCCCACCAAACGCGGGCAGAAAAACTTCCCATAGGGCGGGGTTTTTCACTAGTGCATAGAAATGTCAAATCTCTGTCTGTATGACTTTGAACTCCTCCCAGAGTTTTGATCAGATGGCCCCAAAAGTTTCTGGATATAATGTGGGTATCCTGGCCTACTTGTAACAACAAAAGTTTTTTTTCCGAAAGTTGCACCCATGGTGGGGAAAAAAGAATGCAAAATATCCATACAAAAAAAAAACTTGAAAAAAATGTGGTGGAACGGTGAAGGCATTGTGTTTCCAAGCCTAAGGTTGGTGGTTCGATCACCCACCCGTCAATTTTTATCCCCTCCTTTTTTCCCTTTCTATTTTCTTTCTCTTTTTCTCTTCCTTTTTTTTTTTCTTAAATTTTTTTCCTTCTTCTTTCATCTTTTTTTCCCTTCCTTCTATATCCTTTCTTTTCCTTTTATAATTTTTTTCCTTCTATTTTTTAAAAAATTTTTTTAATTCACCTTTACTTTTCCTTTTATCTTTTTTTTCCTTTACATTCCTTTGTATATTTTCTCTTATCTTTTCCTCCTCTTATCTTTCCTTCCTTCTATCTTTTTTTCCCCTATCATTTCTTCTATCTTTTCCCCCATCTATCTTTCACCCCCATCTATCTTTTTCTTCTACCCTTTTTTTTCTTTCCATCTTTCTTTTCTCCTATCTATTTTCTGTCTATCTTTTTTTATCACATCTTTTCCCTGCTTTTTTCTACTATCCTTTTGCCTTCAATTCTTTTTTTTTTCATTCTATCTTTTTTTCCTTCTATCCTTTCTTTGTTCAATCCATTCTTCTTCTCCCCTCCCTTCCTTCATTCTTTCCCTTTTTATTTCATGCATAAAATATAATCACACCTTTGATAATTAAAAGCAAAAAAAAAAAAAAAAAAAAAAAAAAAAAAAAAAAAAAAAACCCCAAAAAAAAAAAAAAAAAAAAAAAAAAAACCCAAAAAAAAACAGCAAAAACCTTGGTTTCATCAGCTTGGATTAGGATTTGAACAATCTAAGCTATTTACTTGCTCTTGCCTCCAGGATGAAAAACAATGAAATTTTTGAAATTACAATAAAAAAAACAACAAAATATAACAACAAAATTGAAACTAATCAACCAACAGAAAAAAATCATCACCAAAAAAACAACAACAAAACAAAACCGACAACCAACTAAAAAAAGCAACAACAAAATTTCCAACAAGAACAGTGTACAATGAAACAATTCATGTGTTCACCTTGGCTGACCCTCCTCCAACCTAGTCTCTCAGAGCAAGACCCTTTTTTATTCCGTAGGGCTAGGTCTGGTTACATGAGACCTCCCCAACCCACTTTTAGGGGTTAAAGGCGGAGGAGTTGACAACTGTTGCTAAGTTAACAAAGTTGTGCAGTGGATGAGATACCTACCTGCGGTGTGACGATGTGGTTATCGTTACAAGTTCACGGTGCTCTGTTGCTGCAAACGCTATCCATCTTCCTAACTTACCCAGGGCCCAACGTGGCCCAAAGTGGCGGTGAAAGATTTCCACCTTTTTCTGAATGCTTGGATGGTGGCATCACTTCTGGTTGCACATCTGGTGACTATGACTCCAACTGCATCAGCTGTGATGCTGTTGTGACTGTGGACCAAAATCTGGGATCTCGCTGTTCTCCTGGAGAGAATCTAGCTGGAAGAACGTGTGAGGATTTGGACATAGTGCTAGAGAGTGTATTGCTTGGACATACAACTGCCAGGAGGAACTGCTTAGAGATACAGATCTACCCCAATGTGAGGGAATCCTACATGGTGTGGGCGAACAAGAGTGAAGGAATCATTCAAAATATTGTATTGAGAGGAATACGAGATAAATCTAAGGTATTTTTTTTAAAGTTCATACTATATTGGCTATTCTGATGAGCTAGCTAGAAATTTAGCTATCCTTTGGTTCATAATAAATAATATACAGTATATTTACATAATACAATGTTGTATTGTTGTTGTTTTATTTCTTGTAGTCCCCTGTCAGAGTTACGTTTGCAGACCCACAGGAAGCATCTAGTGGTGGGAATGACAGCAAACTCAATGAAACATCAAATATTTATGCAATGAACTTCAATGATTCCAGAACTGTTGTGTTGAGTGGCCTCCAGTTTGTTGGTAGTCCTGGACTCTTTGGCTTTCAGAATGTTCAAGTGGTGGTCATAGAGGACTGTTCCTTCAGGTGAGGAGGAGGGGAAGGAAATGAAGGGGAAGGTGGGGAAGAGGAGTGAAAGAAACAGTGATGCAAAGTGAGAGATGAGCTGTTCATATCTGCAACTAGCTACTTAAAGAAATTGTGTTATATAATTATTGTAGGCATTGGCTGTCATGCCCATTCTCGAAAACAAATGCATGCATTACTTTGTGTCACAAGTAAAAAGGATATCTCAGCCCACAGAGAGTGTAGACACAGATCTATTTTCACATTTGTTTCATGAAATATGCTGACACTTTTCCATTACAGAAATTTTGTGTCCTGGCGAAATTACTGACCACAGTACATGTGATGGCTTGCTAAACTTTTAGCTTGCAGTTTACATAGGTTGTTCACCAACTGTTCCCCTTCTGGCAAGACAGTCCCGATTTTCCACCTCTGTCCTGACACACCAACACCATAGCTGAAGCAAGCTTTGTTTTGTAGCTTTAGCATTGGATGTGACAGTCTAGTGTCATGGCTGAAGTAGATTTTGAGGACTAAGTGGCTTCTAAGTCTCCTTGGCTGAAAAGTAAAGAAAAAAGCATTGCAAAACAAAAAAATTATCGACAAAAAATAAAGAAAAACAACAACAAACAAATTACAAAAAAACCCCAGCAAAAACGGTCTATTAAACGAAGAAAAGAATTAAGATACTTGGACCTTTACACAATCTATATAAAAAGGAATGCATATGGCTGTCCATCCGTAACACTCAATGTATTAATAAATTAAAAAGGTATTTCCAGAGGCCGCAGGTAGATGAAATTTGGTGTGAAGATAGGTGCAGTTGCAAAGTGAATGCCCATTCTCTTAGAACTTTGGAAGATATTTTTAACAGATAATTAGCATTTGTAACTAGAAATGTACCTATCCTACTGACAGAGACAACAAAAATATCTTCTATAATTTGACATTTTTTGTTGGTTTCTTTGTTCCCTGTCAAATACCAGATGTTTGGGCCTGCCGGGCTCATAGAAAGTAAACAAGAGAGAAAGATTTGGGAGGCTGGTTCTCACTTAGAGAGTGTTTACAAATATTATGGTTTGTAATACTATGGTATTTACTCATGCAGGAAATGAGCCTTCTCCACCAAGGATATTTAAAAAAAACCAAAAAAAAACAAAAACAAACAACAGACCTATAGGTGATGTTTTGCTCCGATCTTCACCAAACTTGCCATAAACCTCCTCGGGGGAACTCCCACCACTCCCTGAAAATTTAAGCTTGGTAGGTCCAAGTGTTTGGGAGATCGTGAACTTATACAGACTTACACATAGGGGGAGGGGGGATATGGGAGGCACTGCCCCATTTCTAAAGTAAATATTGTGATGCATCTCCAGAAATTATTGTCCTTTTGAACTTCCTGTGTGATTTGTGAATGCAATTCCTCTAGAAATGTCCTTTTGAATGGGATCAGATTACACATGAACTATCATATAATAATTACCTGTGGAACACAGGTCTAGGAACGCTTGGAATGATAGAGGAGGGGGCGTACATCCACAAATTTTCGTCGAGAATGGATGTTTAGCAAATTGTTTACTGTATTTAAACACAAAGGTTTTTTTTACTACTAAGTGGGTGGTTAATTATGCATAGGAAAGTTGATTTAATAAACCTACACTCTAGTCGTAGCCCTAGCCCTAACCACATTCTCCCCAAATGGGTCCAGTGTCCTGTGAGCAACCCCTGAAAATTCAGGCCGATTGGTCCAGGCACTGGGAGGAGATAGCGGACACGCAGAGAGACAGACAGACAGACAGGCAGGCAGACAGACAGACAGACAGATAGACAGATGTACTGACAAATTGTAAATTATTATACGATTTTGACCGTTTTTTGGGGTTAGGGATGAACTCACCTCACCACTTAATCTCCAATTTTTCTGGTCCTGAGGCCCCCGAAGTCCTGTCTTGGGGCTGCTGTAGTGCCCAAGTTACTCCCCTGGACTAATTATGTATGCAAGCCAGGTTTCAGGTCTCAGGGTACACGGATTTGGCAGTACACATATGTAGCCACATATGTATTTTTAAGGGCAAAACCTTTGTTTTTAATATTGTATTATTGATACCTATTACCATTAGCTTCATTTATTTTTAAAGATTATTATCAGCTTTTTAAAATTTCTTATTAAACTTTAATTATCCTCTAAATTTTATTTTCTGCCTTTATTTTATTTTGCTGAGACCATTTTCCCTCTGGGGAGGCTTATAATTCTAAATTGTGGGTGTGATTTTGATAGGCATGGTCTGTCCATACTTTCCACTTTGAAAAGTTGGCAGATATGAATCATGTTGTAAAGTCAGAACAATAAAGCTGTTTGTGATCAGCATCATGCAGATTAGTTCAGCACTGGTTGAGATGGCTATCAGTGTTATGGGTTATTAAGATTTAAGTTAAACACACCCTAAATTTCTTTGGGATAGCTTAAGGGATAACTTGTAACTGATTGAAACTCTGGTGGCAGTAAGAACCCCCCCCCCCTCCTGACACTGCATACCAAGTTTAAGGTCCAAGGAGAAGGGGAAGCTGTAGGAACGTGGATATTTGGAGAGAGTGATGCTCTTCGTACGGAAAAATTGAAGGAAAAAAAATCTTAATTAAATATTTGTATGTGTTAATGTAGATATCCTAAAAGTTTAACTCAAAGCAATGCGTAGAACATTATATTTGGTATGTGAATAATTTATGCTCACTTGTATGTTTGCCATGGGATGGTTGTTTCACAATTGCCTTTGCTGGTAAACTAAGTAATTGGATGTGGTGAGCTTGTTTATTTGCTTAAATAAGGCATAACGTATCTGTTTGTTAGTCTCACAAGCAGAGACCCCTTACCAACCACTGCACTGTTGAAAGGATCTACTTGCATGTGAGAATGATCTTGTTGCCTTCTCCACAAGAATAGGATCAGTACTTCTTGTGTGTACTCTTATGGAGTGTGTGGTCTCAAGAATGGTCATGCAAAGATATGATAAAATACACTTACCAGTTCCATTCTTGTTGCACTAGATGCAATAGAACGGAAGTAGTGAAATCATGAAAAACAGATGCTTGAGCCTGAAGCAACTGCGACAGAAAATTCCGATGTCCTTGAACTCAATAGATGTAGTCCAAGCAAAAGAAGTTTCTGCGATAAAGACAAATGGTGTGATAGTGACGTATCATGATGGCATCATTACTGCCTGCTTAAAATGCTTGCAGGATAGTATTATATGACCCTACAAGACTAAGTTTAAAGCTGATAGAAGAAAAATGAAGCTAAATGAATAGCTAGCTATATGTGTAGCTATAAATATCTTCACTTCAATCTCACTCTGAACACCCCATATAACACTCCATTTTTGGCCCATCTCACTCCGAACACACCACAAGAGATTGAGAGGTCTGCATGTGTGTGTGGCAGGAGACGTTAATGAAAAACTACAGAATGTGACTCTTGGTAGAATTATGGAGTAATTGCATGAACGTGCCATAATCAGCATTCCTTGTCTTCCCTCTCCACAGGTTTTTCACTAAAGGAGCTCTAGACATATTCAACAGCCTCACTGTTCTCGTCTCTGGAAGCAAGTTCTCTCACAGTGTGGTGAATAATATTTCCAAGACTCAACTTTATCGAGGGCACTCTGCTGGTCTATCTATTGGTATATCTGCTTACCACAGTGATACATGTAACACGATGTTCACATAATGATAACTTTGACTTCTTACAATTTCCTTTTAAGTTGGGTTCACTACGAACTGTTACTTTTGCTGTCATAGTTCATGATGATACTTCTTAATAAAGCACATCATTTAGCTACCGACACTTATCCTGTTCTTCCATATATTAGGGTGATTGCAATTAAGGGCTAGTCCATGTCTAAATTCAGGGCTAGAAATTTGTTAGTGCTGGGTTCCCATATGCTGCCTCTGAACAATCCCCATCCTTCTTGGCAAATATTGTACTCTTTTATTTAGAGCATTGCATCACCAGTTTGTAAGATAGAGAATATGGGTGCTGGTATCTGCTTCACTACACAAATTGTTTTCCTGTGTCTATTGCAACAGTATCTGTGTCCCACACCAATTCACTTCTTGCATATGTCAGTGTTTATTCCACTAATTTACATCTATTATTCGTTTATATGCACAAATAATGATCACGTCCCCGTAATAATATCTCGTACCACCAAAGGACTTGTGTAGTTGACTACCTGCCACCTCATGTTCAGTATATCACTTACTACCAGCTCAAGTGTGCGTGGGATCTAGTGTGGTGCACTTTCTTCCTACTATGCACTGAACTGCATGCATTGATGTGTAGCATTGGGTAGTTGTGTACCTGGCACCTTATAAGACCATCACTTCAGAGTATCTTTGTTGTGTTGGACTTAGTGGGAGTGTCAGGTTGTGTGGGTGTGGGTGAAGCTTTGCCAGGTCTGCAATATTTCATATACACCACCACTCGAGCCAAACAATTTTAATTTACTGTAGTCATTGCTTCTGCTCCACATCAACACACCCTATCTGTATGCTGCTGCACCTTGCTACTGCTCACCTATGCCAACTGGATAATTTTAGTTTGAAACGACAAGGGCAGTTTTGTTATTTGTTGTTGTTGTTGTGTCATGCATGTGGTAGCAAGCAGTAAGATTCACCTCTTCAAGAGACTTATATGGTTAACCTTCCTAAAGTAAAGACAAAATAAACTAGTTATTCTAGGCAAATAAGAGTTAGGAAATGTAGAAATGGTCCAGATTTAGACCAATCCTTCTGACACAGAAATCGATGCTCTTGTAGAGAGAGATGAAGATAATTAAAAACTACAAATACAGGAGTTTAAAATGTGAAAAATATTTGTGAGTTAAAAATGTGATTCTCGATCCCACTCCGAAATTACTTGGACAACCATAAATACCAAATTAAAGTTTTTCAATTTACTTTACTCGAAACTGAATACCTATGTGGTCAATAGTGTTTGATTTTGTGTGCTGGCTACTATCTGATGTTTGTATGTATTCTTACTCTGTGAGGTTTGAAGGCATCACATTTCTTGTGCAGTCATACACAGCCTCTTGTGGTTAGTCTCTTGTGGTTAGTCTCTTGTGGTTATTAATTTTGTAATGTAATCCCATTAGCCCTTGCAAGAATGTAAACAGGAATTGTCATTAAAATGCGCATTACCCCCTCCTCTCCCCAATAAAGGTTATGATGATGATCAATCTATCACATTTGGTCCTTGCATTCGGATTTCTAATTGTACTTTCCGAAACAATTCAGTTGAGACCATACCCATTGGATCCACAATAGATGATGACCGAACTGGTTTTGAAGACGAGAACCAAATTCCAAGTATTGGTGCATCTGGAGGTGACAATAATACCACCAGAAATGACACTAGTGAAGAACCAATGAAATCCGCTTCAGAATTATTTGAGGGCAGAGGTCAAATTTTCGAGCGAATATTTGTGGGAAGGGGAGGAGGCGTGGCCCTGATTATCAATGGCAGCGTGGCAGCCGACGTGGTTGTATCAGAGGTGCAGTTTGTGGAGAATTCTGCGGTTGAATCTGGAGGTGGGGCATACGTTCTGCTCCAGGGATTTACCAATCACTCTGTCACCATCAATCAGAGCAGGTACGTTTGCAGTTGGTTAGAGGAACTAGCTAACTTGCTCTGTTAATATTAAATTATTTACTGATACACATTTTGGCATGAATATCTTCTGGCAAAGAGTAGTGCCCCAACATCTGTAGTAACATAATACAATCCTGCAATGGGTTGGCAACAATGTATTCTGAGAGTATATGTGAGCAGACCATGATATGTTACACAGTGTAGTACAGCTGATTAGTTGCAGGATGGATGAAGATACTGAATAGGCTCATAACACAATCAGTTGCATTAGTTACAGCAGATAATGCGTGAGAATATTCAGTGCCATGCTGCTGAAGCACTAAGCTACCCTTTGTACAGTAGCTCTAGCTTAATTATGTAGACAACTATCACTGGTTAACTAAATCAGAGAGGATTATCCCTAATGCAATCTCATGTAGGGATAACTGACTATTAACACTCTAAACTCTCCCAGAACCTTCTAGATCACCACACCATTGCCTCCAGAACTTAACATACTGAAGAGCTGATATAGCACAGTGAGATCTTCTAATACAGTGATGCAGTGTGCAGACATCTCGTAAGAGGCAGCCTTTA
This sequence comes from Lycopodina hypogea, assembly GCA_963969325.1. Lineage (NCBI taxonomy): Eukaryota > Metazoa > Porifera > Demospongiae > Poecilosclerida > Cladorhizidae > Lycopodina > Lycopodina hypogea. The sequence continues at coordinate 7,507,223 of OZ017781.1, forward strand.
CACATCATCTCCAAGAGGAAGGACAACATCCCTACTTCAGTATACAGGATAAAGGGATAAATCCAACATGTCTGACACTCAGAGCTCCTAATCTGATAGCCACTGAAATAATTTGACAGGAGTGAAAGTTAAATAACAGTGTCGAGACTTTAGGATTAAATAGATATAGATATGCACACACCACAATAATCATTGCTATGGAGACAGTGGTATGCATAGCCAGACATACCAACCTTGACACTTTTATGTGTGTCACAAGCTTCTACTTTGTGATTTGAAGGTCCCACTAGACACCACAAATTAAGTGGTGAGAATGTGTTTGGATGGAGATATGGTTAGCATGTTGCAACCTCGTAATCTGATATGCTCTTATTTATATGCTGATTCAGCAAGATGGACTGGCTAGTGTCACATTTATCGTATCATGCTACAGGACGAGAGAGAATTGTAACTGTTTGGAATATATGTAGCTGTAACACTTTGGAGATGCCATAAGAGAATAGGTAATGATCAGTGAAGCCACTCAAACTCACTCTCCAGACACACCTCCTCATGCAGCGAGTCTGAGCAGAACAATGAAGCAAAGTTCACAACCACCACATCCCCTTTTTTGTTTACCCACCGGATTAGACCTTGAGTTGCAAGAAGCATGGGCCAACATATTTTATAGTCATTATTGTATTTACAAAACAATGTTGCCTGTCCTTCTGCACCTCAATTCACCCACAAAGCCTCTTCCTTATCTCAGACAGTGTATCATTCCTCTCTCACCTTAGCTTCATCTTGGTTTGATGGTTGCCAGCAGGTAAGTCAGTCTCCACCTCTCTGGCTGCACACTATAAGCTGAACTTATCCTCAAAAAATATTATATATAATATCTGAAGTAATTTTCAATGATATAATCTTGAATCAGACCTTCATTTTAAAATTAAACTGACAGAGTATTCAAAATACATTTAACAGTGAATACTGAAACACTTTTACCTACTGATTTTGAAAGGACATAACTATCATGTACTTTGCTTTTTTAAATTTTCAGTGTTTTTTCCCCTTTAAGTGTGAAATCAATGTCTTTCAGTAAGTGGGTTAACTTTGTTTATGATGCTGCTGTAGGTTTGATCGTAATACAAGTCCCTCCTCGGGGGGTGGCTTGCACATGACCTTCCTGGTTGAGGGAGAAGAATCAGAGTACCACCAGATCCTGGTGTACAACACTCTCTTCAGGATGAATGAGGCCAAATATGGAGGAGGAGTGTTTTTTCTGCCTCTGGGTGAGTGATATGTGGTAAGGTTTTCAGCATATGCAACAAGAATCATACCTTAATAGTACAAATCAGAAGCTACATGATGGGAAGATGGAGAGTTGAGGTGGTGGCATTTTCTTACTAATTTTTTTCTTTACTAATTTCACCTAACTCTTTTTCTACCTCCCCAACCTCCCCCCCCCCCCCCCCCCCCCGTTATTCCACCATTAAAATAAAAGGGGGAAAAAATGGAAAGATGCAGATGGCTAGACAAAATAAAATCAGAACTTTACCCAACACTTCACTTAAATGAGAAATTATGGAGTTTCTTAAGTTGCATGTTTCCTTCGTGTTTCCATAATTGTTACTAGTAGGCAACTCAAGTTCATTATGGTTGGATACATGTATGCTGTCCCTGGCCACAATGTTCACCCTTATTCCACTTTGTGTTTGTTCGACTCTATAAAGAGCTGAACAAACAACATCAAACAAGAGTGAAGAGACATGGCCACCAGGTGTGTTGAACACTTCCCCTAGCTTAAACTCTCACTAGTGAAGTGTTTCAATTTATATATCTAAAAAAAACACTTCAGTATGGTTCATTTTACTACTTGATCACGTTGAATGAGATGATTCTGTGGTAAAGTACCTTCATCTATTGCATCAGGTGTGACACAACTGCTACGTGACGGCTCCAGGATTGGAGTTTATGGTCATTTCAAGAGTTGCAATTTCTCCAAAAACATGGCGCAGGAGATTGGAGGTGGATTGGGCGTGGCCTTTAATGTTCTTCTGTTCCCGCATCAGCACACGACACCACTGAGGCTGGAGGACTGGTAAGGCGTTGCACTACTTTAGCAATGCAATCTTTGCTCATGTGTTGCATGCTGGGACCACTCCCCTTTCTTCCTTTCCTCTGACAATTATCAAAATGAATAAGTAACCTAGAGTAATTGTAGATCAGATATGAACATAGACTCATACAATATCATTTGTTGATATTATTGTAGTTTGTTTTAAAAATTTTTAAATTCTAATAGTTATATATGTATACTCATATAATACCGGTAATTTTTACCCAAGGTCACACAGGTCTAGGAACACTTAGAATGGGGGGGATACATCCACAAATTTTGCTCAAGAATGGATTTTTAACTGAATGTTTACTGTTTGAAAGCACCAAAGTTTGTGGTTACAACTATTTGATTACAACTAAGTATTTTTATTGCATGGAAACAATGTGGTTACAACTATGTTGTAAATCTCACCACAACTTTAACCTCATCTTAAGTGTTCTAAACAATTATTTTATCTGGTCTGAACACTACTTTTTTAAAAAATAGATATAATTATTTGCCACAGGTCTTTGTGCGGGACCGCTCTTGTTCATATTCTGTTGTACCTTGAGCATTATCAACTTTATTTTGTGTGTGATGTTATTTTTTTTACAGGAATTTTTTTTTTTTTTTTTTTGTGTACTTTTTTTTGTGTACGTAGTATGTTCATGCAGAACACGGTGGGCGGAGCTGGTATAGTGAGTACAGCTTTCTTCCCCATCAGTTTCTACGGAAGGAATGAATTTTTACGAAACATAGGTCCCAGTTTGGCAGTAAGTTAAGCAAATTATTGGAAGGTGGAATATTTCTTTTCTTTGAAAATATTATTTGATAATTCAGTTGCTTGAACTGGAGAAATTATATATCCTTTTTTTTTTCTTTTAAAATTACTCCTCAAGGAAGTGTTTGTTTAACCACATTCTGTCTGCAGGGAATCAAACCATAATACTAGGACATTATGGTGGACGATCTTGTGCACGTCAACTACAGAATGACTTTCATTTGCAGATGCTGTGAAATATTTGGTTTAATTCACTAGTGCAGATTATATTTCCAAGGAATTGAGCCATTCCTGCTTCTCTTCTTGTCGTTCAAGCTGTGTGCACCAACAGCATGGGCTGGTAAAATTGCCCTCTTCTCACTCTCACAAACAGCCAGGCGATTATCAGGCACAGAGGATGATGATGATGATGGTGTCTATACAAAGATGATCACAGAAGACATACTGTGTTTTTGCTTGGTTTAAAATTTTGTTTTTCTTTTGTTTTGGTTTATAGCAAAGCCAATGCTTCAATTGGAGCAGAAATAGCCAACACCATTTACACAACATAGCTAGCTTATTGCAAGTAACTTATGCTGTGAAATCTCCGACTAACTTGGGAGTCATCAACACCAAATCCTGTATACCAGATGAATCACTGTAAATGGCAGAGTGAAGCTGTTTGAATGACCAGCTGCATCTTGTGGAATACTGGGACAGCTGCTTTCAAAAGACTGAAAATTAACAGTAAAAACTTTAAGAAACATGATTGGTTGTAGAAGATCGAATCCTTAATTTAGATTACTTGAACTCAAGACAGACTGGATATGTAGCAATGTCAGTGACGATTAATTTATGTGGAATAGATTTTAAAAAGCAATGCATGATGACCAACCAAAGTTTTTAGAGCCAAAATAGCTACCAACAAGAGAGAGTTTGTCATGTGCTCTTCCTGCTCACTCAGTTGCTTCTCCAAATAATTTGCAACATGCAGTGTTCTGTAGTGTAGACAGCAACTTGTGGTAGCAACTTATGGCAGCAACTTGTGGCAGACTGTTTGCTTGCTTGTCTTGCACACTCATGCAAGTTTCAATACATGCAGGCAGGCAGGCAGACAATCAGATTGACTGACCTACGTACAGACCAACCGACCTACATACCGACCAACCGACCTACATACTGACCAACCTACATACTGACTGACAGACAGACAGACAAACAAAACATGTGAATGTTGCAACAGCCGCTAGTGTAGCGTAGAGTATGTACCTGTGGTAGCACTATTGTTGCCCTGCACCCTGAATTAGATTCTGTGGCTACCATGCTAGGCAATCTGTTGTTGTTATCATCATGGTTTGTTGTTACTATCATCATGGTCTATTGTTATTTTTGTTGCTTTTTAGGTGATTGGCTCCCTGGTGCGTGTGAATGATGTTTTGGTGCTGAGAGACAATAGGAACGCTGTCTCCCTGAATGGGGGCTCCCTCTACATGACGTCCCTGGGGCAAATCGAGCTTCAGGGTGGAGCCAGAATAGTCTTCACAGCCAATACAGGAATGTATGGATGCATACATGCACACACACACACACACACACACACACACACACACACACACACACACACATCCATTATTAAATCACATATCCTTTTTTGTTGTTTTTTTCAGATTGGGGGCGGCCATTGTGATTAGGAATGCCCAGATATCCAGTACGTTGTCTCAGCTCCAGTATAACCCTCTCTGCTCATTCCTATACAGCGACACATCTCTTCCTCCTGATCAGTGGGCAGAAGAAAATGTGAGACAAACTTTTTTTTTTCAAAATCCTTGGTGACCCCCTTCCCCCCCCCAACTCATTAATAACTCTCATATCAAGTGTCCACTGGCGGGGATGTAGGCCTCTAGAGCTATCAGATAAAATGCCTTGATATTTGATGTCATGAGCCATAAATGGCTGTCTGATGGAATGTGTGGTCACCTGTTTTCCTGCTTATTTGGTGCAGGTCTCTATAAAGATGACCAGGAATAGAGCCTCTGTAGCTTCAGGAGTGCACTTCAACAATATTAATCTCTGCTCATGGAGAAGTGCCAGTCCTCCATACTTTGACCGTGAGGGTGTGTTTCGCTGGAACTTCATTCAATATGCGTGAGACTTCTTCTTCCTTCTCCTCCATTTCTTGTTCACTTTGTTTGTCATTTATATTTAAATCCTTTCTTAGTTAATATCTAACTTTGTTGACACTCATGCGTGTTTGCAGAGACAACCTGAACATGGCCCATGGTAATCCCAGTGATGCTCGATTTGTTGTCCAGACATTTCCAGTCAGCATACGACTTCAGAATGAGTCGGTGTGTGCTGTAAGAGTAAACCATGGGATGCTTTTCACTAAATTTCACTCAAATACTATTGATATGACATTAATGTCGCTAGGTTACCAAGGGGAGGATGCTAACATTAACACTGTGGTTGTATCACATGTGTGTCATGTGCTGATGTGCACTTTCCTATACATGTGTATACAGATCAGAGCCTTTCCTGGGGAGAGGATAAGAATGAATGTCATAGCTTTTGATGAGTTGAACATTCCCACAGCAACTGTGGTGGTCTATCAGGATGACTCCGCATCCAGCCTCTCTGGTGAAAGTTCAGTGAGTGTATATATACATATTGGAATGATATTCATGTGGCACACACAATGTATATCCAGTCTTCTGTGCAGTATAACATGTACACGGTTCTTGTTAATGTCTCTCTTGTATATTCTAATTCTGTTCCTCATATGTTGCTTCAGCTATTAGGATATATTGCAGCCTGCACTGTATGTATGTATGTATGTATGTATGTATGTATGTATGTATGTATGTATGTATGTATGTATGTATGTATGTATGTATGTATGTATGTATGTATGTATGTATGTATGTATGTATGTATGTATGTATGTAGGTGTGTGCTGTGAGGGTATAATTGTGGCTAGAAATACCCAGAAAGACATTACTCCTCCACCTAATAGCACTGACTATATGACAGATATCATCAGAATATCCTGCAGTTTATTATAAGGTATCCTTTGAGTAAACAAACCATGGCAGTGGATAAACAAACCATGTCATAAGTAAGCAGATTGGGTTTAGAACCAAATGTGATCACCTAGAGAAATTATTTTTATTTTTGTAATGTCAATATATATATATATATATATATTTTTTTAATGATTATTGGACAGATGGCCTGCAAATTCTCTTACCACAGCATCCCAAGATTTCTTCTGAATTTTGGCAAAACCCTCGGTTATCCATTCTGTGATTTCATCTCTGTCTAGTGAAGTGCAATAGGGGTTCAGTTCCCAATTATTCCTTTGATCAGTACATCTTGGGTTGAAACTCTCACCCCTGCATTATGTCTGCACCAGTGCTATCACCTCCTAGATGTGACCAGGTTCAAGTTGTTGCTAACAAGGAAGGAGTTGGATTCTCTGTCCAGTAGTTGTGCCTGATGGAGTCGTAACTTATACAAATGCAGAAGGTCACTTCTGAACACCAGTATATGCCGAAAATGGTCAGGAGCTGCTTAAATATGCATGGCTTCTAGATTGTCTGACCATTGAATCATTTCAATAATAGCTGAGAAATTTATTTTACATCACTTGTACACTAAAATGTCAAATAGAATAAACTCCAGGCACTGCCTTCATTACTATGAACCTAACTCTGGGATGTGTTTCTTTCCAAAGAGATATATTTTACCAAAAGAAAATTATCTGTCTCTCACACAACTGCCCTTATGGTTTAATATAATAAAAGTTTCATTATTGAAAAGCGTACAGACCATCTCCCACTATATCTCCCACTATATCTCCCACTATATCTCCCACTATATAGTGTTTGCAAGTGTTTGTCTGTCTGTAAGTAATACTACTCCTCCCAGACGGAAATTCAAATCATCATGAAAGTTTTACAGTCTATTCAGGGTAGGACTGGGAGTGTATTGATTGAGTTTCGTCTTGGGGAATGCTCTGTGAGAAAGTAAAAAAGGAATTCAAAAGTTACCCTGAACAAAAACAGCCTAAGAAAACAAGTAAAATTTTAGAAACTACTAGCAGCATATACCCGGCGTTGCCTGGCCTATGTCAAGATAAAACATTGTAGAAGCCTCCAAAAGTTCGGCCTGGTTAGTATTTTAATTAGCTTTGGCAGCCAAAACAACTTCCTGTGAGTGTGGCTAATAAAAACCACACACATTGCCATACCCACATGTGGTTAATAATTCTCACCTGGTTACTTGGACTCCATATACCAAGTTTCAGCCTGATTGGTCACATGCACATGTGATTAGTAATGCTCACCCAGTTGCTTGGAAACCTCATTCCTAATTTCAGTCCGTTTGGTCATTTGATTAGTTTTTAAAGACAGCTTCCAATAGGTGTGGTTATGACCAAACCTCACCCACCCATATGTGTTTAATAATGCTTTCCTGACTACTTGGAAATCACGTACCAAATTTTGCCTGATTAGTCTCTGATTAAATTTTTTCAGCCAAAATAACTCCCTATGGGTGTGGCTATAGAAAACCACCCCCGTCATCATGCCCACATGAAAACAGAAATTTGTGTGATCATATACATGCTCTTAAAACATTCCCCAGATTATATTGATTCCAAATATGTGTTCATGGGTGTAACTCCCTAGGTTCAAGTGTTTTTTCTGGAATACCATTTTTGGCATTTTTAGCCTTACACAGGGAAAGGAAGAGGTGTGGCCAAGTGGCACCAAGTCCATTTTACTCTGAGAGTTGTATATGCATACCAAGTTTTAGATCTGTAGCTCCAAGGGTTTTTCTGGCCAAATACCATATATGGCTATTTCTCATTACCATGGTAACCATTTTCCAAACCCATGTCCATCCCTGGGCCAAACTGTGCTCACATACCAAATTTTATGCAAATCTGTCCAGTGGTTTAGGCGCCTATAGGTAACAGACAAATGGACACAGACATTCACAAATATTTAATTGATAATGTTAACTTCATAGATTTCACTAAAAATTGAATTTTCACCTTAAATCTTCTCACCAAGATATTCTGCTCATGCCACTAATCAGCAAAATATAATTTACAGCTAAACTATTCCATCTATGGGCAATGTTGCTAACATCTGAACCACCTGATTGCCAATGTCTGAGGCTATCTACATTGTAAATCACCTGCGCTCAGACATGAACACACACACACACACACACACACACACACACACACACACACACACACCCACACACACACACACACACACACACACACACACACACACACACACACACACACACACACACACGACCACCATCCTCACTATTGTCCTGGAGAGTGGGGATGACCTGAATGTGCCAGACAAGTGATGTCATCTTACTACAACATGTAATTTGTCTATCAGTTTGTCTGATGTGTACTCTCTATCTCCTCCCAGAATCTTGGGCCTACCAGGCTTAAATTTTCTGGGGGTGACGAGGGTCACTGTGAGGTGGTGTGGAGCGATTTTGATGAAAATCAGATTAAAACTCGGCCCATAAGGCTGAAAAGAAAGCCAAAAATGGTATTTTGGCCGGGAAAAATCATGGAACTACAAGCCTAAATCTTTTCAGAGTTTTATGTAGGATTTTTTGGAAGGGGGGGGGGGGGGGGAATATCAATGCGTGTTATCAAAATCAACCTTAATGTGGTATTAGCATAAATTACAGATGAGTGTATGATGTCAGTTGGTGACTTGAGACATTTCATACTCACATAATTTTTAAATACCCTTGTTCAAGTCTTGGAAGGAGCCTTGATCCACACCTAAAGCAGACAATTTCCCTTTGGTATTACTATTTCA
>OZ017781.1:7516126-7616140 GCA_963969325.1 Lycopodina hypogea
CGACAATTTCCCACCTTGACAGTTTCCCACCTTGATAACTTCCCACCATCAAATTGTAATATGTTTTTCACTTAAAAACTATTAGTCTGCATATGGTCTAATCAAAGAACTGTGGCATACATGTACGCACACATATCCAGATTTTGATAATTCCATTGACCACGACACAGAGGAAGTGTTTGGTCTGTTCAGCTACAGATAGACACAACGAGGGACACCCCTCACCTCCATATCTCCACCAGTGAGAGGCAAACCTTCCATCCTTGATTGACACACATGTGGTAAAACTTCTTCCCAGTTTTACCACATGTGCAACAATCAAGGATGGAAGGTTTGCCTCTCACTGCTGTCAATTGAACCTCAATATCCACTTTCTGACGTCACTGCCTCACACTAGGTCTTAGGCTCAACACCAGACACAACAGGCACATGTCAGCCACATGAATGCTAGTGAAGCAATAGCGCAGACTTCTATCACTACCATGGTCTCCTGATTGACACTTGCCACAACAAATGCATTGTCGTGAAGACTGACATACTGACAAGCACACCTAAAGATCCAGCAGATGGACTCTAATTTGGAGGAGTAGCAATCACCTTTCTTTAAATTGTCCATGTATGGTTGTTTGTTTTTTTTAAGCATGCAAAAATGGCAAGAAATGTAACCCCCCCCCCCCCCCCCCCCTGTGACAGCCACCCTGAACTCCTGAAGGTCCCCTGAAAAGGAAAGTTTGGGAACACTGCTCCCAAAATAAGTAGTAATTATCTTCCATTGAATTTCCTTTGTATCGTTTCTTTTTTAAATATGCCACACAAATTGCAAAATAAATCCCCCCTCCCCCCCCCCCACCTCCTGTTGATCAACACTTGGAGATAGCTCAGATTGCTGGCCTGCTCTACAACATTCTCTGTCTCTGACAATGGCAGAGAGCACAAACAGCAGAGAGCACAAACAGCAGAGAGCACAAACAGCAGAGAGCACAAACAGCAGTGCGTTACAGCCGCCATTCTTCCAGCACACAAATATATCTATGCAGTGAGAGTGTGACTGCAGGCATGAGGACCCACACACTTGCTGGCCGCATGTGAACATGCAATTGCATTCCTAAGTGCCAGTATTCTGGGATTATCACAACTAAACCACCTGTGGCAGTTCCCCAGACCCTTACCAGTGCAGCAATTTGGTAAAGGGTCTCTCTAGCGAGACAAGAACTTTGGCATGTGGTTTCCAAGTAACAGGTGAGAGTTAGTAACCACCAGTAAGTAGGTGTGACAAAGGGTGTAGTTTTGTCATGGCAACATCCACAGGAAGTTGTCTTATTGCCAAGAGCTAATCAGGGGACTAATCAGCCTGAAACTTGGCATGTGGTTTCTGAATAACAAGATCAGTGTTATAAACCATGTGGGTATGATAATGGGCCTGGTTTTTGTCTTAGCCACACCCACAGGAAGTTGTTTTGTATATAAAAAACTAATTAGCAGACCAATCAGACTGAAATTTGGCGTGCAGCCTCCAAGTAACCAGGTGAGCGATATTAACCAGATGAACAAAATTAACCATGTGTGGATAAAACAAAGGGCGTGGTTTGGTCATAGCCACACCCATAGGAAGCTGTCTTGACTGCCAAGAAATAATTAGACTAAAATTTGGCATGCAGTCACCATGTGACCAGGAGTGCGTTATTAACCACCTATGGGTGTGGTTTGGCCATAGCTACACCCATACAGTTGTTTTCACTGCAAATAAACAATCAGGCTGAAATTTGTCATGCAGTCTCCATGTGACCTTGGGAGTGTCAGTATCCTACTGTGGGCGTGGTTAGCCACACCTGCAAAGTATTGATGGAAACAGCCACATGGGTCAATCACGGAACAAGATTTAATTGAATGCCTAAAGCACAGCCATAGACTCACCCACAGGAAGATAATGGCACTCTTGTCACATGAAGACCGCATGCACTTGCTCCGCTGGAATAATTGGGTTGAAATTATCATGTGGTCTCCATATGCCCGTAAGTACTATTAACCTCCCATGGGTGTGTTTATGGGTGTGGTTGGTCCAACAAATACATTACTATCTCCTATATATATATATATAAGGAGGTGTCTGTCTGTATGTTTGTTTGTACCATCATTTTTGCCAAACCTGTGGGTGGATTTCTCTGAAACTTGGCATGATGATAGGTTTTGACCCAACTTTAACATGAGCTAAAAAATGGGAAAAAATTAAAAAAACCAAAAATGATATTTTTGTCAGAAAAACCCTTGGAGCTACAGATTTAAAACTTGGTATGCATATACGACTTCACTCTCTGAATAACATTGGCTGGGTCCCACCTGGCCACACCTCTTCCTTTCCCTGTATAAGGCTAAAAATGCCAAAATTGTATTGCAGCCAAAGCACTTGAACCTAGAGAGTTAGACCCATGAACCCAAATATATTTGAAATCGATATAATCTGGGGAATGTTTTAAGTACATGTATATGACCACACCCATTTCTTTTTTTCATATCAGGCCCCAAAAAGGCCGAAAATGGTACTTTGGAAGGAGACAATCCCCTGGAGCAACAGACTTAAAACATGGTGTGCATACACAACTTGACTTATGGTGTGCATACACAACTTGACTTAGGGAGCAACATGGGCAGGATCCCTCTTGGTTACACCTCTCCCCATTGGTGTGGATCCCTCTTGGTTACACCTCTCCCCATTGGTGTGGATCCCTCTTGGTTACACCTCTCCCCATTAGTGTGGATCCCTCTTGGTTACACCTCTCCCCATTGGTGTGTAAAGTGAAAAAGTGCCAAAAAAAAAAAAAAAAGACTTCTGAATAACGCTTGGACCTAAGAATTAGATCCACGAACACACTTTAATTTATATTTTGGTCCGTAAGTATGTGTGTCTAGGCATCACGGCTAAACACTTGGACTAAAAAGGCCGAAATTCAGTGTATACTCTCCAAGAACCAGGGTGAGTGTTATTAAACATGTGGGCATGGCAATGGGTGTGGTTTTGTCATACCCACACACACAGTAAGTTAGTGTAGCTGAAAAAAGTTAATCAATGACCAATCAGGCAAAAATTTGGTGTGTGGTCTCCAATTACCAGGGAAAGCGTTATTGACCACATATGGATGTGGTTTGGCCGTAACCACACCCACTGGAAGTTGTTTTGCTATTAAAAGCTGATCAAATGACCAAACAGACTAAAATTTGGAATGAAGCTTCCAAGAAACTCGGTGAGCATTACTAATCACTTGTGCTTGTGTCAATGGGTGTGGTTTGATCATTGCCACACCCATAGGACATCATGCCTGCCAAAAACTCGTTTAAGGACTAATCAGGCATAAATTGGGCATATGGAATCCAAGTAACCGGGTGAGCATTATTGACTACATGTGGGTGTGTCAATGCGTGTGGTTTGGTATTAGCTACACCCCCAGGAAGTTATTTTGGCTGCCGAAAGCTAATTAAAGGGCCAACCAGGCCAAAATTTGAGTGGCTTCTATAATGTTTCATGTTGACATTGGCCGGGCAACGCCGGGTATATGCTGCTAATATATATATGTATACATATATATATGCATATATATATATATATATATATATATATATATATATATATATATATATATATATATATATATGTATATATAAAAGAAATGCCTATCTGTCTACCTGTACATTAGTACCATCATTTTGGCCAAACCTATGGATGGATTTCTCTGAAATTTGGCGTGATCATAGGTTTTGACCCAACTTAAAACATGGGATAAACATTCCAGTGACTGATTACTATGATGATGAAAAAAAAAAAGGTTCTTTGGCCAGACAAAGCCTTGGAGCTACAGACCTTAAGGACTGGGTCCCACCTGGCCACACCTCTTCCTCTCCCTGTGTGGCTAAAAATGCCAAAAATGGTATTTTGGAAAAAAACACTTGCACTAAGGAGTAAGACCCACGAACTCATGTATATTTGGAATCAGTGTCATCTGGGTAATGTTATAAGTACATGTATATGGCCACACCCCTTCTTGTGTTCATATCAGGCAAGAAAAAAGCCAAAAATGTTACTTTGAAAACATGGTATGCACAACTTGACATTGGGACTAACATGGGCTTGGTCCCACCTGGACACACCTCTTCTTGGTGTGTAAGGCAAAAAATTGCCAAAAATGGAATTTTGAATAACGCTTGGACCTGAGGAGTTATACCCACAAAGCCATATATATTTAGAATCTGTGTTGCCTGGGAAACATTTAAATCAAGCATGGCCAAGTGGTTTAGGTATAGGTCTACCAATCTGAAACTTCCACATTCCACTTTTTCCTGGTTCATACATATGTAGATATGTACACATTTATGTCTATTGTTTGTGTAGCCACTCTACCACCTTAGAACATAACCAAATGAAATTCACTCTTCAGTGCGGACATATTCTATACCAAGGATAGTTTAGTAAAAAATAATTGGGTCACATGGCCACACCTCTTCCTGTGGGTGTGTGAGTCTATAATGCCAGAAATGTTACTTTGTATAAACCCTTGGGCCTGACATCTAAACCTACGCTTGAACACACATCCTGACTAGAGAGAGACACAAGCTGAGTTCCACCTGGCCACACATCATTCTGTGGGAGTGTCAGGCTAAAAATGCCAACAAAAGAGGTGGTACTTAGCCAAATCCTTGGACATGGGCTGGGTCACTTTTAGTCACACCTTCATGTGTGTATACCATTACATCCCTGGCAACGCCAGGTATGCCTGCTAGTATATAATATAATAAATACCTACATAATACAATAAAGCGATTTAGACAATTTCTGAACTATCAGAAAAACTGCCAACTCTACGGGCGGGTTTTTCTGTAGTTATATGATATTATTCAACAATACTTCATTAAAATATAACACAATGCACATGCTCAAGTTTGAGAGATGATAGTGAACTATAGCTCATATTTCTCTCATTGCTGTAATAGTCTAATTGTATAGTTGCTTATTACACCCTTCTACTAACACTAACACTTGGTACATAATAAGCGAGGCTTGAACTAGTGTAGATAATGAAAATCAGTCAGGCTATCCATAAGCTCAGGCAGAACTGACAGTTATTAGAGGACAGAGATTACACTATAGCAACTAATCACACACAAATAACATTGAAAGCCATCTTATGTTACTTAATTAGTAGTGAGATAGTTGCATAGAATGAAACTAACCAGATGACTGCATGCCATAGTGCAGTTGTCTTTGAGAGTGTCTGCCTGTGAGGTAGAACACTTATGAACACGTCTTCCCCAAATAATGGCATGACAATATCCAAACACAGTACAAGTTAACATTTTACTATTGAAGGATGGTTGTTGATAAGGTTTAGTCTAATCTAATGCTATGACATTCATATTGCCATTCTTTGGTTCTTTTTTTAAGTAGTAACTGTCAAACATTGCCAAGTACATGTATGTGACACTGAAGCCAAACTGGATGGTGTTTCATTTTATTTAAAGAAAAATTAATGCTTAAAATACTCTTGTGAATTGAATAAGAAATGACCGTAGAGTATTTGGACATACATATGCTGTAATTACTGCCAGTGCAATTAGTGTCCTTCTTCATATTCACTTGCAAATGTGGTGTGCACTTATTCATTTTATGGGCTATGGATAGGGCAATCTCTAGGATAGGGCTATCGCTAGGGTAGGGCTGGTGTGGAGCAGGTGTTTGTGGTACCACACTTGGGTTGGTGTTGTGTAGTATATAAGGATGTTGTGAACCTCTCTCCTATATTAGGGCATTGAGCTGTACAAGTTCTCTCCCGCCTCAGTGAGTCTGAGCAACGTAACTCCCGATGCCACTGTGACCTTGCAATTTGGTACCATGGACAACAGCACAAACTACCCAGAGGAGGAAATCATTGTCAGAACACTCGGAGGCTCGCAGCACGATTACAAAGCAACATCAAACTTTTCCATGACTCCTGCCACCTGCCCTGCTGGTGAGATATTGTACATACTCCATATCCACAGGTATTCATCTTCATGTTTTATTTCTTCATTGGCACTATATTTTAGGTGCAAGTGACTTAACTGTCAAGAGTTCCTAGTATTCCTTGTGTTCCAAATATTTGAATGAAGTAATCACATTGTTAGACAAAAATTGATGTGCACAATAAAGTAAAGCAACTAATTGTTATTGGAACATCACATGATTGATGCAGTGAGGCCTCACTTGTCCCAACAGATTGATGCTTAGCCACAGTGTACATGCCATGCTTGGCATTGATAGTCAGGCTGGTTCAACTTTAGTCAGACCGGTTTTTTTTGTTTGTTTTTTTTAACTTTTTTTTTTCCTCCCAAAATAATCCGGCTTAAACTGAAAGTGCAAGTGGGTAATGATTCGATCAATTAGTAATTACTCTGATCAAACTGGTTATTAGGCATATTGCTCTTTAGATAATCTGCTAATCAAGACAGTGAGGAATGGGGACTATAGTGGTGAATTGGAGGAAGTTCTCCAATTCTATAGCGTTGACTTATTACAGGCCAAATCTGTGGACTTAACCACAGTTCTACTGTGACTACAGAAATAGAAATAATTTTGGATATTCAGGCATACATAAAGACATTTTTGTCTTCTGAGAAAGAAATATCGAATTAAGTTTCTATTTTGGTGGGTGGGACTAATACCTTTATGTCAACTATATATAATGCAAGTAAGATCTCCTTGAGCGCACTGTAACATGTAAGACATACTCATGTGCTCCGGATTTTAGATGTGATTCATACTCGGTGAATACTTAGCATTTTTCAAGTTGTAATCCACATTTATATTTGTCTCGACCCTTAATGTAACTGTACACCCTTCGTTAGCCACACCCATTTATTTTTACTCACATCTATTAGTCTTGTTGGCTACACCCACTTTCTGGTCTGATTATTTCACAGTATCGTATCTTGTCCAGCATATGTATGTGTTTGGACCAGTAATGCTTGAGTATTGTGATGGTAACACATGCTGTGGTCATTCTCTGTGTGTGTGTGCAGGCAATGGTCTGATGATGAGCTCCTTTGGCAGTTACAGCACATGCATGTGCAATAGAGACGAGGCAGATATTGTGGATTGCGACAAGAGAGTCATCACTCTGAAGGTAAGTCAACACCAAACAACAGCTGTTTGTGCACCAAAGATGACCATGTTCCTCCTCACTTTTTTTTACTCCCCCCCCCCCCCCCTCCCCCCACTTTTCTCTTCCCCTTAGGATTTCATCCCCCCCATTACTGTTGCAGTTACTTTGGCTCTTATCTCTCTCCTCCCTCACCCCCCCCCCCCCCCTCCCCGTTATCCTTAACATGCACGATATCCAGACACCTGAATTCTTAGCTTCCCTCTAAACTCTATTTCACCTTATGGATTCACTTCACCTTATGGATTCATTTCACCTTGTTTCTCCTTTGAATTTCCTCCCTGTTCCTCTCTCATCCATCCCTTCCTCCCTCTCTTCCCATCTTTCTCCCCTCCTCCTCATCCCACTTTCACCCCCACCACTCCTTCACTCTAATTACATGTCACACACCTTACTCTATCCACTCATCCCTCATTTTCTATACCTATGTAGTACAAACATTCTTTTGCCTTCTCTTTACAACTGTGTTTCCTCCCCCTCTCTCCGTTCTTGGTCTGTTTCTCCTCTTGATCAATCCTTTAAAGGTATTTCGGTGGGGCTACACTGAGTTAGCTGATGTGCCTCTGTTGGTCGCCCTGAACCTGACCAGCATGCACACTGCAGATCCCTTCTACACGTACCCGTGTCCTTCTCGCTATTGTAGCTGTACACTGGATGACAGTGCAGGCGTTAACATGTGCAATTTTGTCTACGATGGGAATTCCCCAGAATCTCAATGTCAACCCACTAGGAAAGGTGTGTGTGTGTGTGTGTGTGTGTGTGTGTGTGTGTGTGTGTGTGTGTGTGTGTGTGTGTGTGTGTGTGTGTGTGTGTGTGTGTGTGTGTGTGTGTGTGTGTGTAGAACTGAGCCCGTTTGGGTTTCCCAGCACAGTGTCCAATTCGTTTTGATTAAATCATTGAGTGTGCTTTAATTCCTGTTCCTACAGGGCATGGACATTATTAGTGAGTGAAGTGATTGCTCCTGTGGTGGTGCATGGTTGGGAACCTTTTGTTAGTTACATGCTCAATGCTTGTTTACTTACTGTCTTCTCACCCACGAAACAAACGGGTTCCCCGACTTTGTTTAAACTGGCCCTGCAGTAATAGGAAGTAATTGTCCCCTTGAATTAGGGGGGGAGCCTCCAAGTGGTTCTCATGTGCCTTGCACATGTCATTAGTGCACAGCTGCAGATCATGGTATGTTACACAGTGTAGCACAGCTGAGTAGTCTCCAGCTTAGTTAAGGCAAACATTACAGAAGCCTTGCCACAAAACCTTTTAATTTATTACTAGTACTATGTGTATATAATAGATACATATCTACACATACATAGATACAGAATTACTTGATGCATGTCTTGTCAGCATTGGTACAAATTTTGAAATAAGCAGGTAAAGTCTGTTTGTTAAGTCCCCAGGAAATATGTCTTGTCATTCATTATTGACAAGCAAGGTTGTTGGTTGACCTCTGTGATGGCATTGGTTGACCTCTGTGATGTCATCATGTGGTACTATATGCAGGTGTTCTATGTGGGGACTGCAGGGAGGGTTCAGGGTTCAGTACCCTACTGAACAACTGTGTGTCATGCCACGCTGCGTATGGCACATTTGTGCTGCTTCTTGTAGTAGCTGACGTCATTCTCATCACTCTCCTCCTCCTCCTCACACTTCCCATCCCAGTGTGGCTCTACCCTGCCATATTCTACTTGCAGATAATTCCACACCTTACCCATCACTTTCCTATCACCTTTGAGAAGCTGAGTCCCTATGCAGCATATGTTGGCAGTGTTCTTGGGTTGTATTTCCCATACGATTTTTGTGTGCACAGCAACATTGGTGCCTTTGGCGTGTACATTCTGCGCTATGTTCCTGTCTTCCTGGTGGTGGTGATTGCTCCCATCTTCTTGTTCATTAGGTATGGGTATAAAAAGTGTGCAAAATCATTTTCTCCATATTTAGATATATTTTTTGAATTGGTCCTATACCATTAATGTGTCACACAATGACTATTCTTAAATTACTCAAATTACTCTGTATGAATAAGTAGTAATCCCTCCTGGATCACCGTGTGTGTGTGTGTGTGCACGCGCGTGCGTGCATGCGTGGTCTAATTCTGAACTTTACCTGCATTATTGTGATTTTATCTTATAGTGTGTGAATAGCTTATAATTGTGTGTTTGGTCTAAACTGGTCATGTCTGTTGTTATGTTTTAGCCTAAGAAGCTTGAGTTGCTATTAATTAGATAATTGCTGTCTTTAAAAAAAAAAAAATCGTGGAATATTAACTCTTACAAGAGTCGTGCATAGAAATAATCTCTTCTGGTGTGAACACTTCCTGCATATATAAGTGCACACACACAACAACATAGATATATACTTTTAGTGGGAAGGAGTGAAAAAGCTTTGTTCAATTGCAACCATCATGGGCTGTTTGGAATGTGTGTATATATAAATATGTTTTATATGTACATACACATATGGGTTAATATTAGAATAAAGATTGTGAGTTCAGTCTAATGGATTGTGGATATAAATATTATGTCAGATTTAAGATTATATG
Organism: Lycopodina hypogea; assembly: GCA_963969325.1. Classification (NCBI taxonomy): domain Eukaryota; kingdom Metazoa; phylum Porifera; class Demospongiae; order Poecilosclerida; family Cladorhizidae; genus Lycopodina; species Lycopodina hypogea. The sequence goes on from OZ017781.1 coordinate 7,525,850, forward strand.
GATATAATATTCACATTTATTGTTATTCTGTGTTCCAGGTCCAAGATATCTCGTCGCCATAGTGACTGGCATGGTGTGTGGTGTCTGTTGCTGCTGCTCTACACTCCAGTGCTACATGCCTCCATGTCTATACTCGACTGTCCTTCTCTGCAGGGAGAGCCTTCATTCAACCCTCGCTGGTATATCAATGCCAACATTCGATGCTTCCAGGATGCTGAGCATGCTCCCCTCGGCCTCTTTGCACTGGCAGTTGTCTTTTGCACCATTGCACTGATCCCTTTTCTGATGCTGGTAGCCGTGGAGAAGTTGAAGAGACCTTATTGGGTTCGCTGCCTGGTGGTTCCACTGACATATCCTTTCAAGGAGAAGTATGCATGGTGGAGTGCAGTGGAGTTGAGCAAGAGGGCCGTGTTGGTGTTTTTTGCCATTTATTTCAAAGAGGATGTGAATGCAGTGACCATGTTCATAGCCATCACCCTGGCGTTGAATGGGTACATCAAGCCATACAAGAATATGCTGGTCAACATCCTCGACATGGTGTATGGAATAGACTTGTTTATCATGCTTTGCTTGAGGAGAACAGCAGACCTGGAAGATATTCTCCAGATCTTCCCTGAGCAGGAGTTAGAGCGAAACTCTACCTTAGACTACATTTCAGATGTTGATGGATACACTCCCTTCACTATTCTTCTTGCTAACTTCTACTACTTCCCTCTAGCTCTGACTCTTGCTGTGATGGCAGCATACCTAAGTTGGCTCCTTTATTCCTTTGTGCACACCCAAAAAACAGAGGAATCTGTGCACACCCAAAAAACGGAAGAAAACTCAGAAAATTTGGACATTGCAGAGCAGAAACGCCAAAGAACTGAGACTATCGTAGATCTGAAACAATTAGAAAGTATGTCTTCATCCAGTGACAAGGGTGCTGTCAGTAAGAGGTTTTCATTTAAAGACAAACAATTCTCATTTAAAGTCAATCAGCGGTTTGCATCTTGGAGGTTAAAGAAGCCCAGCCTACACAGGCACACCTCAAAGGCCTCAGGTGATGTTGAACTTTCAGCCGTGTCCAGTGAACCTAATAACATTGCCTTACTAAATATATCAGAGTTGTAACAAAACTGTCATAAATGCAATTTGTGAATAGAGATTAAGCTCTCCAATGAAAATATGAAGATGTTTTAAAATTGTTCAATCTACTGACTAGAGTTATTCATAACAAAGTTTATATTATTTAGTTTTAAACTAAAGAAAGAAAGAATAGAAAAAAACCCCTACAACATTAAGTTTCAAAAGATATTGGTATAGAGATCATGGTTTAAGGGATACAAAGAGTTTACAGCGTTAATCATCATCTGCCATATTAATTAATATTAGTAGTCACACCTGGTGCTGCCTGGGATGTAACTGGCCATGAGCACCATTAATGATCATATTTTTTTAGACCAATACCTACTCCTGCAGAAGTCAAAATATGGCAAGGCATGCTGACTCAGCAAGTGAACCTGAGGTAGCTTAGAATTAAGTTGACAGTGGCAAGCCTGAGCTCTGCAGAACAGCATGGATACTGCCAATAGAATTTTCAAAAATTTTATGTTAGTTGGAACATTGCAAAGTATGAGAAAAATAAAAGGCCATATGAGGATGGAATCCCACAATCTGTGCCATACACTAATAATTTACTGTTTGTGCAAGACTCATGTAGTTAACCATTTTACTGGCCTCATTTAGGATATTTATAGATAGACAGTGTTACACAGTGACAGTTACAATTATTGTATTTCAATTACATAAAAAGGCTGAAAGTATACTTGGGATTGGATGTGTCATTCCTTAAGAGTGCTTTGGGGTGGAAAAGTGGAGACACAAATATATATACATGAAATGATGTATTGGTGTCAATAATTTCATAGGATACTGTATTGGAGTATGAAATGTGTTGTTCAATGCTAGTGTATGAAATACCACACTAAAATGGTTGTGGTACTAAAAGGGTTGTTGTTATCACAAGTTCAACACAATATGGCAGAGGAGGAGAAAACAAGGGCAGAGGGGGCTTCAGACCCCCCCCCCCCCCTCCCCATTAACACATTTTTCACACTTTTTATGGTCCATATGTGAAATATTCAGCGGCTATCCCGTGTGCTCCAGGAGTGATAGAGAAATAATTTTCATATTAGATTTCCACAAACTAAAAATTTCTAAAGTTATAGGATGACAATGAGGGCTAATACAGTTCAAATTGTGTCTATATTAATTTATATATTACATTAACTTCCATATAAATGTGGGCAAGACTTAAAATGTATGTGTAGTCAGCAATCATTCATTCATGTGAGATCTATGTTCACTGTAATGGATGAAACCAAGTCCATTTTGAAGAAAAGAAGGTTCCAGTTGTCTGCCACATGAAGAAATGTCTCCTGGATTCTTGAACTGATTTCATCCTGAACTTCCCTAGAGTATTTCTTGAGTGTTGGGGAGTGATGTCATGTGGTAAGGAGTAGAGCTGTTAGTTGGTAGCTCTCCATCTTCCATGCGAGGCCTGCACCTTAGGAGCACTTTCCCTTTGCAGTGTGCCACCCCCTTGGATGTATTCATACCTTCGGAATCCTGTACCTCTACAGGGATCCAATAGATCCTTACCAGATAGTTTTAAAATAGCTGCACCTTCCTTGCGTACAGACGGAAATTTTACAGTTGCTAATATTGGCTGGTGTGTGTATGTGGTGGGTGTGTTAGTGCATGTGTAATGGGGGTGTGATAAGTTCACAATGGCATAAGATGTTCGTAGTATAAGAAACCCCCCCCCCCCCTCCCCCTCCCAACAACTTACCTTAAGCTGAAGTATAGTTTCACATTTAGAAACAGCTTTTGAGTGAGATAATTTCATAATTCCTAGTGGAATATCTTGCTGATTTTTGGATCTGTAAATGAAGTCAACAGGCCTACCTAGAACCATAATAAATGATCCATTAGTACACTAATACAACAATCAGATGCTCCTTTTTCGACAGGGTAAAAATAATAACTTGTAACTGAATTAATACAATAATATATACAATAATAAACTGTATTATTATTATTATAAAGATAGGTAATTATTATGACTTAATTCATTTTAATTCTACAATATTATGGGAACGGGGTTGAGGTGGTCAAAGAATAAATTACTCCTCTACTAATAACCTGGCATGGGAGTTGTCCTCTGTTTACCATCACTTGAGGGTTTGCACACATCTCGCCTGGACTGCCAAGGGATCTCCTGCATGGTCCTATCTTCACTGTGCCATGAAGCAGCATCATGTGGAGAAGATGCTATCACCCTGCACCACAAGAGACACGGCCACCACACACACACTGGATAACACTTCTAGACATTTGATATCTTTACCTTTTTACTGGTCGTGAGCAATTACATCGCTGTAGTAGACTATATCTGAGACATGCTAGACTGCCATAACTGGTGGTAGGTAATCGACTCCATGGGTTCAACTGGAAGAAATCCAGCAAGGAAATGACCAGTGACCGACCCACCTGTGTCACACAACGCACATTAGAGTGGAGTTTTATTTACTATGAAGATATTGGGGTTTTGACAATGACTACAGCAATGTTATTTTAACAGCACTGAATATAGGTGTTAAATACCTGCTCAAAGTCTGAGATGGAGAAGAAGTGGGCCATTGGTGATAACGGGATAGACGGGGATGCTCTCCCTCCATCGTTAGTTGCCTTAGAAACAGCGTTGCATAGTCGCCCACTATTGTAGTTGCATTCCAGAGTGTAGCTAATGAAAACAGAGTGATATCTACAGCTCATCTGTGATAGTGTGTGTGGCAAAGGTTACCATGGTATGATCCCTGTTGCCTTGTGCACTGCCACCCTGCCACATCCTTCCTTGGTCAAACTCCCTCCTCTATCTACTCGGGACATATTCCTCTCTGAAAACACACATTGCTCAAAATCGAAATGAGGAGAGTTGATTGAAACCAGCCGGGGGAACAGCATACTCTCCACCTGATTGCATGTGTGGCTGAAGTAATTACCGTACATGAACACACCTCTCTTGGCGGCATGTGCGTGCAGGTCAATGTAGAGAGCAAGACCACTGCTCTTTGTGGTCACCATCGGATCATGTGACACATCTACACTGCCATCACAAGTAGATGTGCTGAAGTAAGAGGAACAATCCTCAGGCAACTTCCCCAGTGACAAAGTTGGCTTGTGAAGCACAAAAATTGAAGGTTTTGGATGGACTACGCCCATCAGGTATTCCTTTCTTCTACTGGAGGTCGTAACTGATGCACTGGTCAGGACACATTTCCTTTTACGTGATGGAGTGGTTTTTCCAGAATTGGTCAAAAGTCGGGCTGGGCTTTTCTGCCCTTTCTGGTGATGATAGATGATGAGGTGCCGAGTGGCATAGATGGAGGGGTGGAGTTTGTGGTCAGGGTTCTTGTAGTGTCTGTTTAGGTTGGCTCCATGTGTGTCTGTGCGGTAATGACCTCTGTACACACCTGCATGTGGAGTGCATGGCATGCACACGTGCTGCCTGTCATGTTATGAGCATTACAGAGCAAGTGGAGGCACAATTTATGACAACATGAGGTGACAGACAGACTATGTTTGGTGCCTGGCATGGTAAAGCAATGGTGACTTACAATCAGGATTCAGCATCGGCACAAGCTTAAAGACAAAGTGCTTCCGTGCTTTGATGGCCCGATCGTCATCTGCGCAGAGCAGGAACTGAAGAAGGCCATTAAAGACGTGGCTTGACGGACTCTCCCCTGGATGTACTCGACTGCTCACAAATACCACCTATAAATAAACAGATAAATTAATAATTATAATAAAAATTTTTTTTATTTTTACAGTAAATAAATAAACAAATAAGCTCATTTCTATATTATTATCTATACAAAAATTATTATAAGTGTCAAATTAAAAAAAAATTTTTTTAAAAAGCTTCTGAAATGTTAGAGGGAGACCTTTTTCTTCTTGAAGACATGACATCTCTTTGTGGTGTAGTCTGGAAACAGGTGAGGCAGTCGTTGTTCTCTTTTATCTGATATTCCTTCACATGATGTCACTGTGATCAGGTCAACACGACGACCTTCTAAACTACGGCACAAAAGCTCCCTGTATAAAAAGGGGGAAGGGTGGCTCTGAGACGAGTGTGATAGTGCCATGAGTTGGGCTACATGTATATCGGATACTTGAGTTCTAAGCAAAGCCAGGCATAGTAACGAGACTGGCCTGAATAGGGCCAGAATACATAGAATCAGATAATGGGAACAATAGAACAATCTGTAACTGCATGTCTAATGCAGTGTTTCATACAGAGAGGAGAGGGAAAGGGGGGCATTTTGGCAGGAGTACCACCATACTGTCCAATCCCACCCACTCCCCCCCCCAAATTAATAAATAATAAAAAAGAAGAAAGAGTCAAAAGATCTCCCATTAACCATTATTTATATAGTGAAATGTATGGCCTAATGCTATACAAGCCAATATGTTGACGACAAGAGTACATGGCAACACAGCACAGCACAGCACAGACTAATATATGAGGGAGTGGGAGAAAGAAGAATACATAGTAACTATTACCCTAACATGATAGGAAGCAAATCACTAACAATTGTATAAATAAAACATGTAACAAATAGGACAAGAAGCATAGCAAAATATGTCATCCAATAGTTGGAAAAGAGAGGAAGGCAATGAATGTGGTCTCCACACTCCACAGCATGATGACACAGCATAGCTACAAATGCATGGTGTTTACAGTATTCTAGAAAATAAAAGTGCATTGGTTCTGGTGTAATCTATAGTTCCCTTTCCCAACATAAGTGGTAACTCTGAATAAATTAATGAATCGTAGAATCACAGAGTTAGCACTGACTTATATCACAAACTATAATATTAATGCACATGACATAATAATGATTGCCATTTGATATCCTCGTTAACGATGTTGTCTATCATGAATGTATATGCTATGTGCTTGCATGATGTTAACTGACCTGTGGAAATAGATCTGATCATGGGCACAAGCTCCTCCTGGTTGGCTGAACTGGTTGTCAAGTTTGACTAAACGCTGTTGACACTCACCATAGGAGAAAGGATAGCAGAATGCCAAGTAGTTAGTTTGTTTATGAGAGTTTGTAATGGTGATAGAGAAGCTTAGTTTCAGTCCAGAACCCTCCACTACCTACATATAGAGCCAGAGTGATACATTAATAAATCACTTTAATATAAAAAAGGAAAGGTTTTCTTATTTATAAATGCCAGTCCTCTTTTTTAGTCAAGCGTCTGTGTTAGTGTGACAATCTGATCATTAGTTACACACAAATGAAAAAAAAATTAGTTAAATCAAGCAATTTACTGATCCTTGGAACATGCCTGTGTAATATTTTAGCCAGCTTCTAGCCTCTATCACACACACACACACACACACACACACACACACACACACACACACACACACACACACACACACACACACACACACACACACACACACACACACACACACACAATAATTGGAACTTTTGATTTAAGTTTGTAACACATCACAATTTTAAGCCCTTCCACACTTCACAATAACACCAATTTCACCTGTGTCTGGAACGGGTTCCACGCGTCCACACTACACCCGGTTTCATCCCACCCGGCTTTACCCGGTTCCACCCAGTTCCACCTGAAACCTTCAGAAAGGTAGGTTTCAAGCGGCTCAGATTTATTGAACACACCTGTGGCTTTATTGCTGATGTTCGCTATTAGGAGTTTAGGTACTAACAGCTCCCTCCCCGCTCTCTATCCTCCCTTTGTGCAATGATATTGCAGAAATAAAGAGACAGAACAATGGAGCATACCAGAAAATAAAATACCCCGTTTCTATACGTGGTAGAGGAAAACCAATTAATTGGCCCAACCTATTATTCAGCCCATGCAGGTGATGTGGAGTGGGTTCAGCACTATGCTAGTGTGGATGCAAGAAAGCGTTTGGAACCGGGTGTTTATGGAGATAGGTACAAACCCGTTTATAGTGTGGACAGGGCTTAAAAGTAAAGTTACCATAGGGAGAGGGGGGGGGGGGAAGCCAACCCCAGTGGAAGATAAGACTATAGTCAATCTATACAAGCTCTCAGATGTATTAGAGGGCATCTTCATTATCACAAGACAGGTTCATCTGGTGAGGGAAGACCAGGATAGAAGGTTTCTTCATTGTCATGACAGTTGCATTTGGTGACACAGTCAGATATGTTAATACACACACTCTTAATCACACAAACACCTGAAAACATTGCAATAAATCTTTTTAACCTTCTACACACAGAGAAGTACAGTAAGTACGAGTGCAGAAAATACATCTTGAACTTGCCTCGTACTCAGTTCTGCCACGCAACCTCTCCCACCTTCCATGCCCTGGAACAGTCCTGGTTATTGGAGTGAGTCCCTGCTGATAAAGCTTAGCTTGCCTGTTCAGATTGTGTATAGTGAACCTACACACAATAAGGGAAAGGGAATTGTATTCAATTATATCACCTAGTGAATGTATTAATGATATCAAAGTGGGATAGGTGTATGGATGGTTTAGTCTGAATGTTTTCATAACCAATGCTTACATATACTCCACCAACCTTAGAGTATTTCCAGTGTAATGGTGAGGAGTAGAAACGTTAAAGTAGAACCAAGACTTGTGGCCAGTTCTAAACTCTGTACCCGCACAATCTTGAGAGGTCCAGAGGTTAAACTCATGTGTGGCATTACTTCCACTGTCCACACACTCCTCCACCTTGGCCAAGTTGCCTATTACAGTAGCAGATATATAAAAATAAAAAAAACCATGAGCATAGAATAACTCCAAGAGATAAATTAGAGTTTTTATGATTGAGAAAGTGAAGAAGAAAATGACAACTTTTTACAGCATATCACTTTTCAAAAAGTTTCCTATGCTACTATTAAAATACACACACACAAACTTACTAGTATAACTAATGGGGTTAAAATCTATACACAAAATCATTATATATTAAGAAATTCTAGAATTAAACAGGTTACAAGTACTGTTTTGTAACACCAAACTGAATACACAAAATTGAACATTTTTAACATGGCTATTCATACAATCAACAAAATAAAATCATACAACCAATTAGTATGCAAGAATTGTCGATTTTACATGTCCGTGGCAATAGAACCAGCTTATGTAAAGGCTGTGCCTGTGTAAAAGGCAGAGAGATCTTGATGCTTGGTTTTTGTGAAAATACCACAAATCTCACCTCTACCATCTCAACTACAACTTCTTCTAATTCAGTCACAACTAACACCATTAATACCACACTAGGCCATAATGTTTACCTATACCAGCAAGCACTACTACATTTAATGCATCAGATGGCATACCATAAACAGTAACTATAGTCATTAAATGTAACCTCATTACCAGACCAACAGTCACTCAATTTCAGCTGGGGTGAGCACTCTGGTGAAGATATATATATGAGGTAATTAATTCAATCTATGAAAAAGTAATCCATTGGAAACCAATTCTTTTCTTGGTCTCTTTTGGCTCTTCCTAACATCGGTTATAAAAGAAATGCTCAGATTACCCTCTGAGTCAGATCCCTTTGCTTCAGAAACCAAGCTAAAGAAGTAAAACAAAGGATCACATCTCCACCAGAAACGTTGACTTGATCTATGGTTCAATGGTTATATTCAGTTGTAAGTGAGGGGTGGTGCAAACAAGCTAGAATGTTATCTCAATGCTCTGTAAAGACAACTGTTGATGGACATATCTGCACATCAAAGATGGCACAAGGGAAGGTTCGGAGTGCATTGATATATCTCATGAACAGACAAGCAGTGTTCAGATATTCTGGAAACTGTAAACCCAACCATCTATAATAACTTAGATGCACAATGCATACTCAATACAGCCCTTCATAGCCAGGGTGCTGCAGGTTGTAAGGACCAGCCTCCAACCAAAGAGACAGAGAAGCATCCAGACAACAAGATTTCCTAATTAACAGCTCCATAAATTGTAATAACATTAGAATGTGGGCTGGACCCTTAGATTAGCTATTGTTAGGCAACCATTTAATTTAATGCCATTACTTATGTCCAATGTATGTTAATCAGCTTTGTGTGTAGTCACTTATGTTGTTATGTGTTGGCATTCTTATTCTGTGTCATATTTGATGTGGCTCAACCCACCAGGAGTTTCTACTTAAGAAGCTCATGAGTGGGAGAGCCAGATTTTCCCTAATGTGCATTTAAGTGATATAGTTTAAAACCTATTAAACTTGAAGGTGGCTCAAACTCTACCTAGCACATAGGATTATCTCTGGTGGCAGCATAAAGCTGAGGAGACAGAGGCTTAGAATCCTCTTGACCTCCACACAGGTCTCTCTGGCCTTGATGCATATGCTTGAAGGAGATTGTGCTCTTCACTCAAATCTTCTTCTCATGACCCGTGTCATAACCCTGCAGCAATGGGCAAGAAAATATGCACTTCTAACACTCGGTCCAAATTATCTCAGTGCCTTTGTTGCCTGCCAGTTGATTCCAGTGAACAAATGTCCAGGTATAGGACCCATTGGAATCGGTGAAGTCCCTAGAAATCGTTAAGGCAGCCGTGAATCTTTTCTGTCTTGACATACAAGATGCTGCTGGTCTGCTCCAGGTGTGTGCTGGCCAAGAAGGAGGATGTGAGGCAGCTGTCCATGACATGCATCTTCTTTTCTTTTTACAGGACAGGATGTACAAGGTGCCCTGCTGGTTGATGCCTCCAATGCCTTCAATACCATCAACAGACAAGCAGCATAACATAACATCAAGGCAATTTGTCCACCCCTTCACCAGATTCTAGTGAACACATACCAGACTCCAATTAGGTGCGTCATCTATGGAGATGGGGAGATCACCTCCTCAGAGGGTACTACACAGCCATTAACCATGGCTATGTATGCCCTAGCCGTAAAACCATGGATTTTGAAACTGAACTTGATTATCAAAATGTGAAGCAAGTCTAATATGGAGATGATGCAACTGGTGCTGCCACCTGTGAAGACCCAAGAAAATTCTGGAATAGTTTGCAAGTCCATGGTGATGTATAAATGGCTACTGTACGAGAAAAACAAGTCTTGTGATAAAACAGAACATGCTGAAATGCTAGGGACGTATTTGCTGGCATAGGCATCAACATCATCACAGAACGAAACAACACCTTGGAACTGCTGTCTGGTTCCAAATCATTCACTAAAGAACACATGGCAGTTAAAATATTCAGATGAGATCAAGCAGCTGGCTAATATCACTTAAAATCAACTTCATGTGGCCTACTGTGCCTCCACTCATGGTCAATCCAGGACTGGTTTCACCCATGCCTGAACGGGTTCCATGCATCCGCGCTGCACACGGTTTCAACCCAACAGGTTCCACCCGGTTTCACCTGAAACAGTAGAAAGGTAGGTTTCAAGCGGCTCGGATTTATTTGACATTCCTGTGGCTTTATTGTTGATGTGCGCTATTAGGAATTTAGCTACTAACAGCTCTCTCCCTCCTCTCTATTCTCCACTTGTGTGATGACATTGCAGAGGGACAAAGACAGAACAAAGTAGCACATGAGATAATAAAATATCCTGTTTCTATGAGAGGTAGAGGCTAACCAATTAATCAGCACAGCCAATTATTCAGCCCATGCAGGCAATATGGAGTGGGTTCAGCACTATGCCAATGTGGATGAAAGAAAACATTTGGAACCTGGTGATTCTGGAGAGACGTACAAACCCATTTGTAGTGTGGATAGGGCTTTAATTTCAATATTTCAATATTTACTTCAGTTGAAGATGCTTAACATGTGTGTTCCCTGAGAGATTCAGGGTAAACAACATGCACAGAGTGTCTACCAGGGGCATGAATGTGGAGGCCTCAGTTGATGTCCCAAGAAGAATCCCTTGAGAGATCACTCTGGACATTGGTAGCAGCACTTATTAGATGAGTAGCCTGCAGGCCATTAGTTGAAGGTCTTTGCCCCCAAGGTTGATTATCTATTCTTCTATGGCAATGAAGCTGCATTGTACATTGACTCTGTGTAGGCGTTGATGAAGGCATCCTATCTTTGGCTGCATGCATATTATCTGCATTGGCAGAACATACAGTATCTCTGATTTTGGTAACAGCACATTAATGATTTCAGAGCATATCATAAGGTGCAAGCCTATATTATCCTAACATATAAATACCACAAAGCTTACTGTAAAACACATAAATTGACATCTATTTATCAGAAACTACCATGAGACAATTAGAGGATAAACTTGGAACTGGAAAATAATTGGTTCAGATGTGGGAGGATGATCTCAAATTGCCCTCCAAGATGTATTTGCTACAAATGCAGGCTTGTATGTACAAGCTAAACTATACATGCACAACAATTATGAAGCTAATCCTCAGAATAACTCAGATGCAACTGACATCCAAACTAAAGATGCACACATGCAATGTGATGTAGTTATATCTGACATTGACTTGGCTAAGAAAGAGTCCCAATGAACATGTAACCACTTCAGAAAATAATAACGGATTCCTTGCTGGTAAATCAAATTACTCATTAAAGCTTTTGCTATTATAATAGTGATAAATTTGTGTAAAACCATTATGTATATATTTCAAATATCAATTTCCCCCAAAGGCTTTTAAAAAGAAGAAGCTGTACCAAGGTTGCAGAGCAGCAAAACTTTCCAGGAAGGATGTAATTTTTTTCTTTGTAAAGATTTCATGGAGAAAGAAGAATATTTGTGCAAATAATTAAATGAATGGCTACTTAAATGCTATAGCTCTGATAGCTGTATAATTCATTATCAAATTTCCCTCCCCATTAAATATCCGTGTTTTAACTCCCTGATACTGTAGATATAACAGACTTAATAGGCAAAGGAAGTTTATAGCTCTAAGACAGGCTTCAGAGGTAGCAAACCCCCCCCCCCCCCCCGTTAAGTTTTACATTAGATACATGCAATGTAATCAAGGAAAGAAATGTAATATTTGTCAATCTTTATGTAAAAGTTCTATTACAAACTTTCTCACTTAAAATTGATTAACTTTCGATGGATGTACTATATTATCATTTTTATCCTAGTGTCAAATAACAAATTTTCTCTCAGAGTATACCCACTTTTGCAGCATTGATTACAAATTAATCCTGAACCACACTGAAACTAGGTGTCTTTCTGTAAAACTAGCTATTAAACGTACACTAGAGATGTGGGATGCACTGCATTCATGTTTTCAGAGTCATGACAATGTTGAAAAGCCAGGTAAGGTAAAGTCAATCGATGCTATTCTCTGTAGCCCATAACAAATAGTGGCTCTATCTATTTTTTATGCTTTAGCTGTTTTTAACAAATTCAACATTTACTTCCAAGCAATGCAAACTTCTAAGGTTCACAATTTCTTTCATGAAAGTGAGCATATAAAAAACACACCATATTATCACTCTTCATTCACCCAATGTTATTCACTTCGTAAAAGTGATTTTTTAAATATTTTTAAAATATTTTTAAAATATTGTGATGATGCTGTTCAATTTTCTGTATTCCTACCAGCAGTGTAGTCAGCAACGGAGGAGTACAATTATAACAACCTTACAACACTAGTTCTATAATTACTGCCGCATCCTACATTTGGGTGCAACTGTAAGGGGACACAACACTGTTGTAAGAAGATAAAGTTTTCCAATTCTCTGGTCTGTGAAGATAAACTGTACAATTCTTAAGGAGATGAAGCAATTAATTAAGTACTGTTATCAATCATAGAATATAAACAACAAACCTTAATATTGTGTGAATTTGATCACAATATATTATGTCTACGCAGTAACTTACATTTTAAATTAAAACTAATACTTCGGGATGCTTTCTTATTATTAAGAATTGTATAATGTGTACTTCGGCTATCAATTTAAACATGCCAAAAATGTGATACTGAAATGACCGCACACTATAGGTAGGATCTGGTTGCAGTCCAACACCAATCTTATTGCAGTGAAATCTAATTACTGCAATTAAAAACCTACTAAAATTAATGGTGAATATAATTTAAAGTGTGCAAGTTGATTCATTGAATGTAAGAAGATTGAATTGCAACTGCACATTTTATTTAACCATTATGTGGATTGTTTATATAAAAATGGAATGCGTATGTCTGTCCACCCATCCATAACATTTGATGTGTCCACAAATTAAAAAGGTACTCCCTGAGGTTGCAGATGGATGAAAGGATGAAATTTGGCATGAGGATAGGTGGAGTGGCACATTTGATTTGAATTCTGTAAAAGCATTTAGCACAATTTTTGAAATATAGGTACAGATTCACACATCCACTTCGTCTCCAGTTCCCCCCCCCCCCCCCCCCTAGGATGCCCAGGTTACTTCCTGGGTCAAGTTGTGTATGCAGGCTTTCCAACCTCCACAAAATTTTATGAAGATGAAAACACAGTGGTTTGTGGTTTCCTTTTTTTTCTTTCTTTTTTTGTTTGAACTAGATATTTTACCTATCATCTAATAATGTAGTACAGACTTCATGGTGAAGCACATTTCCTGCATGACATTGTAATTCTTTCTATACTTATTCTTATTATTCGGTTTCAGGTCCATCAGCTAAAGGAAAAGGTAAATTCCAAACAATTGATATAATGTTTTGAATAAAACTTAAAGTATTTGAGTAATGCTGTATCAATTATATATATATATATATATACACACACACACACACACAATTATTTAGATTAGTTCCCAGGAGCAGGGGAGGTGTAAAATAGATTAAAAAAAAACAAAAAAAAAAAAACAACTAAAATATAGTTAATTTAGAAAGCCCCAGATTGCAATACAGAAGCAGGAGCGGATCTTGCAATTATTAAAAGTGGGGGTTGTGGCCACAACTTTAACCACTCCTAGAAACTATGACCACAGCCACACATAGTAGAAAATGCACCAGCACCTAAAATTTAGATTATCAACACCAACACTTCAGAACATACAATCATTCATAATATATCATTTGTAAAACAAAGAAGCATGAAAAAATCTTCTTGGATTGGCTTGAACAAATGGCTGACAAACTTCATCTAAATGTATCATCCAACTCCTCCTGAAGTGGTATTCCTTCTGATGTTATTCCAGAAGCTCCTCGATGAAAGAAATCCCCACAGTGCATGGCAATGACAGATATATCTGACAAACACTACTCACTTATAGTGGACCTCAAATAGGTCTCTATTCTACTCAGAAGAGGAAATCATCTTTCTCCCTCAGCGCTAGAAATACATAGTATGCAAGCAATTACTAGGAGACAGTGAATGTTAGGGAATGAATCCTTATCACAAGCACCAAGAGCTAGGAGTAGATTATCTGGTAGCTAAGTCAGTTTCATCCATGTCCATAGCAAAAGTTAGTAGGTTGGTAGCACAAATTGCACAACAAATAATTTTGCTATTGCATGGAACTGAAAGGTGGACTGAGCTAGTTAGCAGACTTTCAGTGCATGTGTAAACTTAGTCCATCTTAATATTATTTAGATTGATTCAGTGCATTCAATTAATGGACTGGAATGTTGCCATGGATACTCTCAAGCACTTGGTACCATATCCCTGTTGGCACTTCAGACTTGTGAAACAGAAACAAATATTGAACTAGTGGGAAAATGAGTGAGATTTCAAATATTATGCTGGTGGGCAGGTGACAATGCCAAAATGAGGGTGACTCCCTCCTGATGCAGGCGAGTTGGAAGGTCTGTGTATGTACAAGTTTCAGACCTCTAAGTCCTAGTAACAGGTGAATACAACCATATATACAACTGTGGGCTTGAAGACAGTGAATTAGGCAAAGTTATAAGTACCCAACTCATGAGCTCAGAGCTAGAAATTCCAGTGTACATTTGCAACCACCTGACCGCTTCCAACAGTGTGAAATAGGTAAAGGGTCTGCCATGGAAGAAATCCTCCAGATTGTAGCATTGTACACTGAAAATGTTTTCACAAGGAGCTCCGCACAAGTAAAACTAACAGCAATATTATGACATTACTACCTGAATCAAAGTTTGAATCAAAAGTAATGCCTCCAAAGGAAACTGTAATCTTCCCGGGAGTCAGGGAAGAGGTTGCAGATGGCACTTTGACGGCAGCTGTTGAAGCTGCCGAACCAAACTCTTCCAGTAAATTTCCACATTTGGGAACCTGTTCAGCGGAGGAACTACCTCCAGCCATTCGTATAGCAGCTGTACTAGCCCGTTGGGGTAAGTGGCACGGTTGACTACAGGCTTCCGTCCCTTCCAGAAAATTTTCCTTCTCGGAATTCTTATTCACAATCACTAGGCAACATAAGCGCGGGCAACAATTGATTTTGCTAGTTTATCCTTCCCTGCAGACTTTTTGGGGGTATTTGCTCATGGACCACGCAATAGTAGGGGGTACCAGGGGAGTGTGAGTTTGATTAGAATTTGGAAGGCAAGCATTACTCATGAACCTCCAAAAAGTTTAATCAACATTTTATTTCTAGTCTCTTACAAACCTATCCCTCTATATATACTGCAGTTGGTCTGGCGTGCAAGACATCAATTTATAATATGCTGATTGACAAAACCTACAATTACTGCATAGGCATGGGGGCAATGGGGGTAGTCATCCCCATACTCCAAGAGGCAGGGGTGGTGTTTTGCCACTATTCCCCTGCCTGATCAATAAAATTTAAGATTTGAAACTCAAATTTCTCCAGCTCAGTTACCTGGTTTACTAGTTACCACAAAACTTATTCAAAAGTGGAGTGTTGCGCATATGGACTGCAGCCTCTGCTGCAAGTCTTTTATTTTATTACAAGCATTAGTATTAAAAATCTTGTCTGGAAGATTTTAAGTCAAGGTAATAGTGATACATACATCTACCCTTTAACAAGAAATTTGTGCCCTAAAATCATGAGATTAAAAAATATATATATATATATAAGGAGATGTCTGTCTGTCCATCTGTCTGTCTGTCTGTCTGTCTGTCTGTCTGTCTGTCTGTCTGTCTGTCTGTCTGTTTGTCTGTCTGTCTGTCTGTACCATCATTCTGGCCAAACCTGTGTGGATTTCTCTGAAATTTGGCATGATGATAGGTTTTGACCCAATTTGGAACATGGGCCAAAAAATTTCAGAAAATGGTTACCATGGTAACAAGAAAAAGCCAAAAATGTTATTTTCGCCAGAAAAACCTTTGGAGATACAGATTTAAAACTTGGTATGCTTATACAACTTCACTCAGTGAGTAACATAGGCTGGGTCCCACCTGGCCACACCTCTTCCTTTTCCTGTGTAAGGCTAAAAATGCCAAAAATGGTTTATCAGCAGAAACACTTGAACCTAAGGAGTTAGACCATGAACCCATATTTATTTGGAATCAATTTAATCTGGGGAATATTTTAAGTACATGTATATAACCACACCCACTTCTGTGTCCATGTCAGGCTTAAAAAAAAAACAACACCAAAAATGTATTTTGTCAAAAACTCTGAAGCGACAGACTTAAAACATGTTAATACATGGTGTGCATACACAAATTAATTTTGGGAGTAACATGGGCAGGATCCCTCATTGCTACACCACTTCCCATTAATTTGTAAAGAGAAAAAATGCCACAAAAAAAGAACTTCTGAATAAAGATTGGACCTAAGGAGTTAGATCCACGAACCTATTTTAATATACATTTTGGTTTGTAAGTATGTATGCATTATTGTATAGGCATCTCAGCCAAACACTTGGACCAAAAAGGCTGAATTTAGCATGTGCACTATAAGAATCCAGGTGAGCATTATTAAACACGTGGGCATGTTAATGAGTGCAGTTATGCCATAGCCACACCCACAGGAAGTTATTTTGGCTGAAAATGTCATAGTTGGTGTGTGGTCTGCAAGTAGCCGTAAAAGAATTATTAACTACATATGGGTGTGAGTTGGCCATGGCCACACCCACTGGAAGTTGTTTTGACTATTAAAAGCTAATCCAGACTCAAATTTGGAATGAGGTTTTAAGCGACTGGATTATTAATCACATGTTTGTGTGTCAATAGGTGTGATCCGGTCATAGCCAAACCCATAGGACATCATTATGCCTACGAAAAACTCATTTATGGACCAATCAGGCAGAAATTTGGCATATGAAGTCCAAGTAATTGGGTGAGCATTAATAACTGAATGTGGGTGTGCTTTGGTATCAGCCAAACCCACACGAAGTTGTTTTGGCTGCCAGAAGCTAATTAAAGGACCAACCAGGCCAAAATTTGAGTGGCTTCTATAATGTTTTATGTTGACATTGGTCGGGCAACACTGGGTATATGCTGCTAGTATATATATCAGAGTATGGTAGTACTCTCTAAGTAGGGATGATCACCAAAAAAATGGCGGCCTCATAAACTAATACAAAATGAAAGCTTCACTTTCTCTGCTATGGCTCAAACCTAGGCTACAAAACTCACCTGCAATTCATATAAGCTGCAACACAAACTACCAAGATAGTTTCTGTCCTCCAAATCAATCACTAAAGTAGTGAGAGGAGATTCGTCAAAATCACAGAATGTTCACCATCTTTCTACTTATTATATATATTCTTCATTTCCAGGCCTACAGCCTAGCTGGCTACAGCAAATCTTGCAATAGTTATACTAACAGCTTACTATTTCTTTGGACCAGGTCCATGATCTCTTCATTTGCTTCACCATGCTAACTAACTACCAAAGTATATCTCAGACTAATAGCTGCAGTGTTAAGTTGAAGCTACCATTTTGACGACCAACCATCAGAACCACCAGAACCACCAGAACCACCAGAACCACCAGAACCACCAGAACCACCAGAACGTTAACTACACCTCCAAATCTCGAATGTAAGTCAAATTCTTTAGCTAAATTTGTAACAGCTAGTCATAGCATTGTTATAGCTAGCTAACCCTTATTCTTTCTGCATTTGGCAGTGAGCCTTTCTGAAGCTCTACACTGCTGACAGTGAGTCTCTTTCTCTCTCTGAAGCTCTACACTACCAACAGCAGCATCTACTACTGCTACTGCTACTACTACCACTACTACTAGAGCTACATTTTAAAAAAAATCAGACAGTGTACAAAAACTAAAGGAAACAAGTGAAAGTAAAAATATTTCTTTGAAATAAAACTGGTAAATAGGGATGACATGTCAACAAAAAGTGCAGAAACAAGAATCTGTGAGAGTGCATGTTACAAAATTCTCTACTTCACCGATTCCACATTCTCACATAATGTGCAAGGTGTGATATCGAAAAAAAGACTGCCACCTCTTCATTTTGCTCCTAGCTAGCTCATGTACAATAATTACTCTTAGTTCACAACACAGGCTGTCACACTATCGTGTAGAATTCTAAGATCAGAGGAATCAGTGAAGTACGGAATTTTGTAACATGTACTGTCACAGATTCTTGCTTCTGCACTTTTTGTTGACATGTCATCCCTACTTACCAGTTTTATTTCAAAGAAATATTTTTTACTTTCACTTGTATATATTGTTTTCCAGGGGGAGATCATATCATCAAAATAGTTCTTTATTTTTGAAACAACATTGATACTAGAGGATCTTTAAAGTCATTCATTGGGAGAGGAGCAATGTTCTCTGGTCTTGTTCATGCTTCTGAATCCTGGTTTCTTGAATTCATTATGCAACCCTGACTTATAATGTAGTTAGCTATTATCCTACACCTTAGTTCTTTATAAATATTAAAATGGTCTGTGGAATGATGTAACTGTCCTGTTTAATATTCTGTGCATGTTGGATTATCTATGGAATGGCTCACAATTAATCTATTAGCAGTATATAAAGGTGGTGTGTCCATCTGTGTGTGTCCTCTAATCTTGAAAAACACGGGATCAATCCAAACAAAATTTGGTATAATTAGTGGGTGCCAGAGATAATTTTAGAAAGAAAAACCCCCCAACAAACTGACCAAACAGACAAAACAGCAACAAACAACAAAATAAAACAAACAAAAAAAAAACACCCTGCTTAAGCTAGAGCAAGCATTTATTAGCATTCTATGCCTGAATCAGATCGAACTCCACTCTATGAGGCCAAGCGGGGATCTTCTTTTCAAATATCTTAAATAAAGGGCTCATTGAGTTGATCCTTATCGGTACTAGTCCTTGATCAACCTAAAGGTTGCTAAAATTACAGTGATAATTTGCCTGCCTGTCTGCCTGCTTGCCTGCCTGCCTGCCTGCCTGCCTGCCTGCCTGCCTGCCTGCCTGCCTGCCTGCCTGCCTGCCTGCCTGCCTGCCTGCCTGCCTGCCTGCCTGCCTGCCTGTGAATGATGTGCACAACTCAACCCAACTTATTTTTACCATCATTTTTCCTCCAAAAGTAACCCCCCCCCCCCAATGTGGTCAACATAAAATTCAAATTTCCCATGGTAAAAGCCTGAAAAACTATGGTGGAATGGTTAAAGTTGTTGAAGGTTGTCTAGTTCGATCCCCCCACCCCCCCATCCTTTCCACAATGGAAAGTCAATGGTGTGATTTCCAATTGGGTAGGTTTAAAAAAAATTTTTTTCCTTCTCCTCTCTCCATCGAGCCACACCTCTCCTTTGAGTGGTGTCAGGCTGAAAGTAATTAATACATATGTATGTATGCATGTTTGTGCATATCCAATTTCCCCACCAAAGCATCACACCAAATGAAATTCACTCTTCAGGGTAGAGACATCCTACACCAACCTAGGATGGTTTTTAGCTTTAAAATGTTTTTGGTCACCTGGCTACACCTCTTCCTCTGAAAGGGATCAAATTTCCACCTAATATTCAGAGATGTGCACCAGCAAGCAGCAATCATGCCTAGCCACATGCAGCTCAATTTCTACAGTGTGATGTTTCCCTTCTTTTAAAGAGTGTTACTTTGACATAGTAAAGGGGCTTATGCTGCATATGGTTACAGTAACTGAAAGCACTCACATGGTAACATACACAATGTGTTTTTCACCTGTCTGATGTGTTAAATCCTGGTCAACAATGAGTACATCTGCTAGTATATTAACACCACAATTAGACAAGGTTTTCTTTCCCCAGTGGACAGGTCACAAGAACATTATCATTAACGCACATGTGTATACTTCTGCATGACTTCAGTTTCCACAAAAACATTTGATATTGTATTCACCCAGACCTAGATACTATTAGCAACCATATCAGAATGTGATCCAATTCAAATTAATTCTTATAATAAATTCATATTGTGAACACAACTACATGATATAATACATTCTCTGCTTACAGTAAACAAAAGTCAAGAAGTTTGTTTAGAGTTTAAAAAAAACAACCAGACTCATATTTCAGATACAGAATCTTTAACGTCTTCGGCCCTTTCCTTTCTTGCCCTTCTTTTTGCTTTTGCGTGGAGACGTATGCCTTGATCCTGTAGTATCGGACATTGATGAATCTTGTGTTCCCGTTCCTGGGGAACTGTGTCGAGAATGAGAATGAGAGTGAGAGTGAGAATGAGATGTTCTCATCGTTGATGAGTCTGGCTGTTGTGCTCCAACACATGGCGGCGTCATGTTAATATTGTTGCCACTTGTGCTTCCACTGCGTCTTCCACTGTGGCTTCCACTGCGTCTTCCACTGTGGCTTCCACTCTTACTAGTCCTTGAAGTGGATGAACTGCTGGAGTCTGTGTGTGTACTACGCCTAGACCGACTTCCAGTCGTGTGTGAGTGACGTCTACTTGAGTGTGAGTGACGTCTACTTGAGTGTGAGTGGTGTCTACTTGAGTGTGAGTGATGTGAGTGTGAGTGATGTCTACTTGAGTGTGAGTGACTTGTCGTGTCTTCCTCATCTGCTACAGGTTCACAGGCTGGCAGTTCTAAGTTTACACACATGAGGAGTGATTCAGTAATCAAATTCCCATAAAGAACAACACCATGAGAGTGATAATCGTATTTCTTGCTAGCATCAATGCATGGCCTGTATTAATGGCAAAATGAAACCACTTTTTGGTAATATATTAATGACTAGTATGGTTAATTCTTGGAACTCCATAGCTTCTACATTTGACACATGAATATACTTTATCACATACTGTTTCATTGAAGTAGCTCTATGTTTATAGACTATGCCAAATATCTATGTGATTGAACTGAAAATTTCCTGATTCATTTAAAGTAGTTAGTAAGGATGGATGGATGCTTATATCTGACTTGGTAAGCTTGACACACAATAAAAGCACATAAAATCAGATTTAATATTATTTTACCGTTAGAGTGATGTGAAATAAATTAATTTGAAAGGACTATCACTACCAATATTCATGGAAATCTGACTTATAAAGATTATCAATGAATAAATAAATGAACTAAGTCAGGGGTGGTCCTAGCCCTAACCCAGGGTAGCCCTAGCTCAAACCAGGAAAACATCTGTATAAAGTCAATAGTAGCTGCTATAGGAAAATATTAAAAAAAAATTTGCAAACATTAGTTCAAACATTAGTTCAAACATTAGTTCAAACATTAGTTCAAACATTAGTTCAAACATTAGTTCAAACATTAGTTCAAACATTAGTTTTTCTTTTTTTCCTTCACATTTTCATTTTTCTCGCAGTCTAGATCACACAAGATTGCAAAATCTCATGGATCATTGATGAGTTATGATTTTGGACTACAGACTACCCCTCACCCCTTTGTAAAACCTTGCATCCACCCCTGTAAGAATATCATTGGTTTACCTGTGGGTGAACAAAGAATTCCATTTCCAACAAAACCATCCATGCATGAACACTGATAACCTCCAACTGTGTTCTCACAGTTGGCATCTTCATGACAGTTGTTGCTGCTGGACTGGCATTCATCCACGTCTATTTAAAAAATGAAAGATAGGAAAAGCAGCGAATAATTCAAAACAGATAACCAGGTTTAGAACATACCTGTGCATTCAGACTTTCCATCTCCTACAAATCCACTGTTACACATACACCTAGGTCCTGATTGTGTCCACATGCAGGAGGCATCCTCATGGCAATCTCCAGAAAACAAGCAAAAATCTAATGAATAGATAGTGTAATAGAGTCAATAAAATCACTTTAAGCATAACAGTATTGTACAGCTATCAAAGGTTTGGATGTAGCTTGTGAGATATTAATTGCGTTAAATTTGATGATCTCAACATGTAATATATCTGACTTCAACAAGTAAAATGCTTCTTCAGTACCTCAATCAAATATTTGATGACCTATTGCACACATTTCCCTCAATATTTTGCAATACTAACTAGAAAGCTCAAAGCAAATAAGGACATTTTCGACCTTAAGGGAAGAAGTTCCACAAGCAACATCTCTGTAAATGTGTACTCAATGTACATTTCAATTTTCATACAAATGCTGCCTGCATTACAACTCCTGGAAATAATAAGTGTATTGCAAATATGATTTCACTTAAAAGTAATCAAACAAATGACCAGTATGTAATTTTAATATTTCACATTCATCTTTTGGCATGGCTCTGTACATTCAAACTAAATAGTGCAGTGTACCACATGGTTCCCACTATTATATAGCAAGGTAATCATTTCCAAAAATAACCGAAAAAAAGAAAGTGGAAATATGTCAGCTGATCAAAAGGATAAATTTTTAAACAAAAAGTTTTAGTTACCTACAAAATTACAGAAACAAAAATCCTTAAAACTCACTCAGTGCTATGGAGTATACATTCTGTTTAAGCTTTGCTAAACTAGAACTGCATAAAGCTATACAATTAGCTAAAAATACTTTTTTCTTCTTTTTTTTTGTGACTAAACAAAGGTCGTGTGTGTTTTTATGTTTACTTTCGGAAATTCTGTTAGCTTGTTTACCAAACTTGAACTAACAATAGCTCTATTTGAAATATTCTCAATATATATAAATATACATAGTGCACTTTATCCATCAATTTTCAAAACAAAGCCTATCCTATCCGTTTTTGCTGCTGTTTTGAGATGATTAGTTGAAAACTCTGTGCATGACAACTGAATTAAGTTGATGCTATGCTAATATAGCTATAGATTT
Source organism: Lycopodina hypogea (assembly GCA_963969325.1). NCBI lineage: Eukaryota > Metazoa > Porifera > Demospongiae > Poecilosclerida > Cladorhizidae > Lycopodina > Lycopodina hypogea. Next base: position 7,548,929 of record OZ017781.1, read on the forward strand.
ATCAAGAATATTTATTTCCCTACAAGGCAAGGTTACAATTTTAGAAACTCTGCTTCTGTTACCACCAATCACCATAAAAGTTTTCTTCAAATGACTTCATACTTTGTATTGCAGCATTTGCATACATTTATAAAAACTTCATTTATTACAATTTGACAGTGTTATACCAAGATATGTGTGTAATGTTATCTGACCCAGAGGATTACAAGCTGTATCATTTTGTAAACCAGCCATATGTTCAAGGTCACTAGATATGAACTAAGGGAAAGCAACCCCTGGACACAGGATGCACCTAGCGTACAAAGTTTTAAAAAGGTGGAAAAAAGGACACGAATTAGTACTATTGCCAAACCTTTATGTTGGCATGTGAAGCCATCTCCAACATAATCTTCCACACATTTACAGTCAAATCCAAATCCAGCAGCACTTGGTTTGCACATAGCCTTGCTATGACAATTGTGAGAGACACATGGATCTGTAACATAATGTAAGGTAACTGAATACTGTACTATTCCACAGATAAAAAATAACAGCAAAAGTATTTAACCAATATAAGATGAGAAACAAACAAATGCTCTGCAAAACATTACCTACCTTCAAGTTGACAGGAGACACCATTTCCAATAAAACCATTGCCACATTCACATTCATATCCATCAGCATTGTTGGCTCTTGTGCAGAGAGCGTCGTCATGACAGTTGTGAGTACCAGCAGCACATGGGTCTGGAACATAATATTACAATAACTGAATAATCAGATATTCTATAATCATATGACAGGAAAGTTATTATATCTCATTAAGATAGGAAACAGATTAATTTTGGCATCCTAAATGGCCTACCTTCACAGAAGAAACCGTCTCCAACAAATCCATCCAAACATTCACATTCAAATCCATCAGCATTGTTGGCATTTATGCAGACAGCGTCGTCATGACAGTTGTGAGTACCAGCAGCACATGGGTCTGGAATATAATATTACAAAACTGAATACTGAGTTATTCTATAATTATATAACAGGAAAATTATTAGATTTCATTAAGGTAGGAAACAGACTAATTTTGGCGACCCAAATGGCCTACCTTCACAGAAGAAACCGTCTCCAACAAATCCATCCTTACATTCACATTCAAATCCATCAGCATTGTTGGCTCTTGTGCAGACAGCATCGACATGACAGTTGTCAGTACCAGCAGCACATGGGTCTGGAACATAGTATTACAAACCTGAATACTTAGATATTCTATAATCATATGACAGGAAAGTTATTATATCTCATTAAGATAGGAAACAGACTAATTTTGGCAGCCTAAATGGCCTACCTTCACAGATGAAACCGTCTCCAACAAATCCATCCAAACATTCACATTCAAATCCATCAGCATTGTTGGCATTTATGCAGACAGCGTCGTCATGACAGTTATCAGTACCAGCAGCACATGGGTCTGGAACACAATATTACAAAACTAAATACTGAGTTATTCTATAATTATAGAACAGGAAAATTATTAGATTTCATTAAGATAGGAAACAGACTAATTTTGGCAGCCTAAATGGCCTACCTTCACAGATGAAACCGTCTCCAACAAATCCATCCAAACATTCACATTCAAATCCATCAGCATTGTTGGCATTTATGCAGACAGCGTCGTCATGACAGTTATCAGTACCAGCAGCACATGGGTCTGGAACACAATATTACAAAACTAAATACTGAGTTATTCTATAATTATAGAACAGGAAAATTATTAGATTTCATTAAGATAGGAAACAGACTAATTTTGGCAGCCTAAATGGCCTACCTTCACAGATGAAACCGTCTCCAACAAATCCATCCAAACATTCACATTCAAATCCATCAGCATTGTTGGCATTTATGCAGACAGCGTCGTCATGACAGTTGTGAGTACCAGCAGCACATGGGTCTGGAACATAATATTACAAACCTGAATACTCAGATATTCTATACTTATATAACAGGAAAGTTATTAGATCTCATTAAGACAGGAAACAGACAAATTTTGGCATCCTAAATGGCCTACCTTCACAGAAGAAACCGTCTCCAACAAATCCATCCAAACATTCACATTCAAATCCATCAGCATTGTTGGCTCTTGTGCAGACAGCATCGCCATGACAGTTGCTAGTGCCGTTAGTGCAAGGATCTAGGACATAAAACAAATTCCAATATCAATTTATTCCTCACATTAAAAAAAAAACCTAACAAAAAATATTTTAATTAAAATATAAATAGACGAGGAAAAGGCAAATTCTGGCTACCTTCTGGTTCGCAAAGAGTTCCATCTCCAATAAAGCCACTCCTGCATTCGCATTCAAATTCTCCAGAATCGGCAATTATGCAATTGGCATTGATATCACAGAAAGCACATGGAGCTGTAAAATTACATAATAGAAAGGTAATATAATTGTTAACCTTCATCAGAAAAGTTTTTGATTATCAGCACTTAACAAAACTCCATGGATGTATTTTTGTACCTTGACTTGGGTCATCATCTTGTATGAATATCGTGGTCATGGGAATATCAACCACAACATTTGGAAACATTATAAACTCAAGTAAATTTAATGTAAAGTTCCTTCTTGGTTCAGTGTTGTTGTTTTCAATTGTTTCCACTTGAAAGCATGTACTCGGATTACCATCAGAATTTGGAAAGGTAACAAACTCTGCAACTATTTTGAAGTCAACAAGTTCTGCACAAATAAAATAATAAAAATTCAATCACACATATTTCATGACTTCTTATAATTGGTGTAAAGGCAAGGTCTTACGTTTTGCACTTCCATCTGCGGAATTTACTGTAGTAGGCACTAGTATGTCTGTATTATTAGGCCTTTTGACACTAGCACACACTGTAAGAACATCTCCTTCAGATATATTGTATGATGGTCTGTCAAAACCTATTACCATAACTGCAGGAGGATAAAGTGAGATAGAAGGGGAAGGAAGGAAAAAGGAGAGGGGGATGAAATAGTGCTTTTAGCAGCCAACTATGTGTGTTATATACAGTACATATTACCTGACCACTGATATAATTTTGTCCAACATGAGAGTTTTTATATTTGGGGCAGTGTAGTTGGTATATTAATTAATATTTTTGCTCTTGAACCATTTCATGGTGATCTCAATCAATTGCTCAATTTGATTGTTTCATACCACTACTAAAGTGCCCTTGACTCCGCCATAGACTCTTTCTTGTGTGAAATATGGTACTGCTGCAGCTACAAAACTTAAGGAAAGAGAGTTTCATATATTATACATAATGTATAAGAAACTTGTTTTTATGGTTCAACCAATTTGAAGTGTCTCTATCCCTATATTTTAACCACGCTTAGCAGGATGGGACCATTGAACAGATTATTTGGACTAATGGTGTACCTTTTTTTAAAAATGTGGATTGGGATAAATTATAATGATATGTAACCACATTCTATTCTTAATAGCTTTAAGAACTGCAAAACAAACAAACATATATACATATATATATATTAACAACACTAAAGCTAGAATCAAATTTGTTCTCTTCAATATATAGCATGTGAGACATTTTAAAAATATTATTATCTATAAAGAAATCCCTTACACAGGTCCAAAAAATAGAAGATGAAAGTAAATGCAACAACAAAAAAAGAAAAAAAGAAGAGCATGCCATTGGACTTACTGTCATCATCGTCGATACAAATATCAGCTCTGGAAGGAGGAGGGAGAGAAAACCCTGACACCACTTCACTGATAGACATAGATATAGAAAAAGTCTCTCCAACTTCAGGAATATCATCATTGATAACTGTGAATGGCACAGGTAAGGTGTCCTCTTCTTGTAGGAACAGTAGAGATGTTTCTATCTCCTTTTCAAAATCCGTCCCTGATGAGTAACAAAATGGAGATATAAATAGTAGCACTAGTCACACCATACACATGGGCACAGTAGAAAGAAAAGATAATCAATAAATTTGCTGAGGAAACATCTGCTGTTGTGCAGATGCACCCTTATGTAGAAGCTGTAGCTGACTCTTATATATCAGCCTTTGAACTTTAAAAAAAAGTGCAATGGAGAAAACAACTAACATTTAGCATGCCAAGATTGAGACAGGAAGTGGATCTACTATAGCATGGGCAAAAATAAAAATTAAAAAAAAAAAGAAACAAAAAAGACAAAATAAAACAAGAACAACAAAAGAAAACAACTCTCTTTTTGATATTAAAATATCATCATTATGTGAATCTGATAACCTGCATAAAAATTCGGGTGTGTTCAGGTACACTAAGCACACGCTTTCTAAATTATAAAATTTATTTATACCACTAATGTAGCTGCTGGTGCTACAATTACAACTACCACTACTCCTGCTATTGAATATATGCCACTTGTTAGCCAAGTGAGAAAAGATACTAAAATGAATATTTACCATTATCGGCTCCATTATTGCCTTCTGAAGATATCCGCAAAACTACTTCAAGTATCTGTTCAGTTATTACACCACCTTTTGTCACCAAGACAGTATTGAGAATATCGCCTTCACTCTCGCCCACCGAATATTTATCCATGTCGAACGTCAGTGTGATAGCTGTAGAAAAAAGAAAGGAAAAAAGAACTCTAATACATTTTATTCTCATTGCCCACATTTATCTTGCAAAATAATATAGTGGGTTTTTTTATTCAAAATTTACTTAAATGTGACACTTCAGTGATCACTGTTGTGAAAGATGCATACAAACTTATCCCATCATAGTTTGTATAATTCAATTACAGTTCATAATAGAAAGTTATTATCTATCAATAAAATTAATTTCACTTTTTTTACCCACTTACGGTCATTATCTCGAATGTTGACTAGAGTTATAGGTTTGTCCAGTTGTATTACCTCTTCTGGAATATTCAATTCATCTACATCAACAAGTACAATAAATGCTTCCGTGTCTTCATTATAATCATCGTTATTGAGTGGAATCATGACTGATCGTTCTTGCATGTTCATGCTAGGACCAAATGTCACATTTAATTTCATGGACCTAAAAAAATCTCTTCTTCCAGTGCCATCCACAGAATCTAAGTATTTATTCATCAAGACAAGGTATAATAATGACAACCATTATCATCTGATAGTTTTGTAAACAGAAAGAATCAGCAGGATTTTAGCTATTATTTTTTTTATCCATATATTTTTGGAAATCAGTCATTCCATTGAGGTCTGTATGTATTGTTACTCACATTCAGCTGGATCAGTAGAAGGCAATGTAAAACCAGGTATTTCTGATGCTATGAATTCCTCAACAGTCAACACTAGAAGAGGAACAGTGACAGTTTGACTTGGAGATTCTGACAAAGTTAACAACACTGTGGCCACTTCATCATCTTCAAATGCAACATAATCTTCTTCTCCAAATCCAATTGTCACAGCTGCATCATAATAAACAAGATCAATATGTAATGATGACTTAACTTTATGGTTAGATTAAAAATATTCTCTATGGTATTTCAGAATACTCTTCACTGCTCTACCTTTGCAGGAGTAGACTGATAACAATAATGTTATTAAGGGGATTCTGAAGTCCATCTTATCCTTATGCACCTGTAAGAAATCAAAGATAAAAAATTAATATAATATATATATAAGTTCTCACAACAAGAACTTGACGAATCTATCCTCACAAAATGTGCCTGAAGTTTGTTCTTGTAGATGCTTGAAGTTAGTTTTTGCAGATTCTTTTAGTAGATTTGCTGTTGCCTGAATCTTTCAAATGTGGTTGCCCTCCTCAGACATTTTATAGTTTCCGCATCACCAAGGTTACTGCTGCAGGTCTAAATGGAATTTCATTTTTAAATGCAGGTGCAAATTTCTGTTCCAGAATGCCAAAAGATTAGCCAGTAACTTTTTGGCACTTCAAAATAATTACCTCTTACAGGTTCAAAATGCCATATAAGAATAAGTGCAGCCTGGGTAACAGAATTAAAAGAATATAATATATATATTCCTATGAGGCAGAACAGATGATATAAAAGTTTTTTTTTTGTTTTTGTTTTTTAAATAGACAACAATGATATGTAGCAAAGATAATTCAGGCTCCATCAATTCAAGGATGCATTTTATGATGCAACAGTTAGATAATTCTTTTGCAACCTATTCTTGGTGTAGCTATGTAAGAAACATCATACAAACTACAAAGAGAGTTGGTTTCAGAGAAGATTATGTTGCATTTGAAAATTATGGAGTTACAGTGTTGTTATCTTTGTCACAATCTCCAAGTCAAAGTATCATTGTTCCTCTTCTAATAATGACTATTGAAGAATTGAGTGTATCATTAAAATAAAACAACTGTATCTTTCTCCAATATTTTCTCCTTGCCTTCATCAAAATTTTAACTAACCAATCTTCTAATAATAGATAGTGCTTTAATTGACAACTTTAGCCACTACTAGAATGTGATACACCATGGATATTTTAAGGGTGATATGGCCAGGAGTATGATGTTTTGATTCAGTTTGTTAGTTAACTCAAGCTCCTCCTGTTGTAATTTTTTTCTCACTTCTCATAATGTGAAAACTTTCGTTCTGTCTATGCCTCATCTTAGTTCCTCCTATCTTTCCCAACCAATTTTTTGGTTTGTTTGTTCACTATCTCCTCCCAAATGTTTCGGCCTCTAGGTCTCAATTTTTCAGGAGTTGATGGTTGATGGGGGTCACCGAGGAGGATGGTTTTAAGTGGAGTTTGGAGTAAAACATTGCCTGTAGGGCTGGAGTATTTGTTTTTTTGTTGTTTTTCTTCCTTCTTTATAAATACCTTTGGGGGGGGGGGGGGGGGGGAAGCTCAATTTCATGCAAAAATAAATAAATAAACAAATAAAATAAAAAAAATAATAAATAAATAAAATAAGCACCAAACTGCATTACAAGTACTACAAACCACAATTATGTTAATACACTCAGGGAGGTCAGCAAAACCATGCTCAAATTCCTTCCTTCTCTTTCCTTTTATTAAATGTCTTTGTTATCCCCCATCCATCCATAGGAAGGTTAATTATGACAGTGAATACAAAAAGCTTCGTTTTGATCACCAGCCTATTTTGTGTTTGGTGTGATGCTCTATAATTTTGAATGCAAAATTTTACTTAGGCCATTTAGAATTGCCTAAGGATTAAACAAAAGCGGTCTGCATGAAGACCTGTGTTAAATGATTGCTATAATATGTTATGAAACATAGTGTTTCGGACAAGGCAAAATAATTGTTTAGTACACTCAAGGTGAGGCAAAGCTGTGGTAATATTTACAACTTTTGGAAATTCCATACAGTAAAAGTACTCAGTTGTACCCAATTAGTTGTAACAACAAAGGTTGGTATTTCCATACAGTAAACAGTTAGTAAAAATTCATTCTTGAGCAAAACTTGTGGATGTATGCTGTCCCTCTACTCCTCCCCCCCCCCCCCCCCCCACCTCCCCCATCATTCCAAGTGTTCCTAAGCCTGTGTACCACAGGTAAAAAAGGGGGAACAAGGAATAGTACCTTTTTTTTTTGTATTATTGTTGTGCAAACTAATTGAAATAATTATTTTAAGTAATTTTGTGAGTGCATGCAGCTTAAAACTGGGAAATGTCTATAAAGTGACAATTATAGATTTATTTGAGAGAATTTTATCTTTGAAAACTCATAGACATTCATGTGAGCCCCTAAATGTACTTCTAAAATTACTCCATTCTTTGTTTTTAAAAATATGAACAAGACTTGACTTGTAACATGCATGTTGGCACATTTCCAGTCTTCATAAAGTGCTAATTATTTCTCAATTTTCTGAAGTAATGTATTGTGCTTCGGACCCCAAGGCAGATTATTTCAACAATGGGTTGACACTGACCTAATATATTATAGAAATTTTGCAGTTTTATTCTTTTTCTCTCTTCTTGATACTATTTCAAGTACTTTATGGAAGTATCCAAATATTTTTGAGTAATCAAATTATCTGCAAGAATTATAGTTGGAAGAAGTAAGCAGGAGTGTAAGTTCAAGAGAGAGCCATGTTTATTGTGGTGTATTTCAATCTTAACATCTTTTAAAACTTGATACTTAACTTCAAGTATGCAGGGGGAAAAACTAACTCATACTTGATTATGAATAGGCATATAGAGAAGAAAAAACAAAAGCAAACAACCATGTGAAACTAACTACATCCATATCCATAAGAATAGGTATTGATTTGTACATGTTACTTATTAAAATATTAATATATTTTGGAATAATTTTATGAATCTTTTTTTTTTCTCTCCTTTCCCTCTACAAAATTTTATCTTTTTGGTTGGAAGGTGTAATCTTTATTATATAAAATACTCCTTGTGCATCAAAAAATATGACACTGTGTGGTACACTTGCTCTGATCTCCACACTCAATATGATTTTTTTCCTCCATTGTAAGAATGTGAACTTCTTTTTCTCTCAATTGGTAAGTTTCTCACATTCTGATTCTAACTATACCAGGTTGTGACTCTCACCATCTCTATACTCAGTTTCTTTCATCTCTCAGTTTGTAGCACTACCTTTTGCATTCTTTCTTACTTGTACTTTCTTTTCTCTGGCCCACTCTCTCTTCCCATAGTCTTTCTGTTTATCAGATTGTGATTTTTTTTTTACCCTGCACATGCTCACTCTAACTCTTTTATCCTCCCACTCCCTGCCTCTCCCAGGTCCCCTCACTGTAGACACACACTAATCTACATTGTTGTCCTCTCACTCCCCCTACATTCATAATCTTATACTCTCTCTCTCTCCTTCTCTCTCACAGTATTGTAAGAATGACCAAAAAGAAAGTAATAAAGCATAGGCTGTAAGTCCAGAAACACTTTGAAGAAAAGAAGACAACGCTACCGTAGCTTTAAGATTATTGCGGGAAGTATGCAGCTGAAGTGGCTCCACAAGTAATTTGAACATTCTGTATTATCAAAGGTAATAATAACGTGAGAAATGCTTGAGGTCACAGGACTAAGAATTTAGTGTGAATAAGTATTCTACTATAGAAAAATACCTGAGGCCAATGGCTGTAAAGGGTCTCCATAACTTCGTTTAGACCACAATAAACAAGGTTCATGTTCACGGAAATGAACTAATTTGTCATTTAAGTAGTTACTAGATAAAAAATTATGGTGTGAGTGCTTTCCCAGCATAAAGATTGTTATGCTACGTCACAGCCAACTGTCACATCCACTTGTGTGTGGGAAGAGGTGGGGTAAGGTGGGTACTTGACTTTGGTGTCACCAATAACCAACCACACCTGGGATAGGAATTTATGGTTAAATTTCCATTGATGTGAGTCAGTTGTAGGTTGGAGTTATTACAATTTAACTGATGGTGACTCCTCTGTGAAAACTATCTACTTCGGGTTTCTCTGTCACTATGTGCTTCAAGAAAATTATACTGATTCCATGTTACATTTTGTATTTCATAGGTGGCAATCAATTATTGCCATGAGATTTCATGTGTCAAATACCCCACACTTGTAGCCCAATTTTGTGGCGAAGATGTTCATATTTTAGACCCTTCCCCACCTTGCCTGAATTGACTTAAGGTATTCATAATGTGTATTGAGTGGTATGCGATAAAAGGTATGTAGCTATATTTGAAATTCTTGCCAGTCTAATTTTGATGCAGACAGATAACACTCACTTTTAATGTGTGAACCAGTTGATGTGCCAACTAGAAAAATGGCCAGTCATATTTACTACATTGCTACCAAGTGAATGTATGTAGCAACTACATATTTATTTTGAACCATTGTTCAGGTGAACTCATCTGTAAGTCTACAGTATACAGTTCCACTAAGCATTAAAAGTACTGATAATTCACTTTTCATTTTAGGCCTCCTCCAAGCATTTATCCAACTTCATTTGGCTCTGGACTGCATCTCCTACACTAATTCCTTTGCTCAAGTGACATGAACACTACATTGTACTTAATAATCCACCGATACTGATATAAGACTGATCAAGTTGGTGGATTGAATTTAGTACATCCTTAGCAGCTTATAGTGCCAGTGAATTGCCCATGGCAGATATACAAATATGATAGAAATATTTTCTCAGACACCATATGCAGTATTACATTTTGTTTATTTGTTAGAAAAAATTAATTTTTTTACAGGATACCCTGTGTTTTACTTGAAAGTATGCATTATTTCAGTTTCTTCGAGGGAACAGTCCCTTTATGGAAATAATATAAAGTGTTGAAAGTGGCACATAGACATGTTCCGTCATTGCACATGAAGTTATCATTCCATAAATGCAGATCACTTCCATACAACAAAGAATTCGTTCAGATTGTCGTCACTAACTGCCAGAAATAGGAATAGCTATCCTTAAAGAGACTCCCACCCCAAAAGTGAAATAGTCATGTATTTCCAAAACTATTCAATTAAATAATAACAGAATTTAGTTTACAGTGAGACTGAACAACCAAATTAAATGTTTGAACATATCTTCTTTTTTTTTTCTTTCTTTTTTTTTGTGGCTAACTTAGCTATAACTTAGTGCAGGTCAGAACTGAGAAGATTCTGGAGGAAATATTTTGTTGTGGTACTGGATTGAAAATATTGACGTGAACAACTAAAACTTTGGTTAAAACAATGAGTATGGTTGTTCTGTTTATGGTTTGGCTCAGACATAATAAACAAATAAACCCACATCATAATTAGATGCCTGTGGTTATTGTTATAGATACTTGTGGTTTGTAATTTCCTTTGTGCATCCAATTATTTCCTTTCTTGCTTTGTGACATTGCTGGTTGCCAGTCACCAAAGCAGACAAAGGATGTTCCATCAACGTTGATATAATATCTTGAACTGTAATTGTATAATTTAACTTTGAATAGGATATTTACTCACATTATCCTCAAAGACCAAGGAATGTGATTATTACTAGCCATGGTCCACTTGCATAAAAAAAAGTTCTCATGTATCCTCAGAAGAAGTTAATATCAGGTTTGTAATAATGTTTTCTTACTTTTATGGGTAGCAACTCATACTTTGGGTTGAGCACTTCAAGGGTATAATAACACCTACTTACCTTCTTTTTTCTTTTCAAGTAATTACAGGCAATGATTTGAAGTTTTCTTCATCCACTGCAAGCTGCCAGAAACCATCTTAATTCACCTAGCATTTACTTTTGAAAAGTATCCCGTGGATTCACTAAAAAGCTTTAATCTTCCCCCTCCCCAAGGAAAAAATAAATTTAAAAATCAGCTTTCAATTGAGCTGGCATACTTGAGCTAGTTCATAATCATCACTATGGCACACAGTTTATTTCAACCTGATTTTATTGCTCAACTCAACAATGAAAGGTATAGGGAATAGAATCAAAGAGAAGAATTGGTCAACTTAATAAAGACACAGACATTTTTCTACATATAGAGCACAATCCAGTTCTCTGACATACCCAGCAGTGAGTCTAACTAAAAATGTCAAAATTGCAGTACGCTGTGGTCACTGTAATTTTGGCTGGTTCTGTTCATACCATTGCCTTCAAGTATGCAGTGCAGTAAGCCTAATGGTTCCATACTACATCTTCTATCTCTTGTGCAGTAGCAACCCATGGGGGTGTAAAGTGTACTACCATGGAGATTGCTAGCCAAGATATCTACAATAGTAAACATTAGTTTACACTCACTGTTAAGGGAAACTGTCTCTCAGACATGGTGGTTACCTGATAGGTTTTCAAATATCTCAAGACAGAGAAAATTCATTGCTCTTACAATTATAGCCTCAAACTCGCATATCTCTCTTATCAACCTACTCTTGTTAAAGATAATAAACTCCATTTGTATCATGCACTGATTATTTTGTGCAGTTCTGTGTTTTTGCTAAACTTCTAGCTGCACTTATAATTGTGGAAGTTTCCTTTTTGTTGTCTCATGATTCCTTTTTTCCCTGTTCTTTAATCTGGACTTAATGAGCAATGTACTCTCTCTACCATAAATTTTTAGAACAGTTCAGTGGCGGATCCTGGGGGGGGGGGGGAAGGAGTGAGTTTAGGGAGTTTAAACCCCCTCCCTCCTGGAGCTTCAGATTAATGGTTGATTTTATGACAATCAAATTTTAAAAGTTTGGGAGAAGCAATTATTAATAGTTGGAGCCACCACTACGAAGGAAGATGAAGCAGCAGTTGGGTATACTGCATGCTATGTGCTTCTTCAGATGACATTTGGGTCAAGTGTATAATGAGGTTTTAGGATTGGGGCTACTCTTTATCTGAGATTTAGTCTTGTAAATCTGGTGATGGAAACCTTCATAGAGGTTTCATCGGTGTGGGAATATCTTGTACAGCTTTGCAGGTTGTTGTTTTTTCTCACCATATTCCCTATAAATCTCAGTAGAGACCCTTTTCAGTAAGTTGGCCAAACGCTTCCAATATAACTGATTTTTTCTACCACATAGTTTAATTCTTTCATTCCAGAGAGAACAACTGGCAATGGATAGGGGACAAAGACGTCTATTCTAAAAATCTGGGAGCTTGTTCTTATAATAGGGTTTGTATCTATGGCTAGGGCTAGTTTCTATAAGATCATGTGAAGCAGAAATGTCTTTCTCTACCCTTTGAGGTATAAAGACATAGCAACCATATCTATGAAAGGGTTAATAAGACGAACAATGATGGCTGGGCACTGCACAGGGGCTAAGAAACAATGATGAGGCAGTTGTAAATTGTTTCATATGGGGTCAGCATAAATGCCTCTTCAGCAAATCATTGCAACTTGTGCATGTAACTGACATGTATCTAGCATTTCATTGAAAAACACAAGAAATTAATTTTTTTTTGGAAAATGAATAAAAGAAACAAGCAGTTTTGTATAGTTTAAATGAATATTAGAATTATATTTCCATCGCTGATCTCAACAGAGGTGTATACCTAACATTTCATCGCATGACATAATAAATTAATTTCATTAATTCTAGATTAATATTAATATTACAATTGAATTTCAAGTGGTGCACCAAGCAGATAGAACCAGTGATTTTCTATTTCAAAATAGGCTACATGCTGCTTCAAAATTTTCTGAATTCAATTTATAGGAATTTTCTGATCTTTTTAAAAAAATCTTTTTTGTGACAAATTAATGGGTTTATTAAAAAATAAAACAAAAAACTTTTACCATGTTCTCTAACCAATAAAAAATATCCAGGTTTAGATTTCTTTTAAATATCATGTACTGTGTTGTAGGGAACTCACTTGTAAACCCCGCCCCCCCCTCCCCTCCTGCCCGCTTATAAACCCCTCCTCCCTGAAATCCTAGATCCACCCTGCAGTTTAACTCAAGTAATGAAGGGTTTGAGTTATGGTATGTAGTCATACCTTTGACATAGTTAGCTCTGTGTAATATTGGGAAATAAGTGTCCCTACATTGTTGTCTGTTGTGATTGTTCTGGGAGTGATTAGACTAAAACTATTAATTAATTAAGTATTATTTTGTACTCTTTAAAATATGTGGTGCAAATTGACAGTATTTTCATGTTCATTTTAGGTATGAAGCCACTTTTAAGCACAATGAAAACTATAATGTATATACACAACAAGAACGGAAGATTTTCTACTGTTGCTGTTCATCTATCAGTGTGATTGAACTCTTATAAAGGACAATCAAAATTGATAGAGCTTAATAAAAGGGTTATTTCAATTTATAGTGGGGAAAGACTAAAATTTAGATTAAAAAATTGCTACATCAAACCTTTTGAATATTTCGATAGGTCAAAGATAGAAATAAACGTGACAGGCTGAATAATTTGTAATAGAGAATATTGGATCAGAAACTAAATTTGATCAAATTTTTGTAATACCAATCAAAATATTAGCTGTAGGACATCATAAAAATTGTAAATGTGAATTTAAAATTTATTTCAAACTACCATGCTGAGATTTTTTTTTTTTGACTTTCTATTAGTGGCCTTTATTAATGATGTCAGGATATGCTAGCAAACTCATGTAGTTCTCAAAAGTATCACATCATAATGATTGTAGTGCAACCATGGATCTTTTTTTCTTTCTCTTTTCTTATCTTTGCTGTTGGCATTTCGCTGAGGATATGAAGTTTGCTATTATGCAAGATAATAATTACATACATGAATACATACATATATATATATATGGAATATGCATATACACATGGAACACAAATACATTAGGTACATATTAAGCTGAGATAAGTTTCTAGCTGCAGCTAAATTTTCAAGGAAGAAATTGAATTGGTAGACTCCATATTATCCTTTCTAATAATTCTTGAAATTCATTAAAGATATGGTTGTTCTGGGAATGAGTAAGATGCTGACAGTCAGCCAAAGCAAACAATTAGGAACAGTAACCAGAAACGGATGCTCACTTCTCAAACGTCATTTACTACATTAGTTTTGACAAGCAGGTGTGGCGACCCTAAGTATATCTTGGCAACAGTTTCAGGATCCAATATCTAGGCAGATGGCTATATTGCTTGAAAACTGAAACCACTATAGATCAATTATGAGCATTACCTGGCATGAATCAAGCTCTGTTCATCTCAGCCTAGCCCACGTAAGGTTGTGTATGCAGATATGAAAACCAGGTTGTGTAAAGGATGAGTGTTCTCTGGTCTATTTTTAATTATTTAACATAAACTGTATTTTAGTTTTTGCGAATCATAGTCCTAAAGGAAGCTCAAAGAAAATGATTAGTACAATTAATAATATACTACTATGTTAATCAATAGCTGCTAAATCGACACTTCTCCTGCCGAGGGACTTTGATCTGTGAAGTCAAATAGTTGCCTAAAAAATAACCCCTACAGAAATTTACAACAAATCCTGAATCCAAAACTGTAGTTCCTTGTCAAGAATTAGAGACCCTCGCAGGAGAGTTGGTTAGATGATTTTTTTTAATAGGCAAGTGTATGTGTATTCACCCATGTTCACCTTAAAAAAAGAAGAAAGAATGCACTTCTTCCATTATTAGTGTTTTGACATAAATTGGAGACAACAATCCACCAATATTAACTCAGGCAAAATTCTCTGGGACTGTCATGATAAGCAAGCACTAAAGTCACAGTACACTGACTGCAGATTTTAGTATTCTAAACAGTACAGCTAGTTGATTATTTGCCAGCATTCAAGATAGTTTCCCATACAGTGTCTGGCGCTTTGCTGTATTTATGAGCAGATGTTATTATCCAGTATAATTGAAACTAATTGGCATACTTGTCGGGCAATTTGGAGTTATATTGTGGGTCCCTGTCTATACTGTCTGAGCATGTGGGAGCATCCCTTAAATGAGAAATTGTTAGCATTGTCTGGCAAGGCAAAGTTAGGGCACATCTACATTCTTCACCTACACCATTTTGTTGTTTATGCTTGCAGAGAGAAATGCTTTAGTGTAGTTAGTTGTAAGACATTGTATGCTGTCTCAATACATTACAACCAGCCTTTGGCAAACCAACAAGGATTTGCATGTCCTTCCCTTTGACTCCTTGATGTTGCTTGGGAGAAACTTTTGGGTTAACACACCAATATGTACATTCACACCATCTAGGACATTTTTCAGGTCTTACCAGACACCCCACCATGATGAAAAGTAAATGGTGTAGGTGAGTGAGATTATTAGATATATAGTCTCTCTAGCCAAAATCTGACAGTACCTGCTGGCTTCACTATTATCATGACACAGTTTCCCCTTGTATGCTTGTATTTGGGGATCTTCTTTATGACCTATAACCTAGTGAAAATATGTGATTTTATATCATTTCATACTAGCAATGTACTTTCAAAATCAACAACAAACAAGGAAGTGAACACTCAGCCAATGTCATTTATTTATTATTTGGTGAACAAAACAAATAAATTTGTTTCATTGAGAATTGATGGTGTGTAGTACTTTTCCTCATTCATTCGATTACATTGATGTTATGATCAATAGTCCTACTCCATAACATTGATCATAATATCAGCATGAACACTTGATGTCATTACCAGTTGTACACAGGGACCCTTTTGTGCACAGTTATAAAATTAACGTCAAATAATCTAAGTGATTTAAAAACAACACGAAAGTGAAAATAAATTTCCTGATAACTGTGGAAGAATGCTTTCTGATTAGATGAATAACAGCTGTGCATCTTCATTAGCACACAACTTAAAATGTGTATGTACACTAAAATTATTGTGTGGGGTTTGGTTGAGTATTTTCAGAAGCAGGTTTCAGAGTTTATAAATTGTTTGACTACTTAACAATCACTGGGTGGTGACATAAGCAAGTATAGCACTTCATGCCACCGGCCACACAAGTCATCCACTTCGAGTTTTGACCATGTTTAAATAATCACCTGAGTGTACACACAACAAAATAAATTAAAAATTATGTCTCCTCAAAATGGAGCAATTACCTTTAACTTTTACATAAAAATTACAAATATTTTATCTAATTATTCTACAATTTCGCATGAGGGTGTCCAATCACCAAGATATAAGGATCAGATAGGAGAATGAAACCCAATAAATACCAGTTCAAGATTGATAGATAGATTGACCATTTAGGGGGCAGTTTTGCTTGTATACACTGATGAGAGAGAGAGAGAAACTCCCTCTTCCTTGGATTAGAAAACTATGAGCTCATGTAAACTCACCTGTGAGAATTGAAGCCTAACCAGATACAACATTACAAATTGTGGAGTGATCTCAAAATGCCAAGCCCTTAGCAGTGACAATATTATTGCATCTATCTAGACAGAGAGCACTCATCAACTTCTTAATACTTCAAACTAACACAGTAATGACAGCATGATATAACAATGGCAACACATGATGATGATGCCTCCTGGAACTACATTTAATTCACATTTACCTCAAGCACAATCCAAGCTATTTTGATGGCTTCCAAATGATTGCTTGACTGTTGCCAAATTTAGTTCATAAGAAAAAAGTTGAACCATATTTTAGTAGACTAAAGTGCTGGTAATCTATTGCATGACCATAAGCTAGCAATGGTGTTGGGTAGCTACTGTTGCCAGCAGTAGAATACCGTACCAATAGAGTTCTGATAAAATCTGTGCTCACACACAATGTATTTAATTTATTAAAAGAAATTTTTTTTAGAGACAACTCATGAATGGTCAAGGTAAGACATCTTTATAAAGACGTGCAAGTCAAATTGGGAATGGAGTTTACTCAAATATCTTAATTACCTTTTTTTTTTCTTTTTTTTTTTTTTTTAATCGGAAATTTAATATTTCCCTCTACTAATGATGATTATCTGTTGAATGATCATAAGTGGAGGACATGAGATTTCCTATTTAATTTTTTTTTTGTTGTAATTTTATTATTATTGGTATTATTATTATGATTGTTATGATTAAGATTTTTATTAATACCATTAGTATTCTTGCTAAGTGGGGAAAATATATATGGAGCACTCATGATATGGTCTTCTTTATCTTCCTTAGTACCTTATATAACCGTGCCTAATTTTTCTTAACCTTCATCCACAAATAAGCTAATTCCAAGTGCATTGCATAATTTTGATGATGGCCACTTCTGCAACAATTGTTTAGCATTTTTAGAGCATGTTGTTAAACATGTTTCTGGAGTCATAGCTATTCTAGAAAGGATTGTTTTTCCAGGGTAGTTATGTTACCATTGTTTCTTGGTTAGCCAAGAACTTACAAATTATTAAATTTTGTTTCCCTACTACAATCCCTCAAAGATAACAGTAGCTAAATATATTACCCTTTTATGTGGCATTGTACAACATCAGGTATTCACACACATTTATGCATAGATACATGACACAAACACACAATCATTACAATGATTGCTTTCTAAAAGAGGAAAGGAATATGTATGTCTATGTAGTGAAGAAAACAAACCAACAGTTGTATATGTCACACGTGCCATGAGTGAGCAGTGGCATTGGTATTATCAATACTTAATGACATGGACTTTATATTACGGGTGCAGCATAGTTCAACAAATAGTTATCTTTTGATGAAAGTTTAAAACAGCTCTTTTTTTGTGTGTTTGTGGTTGTGTTAAATTTACTCTAACCTAGATTTTATTTTCGTTAGAGATTTCAAAAACAAGAGTGGTCCCACACTAAGACCTGTGGCAAATAATTACTGTAATATTAATTAAAAGGTATCGTTTTAGACTAGAAAAATAATTGTTTAGAACAGTTAAGATGATGTTAATGTTTTAGTATTTACAACTTTAGGGTTCTTATGTAGTAAAAGTACTTAGTTGTAACTACAATGTTTACATGCAGTAAAAGCACTTAGTTATAACCAATTAGTTGTAAAAACAAACTTTGGTGTTTCTAAACTAAAGAATTAGTTAAAAATCTGTTGTTGAGAAAAACTTGTGTATGTGTCCTCCCCCCCCCCCCCCCCCCCCCCACCACTATTCCAAGTGTTTCTAAAACTGTGTGCCACAGGTAAAAACTGAGTTTTCTTTAATGAGTTGTATTTAGAATTGCAGTATTTTGCCTATCTATCTATCTATCTATCTATCTATCTATCTATCTATCTATCTATCTATCTATCTATCTATCTATCTATCTATCTATCTATCTATCTATCTATCCATATCTATCTATCCATGTCTTTTTGTGAGTGTGTTGTTTTTAAAAAAATGAATGCTGTCCCTCATGTCTAATTGATAGATCATTGGCTCTCTCATGCAGGCAAAGGACAGACCAAAGGTAGGCTGACAGACAGATGAATGAAAAGGCAGGCAGGTGGTGAATGAGAACGGGCATAACAGACATTCAATATTCGAGTAAGATGCATGTCATTAGACTCAATGTAACATGCAATGACAGTCTTGAAAAAAAAAATTCCCTTGGAAAAGCTTTATATAGAACAATTCTTCATATCACTAGTTTTGGCAAGTTATAACTCGTCTTGTATTTAAAATTCAATTATAGTGCTAATCTTCTTATAAGATGTTATATTCACCTTGTTTCAGCCTATTCAATGTTCAAAGTTAGCTAGCTAGGAGTGCCAAAAAGGGCTCTCTTCTTGCATGCCCACCCTAGACTATTAGCAGTCTATTTTCCAATTAAACAGTACAGTAATTCACAGACTTTGATGAAAAAGGTAAATATAATTTTGACTTTATTGACAGTTCAGAATAAAAATTATGCCCAAATTATCTGTCATAAAACATCATCAATGCAACATTAGCTAACAAGCCTTGGTCTATCTCCTGAGACACTTGTCCATTTATGGTCATTAATCATGCTGTTTGTCGTCTTACTGTTTTAGTCAAGAAGATCTGGGTATATGAGAAAATGAGTCACATCCAAAGATAAAGTGTGTGCATGTTTGACAAAGTGAAAATGAAAGATGGATAATGGGGGGATAGAGCATACTTGCTAACTGTCCTGCTTTTGAGGGAGAGTCCCGATTTTTTTACTCTTGTCCCACCTCTGTCCCGACATTTGACTTCCATCAAATAAGCCTAAGTAAAGTGCAATTTAGATTATAACATCATTTTGTTTATGCACCCAATGTGCAACTAGAGCTTTGGTCCAGCAATGAGAGAGCTTTGTTAGGGAGTCTGCAAAATAGTGCACTAACATCAATGCAATGAAGCATTTTGCTGTTGCTAGCTTTTGTATCTATAGCATTGAGTGTAATCACACTATCATGGCTGATATTGATTTGATAGTGATAGTGGTTGTTAATTAATGCTTGAATATAGCCTTCCTTCAGCAATGAAGAGCAAAAGGAACTGCCACTTTGATCTTGCGTGGATTAAAGATTTTCAAGGACTGGGAAAAAGCTCCAAAAGTAAATGTACTTACTATATTTAACAATTATCAACCATTCATAATGAAATTAATATTAATATTGTTCAGTCGATAAGTATGTACGATGCACTATCTGCAACAATGACTTCAGCTTCTCTCATGGGGGAAGGAATAATGTTGTGAAGTATATTAAAAGGATGCATCTCCAGTAAATGTTGAAAGCAAGTATATCAACTCAGTCTTATAGATCTTTCTGTAATCCTTCACATAGTGGATTTTAAACTATCTCTATCTGACTTCCCTTCACTAAGCATGTATGAAGCTGCTGATCTCACACAAAAGCCTAGGGTTAGAAATTTCTGGCCTGCAGCTGAATGCATCTAAATCCTGGACCAAAACCCTGGACAGAAAGAGCCGATTCAGTAAATTATGCGAGCAAATATTCGAGAGGGATTTCTCCATGATGAGGAAGTTCCACACTGATCAGAGGTCGAGTCTTGATCATTCAACAGCCATCACCCTAATGACAATGAAATCTAACTCTGATGATTGCTGTCATGACATGATAATTAACACAGATCTCTTATCACAGTGTAAAAAAAGCCACAATAAAAACACTTTCCAAAATTTAGCTAAAATAATGATCTTTGTAATTATCATTATTGCCTCTACCCATTCATTTCATTTTTTCATTCATCGAATTTAAAGTTCTATTCTCTTTAAGGCTCAGAAGTAAAATTAGACACACCGTGGGTATGGTTTTGTGGGTGTGATTTGTCCCTACCATTCATTTTGAAAAGTTGGCAGGTATGATAGAGTGGAATGTAGAGAATCACGCAATACAAGGTTACCTGGGAAAGAAGTTTAACCACCCCCACCCCTCTTCAATCATGTTTTCATGACTTTCCAAAAAACATACGTACATGGTTTGAATTTGGATAAAGGTTGATTGAATGTTTAAAGACTTCATCCTACTTTTAATGTGGTATGTTTCATTCTGAATGTAGGGGTTGTTATTTCTGCTTATGGATGGAAACCTTTCTAGTATCAGTAACAGTGATGTTTCTCCCACCAAGATAAATATCATTAGAGAAAACTGTTCTGTGCTCCTTCAAATAAGTACAGGATAATAGCTTTTGTTTGATTTCTGAAAGAACATGGCAACAGAACTTAGCATCATCACAGAACAATGGAAAGATCAAAATCCAAGACTAGGGCTTCCTTGGAGTTTGGCAATTGTATGGAATACAGAACAAAGCATGTTGAATATAAAATGGACCTTTACATGTATGGTTAGTAACTTAGCAATACCACAACTTAGGGAGCACCGTTCTCTTCAAAATTATTTTAAATGTAGAAATCATGGCTAGCAGTGTCAAGCATACAACTTGAACAAAGGGATCAGGCCAATAAAACACCAATGTCTTCCACATGGGGTATTAAAATCCAGCTAAGAAGAATCCACCTCTTCTAATTTCCTGCTTGTTTGTTCTTGAGTGAACAGTGGATATTTTACAATTTTTGTGAATGGAGTCCCCAATACTCCCTTCACTTTATTGATGTTTGAACTTGCTCAGGTGAAATAGCAATAACCAAAGATTCATAATAATCGTATGTTATTCTGTGTATATCACAAATGCACTGATACTGTATTGGCAAATATATGTTTTGATATTGGTATATATTCAAGAATTCAATTCTCATAGATATCCTACATATCCCATTTGCAATTAATGGAAAGATCACTTTATCTAGACTAACCCTAAATCAATCTAGCCAGTAGGTGTGTTTTGTTTGTATCCAGAATGATGAAGTATGTCTAGGTCAAGAATTGAATCTAGAATGCACATCTTATTTCTTCTGTCAAGATTTGGATCTGGAATGCACATCTAATTTCTTCTGTGAAATTGGAATAGGAGAAGCAGGAACCTGGAAAATGGCAGTTATGGAAAGCACTTGGCCAGACTACATGTGAAGGAGTCTGGAACCAAGGCCATCTTAATAACAATATGAACCCCTGGGCAAAGTTTGAACAATATGACATGAGCCTTGAAAAACACAAAATTGCAATAGATGGAGACAAAGGCTTCCATTCCCCCCCCCCCCCTCCTGAAGGATACTTTTTAGCATAACACCCATCTATGATCTATGGACGGAGACAACAAGGACCTCCAATCATCCTAGATGCTTAAGCCTACAGGGTAAAAAAGGAAGTAAATAAAATAAACTGGAAGTGGTTTAGGCACAGTTTTGCTGACCTATGTGTTTACACAATTACACAATTGTGGTTGATAGTAAGTGGGTGGTTTACTCAGTCATATAGTTGTGACCACAACCATGAAAGTGGATCAATGGAATCCTTTTTTTTTTTTTTTTTTTTTTTTTTTTTTTTTTTTTTACTAAAACATTCTACAGGAAATAAAATTTATATTTGGTGCCAACTAATGAAGTAACTTCCTAATTCAAAGGTAAATGAACAAATTTATGTGTAAAATATTCCAGTTGGTTCAATAGATGCACTACTGTTCAATCCTTCCTTAAAAGGAGTTTAGCAGACAGCTCATACACTGTTATATTATGATATCAGAGGAGTAGACAGGAATTTATATGACTGGTTTGATTTATGTGGCATAGCATCACCTCATTCATTCTGATGAAATAACCTCACCACTATATCATTTCTAACCAAAGGCAACCGCTGTGTGGCCAGGCTAATTCTACTTGGCATGTAAAATGTTTTTTCTGGTTTATTTTATCCAACTTATGAGAACATGCCTGCTTAAAATTAAAATAATAATAATAATAATAATAATAATAATAACAGCAACAAACAAAGAAACAAACAAACAAACAAGCTTATATTTTAATGACCTGTTCTCACACCGCCCTGGCTACGCCCCTGGATACAGGTAGTTTCCCATTCCTGAGTGAAATATTAACCTTATTTATGACCTTATGCAGCAATTACCTTCACACAAGATGAATAAAGAAATAAAACTGCAACACTTTGCCAAGACTGCTGCTATCATAATGATCAATCAATTAGGCTCAGTCATCAACTAAGGCTACACTCATAGGTGCCAACTTTTTTTTAAAGATGCTTCAGCGACATAAGCCACATCCCTAAAAATTGACCACACCCAGTTGCATGTCCAATTTTGCAATTTAAAGTACAACTAAAACAACATGCTGAACTAATATGGTTGACATTGAAATTGTCCTGTAATCACTTTCCTCACATCGCTTACAAGTTAATGAGCCTCATAAATTGTAGTAGACTCTGGCAAACAATGTTGTGATGCACTCCAGCAATAATGCTTGACGCATAATTACAAAATGGTAATAATCCTCATATGTATTTGCAATGAGGTGATACAAGGTTAAAAATAGGGACAAATTATTATCATTTATTATTGTTCAACCCATTCCTCTTCTGGGTGTCAGCTCCTTTTGTTCCTTTGGCTTCTTCTCTTTGACAGAAAAAAAGGTGGTACTTTTAATATTGGAAAGAAGCTCTTCAGAGAAGTTTGAGACCAGTTTTTCCAGGTACTCCAGGATATAAAAGATTAAAAAAATTGTTTCAAGACAGAAAAAGGGTCGATTATCAAGTAATAAATATTTTCCATGACATACTTTAATAATTTTACAATGTTATCTCATGTCGGTACTTCTGGGTTATCTCCCCCCCCCAAATATGAATTACACAAATAAGAATTCTAGGATACTGAAAAGTTTTAATATGAAGTAATACTTACATGTATTAATTAATAATACATCCAAAATGCACATTCGGTTACTCTGGTGGCCAAGGTGGCCAAAAGTCAACAATATGTCGGAGGATTGCTTCAAATGGATCTTGGTTAGCTATGCGTATTCTCCACATAAACTCGCAAAAAAATAAGTCTATTTCAGTCTAAAATTGTTTTAGCACATGAAAGCTTTCAATTGCCCATGGCATTAAAATTCATATTCAAAACAGAGAAAATGTTCAGGACAGCTGCAATGCATAATATGACATACATTTAGCTGGCAGTCTCTATAATCTATACCAGAAATTTACTAATCTTATTTTTGCTTTTGTTTTAGCTGACCAAAGTTCCTTGACAAACTTTTGTAATGTTTAAATGTCTTGGTGTAGTGATTTTTAACTTGTGGTACTGTACACAGGTCTGAGAACACTTGGAATGGTGTGTGTGTGTGGGGGGGGGGGGGGGGGTGGGAGGGGGATACATCCACAAGTTTTGCTCAAGAATGGATTGTTTACCATTTTTTAAAAAATGTTTGGAAACACCAAAGTATGTTGTTACAACTAATTAGTTATAACTAAGTGCTTAGGGTATGTAAATCCTGTGGTTATGACTAAATGGTTTTTACTGTATAGAAACCCAAAAGCTGTATATGTTACCAAAACTTTAAACTCATCTTAAGTGTTCTAAATAATTATTTTGTTTGGTATAAAACACTACTTTTTAATAAATATTATAGTAATTATTTGGAGCAGGTCTTAGTGTGGATTGCTTTTGTTCACTTTCATTTATTACATTTAAAATGGAATACTGTAATTTTGAAATTAACAAGTAATTGGGATCCAATTTTTTAAAGCAAAAAAAAGAAAGACAATTTTCCAAGGAAAGAGAAAAAGGAAGAACAGAAAAAATATTCTAAATCCAACAGAATTTGTTCAGGCCAGTGTTGAGTTATTTGGACCCAAAATAGGCCAGCCTGGCAACACTGGTTGAGTCATAACAAACACTAGTCTAACTATAATTCTTAATTTCTTTTTCATCCAGAACCACAAAAAAGGACTTACACTCTAACATGGATTTGACCTAACGTAAATGGACTATTAATATTTAAAAAATTTTAATTTATCAAACTGAGTGAAATGAAGCATAGCATAGTCTTATTAAATTTTTTACCACCCTTGTGTTTGCCACAAGTCTATTCTCCTTCTTAGTGAAGTCATATCATGTAAGAAAAGGAAGGGAGGTAAGGAAAGCCAAGACACAGAGTTTATCTAGTATTCTGTCTGGTTTCTGGGACATACAATATAACTTTTATAAGAGATCCTGCATCCGTGACAGAGGAGCTAATTCTGGCACTGTCCTGGAAGAACTGGGACAGTTGCACTGATTCTGAGGTTGCTGTACACTTGGTTGTAGTTTAGGGGAATTCACCCTTGAGTAGCCGCTCCTAAACTCCAATAAGGAATTAACCAACTAACCCAACCAATTAAACCAGCTGAACCAAATATACCAGCCAGATAATTGAACCTAGACCAGGTTCAACTATTTGGTTGGTTTATTTGGATTAGCTGGTTTAATTGGTTGGGTTAATTAAATCAAAAGGATCACTTCCCTACCAGTGGTAGGGAAGTGATCTTCTTGATTTAACTGAAACAACAAATGACAATGAACAGTAAAAGTCAATTATCAATAACTAGGCAACCCCAGTATTTTGTTTGTTGTTTATTGGTATTTTTTGTTTGTCTTTTATAAATTTTATTTTCTCATGACTTAAAAAAAAAAAAAAAAAAAAAAAAAAAAAAAAATTAGGAAGAAGTCTCAAGTCAACAGATTAAAGGAGGTTATGACCGAATACTCTGTAGTATAGTAGTAAACTTGAGTGATTCACTACATTCAGTTATCACTGGGAGAAGATCTCACTTTTGGGGATATATTGGTTAATACCACATGCCTAAAGCTTATTTCTCATACTATGTGATGACTAGGCCTTTCCCAATTATGCTAACTTTGGACCAATTATGCTATTCTCTTAAGCTTCATTTTTTTGGGATCAATTATGCTCTAAAAAGTACCAATTATGCTTTTAAAGGTACTGATTATGCTTTTAAAGGTACTGATTATGTTTCAAATTTAAGCATTTATTCCTACATATGGGTTGTCAATTTCATATGATATAAAAATATACATTTCAAAGCAGAGGCAAATTCATGTAGTGCCAAAAAAAGGAAGAAAAGTGCTATAAATAATTAGTCATCTTCCAAAGGACATCTTTGTTTTTCTTTGAACAAATTGTTGAGCATCTTTCAGCTGCAGCTGACAATGGCTGTACTAAAATCACTTGCTGCACTGGACTACCTTGGTAGCTAATCCTTATGTGTTTTGTTTTGCCACCACTGTAAACATGCCTTCAGCTTCGGATGAATACATAACTGAAACAACAAATGACAATGAATAGTAAAATTCAATTATCAATAACTAGGCAACTCCAATATTTTGTTTGTTGTTTATTGTTTTTTTGTTGTCTTTATTAAATTATTCCGAATTGACCAAGTGAAAAAGGGGAAGACTTTTAAATCTTCAATATCCATATTGGTAGGTTTAGATTCACACACCCTGGCAGGATAAAAAAAAAATTGGGCTTCCTTATGTGCATTGAGATCCTAGTAAAACTTCATTGAAAGTATGTGCTGGTTTTGCACATAATTAGCTATACAGTTGCTGATAAAGCCTTTGATTATCACCAGACAGTTTTGTGCAAATAGCAGCAGTATTGGGATAATGTACTGTAGTTTAAAAAAAGGAAAGAAAGGATATGTTCATATGTTGATAATGTTAAGGGTCCGTCTCCTACAAAATTGTATGCTGGCTTAACAAAAATATTCTCAAATCTACGGTAATAGCCACTTCCATTTGTAGGTTTGTGCTTGCTTGAGCATTTCCCACCTTGATTAATAATTTTTTCTTGAATATGTTAGCAGAGACAATCCAGTTTTTGTCTTCCAAGCTAATCTTGACTTCATATTCCAAGAAAACTTATTAAGCCATGCTTTTCTAAGTGATACAGTACAGGTGTATTCAGCTTTTCTCAACTCTCAGATATCTATTATGCTCCTAGTTACCAATTATGCTCCCAGCTACCAATTATGCTCCAAAGTTACCAATTATGCCCCCAGCTACCAATTATGCTCGAAATTAAGCTTGCATAATTGGGAAAGGCCTAGTGATGACTGTAACGTATTTTGATACGGGATAGCATAAATATGAAAAATAAATTTAGAGTTTTTATAATCCTTTGGATAGAAACATTCCATTAATTTTCTTCAAAAGAACTCAAGCATTAGAGACTACGGTTTCTGGCAAAAAGAATAATAATACTACAATTATGATAATGCCTCAATGAAACTATAATATCATATGATAGTTAGAATCTTATGAAGTCCTGTAAAGCTTAAACATTTTTATCTCTGTGCTGGGATGTGGGAAGAGTAAAGAGTGAGTGCCGCAGCCAGGAATAATTGAGGGGGAAGGTTTTCAGTGTTGTCAGGTTACGATGTCAACAGGTCGACAGAAGTTACACATTAAAGTTTGCTTTAAAAGAGCTAAAACATGGGATGGGATATATTTACATATGTATATGTACATTAAATATATATAGTGTACATAAGAAATTATGTCTTCAGCCTTGATACATCAACAGACACTTGTTCTGCTTCAAAAATTCACAAACTGTGGATAAATCCACCAACATGGCAAAATATTTGGTGTCCAATTTTATGAGCAAAAACAAAACAAAAATAGGTGACCATGCCCACTCTTTCCCAAATCATGCCAATTTTATATTTCTTACTTTTAAAATTGGTGATGGTTAGGTAATGGTGAGGTAATGGTGGCTGAAGAATATTAAATGTTGGTTCAATAAGAATAAGAATTATTTTACAATTGAACTATCCAAGTTCAATTATAGGATACTGGAATAGTAAATTAAAATGCTTTAACTAAAGAAGTTCAACACCAAGCATAAACTCGAGATTGGCCATAGGGTAAAGAGAAGCAAGCAACAACCGACTAAATGAACACAGTAAGTGAATATATAATAGTAGTCAAAGATAGATTGCCTGACAGTCCAAGAAAATGGTGAGGATCACTTGAACAAAGGAATGATGTCATACATAGGTAAGATGTGATGTATGGGTTTATGTGTGTGCACACAATAATTAACGAGTCTGACCCATTACAGTAATAACAGTTAAAGTTAGTCAATAAAATGTTGCCAAGGGACACACAGAAGAGGAGGCTTTTCTTGCAAATAGATATATACACATATATAATGTGATTAAGATTCAGATCCATACCATAAAGACTGCACATTGAAGCAAAAGTGCTCAGGAAACAGCTGCAGTACCAAACCATAGCAGCCTGGACAAACCCTTTCAAACAGTGTAGAATATTGAATAGTAAGTGTACACTTACTGCTCTATGGAGTTGCTGCAAGTGCCAGCAGCTCAATATTATTATTACTCTGAATTAAGATACACTTATCTTTAACAGAACACTTGGCTACATAATTATTTGATAATGAACCAACTGATATGGAATTTTTATTTTTATGAATAATCCACACTTATTACAGTTATGTGTCTCCAGAAAACTGGGAAAAGAAAACAGACAGACAGACAGATAGACATACAGACCTTCCAGATGAATTTTTAGTACAAATAATTTATTGGACGTTAGGAACCATCTATATCTTCACCCCTACCTCCCCTCCCCCCCAATTAATAATAATAAAATGGGAGAAAAAAAGAAGGAATCACCATCATCCATTGTATTGCATGCATAAAATAGTAAATTATTGGTGTAACAGAATTGAATTTGTAATGATTATATATTCTGTAGCCTACACGGAACAGTCCTGTTACATTATATTTCACAAATCAATTCAATATTTGTATAAGTTAAAAAGTAAAATTTCTCCTTTTTTTCACTATCACAAAAGTTTCACCTGCAGCCAACTGACTACCATGACATAAATAATGTCTATCAGTGTCTCTTCTCCCTTCTCTGTGTACAGTATAAGATCCTGGAGAGACCGATCCACACAAGAATAGAACCAACTGTCAATGCCAAGCTGGCTTCCTCTGTGGTAGATCACCATATACCAAGTAACTCTACTCCCTCAAGACATTGAAGACAGCTTTCAGGCCAATGAGAAAGCTGGAGCAGTGCTCAAGACTGTGTGGCACCAAGGATTACACCTGAAGCTCCTGGGTTGATCCCAGATAAGTGGATGGTAAAGTTCATCATGAAGATGATAACCAACCACAGTTTCGTCCTTAAGACCAACAATAGTCAGCAGAGAAGGGTAGGAAGGATAAACAATGGAATACCCCATTTAACATTTATATCCAATAGAAAAGTATGTTCTAGCTTAGCACCCATTCTATGGACAGGGAAAACAAAGACCTCTTAATATAATTGTAGATCTGTTGTTTGCTATCTCATCCCAGAGGGTTGGCCCAGTTTTGTTAACCTATATGTTTACTAAATGTTGATCCTGAGATGCAAGCGTGCATGGCTCACCTAAACTAAATTGGTGATCTGAAGCACACAAAAGAAAATGTGTGGGAGTCATTTTAGACTGAATTTCACCTACTATCCCAATGGTATAAATGTCCCAAGCAAAAACTTCTATAATGATTGATTTAAGAGGAAGGAAAGTGTGAACATGAACCCCTACAATAAAAAAGGAAGAAGGCATTACCATATTCCATTTGACTAGAACTTGATGTGCTATATTGAAGAAGGAAAAAATTTTTTTTAATTGCTATGCCTCCAACACCATATCTCTGACCTTGGATCATCCCACACAATCACTAACTCGGGAGCACAATAGAGGTTTACAAAGTAGCTCATAGTTAAACTCTGGTGAAGGAATACTAAACCAAAATATAGGCACATGATCTGCTGCCATCTTCCTATGTTGTGAGAGTCAGAGCAAGTTTGTTTTATCTCATAGAATAATAACAAATGGTCATTTAAATTATTGTAGCACATGATATTACTTGATGGTCATGGTTATATTATTGTGACTTCATGTTATATATAGAAGAAATAAATTCGATTGTCAAAGTGGAGGGCAATTTTTAACTATACTAACTATATACTAACGTGGTGTACTCACCAATGTTTAATCGAACATAGTTGAAAGCATTTATATTCTTTTTAAAAAAGAAAATGCTACATTTCATCTTTCTGCAATTAGCAATGGATTGTTACTAAGTTGACGTCATAATTCTTATTTACATCTCCCTTTTTCATGCCTTCTATTGAGCCTAACTTGATATCTCCACAGTTACCATATGACATTTTTGCTACATAAAATAAATGAGCAGTCCATTCATTTTGGCACTCTTATCTGCACCACAATAAACCAATTTGTCCCTACAGGAAGTGTTAATTACTTAATGCAGTTTGCATGGCTTTCTTCTCTGTTTCACTGTTCAGTCTGTCCCCGTCATTGGCACTTCTCTACTGAAGAGCATTTGGTACTCATTGACAGCTCCCACTCAATTAACTCTCCTCTATTGACTGTGTTTCTGTTTCTCTCCTTCACTGACTATGCAGCCAATTCTCTCTCTTCTGGTTACATTTTTTGTTTTCAATTGTTGTCCTGGTGACCATGCATCTAGTTAGTTACCCTTCTTTAATTACTATACATGCCAAAAATTCTCAAATTTGGAAGTATATGAATCAAAAGTATGTGAAACTGAAAATATGTGGAGCTGAAAGGATGTGAACAAGAAAGGGTGATGAAACTGAAGGTATATGAACCAAATGTACATGAATATATGTGAACCAGAAGTGTGCAAGATGAAACAATAGGAATAAAACAAAGAATCACGAACTCTAACAAATTAGCACAAAATAGAACAGTAAAAAAAAACAAAAAAACAATGAGAACAAACCATCAGTTATTCTGATTCTGCATTTTTACCTCCTGTTTTGTGCTATAGGAATGATCCAAGTGCTCATCTTTGAGAAGAATTAAAAAAAAAACAAACAAACAACAACAAAGAAACAAATAAATAGTTAGATAATAAAAATAATTAAAATTTAAAAAAATTAAAAAAATTAATTAATTTATTTTTATGAGAGAGGTTTTCTGGTGTAAAGCACAAACCCAATCATTATCAAAACAAACTTTAAACAAATTTACTACTCTGGAATATGTAGATGGCCAGGATTCATGAGTTTTGTAGTAATCCTGCTGTGACCCATTCCAGCAATATGCTTCATATTAGATTTAGCTGCAATAAAATCACAAAAGAAGCTATGACCATTGGATATCAGTAGTGGTGCTGCTGATTATTCATGCTAGCAGGCCTCCAGCAGCTGACACTTACTAGGCCACACCATAATGGAGTAAAGGATTTGCATTTAACTATTTCTCCAGTTTTAGTTCAGAGAGACTGTACTACAAATGAGAAAAAAAATAATATACTGTTGTTGTTTTTTTGTAGTTCAATCAAGTGAATGAAATTACAATATTTCATAACAAACACAATTGGCAATGTTAGTGCATAAGTTATCCTCATAGTATGAGTCAAGTACCATGATTTTTAAGTTTCTCATTTTCCTCATTTGTGAGGCATTCTTGAGCAGAGACATAATAGCAAACCAGAAACATTATATTTGGATCCTTTTTTCTTTTTTTTGTGCTTGAGACAACCACAGGGAGGAGGTGCCATCAGGTAACCCATCCTAACACCAACCTTTTCACCCAAGGTTCATATCTGCCAAGTTTCATACAAATTCTTTTAACTAGTTGGCCAGCCATAGGTAAGATATATACACATCTAACTCCATAATGGTAAGTTGGATTCTCTCTATATCTATTCCTTGAGAACATTACATATAATAAATCTGATAGTTTTTAATTAGTTTGAACTTAATGGTACCATTTATCCTGTCTGATAATTGAAAAAGCAAAAAAAAAAAAAAAAAGAGAAAGAGATTCACATAGTTTACTTGTGAATGCATCCTGGTTGACCACATGAATAGTTATTCCTGTTAAATTCATCCAGAATAGACTGATCTATTGACAGTTATCTAAATACCCAAAGGATCTGGTAGAATTTGATAATTAATCACAGGGAATAATTAAATCACAAACATATTAGAATACTTTCATACTGAATATACAATGTACACAGCTAGAAATGGCTTTTAAAAAAAAATTTAAAAAAAAGCCTATTCTTCTCCAACCTCTGGTGATTCTAAGGTCAACACCATTTATCTAACCATTCCTAGAAATTTATGAAAGTCTTAATGAAATTGTTCATATTGTTTGGGAGTTCCTAAATGTTTATTCTGAATGGACAGTAAAGTTAGATGACTGTTTACAGATTAAAATTATCTTTAAAAAAAAATAATAACAAAAAAAAAAAAAAACCCATCAACATACAAAAACTATTTCACTTTATATTCTCCAGGAAACAACAACCTCCCTAAAGAGGACTAATAGATGACCTCAATGTGTCAGTTATCCAGATATTTCATAGCTGATTAAATATTTAAAGAACGGATACTAGCAAATTGGTTTAAGGAGTTCTCCAACTGTTATTATAAAAGGATGTATGTGAGCATAATTATGCCACTCAATTTTAATGACATCTGAACTGGTGAGCTTCTCAGCCAGGGAGAATGTGTCTTTGATATTTCATATTTCTTTCCAGAGATATTGAAGATCTATAGTAGTGTCCATCCCCGACTCACTGCCAATTAAATCAAATATATGACTTAAAGACAACATCTTCCAAAAACCACTCCTCTCCTCAGAAAGTAATTTATACTATATGCTGTCTTTTTTCCTCTATCTCTCATAATTCTCATTCTGTCCCTCATCTTCTCCATTGTCCTTCTTCCTCCACTTTTCTCAATCATCTCCTTCCTTTCCTACCATTCTTACTGGTAGTGTAGTGTGTCTTAGTTATAGATTTTTTAAAATTATTATTTTAAAAAGTTTATTTTAATTTAATAATCATTTACCTTTCTCTTTTACCTCCGCATTTTCTAGTGATAATTATTTGTAATATTCTTATTTCCTCCATTTTGCTTTTCTACTTAGTATAGTTTTAGGTATCAATTGATCAATATTATTATCCTCCCTAACTCTTTCAATCATTTGGCAAGTTGGAATAAGTAAATTTGTACTATGAAACCTCATCCAAGTAACGGAAGAATATTCATGACTTATTTCTGTATTTGAATGGGGTTATTATTTTTTTTTTTAATCTTATTTGTCTTATTTTTAAAACATATTGGCATCACATTTAAGAGCCCAAATGAATAAAGAGCACAGAATGAGTGATTTCTTATGCAGCTGCTGTTCAGCCAAAGTTTACAAGCCCCTAATTTAATCCACTTTTGACTACACCCCTTCCTCCTACTTGTGCTAGCATCCCTTGACCTCTAAAATCCAGGAAAACAACAGCCCATCTGATGGACTCACCACTTGATTCATTAGGGTCCACAGTATATGTATGATATTATGAAGTGGAAATGCATTAGAGGTGGTAAGTGGGAGATCATAGTGACTTCATAATGATTTAACATTGACTTAATAATGACTTATGTTGACTTAATCTGACTCAATTTGACCTTTTTTTTGCTGCCATAATCAAACTTAGGAACACTCTATGAACTTGATAAACCTCAATGGTACTTATTAAAGATTTGGGATGTCTAGGAATCTTCAGTAGTCAATGAATGGTTCAATGTAAGGGATTACTATTATTATCTTGTTTTTAGCACAGTTAACACATCAGGGGAGGATGTGGCTCAAGCATGGCTGTAGCTCAAGTGGGGACAAACCATAGATGTGATATTTTGGTTAGTATATATAGGATGTTGACTTCATAATGACTTAATGTTGACTTCCAAATCAACTGAATTTCCACTTGGGGTGACCAGCCAACAACAACAAATTAACTTTGGGGAAGGAACCTTTCTTTAGTTATGTTGCTTATATAGTTGCACGACATCTGTAGAAGCTGTCTGCAATTTGGATAATCCATTGTTGAGTTATGGTGGATTTGAGTAAAATGAGCTATGGAGGCCATGTTGATCTTCCAAAGTAAAAAATGATTTCTCGTTAATGTGGATTTTCAGTCTAGAAACATTATTATCTTTGTGAAAATTTTATGAACTATATTATATCATACATCATTTTCTTCTTTCGTATGAGAATTTCTTCTCTATTTGTTGACTTTAGTCTGACTAGGTGTCAGTTGTCCAGGGCTCACTACGAGGAGGTAGTCAACACGAGCTGGGTGGACTGGTGTGGGAAGATGTTGAAGGACAGGAAAATTTCCTGTCAGTGCTGGGTTTGAACTCACAGCCCATGGGTTGTTAGTCCAAGAGCATACATCATTCTAAAGCCCAGTCTATACACTACAATTAAGTGTAAATAGAGTGCAGATAAGTGGTTGAGTTTTTCCAGGTGTTTGAGAGTATAGAAAAAAAAATTTATTAAAAAAAAAAAAAGAAGAAAAAAAAAATTGTGTTTTGTGGTTAACCAAAACACTTGAATAATCTCTTAGTCAACAAAGCCCACTCTTACAGTTAGTAATGACCTCAGAGTAGTGGCTAGTGTTCTCATGGAAGACTTGAGATCTTTTTGGTGGGACAGTCAAACATGTCATCAAGCACATTATAGGAAAAAATTTTTGAACTAAGCTTTCATTTGGCAATAAACTTATGGGTAGGGGATGAACTACAGCAGAATTAGGGTACAGAGTAGATACATCATGAATAATTTATGAGTTTTGGGTGCCTTTCCTAATTCTGTGATCAGGATAGGAGGGGGAGGGGAGGGGGGGTGGGTGGATAAAATGAGGAAAAATCTGGTTTAAGCTAAAGCCAACAAGATAATTGGAGAGTCCATACTCATTCTTCAAGTACACATCTGTGTCCTGCCAGATTTACCACTCTTCTTTGAAATATTTGATAAAAATGTTTTATTGAATTTTTTCATAAATACCAAAAATACTTATAGCAATTTATATTAATATTTAATCCCATTTCATGGAACTGTAACTGGACATATTGGCACAAGGTTGTCACTACAGGTGGAAATAGACTTCTCACAGAACAAACTCTAGAACTAGCTATAAAGAGATGATTATATACTAGGATATCTGCTTCAAGCAGGTTAGTTCTTCAGGCACAGGAAAGGAGGAAGAGAACTGTAGAAAATGTTTGCATGGGAAATAATCATTTTCACTAGTGGGGTTGCATGAGATGTCCACTTCTGTGATGTAGATAGGTGCATCAAAATGGTGAGATTGAGCAAGTGTACACAGGAAATTGTGTTGCTCAAGTGTGTTGTGAACATCATCATGTGGTTCTTTGATAATCAACTTGAGGTAAAAGACAGGATGATGAGCTGTCAACTACATACTATTTCAATTAATTAATGCTGACTTGACCTCACACAGGGAAGGGTCAGGGACAGCTGAAGTTTAGAGTTCTTCATATGCTATCCATTACCTATTCCTGGTAGAGCAACTTTTATTGATCGGAGCTTATCCTGGATACTAATGGCTAGTTTTCGGTATCTCACCTCCTCCCACCTTCAAGGCTTCAATAAGTACAAGGTATGGAAAGAATTGCTTAGCTAGGTAGCTTGCTGTATAAATATTTTGTGGCATTATTTTTTCTAAAAATCTACAGTACTGCGCTAAGGAAACCTCGCCTATAGCTGTGTACATTATCTTGCCGTTATGGGACAAGCTCGTCAAGGTTAGTGGATACATGTTGCCAGCAGTGATGTTGCTAGCAGTGATGTTGCTGAGTTTAGAAATAGCTGGTAGACCAAATGGAATCATTTATGGCAGGGTGTGTTATGTGGTCATACAAGACTTGCCATATTATCCCAGCTATATTAGAAGCTCTGATATGCAGTAGACCCCTGAACAAGCCTTGTCTGATGGGGTCCCTCCCTCCCTCTGTTGTGGGACAGTACAACATGTGCGCCCTCCTTGCAACCAAAATAGGTGATCTTGAGATCTCGAGTTTACCAGTCACCAAAAAATGGGCACTTTTGAACACCCACGCCCAATTGAGCCCTAACTGAACACATTCATGCTATGCTCAAGTCTTACTCCCTTCAGTAGGCTATGGCTATATCTGAAGAATATTTCTTTAAAGAAAGCCATATAGCCCTAGCCAACCCTGGCCCTAGCCCTAGGGGCGCGTGAATAATATGCTAGCCCATGCGCTTAATTGGACGTGGGTGTTCAGAAGTGCCTGTGCTTTTTGATGTGATGACCCAAACCAATAGGGACCGGTAAACTCAAGTATCACCCAAAAATACTCGAAGACAATTCAGTGTGTGTTATTTTAAAGGCATCCTTTGATGAAACTGAACTTGCTGGAATATGAATTATTGGTTAAGTATGATTTCAATTAATGGCCAAGATTGGAAGACTGTCTATCCAATGATGACAGAACTCCGGTACACCTGACCATGTTTCATTCCAGAATCAGGAAGCTTTAGAGTAGGAATTAGGTGCTCTGAGAAATAATTGTGCTCCTTTTATTCCTGTGCTTTTGCTCTTGATCTAAGAGTATTCATTAATTACTTTTATGTATGGAGTATGAGAATAAAAAATAAATAAATTCAAGCATAAAACTTTTTTTTTTTTTTTGCACAAAATAATTTGGTGAAATTCAGGATCAGGTATAAATAAGTCTCTCCAGTTGGCGTAGGTCACATGCAAAACTGAAATTACAACAGGAAATTAAAAATTTTTAAGAAAGAATTTTTTTTTTTTTAATTTTTTTAAAGGTCTTAAACTATTAATTAATAAAAGAATAGCAAAATATTAAGAAAAGAAAAGAAACACAATACACACAAAATAAACGAAACAAAAGCAAATCGAGGAATTGCACATCCTAGGATACCAGGGAATGCTAGTGTTATATTTAAAGCAATAGTGTTTCTAATCTTGCCTCAGCCTGCCCTAGTATATCAGGGGTGTGTGAATACTGTACTGGTGATCAAAAGTAAAAATATTTAAACCTGTCTTTTGATTTTAGTCTTATTCCTGTCACTAATTTCATTTTTGTGAATGCCTTTAAAGACCCATTACCAAATCCATACTTTGATGATTATGACCGAAGACACTTTAACTATCAAAATAATTTTTTTAAATTTTAAATGCAGCAGAGAGCAGTAGAGAGAGGGGGCGGGGCAGGGCAGGGGGATAAGGTCTGAAGCAAGTGAAATTGTCCGAGAAATGGCAGAATAAATGGACGGGACAAGATGAAGGGAGCAGAGAGTTCATACCAACAGAGGCACAGAAAGGACTGAAAACAGCGATTGGCAGAGAGAAGAGGTCTGAACCTATACAGAATGCAAGGGATGAGAGTAGAGCAGCAACTACTGCAGAGTTGAGAGCAGTGAGGGCTGAGTGGGTGCAGAGTGAAGGAGGTGACGTTAGAGCAGCAAACACAAGACCATTTCAAGCATGGTAAAGGGTTCACAGAGGAGCCGTTTTAAAAATGGTGAAGGGTGACCAGAAGTAATCACCCTAATTTGTGTCACTGTTCCTCTGCTGTATAATTGGTTACTGCCATGTGTGAGCAGAGCACATATACTTCCATGTAATGCTCCATGTAGTGCTCCATGTAGTGCTCCATGTAGTGCTCCATGTAAACCTCACTAGACTGGGGGAAACGGACTGCAAATAATATACACTCTTTTCCCACATACATAATTGCATGGCTGGCCTGGCCCACTTAACTGTGTTGCCACGATCAAGTGAACTCTACTGTGGCATTGCCTGTCATTTACCTTCACCACCAACTCCTCTGATGGTGGGTAATATGCAATACTAACAAGGATGGAGGATGGTTCATCAGCCGTGTACTTTAAAAAAAAATTTTTTTTCTGTCTGTCTTTCTGTTAGTCTGTAGCGGTCTCCAACATGATATCTGTGACTTTCTGAGTTGAAAGCGGGTCTTGGATAGTATAGAGTTATATCAGTTCATTGTTTCTGATTATGATCTGGTATATTAAGAAAAGGCTATTAAGGAAGATTTTATTTGACAGCTGTTCTTTATGTGCTAACCTATTTGCTCAAAGCTTGTATCTCCTGTGGCTTCTGGAGTGCATGAAAATTATGACTATATTGATTGTCAGAGATCCATGTAAAGTGAGGACACGTGCTTGTGTGTGTGTGTGTGTGTGTGTGTGTGTGTGTGTGTGTGTGTGTGTGTGTGTGTGTGTGTGTGTGTGTGTGTGTGTGTGTGTGTGTGTGTGTGCGTGTGTGTGCGTGCGCGCGCGTGTGTGTGCACACACACACGCACACACACACGCACACACCTGACATAGTCAGGGTGCCTGTGCACTAAGCAGGCACTATGAGCCAGTGCAAGCAAACTCCTGGAGCTGGGCTAGGAAATCGCAGGAGGACTGACTAAAACCCTCAGCTTATGGGTGTGGGCACCCGAAGTCCCACCTGGATCCTTAGCTGATTGACAAGCAATGGACAGTGAATTGGCACCCCAGAAAATTCCAGGTCCCTATCACAGCTGGGTGGACTGATGTGGGAAGATGTTGAAGGACAGGAACGTTTTCCTGTCAGTGCATAACTACTCAGCTGCTCGACACCACATTCTTTCATTTCTATTGCTAGCTATTCTGAAAATCAAAGTCTTCCATACTAGTATTGATTTCACCTTTAGACCCATGATGTTGAACTGCCATAGATTTGATTATTTCTCAGTATTCATGCAATAAAATACTTTCTCAAGAGGAAGTGCCTAAAATAGTGAAAGTAAAGTTTAATGATCAGTGACCTAGTGATTTATACAATAGGCATTTTACAGGCAGTCAGCATTACCATAGCAGTTCCATTGACCTGTCTCTCATTCTTTGATCATTTGTTACGTAAGACAATGAAATCATGCCTCACTCCTCTCATGCCCTGTGCACTTCCTGGAGTGATACAATGCACACACTGGAGAGTTCACTGCACACACATTCACTTATTCTGGCCCAGTGAGATCAGTGATGTGCATGTAACCACAGTGAGTGAGTGAGTGAGTGAGTGAGTGAGTGAGTGAGTGAGTGAGTGAGTGAGTGAGTGAGTGAGTGAGTGAGTGAGTGAGTGAGTGAGTGAGTGAGTGAGTGAGTGAGTGAGTGAGTGAGTGAGTGAGTGAGTGAGTGAGTGAGTGAGTGAGTGAGTGAGTGAGTGAGTGAGTGAGTGAGTGAGTGAGTGAGTGAGTGAGTGAGTGTGCCCTTCTCTGTATAAAGTAATGTATGGTATTTCTCACATTTGAATCCCTTGGAGTTATTACATATATTAGTGGGCCTGT
This sequence comes from Lycopodina hypogea, assembly GCA_963969325.1. NCBI lineage: Eukaryota > Metazoa > Porifera > Demospongiae > Poecilosclerida > Cladorhizidae > Lycopodina > Lycopodina hypogea. Next base: position 7,587,817 of record OZ017781.1, read on the forward strand.
TGCAGCTTTGCTGCATGGTATTGGTGCAGCCAAGTAGTGAAGTGATATAAGTAACTAAAGACAGATTTGCTAGTAGCAGCTTGAATGAAGTATATTGGTATTGGCATTCATACTTTTACACCGTTTGTTGGCCAAACCACACCCATAACCACAATCACGGGAATGTAGTAACATTCATGGTCACATGAAGTCCACATGCCAAATTTCAGCCCGATTCATTGGTCTCCTAATTAGCTTTTGGCATCCAAATTACTTGTGTGGGTGTAGCTATGATAAAACCACACACATGTAGTCAATAATTAAAGCTTATCTGGATACTTGGAGACCACATACCAAATTTCAGCCTTATTCGTCCAGCGGTTTGGCAGTGAAATCAACTCACGCATACACACACAGATCTCCTAACGCTGCACTGAATAAGCTTGAGTTTCTGCACTATATTGATAATTTCATGTGATATGTATGAGATATTAAATTGGTTTGGGGCAGGTTCCAATAAGTGTTTTGTAACAGTGACCACATGAATGTGTTCTAATAGTGTTGATTGATATTGCATTCAGCTTGTTCCCATGTGGGTGGCTCCGAACATGCTCACGCTGATGGGCTGGCTCTTGGCCATGACCAACTTCTGCCTGTTGTCCTATTGGGACTGGGACTACAACACCAGCACCAGCGATCACATCCTCAACAGGACACCCATCCCTTCTTCAGTGTGGATCTTCTGCGGCATCTCTCACTTCCTGTCGTACTTCCTGGATGGCATTGACGGTAAACAAGCTCGCAGGACGTCCAGCAGTTCTCCACTAGGTAAAGGGTGGTTATTTTTGTACACTCCACATCAAAAAATGCAATTTTGTGAATAACACAGCATGTATGTAATACTGTCATTCTGTATGTATACGATATATAATATAGGATATCAGTGTACTGTTGAAGTGCAGTGCATACGAGTATAATGCTAACGAGGTGAGTGGCCATGTTGTTCAGGCTATGAGGGTTGGGCTGTGTGGTGGGCGTGTCTCCAATTAGTTGGGAAGTGTTTCCAATGGGAAGTTGTTTTCTCAACCAGGGAGTAGGAAAACTTGATTATTTACCAAACTTTTTTCTCTCAATATCTTCTTAATTTTCTGTACATCTCATATTTGGTATGATCTACCTCCCCTGCATGGTCAGTGGTGCAGCCAAGTAGGCACAGCAGGTGGTGTGAGAAACTAAAGCAAGATTTACTGGTAGTAGCTTAAATGGAGCACATGGATGCTGGCATTTATATCTACTGGCGTAAAACCCACCCTACTGGCCCACTGGCCTCCTGTACTCCTGTGTTTACAAACTTGTTAGGTTTAATTAATGTTTTAAATAGGGAGGGGGGGAGGAGGTTTGTGGGGCAATTCTAAAGTACATATTATGAATGCACCTCTAGTAATTAGTGTCGTTTTAAACTCACTCATGTTATAATGCTCTGTTGTTATTCGTAGGATGAGGAATTGTAAGGCAATGCTCCATTCCTGAAATAAATGAGTGCTCCTTTACTAAATTAGTGACCTTTTGAACTTCTCTGTGTGTGTGATCAGATTGCTATTGGTTTATAAAGAACTTTCTCTAGTAATGTATTTTGAATGGGACCTGATTACTACTTCATATTACAACTTGTGTACTCATGAATAGGCAAGTTTATTTAGTTGTCCTAGCCTTAGCCAAATTTTCTCTAAGCCTGGGTTCAGTGGGTCCGTGAGCAACCCCTGAAAATTTCAGAACAATTGATGCAGGTATGTGGATGGAAATGCATTGCACACTGTCAGACAGACAGACAGACTGACACTATATGAATTATAAGGTATTTGTTTGACCAACCACACCCATGGGAGGTTAATAACACTCATGGGCACATGGAGACCACATGCTAATTTCAACCCAATTATTCCAGCGGAGCAAGTGCATGCAGTCTTCATGTGACAAGAGTGCCATTATCTTCCTGTGGGTGAGTCTATGGCTGTGCTTTAGGCATTCAATTAAATCTTGTTCCGTAATTGACCCATGTGGCTGTCTCCATCAATATTTTGCAGGTGTGGCTAACCACGCCCATAGTAGGATACTGACACTCCCAAGGTCACATGGAGACTGCATGACAAATTTCAGCCTGATTGTTTATTTGCAGTGAAAACAACTGTATGGGTGTAGCTATGGCCAAACCACACCCATAGGTGGTTAATAACGCACTCCTGGTCACATGGTGACTGCATGCCAAATTTTAGTCTAATTATTTCTTGGCAGTCAAGACAGCTTCCTATGGGTGTGGCTATGACCAAACCACGCCCTTTATTTTATCCACACATGGTTAATTTTGTTCATCTGGTTAATATCGCTCACCTGGTTACTTGGAGGCTGCACGCCAAATTTCAGTCTGATTGGTCTGCTAATTAGTTTTTTTATACACAAAACAACTTCCTGTGGGTGTGGCTAAGACAAAAACCAGGCCCATTATCATACCCACATGCCAAATTTCAGGCTGATTAGTCCCCTGATTAGCTCTTGGCAGTCAGAACAACTTCCTGTGGGTGTTGCCATGACAAAACTACACCCTTTGTCACACCTATTTACTGGTGGTTACTAACTCACCTGTTACTTGGAAACCACATGCCAAAGTTCTTGTTTCTCTAGAGAGACCCTTTATCAAATTGCTGCACTGGTAAGGGTCTGGGGAACTGCCACAGGTGGTTTAGTTGTGATAATCCCAGAATACTGGCCTTAGGAATGCAATTGCATGTTCACATGCGGCCAGCAAGTGTGTGGGTCCTCATACCTGCAGTCACACTCTCACTGCATAGATATATTTGTGTGCTGGAAGAATGGCGGCTGTAACGCACTGCTGTTTGTGCTCTCTGCTGTTTGTGCTCTCTGCCATTGTCAGAGACAGAGAATGTTGTACAGCAGGCCAGCAATCAGAGCTATCTCCGAGTGTTGATCAACAGGAGGGGGGGGGGGGGGGGGGGAAGAAATATTTTGTAATTTGTGTGAGACATTTGAAAGAGAAACGATACACAGGAAATTCAATGGAAGATAATTACTACTTCAATTTTGGGAGTGTGTCCCTAAACTTTCCCTTTCAGGGGACCTTCGGGGGTTCAAGGCGGGAATCACGGGGGGGCGGTTACATTTCTTGCCATTTTTGCATGCTTAAAAATAACCCAACAACAACCATACATGGTCAATTGGAGGAAAGGTGATTGCTACTCCTCCAGTTGTGGGAGCAGCATCCCCAGCTTTGTGATTACTCCTGCATGAAGGAAACTCACACATGCATTAAATAATCTTATTGAGTGTCTTTCTGTTTGTTTGCTCACCATACTCTGGGGCTATACTGTGTTACTCTCGTTGTTGGTGGAAGGTCAACACATCACCTCTGCTTAATAAAATTTGAATTTTTAACATCTGGTGGTGGCAGAGTTGGCATAGAATGAGAGTTCATCTTCTGAATCTTTAGGTGTGCTTGTCAGTATATCAGTCTTCACGACAATGCATCTGTTGTGGCAAGTGTCAATCAGGAGACCATGGTAGTGATAGAAGTCTGCGCTATTGCTTCACTAGCATTCATGTGGCTGACATGTGCCTGTTGTGTCTGGTGTTGAGCCTAAGATCTAGTGTGAGGCAGTGACGTCAGAAAGTGGATATTGAGGTTCAATTGACAGCAGTTAGAGGCAAACCTTCCATCCTTGATTGTTGCACATGTGGTAAAACTGGGGAAAAGTTTTACCACATGTGTGTCAATCAAGGATGGAAGGTTTGCCTCTCACTGGTGGAGATATGGAGGTGAGGGGTTTCCCTTGTTGTGTCTATCTGTAGCTGAACAGACCAAACACTTCCTCTGTGTCATGGTCAGTGGGGTTATCAAAACTGGATATGTGTGCGTACATATATGCCGCACTTTCTTGATTAGACCATATGCAGACTAATAGTTTTTTTAAGCGAAAAACATATTACAATTTGATGGTGGGAAGTTATCAAGGTGGGAAACTGTCAAGGTGGGAAATTGTTGAGGGTGGGAAGCTACAAGGCCGCATTCTATTTTATTGGCTGTTGGGCAGTAAAAAAATAATTGATGTACTTGAAAGCATCCTCAGAGATGCAAGTCAATCACTCCCATCAACACCTTTCATTGGCACAACAGTATACTGACTGTAGACACATTTCCCTCCACAATCATCTGAATTATGTGCTGTGGCTAGTTAGCTGTACTCTGCTATAGGCTTAATGGTAGGTATTAATTGTCAGCACTGTTATTCAGCTTGATGGTGTGTGACCTATTCCAAGGCATGACCTATTTTACTAATAGAGGAGCTTTGTAGAAGTCCATTCTAGGGTGTGGAGTGATTAAAGGCACAAAGAAATCAAGAAAACTAGATGTGTGTCAAATGAAATTATTTTATTGTTATTTAAAAGGGGTTAAATAATCTTTTTTGGTGTTGGATCCAGTACAATAACAAATAGTTCATCTGTAGAACCTAGCTAGTTGAAATATCATGAGTGAAACTTTCTAGAGTGTACAAAATTGACTTTGGCATTACAAATATATCTATAAGTACTTGTGGCCACCTCAAATCAAATCTTGGCAGGACTTCTTATCTCTCATACACCATGGTTTGGCCTGCACACACACACACACACACACACACACACACACACACACACACACACACACACACACACACACACACACACACACACACACACACACACACACACACACACACACACACACACACACAAGGCAGAACCAAAATGAACTATTACTACAGTGGCTTGTAAGTAGAACACTTGTAAGAATAAGTATCTTCTTTGCCAGCGTGAATGTGGCACTACTGCATCATGACACTGATTGTGATCAACTCTCTAGAAAGAGGTAGTCATCCCTAGGTCAACGAATAATGGCAAAAATTTTCCAAACCTGCAAAGGATGTGAGTGCCTGCAACTGCAGTAGAACGCATAGTTCAGCAGAACTAGTAAAATGTTGTGGCCCAGTGAACTTATATTATTTTGTATATGTAAGCAATCAAGCCATAATGAGCTTAGGAATTTGAATGTGCTGTATTCTGCATGATGGGAGTCTATTACTGATGGATAGTATTCATCATGGATCTGAGAATGCTGTTGGGAAGCAGGCTAGCAAGGATTCAACTGAATGTGACAGCACAGACAAGCGTCCTAGAATTGGTATAGTCAGTGATTGATTGCTCAGTTAGTATGCTTTACATGAGACTCTGCAAGTGAGCCATCCACTTCTACATCAACAACAAACAGGAGCTGACCTAGTTCATACAAACTTGTCTTACATGTCTCAAAAGAAAGCTCATTGGTGGCTTATGCATGACGATTAGCCTGGTGTATTTATTGTTCTGTGTGTGGTAAGTGGAGGGATGAAATAGTAATATCAAAGGGAAATTGTCTGCTTTTGTGGATCAAGGCTCCTTCCAAGACTTGAACAAGGGTACTTAAAACTTATGTGAGTATGAAATGTCTCAAGTCACTAAACTCACATTATCATACACTCATCTGTAATTTATGCTAATACCACAGTAAGGCTGTTTTGAGAACACACATTGATACCCCCCCCCCCCCCTTCCAAAATATCCTAGGTAAACTCTGCCAAGTTTTAGGCTTGTGGCTTGTAGTTCCATGATTTTTTTCTGGCCAAAATCATTTTGGGCTTTTTTTCAGCCTTATGGGCCGAGTTTTAATCTGATCTTCATCAAAATCGCTCCACACCACCCCCCCAGTGATCCACACCACCCACTGAAAATTTAAGCCTGGTAGGCCCAAGATTCTGGGAGGAGATAGCGAATATACGTCAAACAAACTGACAGACAAATTACATATTGTTGTAAGATGACATCACTGTCTGGCACATTCAGGTCATCCCCACTTTCCAGGACAACAGTGAGGATGGTGGTCGTGTGTGTGTGTGTGTGTGTGTTCATGTCTGAGTGCTGGTGATTTACAATATAGATAGCCTCAGACATTGGCAATCAGGTGGTTCAATTGTAGTGACATTGCCCATAGATGGAATAGTTTAGCTGTAAATTATATTTGGCTGATTGGTGGCATGAGCAGAATATCTTGGTGAGAAGATTTAAGATGAAAATTCAATTTTTAGTGAAATCTATGGAAGTTAACATTATAGTTCCTAAAATTTTACTTGTTTTCTGTAAATGACAACAGCATTTTTGATAATAATTTCAAGAATATAAGGTTTGAAGAGACTCTTTATCCTCTAATAGAGTAAGTCCTATATCCTTTGATAGAAAAGACCCTTAATTCTCTGATAGAGAAGACCCTATGTATGAGGTGCTGATGGTGTGTGCAGCCAGCAATAAGTGTATATCGATTACTCTTATTTCTCTGTGCAGGAGAGCTGTTTGACCACGGCTGTGACAGCTGGCTGGCCATAGTTCTCCCTCTCTGCCTCATCTCTGCCCTGGGGCGAGGATCGGAGTGGGGTGGCAGGGCTGGTGATGCTGTCCTGCCCTGCATGTGCATGCTGGCAGGTTTCTATTACAGTCACTGGGAGAAGTACATCACTGGCTGTCTCTACTTACCATGGATCTATGACGTCATACAGATTGTGAGTTTGAGGCCATAGTGGAGAACTAGTAGCAACTATCAGCATATACCCGGCGTTGCCCGGGACATGATGGCATGTCCACAGGAAAAAGTGTTGCCTAGTGTTACCCAACCCATTTCTTTACCAGATTCGAGTTGTGTTTGCATGCATCTAAGTCTCTAGGTCCATGAATTTGACTGTCTATAGCCCTAATCCAATAAATAACAAAGATACTGTGTGTGTGTGTGTGTGTGTTGAGTTGGGTTGGGTGGGTGCGTGCGTGCGTGCATGTTTTCTATTTAACCAACCAGTTTTCAAATAATTTTTGCAAAATATTTGAGCCCTACCAGAATTCAAATGAAAAAAAAAAAGTGAAAAAAGAAGAGAAGGAAGGAAATAAAGATGGAAAGGGAATGGGTTGTAAAAGAAGGAAAGAAAGAAATGGGGGGGGAAAGAAATTGGAAAAAAATCAGCCAAGTTTATGTTTGAACCACTGACTTTCAGCTTGAGTGACTTATACTTTACCACTGGGCCACATTTCTTAATTCCTATTTTTAATAGAAATTTCAAATTTCTCTTCCTCCCACCAGGGGTGACAGTTTCAAAAAAAATTTTTTGGTTAAAACAGTGATAGTCACCCAAGTATCATGCCTGCAAAGTTTCGACTATATCCATTCAGCCGTTTGGCTGTCTGTCAAGCCCACACACACGCCTTTTCACAATTATAGATACTAGTGAAAACCCTGCCCTATGGGTGGTTTTTCAACAAAAGTGCCTGCTTTGAATACATCTAAAATGAAAGTAAACGTATGATTAGGTTGAAGTTGTTTTGTTTTTTTAAGTAGCATATTTGACATTTCTGAGGCTTACACACAAAGAGGAAGAGGTATGGCTAGATGGGACCCACCCCATGTCATTCGCAGAGTCAAGTTGTATCTGTATGCCAAAGATTTAGGCCTGTAGCTTCATTCTCTTTCTGTCAAAAGTACCATTTTTGACTTTTTTTATACACGAAGGGGTGTGGGCATATGTTTATGAAGTTCCCTGATGACACTGATTCTAAATATATGTGGGTTTGTGGGTCCAACTTCAACCGTTCAAGAATGAATCCAGAATACACAGGCACACCAAGAGACATACAGACAGATAGACTATTCGTACTTTTTAGTATAGATCGATTTTGAGTAGCTGTGGTAAATTGTAATCAATTTCTCTTTTATTGTTGATATGTTGTCACATCACATTGCGTTGTATCATGTTGTAGTGACTGTCCAAACTTGTTTGTAGACCGAGCTTATATCATATAATTTGAAAGATGATTTTTATCCTCCACGTCTGTACCTAAATCTAGATATAATACCTGTCCTATCCCCCAATACCTCCCATGTTATTCATGATACTTTACCATACAGTGTCTCAACTGTGTTAACCTGTTAATGAATTAGCCTTAAATTTATGATTCACACCTTCCATGTATGATAAACCATTGCCAACTGGTACCAGGATTCTGTTAGCATGGTGCATCTACTGCATTGATGATCATGTCCCTATTTTTTTCACCTCATAATGTGGTGCTTATGAAGTCACTACTGCAATCTTTATATCCTCGTACATATACCCTTTACCTACTTTCTAATCTTTATTCACCCCTGCCCTACAACAAGAATCGTGTCTTATAGATTGCTTGTTTCCTCCTCCACTAGGGCTGTGGCGTGGCCTATCTACTGACTGGAGTGTATGGTGTCCAGCTGTGGCACTTCTATGTCTTCCCCGGGTGGAATGTGGCGTATGTGGTCCGCTGGGTGCTCATTCTTGGTTTCTTGGGGTCTGTTCCCCTTGGCTTGTGGAATATCTACGAATTCTATTCTAAATCAAGGTAATTCGAATAGTCATTGAATAGATTAGTGATTGATATGTGTGGAGAACGTTGCAATTTGATGTCGATATCAAAAATATTAATGGTTAAACCAATTATGCAACATCCAAGGTCATTGTGTGATAAATTGCGCTTAAGTGTGTTGGCTGGCATATCCCGGGCCAATCTGTGACTGTAAAAGCAAGAATAGTGAAGTGCAAGCTTCAAAACGGACGTGTGACCCTGTGTCTAAATGTGAGCGTACCTTATTCTTTCTTTAACTATCCTGGCTTTAACTGGATCATGTCACCCACCCACCCACCCATCCTCCCACCCATTATGCATGCATCTTTGCAGTCCTTCTGATGAGCAGCAGCAGAAGCAACAGCAGCAGCAGCAGCAGCAGAAGCAGCAGAAGCAAGCCTCTGCTTCCCCCCCTCCCACCACAGGACAGACTAAGTTGGGATTTCTTGCTGCTATAGCTCCATGGCTCCCATTCACAATCTTCATTGCTCTCTACCTGATCTGGATCGAGTACTCCTCCACGGACATTGTAGAGAGAGAGCCTCGCCTGCTCTTGTTCTCCATGGGAGTGGTGTTCTCCAACATTGCGGTGAGTGGGCATGTTCTTGAGTGACAAGTCAATTATCATCACATTGGAATAGGTCCTATACCATTTAATGCTCAAGTGCAAGGAGTTGAATCTAGTTCGAAACTGCCATACAATCTTGTTTTTTGTTTTGTTTTTTTTTACATTGAGTTGTTATTATAGTTATAAAGAAACAAATGAACTGATGTAAGGACGGACAAAGAGACAGGTAGACGTACGGTTAGACAAACATATGCACAGGCAGACAGATGCACAGGCAAAGAGATGGACTGACAGGTAGACAGATATATTATAAACTACCAAATGTAGTACGTACAGATCAATTTATTTCCTCACTGAATTAATCTGCAAAAATCTCTGTCCATACAATCTCTGTCCACACAATCTCTGTCCGTACAATCTCTGTCCATACAATCTCTGTTCGTACAATCTCTGTCTGTACAATCTCTGTCCGTACAATCCCTGTCCGTACAATCTCTGTCTCTACAATCCCTGTCTATACGATCTCTGTCCGTATAATCTCTGTCCGTACGATCTCTGTCCGTACAATCTCTGTCCGTACAATCTCTGTCCGTACAATCTCTGTCCATACAATCTCTGTCCATACAATCTCTGTCCTTACAATCTCTGTCCATACGATCTCTGTCCATACGATCTCTGTCCCTACAATCTCTGTCCATACAATCTGTCCGTATGATCTCTGTCCGTACAATCTCTGTCCATATAATCTCTGTCCGTACAATCTCTGTCCGTATGATCTCTGTCCATACAATCTCTGGCTGTACAATCTCTGGCTGTACAACCTCTGGCTGTACAATCTCTGTCCGTACGATCTCTGTCCATACAATCTCTATCCATATGATCTCTGTCCATACTATCTCTGTCCATACGATCTCTGGCTGTACAATCTCTGCCTGTACAATCTCTGTCCGTACAATCTCTGTCCGTACAATCTCTGTCCGTACAATCTCTGTCCGTACAATCTCTGTCTGTACAATCTCTGTCTGTACAATCTCTGTCTGTACAATCTCTGTCCATACAATCTCTGTACATATAATCTCTGTCAATGTGATTTACTGTGACTGTTTTTTTCTTGCAGTGTCGATTGATCATTTCACAGATGACCAGTCAGCCTGCGGAGCTGTTCAACCTTTTGCTGATCCCTCTGGCTGGGGGCGTGTCCCTGTCTCTCCTCCTGCCCAACTATGAGATGGTGATCCTCTATGTGTACTCTGCTATTGTGTTGATTGCACACCTCCATTATGCCACTTCCATTGTGGAGGAGTTGTGCGAACACTTCCATATATATGCCTTTTCACTAGCCAAGAGAGAACCAACTTCCTAGTGTTTGTTGGTTTCTGCTTTCTCTTTGTCAAGAGTGTGATAATTCTTGATCACTTAATATGTTTTGGCATATCGGATCATTTTTATTTGGACAGAATGTCATTTATTTTATCTTTAAATATGTATGTATACTTACGTATTTTAATAGGTAGGATGCCTGCTTTGTTCAGGTTGCAAAGTAAAGTAAGCATGTAGTTTAGTTCAGTGCTTCCTGGTTCACTCACAGTGTTGCCCGGGCCAATATCAACATGAAACACGATAGAACTTTTGGCTTTATTTTAACAACAGTAGTTTATAAGTAGCCATGCAACCAGTTCTGTCTGTTACTCTATTTAAAATGCCAACATATTTTGGATGTATTATGTAATGCTGAAAAGTTGATAGCTAACAATCAGATTCATAAGTTTTTGTATAATATTAGAGTGTGTGCTTTGGAATATAATGAACAAAATTAGCTGTTGCCTAGCCAGAGCTTTGGATGCACCTCTTGGATCTGCTTGTCACAGCACAGATTTTCACTCGATGGCTCTCTCTTTTTGACTGGTGGCCAGAGTGATGATTTTGGAACTCACTTGGATTATTATTGTTTGTGTAATTAATTTGCAGTGAGCAATGAACGTGGTTAGCATGAACAACATTAGTAGGGACATTGTGACCTGTTCACTTAACTAGACAGAGGCCTATTTGCAGCTTCAGTCGAAAATATCAAGGCACTTTGTCCAACAAACATATCTTAGCCATAATTGGAAAGGGCAATAGAAAAGTTTCAAGTTAATTCTTCTGCTTGGCAGTGATTGCATTAATTGGATATATGACATCCACAACAGTGCTCCCACAACAATAGTGAATGTCTCCAGTTTTTTTCCTTTTTTTCTTTCCAGTTATTGGTTTCCTATTGTCTCCAGCCCTAGACACTGCTCATGATGTTGTTTTTGTTGTTTTCAAATTATTTCCAAATTCCTGGTTTGATTTGTGTGTAGGAAGGGACATTTCCTCACTGATACCCCAGCATTCATTCATTCATGGGTGAGGTCACTGTCCACACTGCCCCCCCCCACTTCCTATGCCCTGGTTGTTGTTATTAGTAGTTGCATAGTTGGAGGTGAAATGAGACTGAAATTTGTCTTGTGTGGTCTCCAGTGTACTTTGACCTAATTTCTGGACAGCCATAAATGGGTGTAGTTACACATACTAGCATTATTATTTTCCATATTTCTCATTCATTCTTCTTTTTTTAATTTATAGTTATTGTTTTATTTTGAGTGGGTGTACTTGTTACTTTCAATATTTTTCATATATTCATTTAAATAGTTTATTATTTTATTTTGAATGGGTGTAGTTACACATCCTTAACATCGTTACTTTCAATATTTTTCATCCCTTCTATTTTTTTCTCTTTATTTATTATTTTATTTTTATAAATATTATTACTTGTTTAAAATGTATTTATTGGTGATTATAATTTAGTATTATTCTGATTAACATTCTATGAATTGGTGGGAGAAGACATTTTTTTACTATTTTTTTATTTTTATCTTCCTTTAAAAATATATATAATTCTCTTTCTTTCAATTTTTCAAGTATATCCTGCCAACTTTATATTTTTTCATTTATTTACACATGACCCCCCCCCCCCCCCCCCCCCCCCCCCCCCCTTGTGTGAAGAAATACGCCCTCTCCTTGTTGCTGTTGTTAGTTGTGTGTGTATTGTTTTTTTTGAGTGGTTGCATGGCTGGAGGTGAAATGAGGCTGAAATTTGTCTTGTGTGGTCCCCAGTGTACTTTCACCAAATTTCTGGACATCTATAAATGGATGTAGTTACACGTCCTTAACGTGGTTACTTTCAATATTTTTCTTCATTTTTTTTCCATTTATTAATTATTTTATTCATAAAAAAAATTATTAGTGTTTAAATTTATTTATTGGTGGTTATGATTTTGTATTGTTTTCGTCATTTTTTAACCATTTTTTTTATCTCCATTTTTAAAAATATAACCCATTTCTTTTTTCAATTTTTCTAATATATTCTTCCAACTTTATGATTTTTCATTGATTTACACATGCCCACAACCCAGAGTTGGGAATGCTGCAGCTATTTTTGCCCCTTCTCACCCTTACCTTCCAGTGAAAAATTGTACTTGGTGAAGTGTGGAAGGGTAGAGAGAGAGAGAGAAAGAGGAGGGGGGGGGGGGGGTGAGAGAGAACACTGAAGCAGCTGCATTTCTGAAGCTGAGCACCCAAAAATTAAAAAAAAAAATTATATAATTTTCAGATTCTCCAAAGGTCTTTTATTGTTTTGTTTTACTGTTGGTTAACTGGTCTAGTTCCTAACTCTGGGATACCTGACTCTAATGGTTTCACTGTACTTGACTTCACAAATATCTAAGAAGAATAACTATATAGGTACTAAGCGATTGGTAGCTCTTTATCTTACGATTCAGCTGGTTAAAAAGTCTTTCATTCTCAGCTGCACTGGTGGTTAAATTTAATTTTCTTCAATTAATTTTTATTGCCTTTTTATCAGCCATTTTAAAAACTGGAATTGTGGGTAGATATACTGTTGATCTTTAACCTGTTTCAAAAACACAATTTGCTGAAAGAAAAGGCTGTTTTTGTCCTCTATCTTTTTAGTTTAAAGAAATTCGAAGGCCTTCTGCACCCCTAAGACCATGTTTGGAGCAGAATGAAAGTATAATTTGATGTCCTATGACCCACATGTGGTTCAAAAGTTTTCTTGATAGTTATGAAGGCAGGCCCATTTTCGGCTTCACCTGCAATGATCAAGGCACACTGTCCAACGAACATTTTCCTAGACATTATTGGGAAGGGCATTAGAAGAGTTTCAAGTTCATTCTTCTGCTTGGCAGTGATTGCATTAGTCAGATAAATCACTTCCACAACAGTGTTTCCTCAGCAATTGTGAATGTCTACAATTTGCCTTGTTTCAGTAATTTAAAAAAAAAATTTTTTTTTTTAAATATCTCCAGCCCTAGACACTGCTCATGGTGGTGTAGGGTTTTTGTTGTTGATTTTTTCCAAATATTTTCAAATTTCTATTTTAATTTGTGTGTAGGAAAGGAAATTTTCTTCAATAATACCCCCATGCATTCATTCATGCCTGGAGGTCACTGTTCACACTGCTCCCCACCCTCCCCACCCTCCCCACCCTCCCCACCCTCCCCACTTCCCATGCACTGGTTATTGTTTTTTTTTGTTGTTTTTTGTGGTAAGATGAGGTTGAAATTTATCTTGTGTGGCCTCCAGTGTACTTTGACCTAATTTCTGGATAACCATAAATGGGCGTAGTTACATCCTTAACATTGTTACTTTCAATATTTTAAATTCATTTCTTCTTTAATTTGTTATTTTATTTGGAGTGGATGTGGTTATAGCCCCCCCCCCCCCCCCCAAACTATATTTTTCATATATTCTCTTTTTTTTCTATTTATTTATTATTTTATTTTTAGAAATATTATTACTTGTTTGAAATATATTTATTGGTGGTTATGATCTAATATAATTCTGGTCAACATTCTATGAATTGTTGAAAGAAGACATTTTCAAACTATTTTTTATCTTCCATTTAAAAAAAAAAATTGCATTCTCTTAGTATATCAGTACCCATTTTCAGTTAAAGACGTGGATACCAAAATTAATTACAGAATTCCCTCATTAACAACACGTCACTCCCATTGTAAAATTTTGAGGATACAAGATAATTCATTTTGAAAGGAATTTAAAACTTAAAATAAGTAAAGTATTTTGGTATTTGGTTAGTGAAATACATGCATCCAGGTTTTCTAGAGTGGATAGGTGGTTATCTACCAATGGCATAATCATGTATATACATGTATAAATAAATAAATAAATATATATAAAAATAAATAAATAAATATATATATATATATATATATATATATATATATATATTTATATTTATTTATTTATACACACACACACACACACACACACACACACACACACACACACACACACACACACACACACACACACACACACACACACACACACACACACACACTAGCAGCATATACCTGGCATTGCCCGGCCAATGTCAACATGAAACATTATAGAAGCCTCTCAAATTTCAGCCTGGTTGGTCCTTTAATTAGCTTTTGGCAGCTAAAACAACTTCCTGTTGGTATTGCTAATAGAAAAAAAACCCCCGCACACATTACCACACCCACATGTGGTTAATAATGCTCACGAAGTTAGTTGGACTCCATATGGCAAATTTCAGCCTGATTGGTCCATAAATGAGTATTTGGCAGGCATAATGACGTCCTATGGGTGTGGCAATGATCAGACCACACTCATTGACACACATGTGATTAGTAATGCTCACCCAGTTGCTTGGAAACCTCATTCAAAATTTCAGTCCGGTAGGTCCTTCGATCAGCTTTCAATAGACAAAAGAACTTACAGTGTGTGTGGCTATGGTCAATCCACACCCATATGTGGTTCATAATGCTGTCCTGGGTACTTGAAGACCACACAGCAACTTTTTTCCTGATTATTTTCTGATTAACTTTTTTCAGCCTAAATAACTTCCTATGTGGGTGTGGTTATGGAAAAACCACACCCATTGCCATCCCCACATGTGTTTAATAATGCTCACCCGGATTCTTAGAGAGCACATGCCAAATTTCGGCCATTTTGGTTCCAGTGTTCAGCTGTGATGCCTAGACATATACATACAAACATACATACATACCTACGAACCAAAATATATATAATAACAAGGGTTTTTCTGGATCTAACTCCTTATGTCCAATCTTTATTCAGAAGCCCTTTTTTGTGGCACTTCTCTTTACACACCAATGGGAAGTGGTGTAGCAATGAGGGATCCTGCCCATGTTACTTAGAAAGTCAATTTGTGTATGCATACCATGTTTAAGTCTGTCGCTCCAAGGGTTTGTATGGCCAAAGTACCATTTTTGGCTTTTTTTTGGGCCTGACATGAACATACAAATGGGTGTGGTCATATACATGTACTTAAAACATTCCCCAGATCATATTGATTCCAAATATATATATGGGCTCATGGTTTAACTCCTTTGGTTCAAGTGTTTTTGCTGATATACAATTTTTGGCATTTTTAGCCATACACAGGAAAAGGAAAAGGTGTGGCCAGGTGGGATCCAGCCCATGTTTCTCCCAGAGTGAAGTTGTACATGCATACCAATTTTTAGATCAGTAGCTCCAAGTGTTTTTCTTGCAAAAATACCATTTTTAGCTTTTTCTCATTACCGTGGTAACCATTTCTTGGAGTTTTAGCCCATGTTTTAAGTTGGGTCAAAACCTATCTATCATGCCAAGTTTCAGAGAAATCCACCTACAGGTTTGGTCAGAATGATGGTACAAACATACAGACAGACACACAGACAGACAGACAGATAAACAGACATCTCCTTCTATATATATATATATATATATATATTATAATGAATGGTTTACAGAATACAAAGGCACAGATACCAAAATCAGGAATTATTGTGCACAGAAAAATGGGGGGGGGGGGGGGGGGGGGGGATAGGGGAGGAGGAAGAAGATGGCACTTCTTGGGCGAAGTGGGATCATGATTGGAGGAACCAGTTTTCATCCATTGTAAATATCATTTATTGCTGCATCAAGAGTTGGTATCTCTTCTCATCTCCACATAGCCACCTACAGATCCCCAGATTAAAAGACAGGAAATATTGTGCACCCTGAAATTGTTAATGGTTGATTAATGATTGAGTTGTGTGAAATTGAAGGTAATAACTTTTTTTAATGAATAGTCTAACCTGCAGTAGAAACTGCAAATTATACTTAGAACCACATTTGATTTGTCAAGACTGAAAGTAGGAAATAAATCTTGCTGAGTGTTCTGTGACATGATCGGCAAAGCTGCACCAGTATCAACCTCCATTTTAACTGACTTATTATTGAATTTAAGCTTCATGACAATGGAAAATGATAGGCTAATGATCATCAAAGGGGAACAGGGTCAAATTTTCAGTTTGCTTCTTTGGTGGTAGACACTCAAGTTACCAGTACTCCTCAGAAGGAAGTCTTCTTTCTCGGCTTTATGAACAGATATACAAACATGAGCAACATAATTGACACTCTCACTATGATGATGACCCATGGAATCTTGTATTGACATTTACTATCTCCATGAATGAGACAACATAATAGCAATGGTTGATCTAGGAATCTTTCGACTTCAATATCGATTTGAAAGAGTTTTGAGCTCCACGTCACTTTAGCCACAGACTCCATGCCTTGAGACACTACAAGTGCTCTAACCAGAGTAAAATCCTTTTCAGATAGGAACTTCACTTGGATAGATTTGTCCTTCAGATAACAAACAATTGGTCCTGATGAGCATCACTCAAAAAGTGCCTAACTCAATAAATCAATAGATTCTTTGAATCAGCTGCAAAGTCAGCTATGCTTCCTCCTGCTGCCTGTGCTGTATGGTAGAAATGAAACCTTTCAGTCATCATTGATGATTTTAGGTTGAAATTATGACATCAGTTCAACCTTTCGCTCTTCCAAGGTTTTATCCCTTGATTTTATTCTTAGACCCAATCATAGTTAGGAAAGCAAGGACTTCAATCCTCAGTGATGCCATTTGTGTCAAAATATAGCTGAAATCTTTCCAAGTAAGCAAAAACTTTCCATCCTGAGGGATATATTCCCTTATTTTACCAAAATTTGCCATGGCTTATTAAATACTCTTAGTAGTGTAACAAATCATACAACCTATACCCAAATATGATAATATCCATACAGAGCTTCAGTTGTTACACTTACTAGATCTCAAGAGATCCCCAATCCTAGTGGCCAATTGTGATATATTCACTCGCTAGGCATGTTATCCAAGAAATCTTACTAATAATAGCGATTTGAGATGCAGCTAGAATAGGTAAAATTCAAAGACCATTAGCACATAGTCAATACACAATAAACATGAGTCAGCATGTCTCTGCACATGCTTGATAATAATAATAGTAGTATACCATGGTTTCCAAGATATGTCTGACAGGCAGACACTGAATCTACATCATGAAACAGCAGAGGAGTACCATTTACATTTCCAAGATGTCTACCAGGCAGACACTGAGATTAGACCTTGACACATAGTAGAACATGTCCAATGGGTAGACACTAGGACTATACTCTGAATCACTAGCACATTGCCAGTTCGTCTACAACAAATGTTGGGCAGGCAGGCATTTAGACTATCTAGAAGCTCATGAAGAACACCACCATTGATATACAGCCTTTGAGAAGTGCACAGGCACAACCACTGCAGCAGGACACATCAGATAAGGACATGTATGCAAGCCTCACTTGCAAACAAAGATCGATATTCCGTAAAAAAAAAAAAGACAGTAACAAAAACATAAAAACCAGAACCACATTCATTGATTCATTGTTTCATTGTTTTTGTGGTAATTTTACAATCCTCAAGGTAAAGAAAAAAAGCCACAATTATAATCCATTTCATACACAATATACTCTATAATATACACTAATGTACTACATAATGCACACCATTATATTATGCACCAATATGTGCAGTATTACAATTAAACTCTACAATATACTCTATAATACTTCTGGCAGACACTAGCACCACTTAAAACATGTCCTCAATCAACTAAAAGTGTGTATCTCAACATAGAAATACATTTAAACGTACATGTGTATGTGTATCAACCACCACCTTGTCTTTCAGGTGCAGCTTGCAGAGGTGGGAAAGGGGGTTCACTATTTTTATTTTCTTTCTTTGAATGCATACATAGGTCATTACAGTAGCAAAATTTATGATAACCTTAGTAACTTAAGTTACTTTGTCAATCTTGTAGATAGATTTTACAATGATTTAACATGACTCTAACATCACTTCCACTCATAAAATATGAGTTTTATTTATTGAAAGAGTTAGGAACCCATGAATGCCTTCTTATGATGATATCTGGAAATACAGAATACTTCATCCTTTTAGTGGTGTTTTTGTTGATGTTTTACCTAATGTAACAGGCAAATTTCAGATATCATTGTTGCAATGCCCTCTGTGTATATCAATTCCATGCAATTCTAATGCTTAACATCTTGACATAAATTTCTCAAATTGAGTAATTTGGCATGGTGAAATCAATTTTTAATTGGATGAACAAGAACTATTTTAGAAGTAAAAGAATTGGATTTTTGTTCATTTTTATCTTAAAAAAAAATTATTAAGAAACTAAAGTAAAGAAGAATATTAATCGGCCAGGTAGACTGGAGAACAGGGTGAACAAATCATAAGAGCTAGGGCCAACACTATTCTAAGGTGAAATCATATCAACAGGCATTTCCATAGCTGGAGGAACCATGGGGGCCATCAAGGATGGGCTGATCCCAATACATCTTGGTTAACTATATCAGGTTGAACAGGCCCAACTAAACTTGTGCACATATAAATATTGTCCTGTATAGACCCAAGGTAATCTTAGAAGTCCTTAACCTTATATGAGGAAATTTGAAGGGTATTTGAACTGGAAAAAAAAAATTTTTTTAATTATCTTATTTTGTTGTTCTTGATGCATAACCTGGTATAAAAAAATTTGGAATTTTTTTTTTTGTTTGTACAATATTCATGAAGAGAGTCCACTTTGTAACGTAAATGACTAGTTATACCCCCCACAGGAAGTAAAATTTAACTCCGATGACGGTGATACGCTATTTCAACCAACTTTAATAATTCCTGGGGTCAGGAAGCCCAGTTTCACCGGTAAGTCCAAGATTGGTAGCAGCACATTGATATATAGTGAAATAGCAACTGAGAAAGAGTTGTGGAGTTGGAAATCTGAATGAAAAAGTGAAGAGATCTGTCCCTTGGGAGAGTGCAATAATTATTCATACCTTCATATCCTATTGATACTGCTCCTCAGTTCCATTTATCTCTGATTCAGGTACAGAAAATGAGGATCAAAGACTTTTCTGATCTGTCATGATAAAATATAGCTATTTATAAAAAAAATTTTTTAGCTTTGGCTACTATTGGTGTGGAGCTAGATATTTAATAGCTAGCTATATAGCTACAGAAAAGGATTATCTTGTTATGGTAGTGCTTGCTAGCTAGCTTGCCATTTTTGGTGTGGAGCAAGGTATTTCATAGCTAGCTACATAGCAAACTATGTAATTGCTCTTTTACACTATGTTATAACATTTTAGCTAGTAACTACCCTGGGCTACTAGCTATAAATAAATGTTATAAAAAAAAGTGGCCATAATTACTATTCAAGCTTAATTTTCAGTAATTACTGGGGGGGTTTTGCCCAGTAAACTTGCTAAGCTGTAGATTAAAAAAATAAATAGATAAAAAAATATAAAAAAAATAATAATAAATAAATAAATAAATAATAATAATAATAATAAAAACTGCTCTCTCTTGTGGGGACCATTCCCATGTTTCTCCTCTTGCTTAGCAAGTTAGTAATTAATGCACACCACCATAGCATTTTTTAGTGTAGAGCAAAAGTCATTAAATAATAATTTAATTAAAACATAAAAATTTTGTTTAAAAATTTCAATCTGATTGTCTCTTCACAATATTAGATTGTTTTGACCAATAATATCAACATAATTTTGTTTTTAATCAATTAAAAATTTTATAATTATATAAAAATTTTAAAGGAGATAACAGATACCATTTTTATGAGTTTTGTATATTCATTTTCAATATTGCATCCACTTTATCTGGTGGGAGCTCAGAGAAATCGAAATGGGATCTTGTAATAGCTCATCAGAACAAACTAATCTTTTGTTATTCCTGGTGGCAGAATTTGACATTCCAATGTTACTGCCAGAGATTATTGTATCAGGGATTGTAGTGAAAGTTGAAACTGTGCAGTTGAAGGAGGGCTCTAATTCTGCAGCTGGTTGTGGAACTGAAGTTGATTTTACTAGCGGACTATAAAGATCATCATCAATATTGTCAAGGATGGGTAGGGTTTTCTCCATATTGGGTAGTGGGACCAAGGAGGACACATTGAAGTCAAAATTTTCCATCTGGTTAGGAGGCGACAGTAGAACTTGGGATGCAATGGAGCCATGGATGTAGCTGCTACTATTTGTGGCACCAATTAGATCTGGAGCTGGAGAGGGAGCCCTGGACATTGTTATTTGATTCTTTGCTCTTTGAGCATCCACTGGAAAATGGTATATAGTAGATTGATTGGTTATGGAAGACTCAGTTTCAGTAGAGCAATAAGAAAGAGGAAATTTCTGTTTAGTATTTTGCACATGCACTAAACCATTTCCAGCTTGGGTGAATGTATTAGCATGTTTCCTCACAACTGTCACAGCCTTAGTTGGAAAAGGTGCATCATTAATCTTTGCTGCTATTTCACCTTCTGGACATTGAATTCCATTGGACCTATCCATCCAACAAATGATGTGTTCTTTGTAATGTAGATACAGTGGTGCTGCAGCTGCAGCCACTAAGCATTCATGACTTCTACAAGGGAAGAACTGCTTCCAGTCTGGTAAATCTGTAAACTTTTGCCAGTCTGGTAAATCTGTAAACTGCTGCCAGTCTGGTAGATCTGTAAACTGCTGCCAGTCTGGTAAATCTGTAAACTGCTGCCAGTCTGGTAGATCTGTAAACTTCTGCCAGTCTGGTAGATCTGTAAACTTCTGCCAGTCTGGTAGATCTGTAAACTGCTGCCAGTCTGGTAGATCTGTAAACTGCTGCCAGTCTGGTAAATCTGTAAACTGCTGCCAGTCAGGTAAATCTGTAAACTGCTGTTCATTCATAATTTTTTCAGACAAACTTCAAACTTCAAGAGGCTCTTACTTCTCCTTATTCAATATAACTTATATACAGCATGCCTCCCTTTATCCACATTGTCCTTTCTATTGTTCACTGATAACAGATCAGCAGCTGCCAGACAAGGCCCTGCTTGGGTGCTTGGTTGCATTGGACTGATGGAAAACAGTAATAACCACACATTGTCTCAGTGAAAACAATGTGGTTATTAGTGCTGGGCCGATTTTTTTTTTTTCAGACTGAGGGAAGGAAGTCCTGGTTTTCATAGGAGCCAGTCTGCCAAAAACATTTTTTTCCTGTCAAGGCAGCAATTTTCTTGGAAACCACTGCAAGCTGCTTCACCTAACTTCACAGGTTTACTTCCGTGCTATGGGAGCACATGACAATCCATATTGCCCCCCCCCCCCCTCCAAGGCTGTTAATACCCATATGAAAGATTTGGCCAGGTGGTACCCAACCTTAAACCACCCTCCATATTCAAGGGTCAGACTTTCCATGTTCCATAAAAAATTTTTTATCTGTTAGGTGGTCCACAGCCAAAACTCATTTAGGAGTGAAGGAGGCCAAATTGCATTCCATTTTGAAATTAAATACTTCTCTTGTTGTTGATCGATTAAAATTATGATGCTAACTCCAAAAAATTTGATCCTATTGGTGTCATACTTTCAGGGTATCATAGTCCCATTGAGGTCATGTAAACATATATATCAATTAAAATATCTTATAATATATTTATCTTATGTGTGTTCATTTATTTGTTTGTTTGTGTCAATGGACTCCTTCAGTTCCCACTAAAATTTGTATTCTTTGGTACCAATGGCCAAGAAAATGCCAGAGTGTTCATACCCTGGTTTTAAAGGCAATAAAGCTCTGAATTTGACATGAGTAGAGCTATAATGTAGAATAAAAAGCACCATTTGCAAACAATGGAAAATATATCTGACTATTTCATTATTCAAAGATTTGACTTATTACTCTCCTAAAGTTGTTTGGGGATGATTTCAATTCCATCAAAACTGCATCTACACCCTTTGATCCTGTGGTTTATGCTTAATCTGACACACCTAGTCTTGATTTTCCTCCTCTATTCTCATCTCATGAACCAGATGTTGGTATCTCAGTCATTATGTAGCCAACACACCTGGAACCTTCCTTTCAAAGTACTATTAGGGAACTCTTGATTCCAAGTACTACTACAAATTTCTTAAGTACAATTACTATTACCAATTTAAGAATATATTATTATCTTACTTGGGAACATAGACCTCCTGATGGTTTTAAATAGCACCTCTCTTTGACACAGACTCATTAATTTTTGTGTGCACATACCTAAATACTCACCTAACCCTATGTTTTTTTGTCATTCCTTTATTCCTGTTGTCCTCATCATTTCCTTGAACAGACAGGCAGGCAGGCATGCAGCCTGACAGACATGCAAAGTGTCTATTGTAGGCAGCATATTTTACCCAATCTCTTAATTATTAATATCACTTAAGTTATAACCAATCATTGTAATAAAATGTGGTGTATTTAAATATATAAATTTGAAGAAATAATCCACTGAGAAATGTCCATTTCTTTTTCCAGTTGAGTTAATTGTTCTCATAGTTATCATCTTGCTTTCAAGCATGGCTGTGGCCAGCTCCGTATACAGATGAGTGAGTAGCCAAGACTACTGCATGACTTGAGATATAGTCAACATGCATGTAGTTGTTTGTAAGTGGCCATTACAAAATTTTAAATGTTATTATTCAGCGATGTCTTGTTTTGTTTAAGGAATGCTCTATACCATAGCCGAAGAGCATCCTTTGTAATCCTTTTAACCCAGAATACAGGGGAAGATTGCATGTAAATGCAGTACAAAGCTGAATCAGTCTTGAAAACTAATGTTTCCCAGAATTTATTGCTATTGTTCTGTAGATTTCTATCCTTGAAGTAATAGAAGTGTGTACTTGAAAGGTGACTTCTTGATGAGTGGGTGTGGCTTTTTATGGCCACACACACAGGAAGTTATTTTGGCAAATGAAAGCTAATTATAGCACCATCTAGGCAAAATTTTGGTAGGAGTTCTCCAGGTAACTATTATTGATCACATGTGCGTGTAACAGTGGGTGTGTTTTCATTGTAACCACACCCATAGGAAGTCATCTTGGCTAGAAATACTAATTTAAGGACCAACCATGCCGAAATTTGGCATGTGGTCTCCAAGTAACAGTGTGAGCATATTAAACTGCATATAGGTGTGTCAAAGGGGGTAGTTGGTTGTAGTCACACCCACTGGAATTTTTGATTTTTTTTGGCTACAAAAAGCTAATAAATGGACCAACCAGGCCGAAATATGGGTAACATATATAATGCTTCATGTTGACATTTGTTGGGCAATGCTGGGTGTATGCTGCTAGTATATATATATGTAGGTAGGTAGGTAGGTAGGTAGGTACGTACGCATGAATGTATGTATGTATGTGTGTGTATATATATATATATACTAGCAGCATATACCCGGCATTGCCAGGCCAATGTCAACGTGAAATATTATAGAAGCTACTCAAATTTAGCCTGGTTGGCCCTTTAATTAGCTTTTGGCAGCCAAAAGTACTTCCTGTGGGTGTGGCTAATACAAAACCATGCACATTGCTATGCCCCTATGTAGTTAATAATGCTAACCCGGTTACTTGTTCTCCGTATGCTCAATTTCAGCCTGATTAGTCCATAAATGAGTTTTTGGTGGGCATAATGATGTCCCATGGGTGTGGCAATAACTAAACCACACCCATTGACACATGCACATGTGATTGGTAAGGTTTACCCAGTTGCTTGGAGGTCTCATTCAAAATTTCAGTATGGTTGGTTGTTTGATTAGCTTTTAATAGCCAAAACAACATCCAGTGGGTGTGGCTATGGCTAAACATACCCACATGTGCTTAATTAAGCTTTCATAAGTACATTGAGTCCACACGCAAATTTTTTTTTTTTTGCCTTATTGGTCTCTGCTTACTATTTTAGCCAAAGTAGCATTCTATGGGTATGGCTATGGCAAAAACACACCCATTACAATACCCACATTTGTTAAATAACGCTCACCCGGGTTCATGGAGAGTACATGCCAAATTTCAGCCTTTTAAATCCAGGTGTTTAGCTGTGATGCCTAGACACACATCTATGAACCAAAAAATATATTAAAGTGTGTTCGTAGATCTAACTCCTTTGGTCCAACCATTTTAATTTATGAAGTTCATTTTTTTGGCACTTTTTTTGCTTTACATACCAATGGGAAGAGGTGTAACCAAAAGGGATTCCACCCATATTACTCCCAAAGTCAAGTTGTGTATGCATACCATGTATTAAGTCTGTTGTTCCAAGTGCTTGTCTGGCCAAAGTACCATTTTTGGCCTTTTTCGGGCCTGACATGTTTTTTTATGCTTTGTTTTGAAACTCTAGAAAAATCAGAAAGAAACAGTCCAATGATGCAAAATAAACACCAAAAGGGACCACAAGATGTTACTAATCGCCTTCACAATCAAACAAAAATAAATACTCTTCTGAAATTGAAAAAAAAGAACCGTTCCCATTCAAGACACAAATTACAGTCACCACCCACAAAAGCTATTGTCTAACATTTAGCCAAATTTTTGTGTACATTCACAATACCATCTTTACCCATGGGTACATGGAATTTTCTAGAGTTTCAAAACAAAGCATAAAAAACATGACACCCTACACAACATACACTGAAGTTGAGGAAACATATGTGGTCAACTACTTTTACCACAAAATTCAATACACTGAAATAGATATTTTATATAAAATATAGTGATAACTAATGCACTAATAAGCAATCACTTAACACTGGTATGAACTAATACTTTTAAAGTTAATACCAATTGAATACCCTTAACGAAGGCCAAACATTGCATAAACAACTTCAAAATAATGCAAACTTCACCAACAAAGCACTTCTAAAATAATAAAACAAATAGTGGTTTTAAGAGATCATGAAGAAAACAGGACATCCCTAATCTATTCAACCTTGAACAATTAAAACATTTACTGTATGTATCCATTCCATCCTTTGCATCAAAAGAAGAAAACAATGGGAAAAAAAGGAAAAAAAGGAAGAAATGCTTGCAACTGCATTCATTATGCACAACAATTACCTGAGAAGCTGAACACAGTGGAATACAAGAAATACTGGAGTGTCATGAGTTCAAGGGAAGTTGATCCAATTCAGCTGAACACCATAATGTAAAGGATCATGTACGCACAGAAAACTAAACCAGTTCAGCTGAACTCCCACCATACAATCAAGAAAGAAAACCCTTGGATAGCCATCTGAAATGAAAATAGTGAATCCATTTATACAGAATACTGAAATATAAATCATGAAAAAAAATCCCAATCAATCCTGGGACACCACATTCAGAAAAGAAGGTACTATAAGATAGAATTTTTTTTTTAAAGAGGACTAAAAATAATTTTCCTTTGTAGCATATTCCACAGAAAATATGAGAAGAAAAAAAACCAACACATAATCACTGATGTATTCACAGTAACATTTGTGCTTGCAATAAATTGAGGATAATGCATGCACTGAACAGGTAATACAACATAATACAACACATTATATCATATGTAAGGCATGCCCTTCTTTGAAACATGTCTACCACTTAAACATGTACTTCACCATGACATGTGCACAAATATGGCACATCTGCTATATGTGCCCATCCACCCCCAAGACATATCCTACTATAATCATATCCTCTCATAGAACATGTCCGCAATAAGATAATTGTGTGACCACAAACCACTGAAGTTTGGCGTAGAAAGCAATTGTTCCAATGGCCACAATTGCATGCTAGTACTAATAATATAAAAGTTAAGAAAAAAAAATTTTTTTAAGGGCTTATCAATTTCTACTCTACATAATGCTGCATACAAATTCTTATATACAATAATGACTGTCCATTTAAAAAATAATAACAAATGCCATAGTTAAATTAAGCATAAAAAACTATAATTTGATAATATACAGTCCAACCACCATACCCAACAGAAAAGCAACAAAATAAACCAGTCAAAAATGGTTCAATGAGGATTGCACTAACTGCAAGTACAGATAAATTGATAAAAGTACAAAACCAAAAACAAAAAAAAACAAAAAAATGAAAAAAAACAACAAAAACAACAAAAAGCACCATTACAAAAAGTGAACAAAAACAAAATGAATTAATCAAAAAAAAAAAAAAAAAAAAAAAAAAAAATATATATATATATATATATATATATATATATATATATATATAGAATTCAATCAAACCAAAGTAAGTACATAAAAACATCAGCATAAGAGTCAATTAATATTCGTTACATGAAATCGAATGAGACAAATTGAAACTTTAAAAAGTCCCATGGCAAAGTGTGAAAAAAATCCCACAAAAACTCCAAAGAAACACCACGTTCAATCTCAAATGCATCACTAAAATTAAGAAGTCAAAGAAAAATTTTTAAAATCTGCAACATTGAAAAAAAAAAAAAACAATTAAAAGATAATAATAATAATAATAATAATAATAATAATAATAATAATAATAATAATAATAATAACAATAATAATAATAATAATAATAATAATAATAATAATAATAATAATAATAATAATAATAATAATAATAATAAAATAAATAAATAATTTTTTTTTAAAAACACAAAAAGACAGCAACAAAACCTTACCCACATTGATGTAGCTACAAGAACCAGAAAATACTTCAGAAATAATCCGGACAAACATATTAAAAAAAATTAACAAAAGAATACCATGCCATGAATGATACAACATCAACATAAACAATAAAATTTAAAAAAAATTTTTTTTAAATGATAAATAAAAAAAAATAATAATAAAAAATAAATAAGAAAAAAAAATAATAAAAAAACCCTACACAATCCAAATACAACTTCAAAAGGTATAAACTGAACTGAAAAAAAAAAAAAAAAAAAAAAAAAAAAAAAAAAAAAAATTTAATTTCTTATTTTGTTGTCGTTGATGTATAAGCTGGTATAAAAAAATTGGAAATTTTTAGTCCAATATTCATGAAGAAAACTTAGCTTAGAAATTTTACTTCCTGTGGGGGTGTGACTATTCATGACATCATAAAGTAGACATCTGCAGCCATAACTCAATGGCAGATACGTTATTTCAATAAACTTCAACAATTCCTAGGGTCAGGAGGCCCAATTCCATGGTAAGTCCAGGATTGGTAGCAGCACATTGATATCTTGCCAAATAGCAACTGAGAAAGAGTTGTGGATTTGGAAATCAGAAGGAATAAGTGAAGAGATCTGTCCCTTGGGAGAGTGCAATAATTATTCATATTTTCAGATCCTATTGATACTGCTCTTCAGTTTCATCTATCCCTGATTCAGGTACAGAAAATGAGGATCAAAGACATTCTGATTTGTCATGATAAAATATAGCTTTTCTAAAATACTTTTTAGCTGTGGCTACTTTTGATGTGGAGCTATTTCACTAGATGTCAATGTGCTGCTACCCAATCCTGGACTTACTGGTGGAGTTGGGCCTCATGACCCCAGGAATTGTTGAATTTTGTTGAAATAGCTATCACCGCCATTGAGTTCTGGCTGCAGATGTCCACCTTGTGACATCAATGAGTAGTTACACACCCCCCCCCCCCCCCCCCCCCCCCAAGTAAAATTTTTAAGCTAAGTTTTCTTCATTAATATTGGACTAAAAATTTCCAATTTGTTTAATACCAGGTTATACATCAAGGTCAACAAAATGATACAATAAAAAAAAAATTTTTTCTTCCATTTCAGTCACCATTTAAAAACCTGAATAAAAAACACACTCCAAATTTAATACAAACTGATCAATTCTTCTTTTTTAAAAATGCAATGTACATTACCAGAGCTAACAGAATAATCAATTTTTATAAAAGCTTAGCAATATACATTACAATTTGCATGGCATACAGAGGGACATTGGTAATGTCTGTGATATCTAGGATTACAATGAAGAAGAACTACTACAGACACTCCACAATACTGTTGGCGCTTTTGTTCAATGCTTC
>OZ017781.1:7616340-7757937 GCA_963969325.1 Lycopodina hypogea
AGTCCCTTCAGCTGCACTAGTAATGTTGGCAGTCTGGTCAGCAGTGGCGATAGGATTTCTAAAACTATGAAATTTGTTACTTTGTTAGTTCTTTCTGTGATTTAATTTCTAGTTTCCATATGGGGGAGGTGGGCAATGGGCCCCTGTGCCCTCCCTTCTCCTCCCTGGATCCACCATAGTCCCAAGTGCCATATAATCATTCCTTTTTTTATTGGTTTGTCATGAGGAATACTTTTTGGGTTCTTGGTAAGTAGTCCACTAGGGGTGAAGATAGGATAAACTAAACTTAAACTATCTTAACTTTCGAACAGAAATGATTTAATTTTATAGTAAATATAAATTTTAATTAACAAATGTTTTCTGTCACAGCATCTAGACTAAATCATGAGATGAGAAAAGCTGCAAGCATTCGCCATTTTGGTACCAGTCCAATTTAATGGAATTGACTCTACCTGACGATGGTGATTCCAGTGGTAAGAAAACCCAAGTAATTGTGGACACTATTTTCTTGTAATGACTAATTAATATGATGTTGTTGTAGGATTCTGCACGTATGAATGAATCGGATGGCATGGCACATCTACTCATGCAAGATGAGAACCAGCAGCAACAAATATATACCAAGTCCAGCGAAGCAAGCCATGTTGAGGCAAGAACATTTAGGATGGAGCAGTGGAGGTATCATGTGTGTAAGCATTTACCTGGTATATAATGATGGGTTATCACGGGGGTGTGAATTAGGGTATATACATACACCCTAATTCTTCAGCATGTAAGGTTTCTAGAGTGGATAGTGGGCTCCAAGTAAGTGATGTCATATTTGACATAGTTTAGCTAGGTTTACGTAGTACTTCACTTCAGTATTTCCAAGCCAGAATATACATCTGAGCTTGAAGAAATATGGTTGTTTAAGTGCAATAATGCATTTATTTGGCTTTAGGAAAGTTAGATGCAGCCTGCTGAATCAATATAACTATGCTAAAATTTTACTGAGTCAGCAAGAGTTTTTAACTATCTTGAAGCCAAATGAATGCCTTGTTGCACTAAAACAACTGTATTTATTCTAATTTAGATGTTTGTTATGCTTAAAAACATCAAAGTGAAGCAGTAGTCCTAAAAAGTTCAACAAAATAAGCTTTGTTGTCCTACTGGCTCTAAATCTACTCCTACATATACAAGAGAAACACATTGGTCTAATAACTCCGTCATATATGACATCACCTACTTGTAGTCCACTCTCTGCTTAGGAAGCATGGAAACATTACTTGCTGAAGAATTGGGGTATATATCCTTGAGGAAACGCCCAACATTTTCTTAGCTTAACCCAGCATGAATGCACTACTAATAACTTCCCGGATAACACAAATGATTCACATTAAATGATTTGAACAATACATTTTCCAATCCTTCCTATGTTCATATCTATGATCACATATATTGTTTAGTGCATATTTGTGCTATTTTTTACATGCATACATAACAAACAACATTTGGGAAAAGTGAAGTGCGTTTGTAACAATGATTTTGCACCCACATCTGCAGTACCCAGCTTGCTTGGCTTGTCAATATTGGATCAATGCAAGAACAACAATAACAACAATATGAATTAATCTATTGGATGCACCAGAGGAATAAATTTTAAAAAATGGGAATAGAATCAAGAGTTGATCATAAGTTTTATTAAAATCAAACAACTATAGATGACTTTCCAACCAACATAAGTCCGACACATCAATTAATGTTCTGCATTAAACCAGTATATGATTGTGTCTGTGTGCATGCATGTGTGTGTATGCATGGCATTAGAAAGTGTAGAGCTAATCTAATATGTCCCTATAGCATCTTGTTTCATTCACTCTTGAGGCCTGTCCACACTGCATAAAAATTGGAAAGGTTTTGGTCTTTACTTGATTCAGGTTCTTTATAAAACATTAGCAAACATTTCAACCATGTCCACACTGAAAAATTGGACAGAGAAAAAGCAGGTAAATCTAGATGTCACCACTATTAATGGAACACTAGCTGAGTCAGTCATTATAGTGAAATTTGGACCACACAAATAATAGGGCATGTGTCTTATCTGAGTTGGTTTGGTTTGCTAGCAAATCACTTATTTCAAGGATTTCAGTTTGTGTCAACTTTGTTTACAAGTTGCCTTAGCAGTTTGATTTATGGAGACCAGTACTGGTTGAGTATCCACTACCTTATATACATAAATCTTTAGCTTCATATAATACTGTGTTAATCACCAAAAATGGAAGTTTTATTGCAAATTTTCAAGTAAATGATGTTGTTTTTTTTACTCACAGACAAATTTATATGATGAGGAATTAGGACCACGACAGTGGCCACCATAAAAGAAAAGTTGAAAATAATTCAACCGCAAAACAAACTATTCAGTACAGATTCTGTAATAAAGATTTCAATGCATGTAGTAGAGGAAGCTACTGAGGTACCAGAGCCCAAGAAGTTTGTGGACAAAGACGCTGCTATCAAGGAGACTGGTGTCATGGACCCAGTGTTTTACTCGGACAAGATGGATGAGGAATAATTATGGATAACCAACATTATAAACGAAGTAGAATTCAATGCATCCACCCAGTTGGTTCACAGCCTAATAGTTACTGTAAGCCAGGTGTGGAGGCACATGTTTCTAACCCTGATAGGAAGGTGAGATTCCTTGCCTGTGATGGTGCCTTGGAGGTCTTCTGAGCTTTGTAATTAAATTATTTGAGATTACCAACGAGGCCAGAATGATGTCAAAATGAATATTTGTTGATGGAAGAGTTACTGCCATTCATGACCAAATCCTTGCTCAACTGATTCTATAGTAACCTTGTCATGCAGCTATATTTGCCTTGGAGCTGTCAACTTATTTAGGGATAGTGTGGTAAGAATGTCTGGAGTGTCATGAGTTTGTTGATCCTTGGAATCTCGAAAACTATTTAATATTTGCAAAGTTATTAAGATTTTCTTATGGCCCAAATCCACGCAAACGGATTTTAGATATGTAGCTAGTTGTGTATTTATTCATTTTACACTTCCTTATAATATTTTTGGTTAGTATATTATAGGGTTTGATAATTAGAAAATATACTAACTTAAGCTATATTATATAACCAATTATAAAAAACCTCCAACCATTTAGCTAGCTATAGTATAAATTAATATCTAGCTTCACACCAAAATTGGACAAAGCTAGCTAGCATTAATTTGCAAATGGTTACATTTTACTAGGACAAATAAGTAAATCTTTGATCTTCATTTTATGTTCTTGAATTAGAGCTGAATGAGAAATTAATGGACTTTCCCAATGAACCTCTTCACTTACACATGCCTTCAAATTTGCTACTCCTAAGCTTTTCTGCAATTGCTATATTGCTTGTCTCAATGTGCTGCTACCATTGCTGGATTTACCGTCAGAATCCTGCCTCCTGATTATAGAATTGTTGAAATTTATTGAAATAGCATATATTTCCGTTGATTTTTTGCAACTGCTGTCCCCTTCGTGACGTCATCGAGGAGTTATACACTCCGGGATTTATGAACTTTGAACTTATGTGAATCATGCATATGGAAAGAGATGACCTTTTATTGTGTTGCTGAATTAAGACTCTTCTTAAGTTGCTAATTTTGTGGAACTCAAGTTCTGTTACTGCTGCATCTAAATAACTATAATTTCATTTAATAGGGAGAATTAATTGGGTTTTAGGAAATAGCTGACACACTCAAAAGACAGACAGTCCCTTTGCAGACCTGGCTGAGTGAGAACTGGGTTGCTAGGAGTTTACAGAAGTGCTAAAGTAGTATAAATGTCTACCACTAGGGCTGATGTGGCAAAGGAAGTTGCAGGTTTGAAGAAAGAACTAAAGGTAGTGCTTGAGGCCAAAAAATGCTGCTGAGGTTCGGTAAAGTTGGCTCTTGATGCAAAAGAAGCTGCTGTGGTTTGGGTTGCACAACTGGAGCAAGTTGAGAGTTCACTAGACCAGTCACTGTAAAACTTAAGTAGAGAAGAGCAGAAGAAGGTGCAGAGGCTGGCTACCTGGCTACCATTTAAGAGAGTGCAGAGAAGTGGTGAGGCTTGAATTAGTTGCTGCTCATGAGTGGGAAATGTAAACTCATGAAGAGCTAAAGGTAGTTTTCGGGGAGAGAATAGTTGAGAATGAAAGAGTTATCGCTAAGCTGCAAGCTAAAGCTGAGGGGGGTTGATCCTGAACAAGTAGGTGTTCCTAATGGCAATTCTTTCATAGGCCACCACATGGAACTACCAGCTCTCTCTGCCTTTGATGCTAGTTACTTCATTGAAGTCCTAAGGAGAAATTGCCAGAGTTTGAACTCCATATGTCAAACAAAGCAGAGAGCATCTATGATGTTTTATCTCTAGATTAGAAGTTAATCTTTGACCTAACTAGTGTGGCTCATGGAAAGAAAGTAAATCCTGCTAAGAAAGAGGCTTTATCTTTAGCACAGCTACTCAGGCGGAGACAGAGGCTTGGAGGAGTGGATGATTTTGTGAGGGTTTTTTGAAATGTAATTTCAGGACAGCTATGGACATAGAGCAGATATAGATGCCACATTTAAGGCAGTGCTGAAAAGTGATCTCTTTGTTGAAGGTCTGATGCTTATGTGGCAGAGAAGGTGCTGCTTTCAGCCAAGACATTTGCTAACACCTTCCACCAAGTGAGGGCGGCTGAGGAACAGGAGATGCAGATGGGGCAGATGCATGGCCAGGGGTATTTCCCACCTGTAAGGAAAGAGAGTACTGGGAAAGGCAAGACTGGTAAACCTGCTTTTTTTTTAGAGAGAAAACATACCTCTAAGGGGCTACGGCATTAGTCATCTGCAAAAGACAAATCCAGTGCTACCATTGCCATGGCAACTAAAGGTTATATGTCCAAGGAGTGTCCCCTGAAATTGCAAGTAACTGAGGCAAATGGAGGTGGTCTTAGTGCATCAGACTGTAGTTCTGCTCTGACAGGGGGGGGCCAATTCAGTCTCTGGAAGAACTTCACCAAAAGTAGGAGCATGAATGGATGCACACGGCATTTAGCCATTGGACCAGTACATATTTACCTGAAGCATCTATGGATATGGTGAATGGAGCTTTGGACCCACTCTATTTGCAATGCTTAGCATTGGTGGAATGTATATTGAGGTATTAGTGGACCCAAGATCATCAGCAACAATTATTTTGTTCAAATGTTTTAAAAAGGTGGGATTAAATGCGAAGATTCCATGGGAAGCTCTCCAAAAATTAGATATAATGTTTCGTAACTGTAGCAGGAGACCAACCCCGATCTTTGTTGTGGTCAATCTAGAATCTGACTGATTAGGCCAAAGGATGACTGTACCGGTGTATCTGAAGTCGAACCAAGGACCAGTGGGTGAATCCTGTTTGTTGGGTACTGATGTTATAATGCCACTAGGGGTTATGATACTTGGTCTTGGGGTGGAGACAAGAGAGAGATGGTGAGATGAGT
This sequence comes from Lycopodina hypogea, assembly GCA_963969325.1. Lineage (NCBI taxonomy): Eukaryota > Metazoa > Porifera > Demospongiae > Poecilosclerida > Cladorhizidae > Lycopodina > Lycopodina hypogea. The sequence continues at coordinate 7,621,821 of OZ017781.1, forward strand.
CATGTTGGAGTTGGGAGGCTCTTGAAAGCTGAGAGAGTTCCTAGTCATAGTGGGGTGGTTATGCCTGCAATAGTGGAAGTTTGTAAGGGTACCATGATGTAGAACCTTCTGGAGGAGTGTTAGCTTTGGAATTAAGTTGGAACAGATAGTTTTGTGATCTAATACATCTGGTAAGGTGTCAGTAGTAATTAACAAACTCTCTTTTGTGGCTGTATGTCTGGAGAGTGGTTTATGCCTGGTTTCTGCATTTGTCTGTGAGGAATGTGTGATTGATAATGAGATTAGAGAATCTCTGGTTTATTGTGAGGAAGCTATGATGAGTCAAGTGGGTGTTGATGAATGAGATATTGAGTCTAAGGGGAAAGAAAAACTAAGTGAGTTGTCAGAGTTTGGAAGTGAATGTGAAGTCAAAAGGGAACTGGTGGTTGAAGCACGTGATGTATTTGCCATTGAAGATTGTGAACAATGTGAAGTGAGAGAGATGCAGCATTAGATTTTCACTGGAGATAGTCCGCCCATTAGGCAGGCTGCATACAGTATCCCATTTGCATTCTAAAGTAAAATATAGCTGAGTAAGTTGGTGAGATTGTAAAAGGTGGTGTTGTAAGGGAATCTGCTAGTCCCTGGGCCAGTCCTGTTGTATTGGTGAAGGAAAGTAATGGGGAACAGAGATTTTGTGTGGATTACAGGAGAGGAAATGCTGTGACCCATAAAGAAGTGTTTTTAAAGCCCTGTATTGACAATTTATTGGACCAGCTGGGTGAGGAAAAAGTGCTTTTTATGCTGGATGCCAAGAGTGGATACTGACGAATCCAGATGGACCCTAGGAGCATGAATAGGACTGCATTTGTGACTCATAGTAGATTTTATGAATTTGTAGTAATGCCTTTTGGACTATGTAATGCTCCTGCTACCTTTGAAAGGCTTATACAAAAGGTATTTGCATGTCTGGAGACATTGGTAGTGTGTATATTGATGATATTGTTGTCTACTCAGGAACAGTGGACAAACATGTTGGGCATTTAAGACAGATTTGCATGAGGTTGCATAGGTATAGCCTTAATCTATATACATGTTTGAGGGATCTGTTGATGTCCCCACCTGTTTTGGCATATCCACATTGTGGCAAGGGTTTTGTCATATACACTGATGCCAGCATTGAAAGCTGGTGAGCTGTTTTAGAACCAAAATGGAAAGATAGAAATTACGCCTTATTGCATATGTGAGTAGAACTCTTACTAAGGAAGCATTGGGTGTGGTATGGGAAGCTAAACATTTCAGTCATATATGAAGGGGAATAAGTGCATAGTGTTTACAGATCAGTGGAGTCAATGTTGAAAGTGTGGTAAGATGGAGCATGTCCTAGAGCGAGATTGATCTTGAGTTACAATATAGACCTGCTCAAGTTAACTCCAATGCCAATGCTTTATTAAAAGCACCTGAGGGAAGTAATCATGAGAGTGGTGATGTGTAGGTATAAGTAGCTCAGGTTACTTTGGAGACTGAGGATGTGGTATGACCATTGGATGATATAGGAGAGATGTAAAAGATGACTCAGAAAATTGGGAAGAATTGGCAGTTTGTGAAGTAAGGTGTGATGCCGGTGGATTCTGGGATTGCAGCCTGTGTGAGTAGGTCGAAAGAAAATTTTGTTGTTTTGGATGGCATACTTTATTATATGGATATGGCTAGGAAGGACGGGATACAGTAGATTACCTATGGCAATGAGGCATAAACTGATGGATGAAGTGCACTGTGGAAGCTTTTCTGGGCACTTTTCTGGGCACTTTGCTGCGAAGGGATTCTATGCTAAATCTTCCAGGCATTACTGGTGGCCAGGGATGCACTCAGAGGTGCATAGGTATTGTAGGCGTTGTCTAACTTGTGCTCACCGAAGTAGGAGACAAAGAACCAAACCCCCTCTAAAATCCATTCCAATCGGTGGTCCTTTTGAGAGGGTTGGTGTGGATATAATGGAATTTCCATTGACTCAATTAGCAAATCATTATATTCTTTTTCTTAATTACCTTACCAAGTGGGTGAAGGTATATCCATTGCCTGATGAGACCAGCTGGACTATTCCAAGGGTGCTGGTGGATTATGTGATTTGCTGACATGGAGTGCCACATAAGCTGTCATCTTGCAGGGGTGCTAACTTAATTTCTGAAGTAATTATGAATGTTGGCATCATTACTTACCATCCGCAGACTTATGGGCTGGTGGAGAATTTTAATCTAGCTTTGGGGTCAATGCTGGCCAAGAATAGTTTCAAGTTCGGACCTCAGCGGGATGTCAACTTCAACAACTCCTGTTTGCATACCAGACTAAATGGCATGACTGAACTGGGGAGTTGCTATTCTCCCAGGTATATGGGAAGGATACCAGGATACCCACAGGAAATGTCCTGGATACACCACTATCTCCATATTTGGTGGACAGTAGAGACTATAAGGTAGAATTGGCTAGGGATCTGTTCTCAGCTTGGGAGCTGGCCAGGTCTGGGATCAGTCAAGCTTAGAAAAGGCAGAGGGAACAATATAATAAGAAGGCTACGGTGGTAAATTACAGGGAAGGTAGCAGGGTTATGGTGTATATGCTTCAAGAAGCAGGAGGCAAGATAAGGAAACTAGCATTGCCATACCATGGACTGTTCTGGGTAATGGAGGTGCAACCAAATTGTCTTCTGGTGCAACCTGTGGAAGAGCTAAATGAGCATGCATGATGTGGTGGAGTATTCAATGAGATTTCAGATTGGTCATGGCTAGGAAAGAAGAAAGAGGAGAAAGAGAAGAAGGAAACAACCCAGGGTTTTTTACCGATTAAGAAATATCCCTTGAGAAGCAGAAACAAGTGAAATTCCTTATATTATAAATTCTTGTATTAATATTCATCATTCAACATGGTCAGTGTGCATTATCTGTGTGTGTGTGTGTGTGTGTGTGTGTTTGTGTGTGTGTGTGTGTGTGTGTATTCAAGGACGTGAACAATACTTGGAGCAGGGTGATATTATAATTTTGATTCATGAACTTTGAACTTATATGTAGTCATGCATATGAAAAGGGATGGCCTATCATTGTGTTATTGTTGAGTTGAGACTGCTCACGTTGCTGATTTTATTAAAGTCAGCTTCTGTTTCTCCTAGATTTAACTGACTTTAATAGTATTTTATATTGGGTTTTAGTAAATAGCTAACAACATTCAATGAGACAGACAGTCCCCTGGCAAATTAATTTTTTTTCCATTTCAGTTCCCATTAATAGCCCTGAAAATTCATAGCAAGATAACCACATTCAATCATATTTAGTTTCAGTTTCAGTTCCAGGAGTCAGAGAAGTGGATAAATGGTGTGTACCTAAAATGTCTTGTTTGGTTCTAAACCACTCACAAGTGTGCCCTGAAGCAAGTAACAAAATCAGTGTTGGTGCAAATCTCTTCTAACAAGGTCATAGTTTGTATGGAGAGAAGTGCCTGATGTGCAGATGGCATCCATCTATGTATTGGAGTTGGCTATCTGCTCCCAATTTTGCCTCTCCCTGATGAGGCATGTACGGAGAGAGAGACACAGTAAGCCTTTGAGTGGTCACCCAATATCATGGCATGTGGTGGTGGACATGAAACTATATGTTCAGATCTTAGACGAACTAATATGTAATGTGATGTATGGTGAGTCTGTAGTGGTAACCAAGGTGATGATCTTATTGGACCTTTATGGTTGGAAATGTTTCTTGGAGTTCACAATCCTTCCCAATACCAACACAAGTGGATCTGCATGTGTGCAGCCTACCAGATATAGCATAATTGTTACTTTTAATAGTCAGGTTCTTAAAATCGGGTCAGATTATTTCGAGATTAGATACCCTTCCCTCCACAATCGTCTTCATCCTATTCTTGATTCATACTCATAATATACTCTATATGGTGTGTTAATCTTAAAGTTGTTTCCTAGAAATTGTGATGTTGCATTTATTCCCTAAAGGTGGAAACCTTTGTCTGAATGTCACAGCTGGAGTGTGGGTCACTTCTGCAGTCTTTAAATGTGCACAACTATACCAAACAATGTCAATTGAAATCTAACATGATGTTTTGGACCAACTACATTGTGCCCCTATCATAGCATTTCATCTCCATCTTTGGACCCACTGTCCTCAAAACAGGAATAAAGACACTTATACACCATAGTGGTCCACTGCATTGGGTCTAGTCCATCACTAACTCTTCCTTGGATCTTTGACATGACAACTTTTCTCCCACTACCCATTTAGGATAGAACATTACACATTTTTGACACTGTACACTGTATACTGTACTCCTCTGGGGGTAATTTCGCACACTGTATATGCCCCTCCCTGAAGGGCTTATTAGTACACTTAAGTATACCTAATTTTGTAATATATCTTGGAACGGTACCACCTCACTGGATCAATCAATCTCTCTCTTCCTTTATCTCTCTCTTTGCCTCTGACCCTTAATAATAACACCACTTGCTGTACTGTAGTCTCATGGTGTATCTCCCCTCTTCCTCCCGTCCCTTCCATCTATGTATAGTTGGGTCTATATTGTGCCCACCCTCCACATACTTATATTAGGGCTACCATATTTCCAGATTCAAAAAAGAGGACACTTTGAGAGGGGGTTTATCATATTTTACTAGTGAACTTTGTGTATGTGAAGGAGGACCATTAATAAAAGGTAAGGGGGAAAAAGAAATATCATCCATAATCTCAGGCTCCCTCATTTTTATTCACCATAACAGAGAATCAGGATCAATTTTTAGCTCTCTACGTGTCCACAGTAAAAGTATAAAATATTCTTATCACCAATTTAATGCAAGAAAATCAATAATTTGGAATTAAAAAGATCCCACCTTCACTTACTCTGGTTAAAGAATTTTGGTCAACTTGGCAGATATCCAATCCTGATGATGCAGTCACTGCGTGAAATGAAACAAAATTCCCTCTACTGCACAATTGCATTGTTACCTATCTCACAAAAATAGTCTATCCTAATACTGGGATTCTCATTCCTTTCCTGATCTCCCATAACATGAAATATTTGGTCTTCAGTTTTAGAGTAGATTTGCACTTATGTTTGGACATTGTGAGCTATATAATAAAATCGCCAAATCAAGAAATCAGCCTTTAAAGAAAGAAAAGGTGGTAAAATTTATGATAGCGCATTGCACACAGTCATGATAATGGATCAGAATAGAAATATATATTAAAAAGATATACGCACCACAATCCCCCCACCACAATTCTCTCCACCACCTACCATAAGTAGTGGGAGGGGCATGGGGCAGAGAAAAAAGTATGCTAAGTTCAGTTTCTGCTTTTCCAGACCACCTTGCTGTGTGAGTGTTGCTATGCGGGCCTATTTGGTAAAAAAAATGCTGCTTTTACAACAAGTAATTTTCAACAAAATAGAAGCAAAATCCCGGACATTTTCAGATATTTCAGAAATCCTCCCGACTATATATAATGACCAAAAAGGATGACATGTCCGGGTAAAGCCAACTATATGGTAAACCTACTTATGTAGGCAAACTGAATGACATCTTATTGGAGATAGGAAGGCTCATCTCAGAGCATGGAGAAGTCATAGATGAGCACTTACGGGTGGGGGGTGTGTGCGTACACTGACTGGTCTTTTTGACTTCAAGCATAGCACAACCTGGAGTTGGTGTGCATTCTTTTGGATTACTTATATATCTGGACAATGCACATTGTGCTGTTTACATATTGTTCGTAATTTGAATTGTTTAGTGGGAGTGGTTTATCTAGTTGCAAAGAAGTAAGGGTAGAAAAGAGAAGACAGTAAGGCATGTGTGTTGATCATAATTGTATGTGTGGTATGTGTATCTTACATATTGCAGCTCACATAGAGGGCAATGTGGATGTAGCATATGGACTTGTCCATGCCAACAACAGTCAAAAAAGGTGTCCAGCTCAAGGTATGTGGACCTTCACTGCTCCCATTTTGATCATTACTTTCTGATTGTTTGCTCACTATAGGATATGGCCATATTGGACTATTAATATTACTGCTGGATGTTAAATGATACCAACTAACCACATCCATTTCCTCTGATATCCCAACCTTACCAATTGAAGGTTGATGTGCACCTATATACAGCATATGTATCTCTATATAGCATGTTTTACTTTCACCTTCTAATTTTAATTTCAAATATTAATAAATTGAGCACCATTAAGCACCGTTAGGCATGCTCATTACTAGAATGAGTGACTGCTTGGGAACAGCAGGTGAACATTTTTGGTTTTTTTTCCTTCCTTATTTTCCACACCCCTTTTCTTTTTCTTTTTTGCAGTAAAACTGTGTAAAAAAAGCTTGTTTTTTTTTGTTTTAAACCTGTGTGTGCCCATTTTGGCCTGTCGATTCACTCTAATATAACTAACCACTCTAATTTAGAGAACAACTGTGCTGGTTGGGATAAAATTTGATGTGAGAGTTGGAGAGTGGGAGGGGGGGAGGGGGTAAGGCTTCTACATAATCAAATTTTTTTATTTTTGTCAATTTAGCCATCTATCTTTACAAGCTGCTTGGCATAAGCGTGGTTTGTTGTCTTCAATGTAATCAACATGCTACCTCAGCAGTTTCACATCACAACCAAGCTTCAATAAATGACATCCCAGCAGTTTTATAGCACAATGCCCCTCCACCTTCTATAGTTCTCTTCAATGCAATGAACACAATATTACCCCATAAGTTCAACATGAATATTTTAGTCTGCTATCAGGAGTGTGCCATACTAGCTCCAACAGAGTTGATGCTTTGTCACAACTAAAGCTATTAATATCTATCTAAATAACTTCTGCTTGATTCTTTGCCACATATTAATATCTAGCCAAATATTTGCTTTGTGCTTACCTATCTATTGAGTGAACCTGGTTGTACAGCCCTAGCAAGAAGTTAATTGTCAGACATCAGTTTTTCTCAGAGTTTCTGCTTCCCGCCAGTAGGCAAGGGACGATAATCCAGTACATTCCTTTGGTCTGAAAAATGCCTGTACTTCCCTTATGAACTATAGAGCTAAATGCTGATTCTTTCTTCGAAGAGCTTCAGGAGCAACATAGGAAAAAACACCACTTTAGGCGGAGTTGGATGATATCTGAAATATTGGAAGTAAACAATTATTGAGACTTTTATAGTGATTTTTCGAATGGCAAAATCAAACCAAACGGACTTTAATAAAACTTACTCTTCATAGTAGACAGATCCTACAGCAAGGATGATTTTTTTTTAGCAAGAATTGATTTCCAAACATTAGGATCTCACCATCCAAAACCTGACAAAATTGGATTTGGTATGCAGCACTGGTACTTAATATGATACAACATAAGCAAATCATAGTCCACCAACTTTGATACATATTAACCTAATGACATGCTCACTTTGGAGTTAAAAATCTACATGTCTTCAAAGCAGACACTTTTAGACTGAAGTCAAAAAATCACAGATAGGGCAGGTTTATTGCTAGTGTAGTCATAATAACAATGCAATGACAAGAATTTTTTTTTTTTAATTGTCACGATTTTCTTATGATCTGTAACAAAACTAGAACTGAATGTTATTTGTATTTAATAATGTATTAATTACATTTGGTCTGGCCTAATTCTGAGGCAACTTTCTTCTAAGATGACTTGCATCAAGTGAACAATGGCAAAGCTCCTGCAGTTGGCTGAACTTTCCAAGTTTTCCCAAGAGGTGAATTTGTTGGCATCTATCCTCCCATCCACACCTAACAGTCCATCCTCTGCATGCTCAGGGGCAATACAAAGGAGGGAGTTCAGGATGCTGTAATGCCCCCATCCATGGAGCTTCAAATTTTTGAAATTTTCTTTTAAAGTTTGGCTTTATCTGACCTTACCCTGTGTGGGCACTCCCTGGCTCCTGTACCCTGTTACTCAGGCAACCAGAGCAGCAGACATGAACCCTGACACACAAGTTAGGTCTCACTACCCAACTTCATATCAAGGCTACCACACCACCCCTCTATTAGTGGCTGGTTCACAAAGTGAGTTCTCAACAAAGATAATCATCATAAACTGATCCAGTGAACTGCTGGTATCAGGCAATAGCTTCTTTTACAATACTTGGATAACAACTATGCACAATGATACAACCTTTGGTAGTTTGTGAAGAACTTAATTATATTCAGTTATCTCTGTCTTTTATACTTTATATTTTGTGGTTACTTTCTGGGCCTCTGCTCCCAGGGGCCAGCTGAATCATTTTCATATGAGTTCTCATAATAGTCCTTATCCAGCATCTCTTGGTTATCCACATTTGTATTAACTACAGAATTCTCATAACTCCTGTCTTTATCCAGCCTCTCTTGGTTACACACATTTCTATTAGTTTGGGATTGATCCTCCTCCTGTGGCTCTGACACCTTAATCAAAATTTTAAAAATTGGGGAGCAGCTGTTATCCCTCAGAGCCAGCACCACAGAGGAAGATGAAGGAGCAGTATGAAGCAGCCAGTTATTTGGCTACTTCAGATAAAATCTGAGTCAGGTATAGTGAGCTTTCAGGAGTGGGGCTAGTTTTTATCTAGGTTTAGCCTTGCAAATATGGTGATGGAAACATTCACAGAGGTTTCAGCAGTGTAGGAATATCTTTAATCACCATATTTCTTGTAAGTCTCATTGGAAACACTTTTCAGCCAGATAGCCAAATGTTTCTGATATACTGATTTTTTCAATCACATAGTTTAATTCCTTCACTCCAGAGAGAACCACTGGCAATGAACTGGATCAACTACGTACTTGGAATTTGGTTGAGGCATTGAGGAACAGCATCCCTATAACATTTCATGTTGATAATGGCCTGGGCAATGCTGGGTGCTTCAGTAGGTAATATTTATAGCATTTTTTGGAGATTTAGAACTCATTCTTTCATAGCATATTTGGTTTGAGAATATGCATAATTTGCCAATCTGGATAACTACATAATTGTTTTCATATAGACAATAGGTTGTAATAAAAACATTAGCATGTCTTAATGCAGCTTCCTACCCACTGCAGGCCCCTGGCAGGCATATGGTGTTCAGTGATCACTAAACAATAGGTAGGAACAATTTGTATTAAGATTGGCATCCTGTATAATGATTATATGTAGTAAAGAAAATATGAGCTACTTAAAGTTTAAATTTTTGGAAAATCTATGGATGAACAGCACATAACAAATTCACCAAGCTGTCTACAGTGGCTCCTCCCAAGTAGAAGCCACGAATGAATGCTTTGTCTCTAAAGCTGCAGCACCAAGTTTTGTTCAAATGAATGAGTATACCCCTGAAGATGAAAAGGTCTCTGCTTACCAGGAGGGACTTCAGCTATATTTAGACACTAAGGATTAACAAAATTCCTGTTTTCCTTACTGTGATTGGGTCTGCGAATCATATCTTGTTGAGAAAATTGGTGTCCCCTGCCCTTCAATGGGATAAAACCTTAAAAATCTAAAGACTGTCACATTTTGGACTAAAATCATCTGGTGATCACTAAAACATTTCATTTCTACTGTACAGCTGCACAAGGCACAATCCAAGTGGAGGCCTTAAAATATTAATATTGTCAAGGTATAAATTATATGGTCACACTATCCATACTTTAATTTTCAACAGGGCGGGCAGGCGGGCAGGTGGGCAGGCAGGTGGGTGTTGGGGGTGGATAGGTGAGTGTGGGAGTGTGGGTGTGTGGGTGTGGGTGGGTGGGTGTGGGTGTGTGGGTGTGGGTGAGTGGGTGTGTGGGTGTGGGTGAGTGGGTGTGTGTGTGTAAGTATGTGGGTGTGGGTGTGGGTGTGGGTGTGTGCATGCTTGTGTGCACGTGTGTGTGGGGGGGGGAGGAATCTTGTCGTGAACCTCCCTTGGTATTCCCTGGTTATTGGGGTATGGCCTTGCTAATTGCACAACCTGGGACTGATGGACTGGTGTCCCATACTGTTCCTTGTGCATCTGTAAAAGATTCGTAAAATAAGGAAGCTTTCAAAACCAAGAAGTTTTACTCATTACATGCTAAATCCAAGACCAGAATTGCATGCTGGAATGTCTGTACTCTCGGAACACTTGATGACCAGAGTGTGCAACAACTTGCTACTATTAAGAAAATGAAGGAGAAAAATATCGAGCTCCTGGCTCTTTCTGAGTCCCTTTGGACAGGATGTGGCATTACCAGGTTTCATTCTCCCACCATCCTTCATTCTGGATCTCCCTCCAACCATGTTTGCAGCATTGCCATAGCACTGAATCCATGTGCTTGCTCCTCTTGGAAGGTTGCTAGTAGTGTCTTCCATCCCATCTCTGAGCACATCATCCATATTTATCTCAAGACTAATCTGTCATATGCCTCCATTATCGCCACCTATGCCCCCACCAACCCAGTCTCTACCAATGCAGAAACTAGTGTGCAATCTGACCAGAGTAGGGTTCTTCTCTATCTAACTACTGACTTGCCTCCTAACTCATAGATACAGCAGCTCATCTGTCACCCAGTCTTCCTTCTGTTTCTTTGAGAGCTCTGGCAAGGTCTTGTAAGCCTCACTTATAGCAACCTTGAAAATATTCCATGACAACACAAGGGACTCTGACTGGCAAGACCTAGCCAGAGCTCTCTCAAAGAAACAGAAGGAAGACTGGGTGACAGATGAGCTGCTGAATTTGTTCAAGAAGAAGAAAGATGCTTGGCATCTCCTCTGTGGGGTTGGGAAGAGTGATGACTCCTAAAAATTAAAATATCACCATCTGTGTAAGTTGACCAAGGCTGCTGCTGAGAAAGCTTGTAATGCTTGGAGTGTACGTGCAGCTGAAGCAGAGAGCATGCCTGGGCTGCAGAGCAGTGTGGCCATGGTGGATCACTTATTAGGGAGCTACAGTTACTGAGGAAGAGTGCATCTAAGCCATTTTATTTTCCCATGTGAGTGTGTGGGGAGGGGGGGGTGTGTGTGTGTGGGGGGGTGTGTGTGTGTGTGTAGAATTATAACTACCTTGCTTCTGACTAGCTTGATGGATTTTGGAGAACCATGTGCCTACTCAGAGAAATTGTAATATAATATAAATATCACCATCTCTGCAAGTTGACCAAGACAGCTGCTGAGAGAGTTCGAAATGCTTGGTGGAGTGCATGTGCAGCTGAAGCAGAGAAGCATGCCTGGGCTGCAGAGTAGTGTAGCCATGGTGGATCACTTATTAGGGAGCTCTGGTTACTGAGGAAGAGTGCATCTAAGTCATCCACGTCCACTTTATTAGCGAGAGATGGCTCCACTTTATTAGCGAGAGATGGCAGCAATCTGACCGAAGATAATGATAAGCTACAATTTGGGTGGAACACTTCTCTGATGTTTTCAACTGTGAGTCAGAGGTCAGCGTGGTGACTTTGGATGCCTTGTCTGTTCTTGAGCCACCTTCTGCACTGAGTGATGATGTGTGTGTGTGAATGAGTTGAGTGACAATCTGACAGAGGAGGAAATCACTGCAGTGATCTCTCAGATGTGGAAGGGAAGAGCTCCTGACTTGGTTGGAATATCAACTGAGATGTTGAAGTTGGGTGGTGCAGAGTCTGTCTGCTGACTGAAGACTACTGCAGATGGAATATGGAGAACAGAGATGGTGGCATGCGACTGGACAAAGCAGCTGATCATTCCCATCCACAAGAAGGGAAGTCATACTACCTGTGACAACTATCTTGGTATTGCCCTCTTGAGCATCCCAAGTAAGATTTCTCTAGGGCTATCTTAAATCAGCTCAAGCCTAGTGCAGATTTGTTTCTCTGTGAGAACCAGTGTGGCTTCTATCAAGGTAGAGGTTGTGCAGATCAGTTGTTCTCTCTGTGGGTCCTGATGGAGAAAGCAAAGGAGTTCCACAAGCCAATTGAAATCTGCTTCATTGACCCCAGAATGGCATCTGACTCTGTGAATCACAATTCCTTCTGGGCTGTGTTGCTGCATCCCTACGGCATCCCCACCAAACTTATTTTCACCATTCGTGCCTTATATGAACATTCAGTGGCTGCTATCAGGTGCTATGGGAAGACTTCAGATGAGTTTGCCATCACAAGTGTTGTCCATCAGGGCTGTGTACTGGCTCACACATACTTTTATCTATACTTTGATGTGGAAATACATATGGCAATGGAAAATGGCCAGCCAAAGGGCATAGGTGTGAGGGTGGCTTACCTTTATGGTGCTAAGTTGGTGGGAAACTGCAGGAAGCTGCAGCATGAGGCCATAATCTCTGAGATGAGTACGCTGATGATATGGCCTTGGTGTCTGAGTCATGGAATGATATTAAGTCCATACAGGATGATGTGTCAATATATTGTAGGGATTTAGGACTCACCATCAGCAGTAGTAAGACAACTCTGGCAGTGCCTCTATCAGACGTCTATCCAAAGCGTGCGCCAATCAATCTATTTCCTGATGATGACCCTGCAGAAATGGTGTCTTATTTTCAGTAATTTGGCAGCATTGTGCAAGACAACTGTGGCATAGCAATTGAGGTGGACTCCAGATTCTGAAAGGCTTCTAAGGCCCTTCATTCCCTGTGTTGTATTCTCTGGTACCAACATAAGATGAAGACTTGCACTAAGTTCTGCATTTTCAATTCTGTTGTACTGCCAACCCTTCTGCATGACCTGGAGAGTTTGATCCTCCATGAATGCCAATTACATTGCTTGCAGGGTTGTGTGAGGTGTTGCCTCATGATTATCCTTAGACTGTCCATAAGGGAGAAGAAACCACACCACCATCAGGAGAATGGCTAAACAACAGAACTCTCCTCAGTGCTCTCAAATGTGCAGAAGTATCGCTGGAATGATCTAGTGTCAAGGAACTTGAAAAGTTGTAAGCTCTCAGAAAACTGGATGAATTTGCAAAAAAAGCTGGAGTTTATGGCGAAAAGTCATCCATGACTATGTAGAGTCCCTAAATGTGCTTGCTGAGAAGAAAGAGAAGAGCCGGAAAGAGGCAGAAACTGAGAGAGGAGACAAGTGGATGCTGAGGTGGCACTTCGCAGTATCCATCCTGCATGTGTTTTTGTAGCTGTGAACATGGCTGGTCTAACTAACAAAACACGCCAGAAACACATGCTGCCAATAAAGTTCATGTATCAGTTCTGCAAGCAAGTATTTCATCAACAGGGTCTTATAATCTCCAAAGACATTGCATAAAAAGTAACATTTGACATAATTTCTTAGCCTGTACCACTCCTACCACCTGTGACATGTGGAGTGCACACAGCATATGGATGGATGGATGGTGTCTGTCTGTCTGTCTGTCTGCCTGCCTGTCTGCCTGTCTGCCTGCCTGTCAGCCTGCCTGCCTGTCAGCCTGCCTGCCTGCCTGCCTGCCTGCCTGCCTGCCTGCCTGCCTGCCTGCCTGCCTGCCTGCCTGCCTGCCTGCCTGCTGCCTGCTGCCTGCCTGCCTGCCTGTTTTTTTGTGTGCATGTGTGAGGGTGGAGGTGGTGTGCATGCGTGTGTGCATGCGTGTGTGCATGCATGTGTGCATGCATGTGTGCATGCATGTGTGTGCATGCATGTGTGTGCATGCATGCATGCATGTGTGTGTACATTTCATGGGGAGATTTATCAGGTGGCACTGTTTGTGCTGTACTCTTCTTCAACTTCCTTGCCTGCAAATTCAAAAAGTTCATGAATCAAAAGGCTGGCTACTTCCTCGCCATCACATTCTCTATAACAAATAATGCATTAGTCATTTTCCAAAGCATTACTGGATGTTTGCTCCCTTTCTTCCTCAGCGCTACAATGACCATCTTGCTACTAATGGCAATCCTGAAACAAAGAAAAGAGTAATAATTGTTATATTGAATGAACAATATTATAAGGTCCCAAACTTACAATCTATGGATATAGATGGTCATTTTATATTAAAATTATACCCTGCCAGGGAAGAAATGGTTGACAAGTTTATTTGGGAGACAAGAAGTCAGCATCCACGTTGCTTATCAAGGAAACTGCTAACAAGCAGGTTAATGACTTTATCTGCTACTAACCTCGACCATAAGACTTTCTGTCTGAGCATGTGTCCTTCTCAGGACAGGTGACTTCAGTCACTGTAGGGCAGGAAGTGACTCTCCTCTAAATCAATGTGGAAGGCATTTCCAATGCCAAGCTCCAATGAATTTATCATTTGGCAACAACACATGAAGCTACCGCCATCTTGCTTCAAGAGACCCACTCTACTAATCCATCATTGCTGTATCTGCCCAGCTACACTCCATATGCACATACCACCAGTAGTATTGATGGCTTGGCAATATTTGTTTGTGACTCGATCCGATGGCATGACATGGCATCATCTGCCCAAGATGATATTGAGTGGACCTCAATACACCTGGAAGGAGCTACCATCACAAATTTGTATAAACCACCTGGGAGACAACTCCATCCAGACTCACTGTCCCACTACCCTAAACCATGTATCTACTCAGAGATTTCAACTGTCATAACACCACCTGGGGTTATTGCCGATAACCAAGACAGCAATATCTTGGAAAACTGGGCCTCCATCATAGACTTATTGTTTCTTTATGATCCCAAGCAGCTGGCCAACTTCATTAAGGCTGATGGGGAACTTTCACCAATCTTGATCAAGCATTCATCAACCTTTATACAAATGGCTCAATTCGGACAATACTCAACCCCTTTCCAAAATCTCAGCACAGACCATCGTTGATTGAGACCTCAGCTACCATCAAATCAGTGCCAACTTGCCCAGTGAAGAGGTGAAACTTCCAAAAAATTAACTGGATGAAATTCTCAAAGGACCTTGATGTAAGGCCAGCTATCTCCCTTCTCCAGCCTCTGTCCCTTACTCAGCTTTCAGCATGTGGTGTTCTGCAATTTTCTCCTCTGCAAAAACATCCATCCCTTGCTGATGCCGCCCATACCTGATACCATCATGGGACATAGAGTGCCAACATGCATACAATAAGTATATTACAGCAATTCCAAGACATGATGCCAACTCTAAGGCCACATAGCTCTCTAATATCTTCTATACAAAGCGCAAAGGGCAGTGGGAAATGTTGACGGCAACTATCGATTTCACCCACTAGAGCAGGAAAGCATGGCAAACCTTCAACCTTCTCACTGGCCACGTGAAGAAGACACCACCTTGTCCTGTCAGTGCAATTGCAATTGCCAGTGTCCTAATTGAAAATGGTACCACCATAATTTGAACAAGCTTATCAGAATGAATATCAACCAGGAGTTCGCTGCCCTTCGAAGAAGTCCTAATACTGACAGATCTCTCTCCACAGCTTTTACTGATAAGGAGATAAAAGCAGCTGTTAGCAGGCTCAAGAACGGTAAAGCTCAAGGCCCAAATAACATCACACCTGAGTTTATCACCAACCATGGCCCTGCTATGCTAAACTGGCTGAGGGATTTCTACGCTGACTGCATGACAAGCTAGAAAATTCCAAATATTTGGCACCAGGATGACATCATCACCATCTTGAAGCATAAGAAGCCTGTGCACTAGGCCAAGAGCTACCGGCCCATCTCTCTGTTGTGCGTGCTGTTGAAACTCCTTGAATGCTCCTGAACAAGCTGGATTTTGGCGAGGACAGTTAACTACTGACCAAGTGACACTGCTGACTGATGACAAAAGCTGGTTTTGAAAGTAAGCAGAAAATTGGAGTGACTTTTGTGGATCTCAATGCAGCTTATGACACTGTATGGCTACAAGGGCCACACTTGAAACTACTATGCATTATCCCCGACCACCACATGGTCTCCTTCCTGATGAAGCTACTTACCAACTGCAGGTTGAGCTCAGGATCAGCAACAGACCAGTCAGCCACCTGAGGAGAATCAGGAACAAAGTGCCTCCATGATCAACGCTTGCACTAACCCTCTTCAATGTCTACATCAGTGACATACTTTCCACCATATCGAGGCTCTATGGGTATGCAGACGACCTCCTTACTACACAGCTAAGCTGGAACACTTTTGAGGAGACATTAACCCATGACTTGGAGAAACTTTTTTGGTCTATCTAAGGAAGTAATGAAGTGGCAGCTGAAATTAAGGATGGCGAAAATAACAACAACCACCTTCCACCTCAACAACAGAGATGCCAATAGATATCTTGCAGTCTCAGTGAATGGCACCCACCTGCCAAACAATGATAGCCCAGTCTACCTCAGTGTGACCCTGGACCGCTCCCTAACATAAAAACCATCTGGAAAGTTTACACTGCAAGGTGAATATCAGAAAAGGACTTCTCCATTGCCTTGCAGGCTCTAGCTGGGGAGCCTACACATCACACTCCATACAGTTGCACTAGCCCTTGTCTACAGCGCTGCAGAGTATGCCACTCTAGTCTGGTGCAGGAGCAGCCATACAAAGAAGTTGGATTGTGTGATAAATAACACCATGCGTATCATCACTGACTGTCTTCACCCAACTGAAACAACATACTTCCAAATACTTTCAGGGATATACCACAGGACATAAGGCATAAGCATTGTGTAGCGAAGCTGGTGACTGCTGCAAAAGAGAATCCTCACCACCTCCTACACCAACAGGTCAGTATTGTAGCTGGCACCCTCAGCCAGCAACTACTTATATATAGAAGACCCTTCATTAGACACACAGTGAGCAAGTTAGCAGATAACTTTGATTCCATGCTGGAGTGGAACAATAAGATAAGCCACGGCCCACCCCTGGTCATTTCTGCCTGCCCACCTCCAAGTCCGACCTTACCACCTGGAACAGACCTCCCATGGAAACATTGGGTGCGGCTCAAAAGCCGCTGGTACAATGGGGAACACAGAATTCAGCTATCTGCCCCTGCCTCTACCACTCACAGACAGTGAAGCACCTTGTGGAAGAGTGTAACATGCTCAAAGCTCCTAATGGCTTCAAAGGTCTCTGCTACCCTTATTATGACATTTGGAGATGGATGAAGAATCTGCTCATCGAACTTTGACTAGCAAATGCTTATATATATGTATATATATATATATATATATATATATAGTTGGCATTGTTGGAAGCATTTTTTTATTCTCTTTGACATGGTGAAATGTCCTCTGTAATCCGGTTTGGGGGGGAAATAAATATAGCCAATTTACTGAGACCACTCCAAAACCTTTTTTGTGAATAAAGGGTCCAATTACAAAAAAGAATTGTGTGTGCTTTACTTGTGAAAATTATGCTTGTCTAAAGTTAACTCTTCTCTACAATGTTCAGCAGTGTCATATATTACATGAAGCTCCATATTTTCTGTTACTAATCTCTCTTGCACCTATAACAGCTGCCATTTGACAATCATCGTTTATGTCACCAATTTTCTGTGGAGTGCATCGCATCATATTTCATAGTGATCAATATTGCAACAGTTTATGGTCTGGCTGTTATTAAACAGGTGATGGTGAAGTTGATGAATAATAGAGAAGCATTAATAGGGATGACATTCAATCACAGAGTTTGCCTCATTACTCTGGATCTACAGTTTACACAACTGTACTGAAGTATATAGAGCCACTATGAGTCTGACAGGCTTCGCTCACAGTACCAGCATACTGTGAGCAGCATATGGAATTTGGAGGCACTCCTTGTAAGAGAGATTTTTATGGTCTGACTACATCACCAATTGGATTACCCATCACATCCCATTTGATGTCAATGAGTATAGGTTCTTTCTATATAATATGGTTTGATAGTTTTGAAAATCATAGAATAATCTAAGAGGAGGTGGAAAATGTAGGATGGGCACTGAAAACATAATTTGATAGTGTGAAAGTTTTCAATGCATCACTGAAGCATAAGGACCCAGTTCATACACTAATTTACCTTGACAAGGGATTTAAAATTGATGAACAATCAATGCATGTTGATTCAACTAATTTATTTTCAAGATTGGTGGTGATCCTAGAATGGTCTGATATCCTGTCTCACTGCTTTAAGTATAAATGTACACTATTTTCTACTTTACAATTCAAAGACTCAGCTATATAAAGTCCAACAAGGTAGTGTTGGAAAATCCACTGACTAAAAAAATACTGAAAGATGCAGATAGACTCTGGAGGTGAAGGCATGGGATTAGCTTCATCCTCATTGATGATTAGGGGAGTTAAATGTTCTATAAAAGACCATAAGCACAAATGAAGAACTGGCAATGCTTCCTCCATATAAATTAAAATTGACGAAGAAGTGCACATTTCAATTAATCAAGATCTGTTTCTCTGACAAAAAAAAAGACTCAGTTAAATTTGATGCTGAGCTTTTATCTGGCTACAGCAAGAGTTGTTGCAAATTACACTAAGATAGTCTTGCTTTTCTGTATCATTGAAATGTGAAAATAGTTTAAATATACAGAAATTAAGAGGTTCCAGTATTGGTCCAAAGTGATCAGTATCTTAGAGATAGTTGAGCACACACAGTGCAGGATACAAACATCCACTTAAAGCTTGGTTGACCTGTGCCTTAATTAACTGGCAATGGTTTGTTAGGCCTGGTTTTTTTTTCTTTCTTTTTTTGTACAAGGTAATATTTGACTTCCTATTTTCCTTTTCTCACAGAGCATTCACCAAGATGAAACTCAATCTGCACTCCCAGTGCTACCCAAAGTAGACTGTAAAATTTTTGTGGTTTTAGAATTTCCAGTTTGGGAGAAGTATTATTACTAATAGACAGGCAGATGCTTGCTAACCTTATGTATTAATTTACAACAATTCTCTATTTGTTTGTTTATTTTTCCACCATTTCCTTCCAGACACTTGATTCAACAGAGTTCAAATTTTCAGGGGCTAATGATAATCACCCAAAAATGGTTTTAGGCTGAGGTTTGGTGAAAATCCGAATAAAATTCCGTCTGTAGGGCTGGGGGGTTTTTTTGTTGTTTGTTTTTCTTCTTTTTTTTTCTTTTTTTTTAACTTCCTTTGGGTCTCAATTTCATGCAGAAGTAACCACCTAGGCCACTCCTACCAATAATGTTTCACGAGTACTCTGTCTTCAACCAAAGGGTCAGTAGGTAGGACTATATTTATAAATTAGCTATGAATATCAGTATAAATTATATGAATATCATTATTTTAAACCACCAAGTGTGTAACATAAACAAAAGACCACTAAGCCACACTCTTGAACTCAGCCATTTTCAGTTAGCCATTGATGCCGTGGCTCATTATGACATCATAATCCATGATGCAATCTTTATATTGATAAACTAAATCCTGCAACGTTATTGATTGGAGTGGCCCTAGCTGCATTATGAGCACTACTAACCACAATTATGTAAACATACTCTATGTTAGGTCAGGTCCTAACTATTCTCTTTTCTACTTGCTGAGCACTGTGGGCCCAAATATCTGGGTAAAACTGTACCCAAACCCTTTTCTTCTTTTTTTGTAGGCCCAATAAAGCGTCTGGGAAGATATAGCTAATAATTAGGTAGAGTCTGTGATTCCCTTGTCAAAGACACAAGAAAGGAAATTTCTGTCCAAAAACCCACTCACTTATGATTTAATATTTTGACTTAATGACTTAATCATGGGTAAAAAAAACCAACTGATTAATTGAACTATCTCACTAAATCTCTGAAATATGTTCTGAAAATACAATCACATACAGACTGACAAAAATATATGAACATTGGGGGGCCTGGCCGCCTGTCTGAATATTGGGGAGCCAGTGACCACCCCCCCCCCCCCAATTCTACACTCATGCCAAGATGAAACTCAATCTATGTGCTCCCAGTGCTACTTTAAATTGACTAGAAACTTTATGGCGATTTAATTCATTTGGGAATAGTATTACTTACAGACAACTCGTAAACTGCATATAGCGGGAGACATGAGATTAATTGAACACATTTAATTCGTTGTTTCTTACAATTCCAAGTATAAATATACAAAACAAAAAAAAATCTTTCACATGAAGTCAAGTTCAAGAGCGTACAAAAATAGTATTAAAAAGGGGGGGGGGAATATGGGAGACAAAAAAAAAAAGAAAAAGGAAAGGTGGAAAAGGTTAAAAAATATATTTTAAGTATGATGGGGGAAATTGGGTAGGTGGGATGAGGTGGTTGGGAGAGAAGGGAGAAGTTTAAAAAAAAATTACAAATTTTTTTTAAATTTTTTTTTAAAGATAAATAAAATGAAATAAAGGAAAAATAGAAAAGCAATTAAGGTCTGTTTAACTTGAAATAGCAGTAGCATTTGATTCAATATCAGGATACGGGTTTTCCATATTCAATAGTTCAGCTATCTCAGGTGAAAGCTCTGAGAAGTCAAAAATGGGGTCCTGGAATAGTCCACCAGAAGTAGTTGGTGTATATGCTACACCTAGTCCAGAATTGAACATCCCAAAGTTACTGCCACAGATTGTTGTGTCAGGGATGATAGGAGTGGACGTTGAAACTGTACAGTTGAAGGTTGGCTCTAACTCTGCAGCTGGTGGTGGAAGTGAAGTTGATTTTACTAGTGGGTTGAGAAGATCATCGAAACAGTCCAGGCAAGGTAGGAGTTCTTCCATATTGGGTGGTGAGTCCAATGGAGACATATTGAAGTCCAAATTGTCCAGTGAGTTTGGAGGAGACAGTGGAAGGTGGGGAGTAATGGTGCAATCAATGCAGTTGCCACTGTTTTGGACACCAACTAGAGATGGACCAGGCAACATTGGTATGTCAATGGTCGATAAGTCCATGGGCTTGTTTCTCTTTATGGCTTGCTCTGTTATTTGATTCTGTGCTCTTTTGGTACCCACTTGCATGTGGTGAATGGTAGATCGCTTGGTTGTGGAAGACCCAGTTTCAGTCGAGCAGGAAGAAGAGGAAGAAACTCTCCTTTTAGCATTTCGTAGGTTTGCTAAACCATTTCCAACCTGGATTGATATTTCAGCAGTTTTTCCCACAACTGTCACCGCTTTAGGAACAGTTGCAGATTTAAGCTCTGCTGCAACTTCATCCATGGAACATTGGATTCCTATGGTGCACTTTTCAGGGATAGTCTTTCCACAAGTACAAGTAGTTTGGGAGCTTGAGCTATCATCATCTGACCTATCCACCCCACCTATCATGATGGGTTTACCTTTCTTTGCAGCTTTCTTGCGAGGTCGGTACTTGTAGTCAGGATATTGCTGCAAGTGCTGTACTCGGAGTCTCTCAGACTCATCAACATAAGGTCGCTTCTCCGCCTCCCCCAAAAGTTTCCAGCGCTTCCCCAACCTTCTGCTGATCTCTGCATTGTGCATATCTGGAAACTCTAGAGTCATTTTCCGTCTTTGTAACTGAGCCCATACCATAAAAGCGTTCATGGGTCTCTTTATGTGCTCCTTGCGAGATCGAGATTGCTCTGCAACCGCTGCTGCCGCTGCAGCGATAATAGATTCGTGCATGCTTGAAGTGACTGAGGTTACACAGGTAGGAGTACCCGGCGCTGGTGTACTCGGTGGTGAACTCGTCACAGAACTACCAGCCAGGGGAGAGAGTGGACAACTTGGCAAATTTGTAATTGGCAGTTCTTCCATGGTTTTTATTTTCAAACTATCACCTCCAGCAATTGAGAAAGGTAGAGCAATAAAAAAAGCTAATTACTGAACTTTTTTTCCCCCTCAGCGACAGAGCTGTTTGGTGTTTAGTTCGCTTTTATAACTGAGCTGGGGTAGATTCAAAACAGATTAGGCGGTTCAAGATTTTCTGCACATGTGCAGGGGCAAACCTAGCCTGTGCTATTTTCTCTTCAAAAAAAAAAAAAAAAAAAAAAAAAAAAAAAAAAAAAAAAAAAAAAAAAAAAAAATTAGAAATCACTTCCCAACTGAGCAACGTCTAGAACACCCACACAATAGAGCATATTAAGATCCCATTTATGAATAAATTGTCTTGCTGATCAGGGCATGTAACAGATCTATCCAAACTATATATTTCAGCTATAAGGGAAAGTTATTGCAATATCACTACTATTATAATTTCAAAATCACCAAAAACAGCTAGAGACTTCCTATTTAATGGCAGCTAAGAAATGATTTGTACATTGCTTGACTATGAGCCATAGCTAGAAACAGACAAACTAAAAAAAAAGCTGAATTAGCTGTCATATCAATTTTCTGATTGAAAGTTTTCATGGTGCTGCAGCTGATAGTGATTGATAGTTCAGTCCCTCACAAGAAGCCTTAAGTTTAGGAAAGAATTCAGTCATACAGTGATTGTGTGAAAGATATCAATAAACCACAAGATAATTGTTCACCAAATGCAGTTTAAGCAGGACTGAAAGTTTTCCAGCCCCCCCCCCCCCAAAAAAAGCACTCTCTCACTTATGATTTAATTCTGTCTTAATAATGACTTAATATTGATTTTAATATTGACCTAATATTGACTTCATAATGATAGGGGGGAAATTTATGGGGGAAAAAAGTTGAATGGGGAAAAAAAAAACCAACCAACAAACCATGACCAGGAATCCAGGGAAACATTCCCATTGGAAAGAGGAAGTTTGACCAGCCCAACAACCAAGTAGCTTCTGTTAGATGTCAAGCTACCAAGTGACCAGCCTCAGACCAGGTTTTCCTGTGGTGTAGATGAAAACCACATGAACAGGGGAATGTAATTTTCCCCCTCCTAGTGTCTGACCTCCTGTGAACTGAGGTGAAAGTTTATACTATCTGTATGCAGTCTTAATCCAGTTTATCAATGCGAATATAGTGAATATCAACACTTGATTAAGATTAGCAATTATATATTTTTAACTTCAGTTCCACATTTCCCCTTATCAACTTCAATTTGGTTCAAGGAACTTGTGTTATGGTAACTATCCACACCATTTCTGAACCATTCCAGTTATCACTCAAGCCCACTCAAATGTGACATACTGGAGGCACATAATACAAAACACAAACTACACTAATTGAATAATACATTCAACTAAATCCACTTGCACTTGAAATCCAAGCAGATTGTTTAGTCCTGTGGTTATGTACCCACCTGAACAAACATAGGTTCTAGCAATAATATTCTTTGGTTGTTATTATCACAAGATGTAACAAGAAAAAATTGAGTCTGAAAGCTGAGCAGTCTCATCGATATTATTATTTATTTTTTATCACCCTCACTATTTTTCCAAGTTCCCAGCACTAAGACTAAATTTTCTAACTCCCACAAGTTTCAACTCCCACATAGAAGAATCCCAATAAAATATTAATTTCAAAAGCACTGTGGGCCACAATATCTATCATCTATCTATTTACCTATGCATCTTTCTGTACATCTAATGTATATATATATTGTTATTGAGACTGCTTTTCTTGAGACACTGGCTGGCTGATGACAATCACTCTAATAGCAATAACGCAAAATTATTATGATTTTTTTCTTTAAATAGACATATTAGTCAGCACTGTTACCATGACAAGAGGGGAGGGGGGGGGGACACTGTTGGTATAATTAGGGTGATTAAAAGTACACAAGAAAATTTCAAGTAAATCATAAAATCAGGAATTTAGGAGTTTCTTCACACTAATCGTCCCACCAACCGGACCACTTGTCCTATGCTGCATACACAAAGTAAGAAAGAAAGGAGAAATGTTTAACAAATATATACACTAAAATGACATCATTAGTACCAAATCAAACTTTCTTTCCAACATTTTACTCCAATGATATCATTATGGATACAGGAAACTTTGCTTTGGGGGGGGGGGGGGGGGGGGTGGAAAGAGATATTTTGTCATTCAACATTTAAATACACCATTTATTATGGTTAAAAGTGTATGTATACCAGCATTTGCCTGTACCAATGTCAGTATGAAATG
Organism: Lycopodina hypogea; assembly: GCA_963969325.1. Lineage (NCBI taxonomy): Eukaryota > Metazoa > Porifera > Demospongiae > Poecilosclerida > Cladorhizidae > Lycopodina > Lycopodina hypogea. The sequence goes on from OZ017781.1 coordinate 7,645,606, forward strand.
TTATAGAAGCCACTCAGAACACTCTCTTGACCTTGTACTTCATTCAAATAAAAGCAGCTCAAAAGTAGGCATGCAATTTTCAGAAAGGTCTGTATTTTTTGGTGGCATAGTAAAATCCTGAAAGATTAGATTGCCAACTATCTGATTCATAACTTCGGAACTCTCTTGGGTTATTATTTTTTGTGCAATTAGATTGCATAGTAATAATGAACAGTTAGCATAAACAAAGGGAAAATATAGGGAGAAAGAAGGAAGAAAATCATTTTTCAAACAACTTGTGTCGTTTGGAGGTTTGCACTAAGTTGCCAACATGCCACACTCAGCACCATCAAGCTTCTCCATATTTTGCTTCCTTATCCAGCTGGAACTGCAACAGTAGAGAGGTCCTATAAGACTAACCTGAGAAACAGGACCAGTGATGTTAACCTGGCTAAACTAATGAGATTAAAAGTGGAAGGACCTGAATTAAATCTGTGGACTACCAGGAAATACTAAACATTTCAAAAGAAATAGAATCAGCTAACTATACTCCTTACTCATTCATAAAGCCATACAATGTCAACATTTTCTTGAAAATTCTGGGGGGGGGGGGGGGGGGGGGTCCCAGGGTGACACTGCCTCTTATGACATTATGTACAGTCTCCTTTTTCTAAATCTTTGCTTTCCTAAACATTCTATTAATTTGAAGGGGAAAAAAGCAAGATAATTAAAATTGTGACAGTCTTGGATTCTGTGTTACCACAAAGCAACCACCTACCAGCTTTGCATCCAGAAACATAACACCACCCACCACTTGATGAAATGCTCAAAGCTGAATAATAAATTGTGCTCAACAGTCATAGGCGTAGGAATAAGGGGGCACGTGCCTCCCCCCCCCCCCCCCCCCCCCCCAAAAAAATGGCAGTTTGAGGCTATCATACTGGAAAGCATTTTAGGCATTTCCCATCTGTCTGTCTGTCTGTCTGTCTGTCTGTCTGTCTGTCTGTCTGTCTGTCTGTCTGTCTGTCTGTTCCCTACCTAACTCCTTCCACAATTTTGGACAAGATTGAATGAAATTTTTTGGACAAGTGTAGCTAAATCTTGCCAAAATAATAGGCCAACAATATTTTCCAAAAAGTGGTACCCCTGGTGGGGGAAAATGGAATACAAATTTTCCATACAAAAAAACCCAACAAAGTAAACATTAATCATTAATCAGTACTCCAGGGGAATTATACAAAAAGCCTGCAAAAACCATGGCCCAATGGTTAAGGCACTGGTCTATTAAATCCTGGTTATCCAACAGTTGGTGATCAACAAAGATGCACATCTACACCAACAGTTTGAGATCATCATGCTGGAGAGGATTTCAGTCATTTCTGTGTGTTTGTCTGCCTGTTCCCTGACTCCTCCCTTAGTTTTTGGACCAATTTGAATGAACATTTTGGACCTGTGCAGCTAAACCCAGTTCTGAACTCCTATTTTTCTTCCATCAATCCTTTCTTCTCCCCCATCCCCCTCTCGAAATTCCTTTTTCCCTGCACCCCATCTTTTTTCTTCCTTTCATCCCCCCACCCCCTTTTTTCCCCTGAGCCATTGGAGTATGCAGCTTTTCTACCCTTGGTAGTAGTCTATAATATTTTTCTGAACATTCACCTAATTTAATGAATTTTATCCATTAAACTAAAAAATAATAATAATAATAATAAAAATACATCTAGACTTTATTAAAGAATTGTACGAACAATAAGTGTTGGTAATTGAACAAAGATTCACATCTACTTAATTGATACCAGCTGAGAGGGGTGATTTTTACAAAGGGGTGTTAGAATCTTTGAATGAATTAACATCTCTACCTACATTGCCCAGATATAGGAGATCACCCAAACAAACAGATGCTGGTTTTGCAGAAAATTATGCTTTTGATAGTCCACAGGACTATTTCAGAAGGCAGGATTTTGAAATTTTTCTACTGAACTGAAACATTGCTTTGACCAAGAACGTGGCATGCCTGCAGCAGCCATGATTGAAATAGTTTTGTTGAATGCTGCCAATTGTAGAACTGTTAAATTACCTGATGAGTTCCAAGTGTACAAGAACGACTGTGATAGAGTACACTACTACTGTGACTATACTGTGATAGACTACAGACTCAGCTCAATAATGCTACCAGACTTGATTAGAACGAGAAATACAATTGTGCAAGTGACCAATGTGAGCACAATATCTAAGTGTTTTTTTTGTTTGTTTTTTTAGTGAAGTTCATATCTGCCCTTCACATCATCATTCCACTCCTTATGATATAAGGGTCAAGGGTCAGACTGATCATGTGAATTTTAGAAATATTACAATGAACTTTATCGATGTGATTGACAGATGAATTTTTTTTTTTTTGGACAAAAATAGTTACATTATATTGTCATTAATACTTCTTCAAAATCACATTTATTACCGTATTATTAAGATAATAAATTACATATACATGTACTTTTTTTTAAAATATACATATATGCATACAAGTCTAATGGTCCTCAATCAAAATTTGCTTCCTACACCTCTGACAGCATATGCAAAGTGCGAATCAGCTGGAGTGAACTGATATCTAAAATAATTTATAAGTAATTTACTAGAAGTAGTTTGATTATGTTAATTTGTAGCATTCATTTTACATTGTATTTAGTGTACAACTTCACGAGAACCTCCACAGCCTATGGCAAACATGCGGCAAACATGTCACACCATGTCACACCATGTCACACCATATGCTGCGTAGATAAGAGAGGAACTACTTGCTGAGTGCTGGCATAGTTCACATCACACAGTCCACTCAGGCCCTTGCTGCCGATGCATTTGAAACCACTTATTCAAAAGCACAATTTAATAAAACTATATACACAAAATATAATCTATTGGTTTCACTCTTAACTTTAAAAAGTCACGGCAATAGGGGACTTGCATGATTACGTCATGTACACCTTACCACACCTACTTATGGTACCAGTGAATCTCCAGCATCATAGAAAACGTATTAGCATTCATGACTGGCAATGCTATTATTAAGATGCAACTGCAAAATAACTCGTGCTTTTACCATACTATAGAAATACAAACTTTAAAAAATATCCTGCATGCTGATAGCAAATTCCAGACTATTCAGAGCCATGGTTGTGGAGAAAATGGAGTGCAAAAGTGAAAAAAAATTTAGTTGTGACATTGTCAGCAAGCTCACTGCAACTTACCCTAACTCAGAGGCAGGAGGCTGTAGCTGTGACTGTCAGACAGTTGCCACAAAGTTAGTCATGACCCAGAAGTAGCTGCAATACTTCTCAGAACTCTGTCAGGCAGCACCTGTGGCCATCCAGAAATTCTTGGAGATGAGGTGTTGCATAATAAAGCGTTTTGAGAAGAACTAGCAGCTATTTCTGGGCCGAAATGATCTCTGGCAACTGTTTGACACTCACTGTTACTGCTGCCAGCTAATGAATTCTGAGAAATAGTGGCAAGTTCGTTGATAATGTCACAACTAACTTTTCCTTCACTTTCACGCTCAATTTTCTCCTCCACAACCACAGCTCTAAATAGTCTGGAATTTGCTATCAGCACCCAGGAGATTTATATAAAGTTTCTACATCTATAGTATGGTAAAAGCACGAGCTTTTCGCAGTTGTAGTTACCAAGAAAAGCTTTGCCAGTCATGAGTGACAATACATTTCCTATGGTGCTGGAGGTTCCCTGATACCATAAATAGATGTGGCAGGTTGTACGTAGATGTGGCAGGTTGTACGTAGATGTGGCAGGTTGTACGTAGATGTGGCAGGTTGTACGTAGATGTGGCAGGTTGCATGTACGTGGCAGGTTCTATGTGACATTATCATACAAGTTCACTATTCCCTCTCAACTTCACTCAAGCACATTCCAATCCAACACCAAACATGTTAGCCTCTTCATAGAAAACACGAGAAAGTCTTCCTGAACTGACCTTAGAATGGCAACCACACCAGCTGGCATCATTTTACGTGAATTGAAGAAGCGGTAGCTCATGACGCCACCAAGCAGGCAACTCACCACTGTAGGCACAACAGAGTCAAAGCAAAAATTAATCATAAAAATGCTAAATGAAACTGATGTACAAGTATGGGGTGATAACAGTAAAAGACCTGATAGCATGCACACATGTGTCATTCATTGCGTAGAGCATTAGAGAATATTTGGAGAGATCAACAGTCCCTGTTTATGGTCACCTAATCGTATTGGCTCTATCTGTAGACAACTGGCAGACCGGGTGAAATAAATAATTCTTATGAAACTAAAATTCTTCACTAGAAAACAAAATGATATTGTGACCAATGGTCACAGCCAACACATACACACCTCCTCCCCATTCGTACTGGAGCACATGAGAACTGAACAACATTTTGTTATAATTCATGCAACCATAAAACATCATTGCAAGAAACTGAACAGTCTCAATAAAGTTTGTACCAGGAGATCTCAATATACAACTTGCCAGTCCAGTCAACTACAACAGCTGACTGACTTAAACCTGGCATGACTAGAAGATAACAAAACTCTAAATCATGTTATGTGCACAGTAAGTAGGTGGGGTAGTTTTTCCCCATACAGCCAGCCAGATAGAATTCTGCTAGAGTGCACACCCTACAGGCAATATCAGAAGTTACAGTAGCTAAAGATGGGCCTGGACACCTTACTATACTGGGAACAACAAAGCAAAGCAAAAAAGAAAACTAAATTAAACCAAACAAAAAGAAAAAGGAAAAAAAAAATAAAGGAAAGAAGAGGGGGGGGGGGGGGGGGGGGAAATAAATGAATGGCAGTATGCACATTTTTATTCTATTTCTTTTTTTATTATTAATCTCCAACTAAGGACAAGGTTCATAGGAAGTACTTTGTGTCAAGAAACTCTGCAGAGGATAGAAGACCAAGCATGCATGTGACTAAATTATAAACCATTGTGTAATATGCAAGGTTGGTTTTTATTTAGAACCAATAAACTACAACTGATACTAAAAGTCACAGATTTCAGCTATCAGCAATGACTCAAGGGACCAATAACAACTAGAGAATATTTCTTGAGAGAAATGGGATGTGAGAGAGAAGAGCGAAATAGAAGGAATGGACTGCAGTAGTAGGACCATTGAGAGCTAAAATTATGGCTTGGTGGAGCAACTGCAACCATAGGATGTGTGTGGACAATCCTGTTGACCTCTAATAATTCACACCTATTTCCTATTTTGTCAAACTACTTTGACTAGCACAGCTGGACTAGGATAGCCACAGTGCTAATTCAACCCAAAAGCTACTCAATAGCTAATTAGACAGTACTAACTGAACCATCAACCATGTGATAAAAATTGCACTTCGCCCTTAACACTAACTCACAAGGTTGTATGTATCAGTATAAGATCAATATTGTGGATATAGACTTCTATACCCTACAAAACTGGTACACATATTCAATGTTGGCTTCAACCAACTTCTCTTCTCCAATCAGAAACTCACTATGAATCTTCATGGCTACAGTGGATTAGGAAAAACTGTTTCTTACTTTCTTTCCTCACATAATAATCATCTCCTGTTCTAACCCAACATTTAAAAAAAAATGGAGAAAGGGGAGGAAAGATTTTCCCCACCTTTTTACAATTTTTTTTTATACATTTTTCACATCTATTTCCTCCTAATGCACCGTATTGGTCAATAAGAATGTGCCTTGCACTATAAGTGGCTTGTACAGAGACTTGGGAATATATATATATATATTACATGTTCCCAGAAACTTAACATTCTTCCTTCTCCTGTGTAACAGAAAATAAATTGACACATCTTTCTTAGATTGCACTCATGGTAAATACTGCAGTGTTGACAAAATTCATCTTTATTGAAACTCCTCAACTGCCTAAAGAGGTCAACAGAACACAGAACTGGTGCAAAACCTGCAACAGATGGGTTCCCTCCCCTCACCCATTTTCATTATTTTTAATGTTAGCTACACTTCAGAAGTATAGCTACCCCTAGAATCACTTCCTGGATGTCACATGGCTCATACACCAGCTGTTTGTGTAAGTCCACAAGCTGACACTGTTGTAGAAACAATGGCCACCTCTTAGTGTAGAGACCTCCTCCTTCCTTCTCCTTATCTGCATAGATCAAACCCCCTCTATGGATCCACCAACCTCGGGGTGGACCACACAAAGTGATTAATTGATCACAGGTAACCACTTAAAGTTAAACCCACTGTTAGTCGAACTAGCCTAGTGCTGGTCATACCTTTCAAAAACACATCCCAATTAACCATGCAGTAGTTGTGTGTTGTTTTGACCAGTGCAAGGAGTACAACCAGAGCTTCAATAATGAACCATTTTGGCAACACTGCTGTGTTTGGCATCAGTCCGACCTAAGTAAGACATATCAATCGTTAATAAACTTAAATTGTAGACAACCTAGCAATAGCGTTACAAAACAAACAAACCTGCAGCTACCTAACACCCTCTGAAACATGTGCATGTTGTTTTGGAGTCTCCCTCTTACATCAGAGTACTTGTACCAGGTCACACCCATTAAACCTGATATCATGCATGAATGTCTGCAAAACAAGAAGTTGTGTTGGGAACACAGTCTGCAGGAACTAAGTGATTGATTGATTGATTGATCAGTTTGCACATATTCAAGTGTAAATTTATGGTGTCATTGCACACATCAATGGGATGCATAACTTGTTGGTGTAGGATCAGCTTAAAAGAACAGCACACCATCTATCTCTACCACACAATGAACAAGGCTGAAGGATAGGAGAGAGGCCATAGAACAGACATACCACTTGCCTGTGGTTTCAAAGGGGTGCACAAAAGTTACACAAGTGCTCAAGAACACGATAAAAAATATCCAACCAGGTAAGAAAGCGTATTTCACGTCTTTATCCAAAATAATGCTGACACACACATTGCAACGTGTTATCAAACCTTCTCTCTTTCTCTTTTTGTTTCTAAGAATCCTGGACAAAAGACAAACTCTAGCATGTGCATATACGTATGGGATTGGCATAATGACAAGTACATTGCTCTTAACATGCAAATGCACATTGGCCTCTCTGGTGGGTGTAGTCTCAATTAGCTCAGTTTTCTATTTAACGATGTACAGCAACCAAAGTAGACAATTTAATGAACTAACTAGTGGATGATGAAGCAACGGCTTGAAATGTGTCTCATGGTTTGGGTCAGTTATTGGACTTGCAGACTCCTGAACCCCACCCACCAAACCACAGTTCACCAACACAGCTCTGATGTGGTCATCCCGACCCTCAGTACCCAGGCCCAAGAAGCACACACTCCAGTCCAGATTCAAGGACAAGCTCTCCCCTTTCCTAACCAACGACATCATCCCCCACACTCCTACAAGAAACCATATCCTCTCTCCACATCCTCTTCGTCCAAGAATCCATCTCCAGCCTAGACCCTAACCCTGTCCTCAACACACATGCCCCCGACATCCACCCATCTGAGATCCTGTTCCCATGCCAATACCGCTCCACACTGTCCCAACTCCGATCCGGCCACTGCTCCAGCCTTCAATCCTGCCTCCACAAAATTGAAGTCTCCCTTTCCCCTCTTTGCCCACACTGCCTTTCTTCCAAACAACCACCCACCTCTTCAACTGCCAAACCTTCCCCACAGACCTGTCTCCTACCGACCTCTGGAAATCCCCACTGTCCGCCTAACCTACCTACAATCCCACCCAGACTTCGTCCACCTTCCCCCCCCCCCCCCCCCCAGAACCACCACCACAGCCCCCTGCCCACGAACCAGCCACCCCAGAAGAATGAAGAACTTCAGATGCCGCAAACAACAACTGATGTGGTCATGGAAGTGGGATCCACTCTATCTCTATCAGAGAGCGGATAAATGGACCCAAGCCTTAACAGGTCTGAGGATTAGTCTCTGTTTCCACCACAGCTGCTAGTCAAGTCACAGTTGCTCACTATAGCGCACTTAAATATCAACTATGACCTCTCTATAAGGCAAGGTTCACAACATGGCTGACACTCAGACACTATGCAACACAACGCCATTCTGAATGAACACTGAAATGGAAAGCTGTTTATTCCTGCGATCATTGTATGCGTGGAAATAGGATTTATTCCTGTGATTATTGCATTGGGTAGAGATCAAGTCTACTCCTGCGATCATTGTGTTGTGTAGAAATCAAATCTATTCCTGTGACCATTACGTTATGTAAAAATCAAGTCTATTCTTATGACCATTGTGCATGTAGAATCAAATATACTCAAGTGGTCATTGCAAGTGTAGAAATCAAATATACTCATGTAATCATTGCATTGTGTAGTGCCGGAGCATCAAACTGTGAACAAGACTTAAATCAGCGCATGACCCTGATACCACACCTACCCCACCCTGAACCACACCCCACCACACCCTGATACCCCACCACACTCCAACCTGACACCACACCCCACCCCACCCCACACCCCACCCCACCCCACACTGTATTCTCAGCTCACGGCAGACAAGAACTTCTTGAGTTCCTCATACAAAAAATTTGGGCATTATGGGAGCAGTCATTTTTATAATGAAGGAACCACATTCACACCTCTACCATTCATCTAACAATTGCCCAGTGCATTCAGTGTAGTCATGCGCTGAAGCATAGAAGCTGGAGCAAGTGGCGAGCAGTATAACCCACTAACAGACACACTGATGGGTGTGGCCTTTTCTGATACACTCTTATTGGCTCTGGGCGCCATACAGAGTTCTCACACACTGTTACATCAATATAATTACAAAAAGCTGGATTACAATAGGAGAGCCCAACATCAAATCCTTAATTCACGCTAATTCCATAACTGACATGGTAGATATTAAAAACTAGATAATTTTAATCCTAACACACAAAGTTTATCATTCAGTACCCTATGCAATAGTGAATGAAAAGTTTCTCAATTACCACAAAGATATTAGAGAGAATTCATGCTACACATCGTTAATTCTTAAGCATTGACATAAGAACACCCTCAGCACTTGTTGCTGCAAAATAAATTTAATGGGCACTAAACTCTTTCCTTCATTATTTTCTTAACAAGAGTGGATCCAAGTCACGCTTTCCACCAAATGCATTTATAAAATGCTCCACTTTTGAACCAACTTTTAGTAGAAAAAAAAATTCAATATTTCAGTTATTTGATTGTTTCTATAATTGTTTTTATTCTTTTCTTCTTTCATTATATTGTTAAGGACGAAATTTACGACTTAGATAGATTCTTGTGGCTTGAAATTCATGGCAAAGAGTGGTGGTGATGCCTTGGCAAACATGAGTTCAAAACTCTCACTGATAGCCCACATCATAAAAAAAAATGCCCCCCTGTAGTAAATATATGAAGACTTCAATACCGATATAATCTTTCAACTATCCTTCTATTGATGCTACAAATTTCTTTAAAAACCAACAAACAAGAATGTTTTCTTTACCACCAATAGAGAAATTAATAAATATATATATAAATAAATAAATAAATAAATAAATAATTAATTAATTAAAATGTGATATATGATATATAATAAATTAATAATATTACCTTTGCCTTTATTTTATTTTATTATTGATTATTCATTTAATTATATACTTTAAAACAGCCTTAGCCCATCATTTATTCTATTTTATCACTCAGAATAATGAAATGAACTTATATTAATGAAATTGAAAAATATATATAAAGGGCTAGGGCTATACCCTTTACTTAGTTTTATACATTCATTATATAATTTTTATAATTATATTTGGAATTTGTATTAAAAACAACTGCTCTTTATTAAAAAAATGTTGCTGAGTCCACTCTTGTTGATATTACTTTTCCCGGTCATTGAATGCACAGGATATGAATACCCATCACTAAGTACCACAGGAAATGAATACCATTACTAAGTACAGGAAATTAAAACAAAGTGACAAGGTTGAAAAGAAAAGAAAAATTACAACCATGAATTTGGATAACTGTTAATTGGTGGTTACATTTATATGTGAAACATAATTCATGGTGCCAGAAGTTGGGCACATATTGAAAACAATAACAAACTGATCCAATTAACCTACTTAGCAAGAAAAGGACATCTTTTGGATTTGCACTGATTCTGTAGGCACCATAGCCAATGAGCGTTCCAAAAGTTATTCCACTGCCCAATGACATCAGACTTCCTACACAACACGGAGAAGAACCTCAAATAATGCTACCCTACCAACCTATCCCCTCCCCCATACCAGAAGGTAAAACTTACCAGCCTTGATATAGCCAATGACACCTCCAGTGAGGACAATCAGGGCATAACCGTAGGAAATCAGATCAGGGGAGGCCATTTTGTCAGTAGCCTGGAGGTAACGAGGAATATCTTACTAACAGGTTGCGGTAATTAGGTTGGGGATTTCCCCAGTTCTTGGTTGCCGATCAGGGTCGACAAAGCTGATACCAGACCACAACAATAAGTATAGTTCATTCAGCGCACCGCTGGGCTCAATGATTTTGCATAAGATTGTGCTAAGAGATTGCTCACCTTTAAGTAAGTATGCTTATAATGGGGGGTGGATATTGGTGTAGCATTATCGCTGGAAGGGGAGTGTAAATTAGATTATTTTAGAGGGGCCTGAGGTTGGAGTGTATTACTATGGAGGATCATATTTGGATCAGGTTGGATTAATTAAGAGTGATGATTGGAGTGCTTTAACATTGTGGTTAATTGTATAGGTGGTATGTTGGAGCAGCACTTCTGCCAGGACTGAAGCTTGGTGAATTGGTGCTAGTGCAGTAGTAAAGGTATCAATTATGTCTGCAAAAGTGCTGGTTTGCAATGTTTACAATACTCATTAAATAATGTTATTAAGAATGTCACTAACCATAGATTGTGATGGAAGTGGATTCCCATAACATAATGCTATGTAGTTCATGGAATTAAGGTTATATTAATAATATTTAATTTCTCCACACTGGTTGCCACCTACAAAATGATGCCATTTATAAATGAAATGACTCACTCTTTTACTTATAACGAAATTAATCTTTGACTTTGTACCCTGTAGTGTCAATAAATAATCCAGTAGGAGAACCGTTATTGTGTATTTTACAATACCTCAACCAAAAAAAAGTATTAATAATTCTTGACAAGAATAATGACATTCAATAAATATGGGTAAGATCAAATTTCGAACATGTGCACAACCAAAAAAGAAAAAAAAAAGAAAAAAATGATGTCTGGTAATAATATGAAAGTTGTGTGCCACATCTATCACTTCAGCAGTTATTTGAGTGCATAGTCCAGCAACTCAACTATCGTTTGTGTTCATGTAGATATTGTAAGTTACACATACCCAGTGTAACTGACCACTGACTCATGCGGTCACACTAATTACTGGAAGATGACAGGGGTTTCTCCTGAGTTGGAGAAATAGAAGAGATAGAAGTGCATGAGTTGCTATACTCCCTCAGTGATCTGATGCCTGCCTGCCTGCCTGTTCAGATTTTGTTGTTTTGTTTGTTGTTGTTTTTTTAGAAAAATTGCTAAAGGGGGGGGGGGTCGAAATAGAGATAGCCGTCTGCAAGGGGGGGGGGGGTGGCATACATGTGTCAGTGTATAGCATGTAAACGTTAGAAGCACCTGAAAAACTTCCACATAACATTGTAGAGAGTGTAGTTGATATTTGTAACAGAAAACCTAGACGTATTGTTGTATAAATGTACTTTATATGCTTTTACAAAAAATGCTAAATAAATAAATAACATTGGCTGCAAATGTAATAATTTATAATAGCCACGTTGATCTTATCTTCATTTTCTGACTATTTCTCTGTCATAGTAGAAAGCCACCACCCCGTACTTTCCCTCCCATCCCAACACTTGAAAAATTTTTTGCCAATATTAAACTTTATTCAACATATTGATTAAGCGATATGTCGCATTGAGAATTTAACTGCCAAAGCATTAAAGGAGTAGTGATTACCATAATAACAATAATGACCTTTCTGCCTGCTTGCCCCTCTTCTGCTCCTAATAAGAACTTCAAACTTAAAAGACACTGTCTGTGAACAGAAGACAATTTTATTAGAATAGTGTATAGGTAGGATAGTTATTTCAATAAACCGGAGTGGTTATACCACTGAATACGACGACAGAAACACTGAAGTATGCCTTCCTCACTGTATTGCTACAAGTCAGTAAACTTATATAAGACTATTTCAGAGTGTTGCTTTTATGATTTTTCGTTATATACAATTTTTACCCACGATCTCACATAGTGTCGCAGAGTCTGAATGTTACTTCGTTGCTCTTCTTGTTCTTCTTAGGAACTTCCTCAGAACATAGTTACGTCATATTACGCGTAATTATGCAATCTATAAAGTGCTCTTAGTATTCTCAGTTTAATTTTATTGAGTCCTGTTTCAATCAGTTGAGTTTCATTGAGTGGCAAATCAAACTGTTCATATAGTCCATCTTTTAGTGACCATTGAGCTATGAGTGAACGGGTTTATGGCTGGACATTTCCACTCTTGTTTTTTTTTGGTTGTTAAATAAACTAATACCGGAGGCCAATTTGCAGCTTTGCTTGCAATGGTCAAGGAACTTTGTCCAACAAATATTATCTTAGCCATAATTGATAAGGGCATCGGAAGAGTTTCAAGTTAATTCTTCTGCTTGGCAATGATTGCATTAATTGGATAAATGACTTCCACAACAGTGCTTCCTCAGCAATTGTGAATGTCTCCAACTTTCTTTACTTCAGTTATTGATTTTCTAATGTCTCCAGCCCTAGACGCTGCTCGTGACGTTGTAGGGGGATTTTTTTCAAATTATTTCCAAATTCCTTGTTTGATTTGTGTGTAGGAAGGGACATTTTCCTCATTGATATCCCATGCATTCATTCATGGAGAGGTCACTGTCCTTACCCCCCCCCCCCTCCTCCTTCATGTGCCCTGGTTGTTGTCCTTGTTTGTTTTTTGTTTTTTGTATGTTGTTGTTTTTTTAGTAGTTGCATGGCAGGTGGTGAGTTGAAGCTGAAATTTGTCTTGCAAGGTTTCCAGTGTACTTTGACCTAATTTCTGGACAGACATAATTGGGTGTAGTTACTACACCTGCTAACTTTGTTATTTTCAATATTTTCAATTCATTCTTTTTTTTATTTATTGTGGTTACTTCCAATATTTTTCATACACCTGTTGTTTTTTGTTTTTTTTAATTTATTATTTTATCTTGAATGGTTGTTAACTATTTTTCATTAAATTTTTTTTTGTTTATTATTTTATTTTGAGTGGGTGTAGTTACACATCCTTAACATTATTACTTACAATATTTTTCATCCCCTCTATTTTTTTCTATTTATTTATTTATTATTATTATTTTTATTATTATTTTTTTTTTTTTCTTCTTCTTATTTTTTTTTTATTTTTTATATAAATATCATTACTTTTTCGAAATATATTTATTGGTGAATATGATTTAGTATTATTCTGGTTAATATTGTATGAACTGGTGGAAGAAGACATTTTTAAACTTTTATCTTTTTTTTTTTTTTTTTTTTTTTTTTTTTTTTTTATATATATGACTCTCTTTTCTTTCTTTTTTTCAAGTATATCCTGCAAATTTAATAATTTTTAATTTATTTACACATGCCCACCACCCAGAGGTGTGGCTGTTGCAGCTGTTTTCAGACCTTCCCCCCCCCCCCCCCCCTTTTCCACAGGACATCCATACTGTTACTTTCAATATTTTTCATTCATTTTTTCTATTTATTTATTACTAGCAGCATATACCTGGCGTTGCCTGGCCAATTTCAATATGAAGCATTATAGAAGTCACTCAAACTTCCACATGGTTGGCCATTTAATTAGCTTTAGGTAGCCATAACTATATCCTGTGGGTGTGGCTAATACTAAACCACACACATTGCCACACCTAATCATAGTTAATAATGCTCACCGGGATACTTGGACTCCATTTACTCAATTTCAGTCTGATTAGTCCATAAATTGGTGTGGCTATAACAAAACCACACCCATTACCATGCCCACATGTATTTAATAATGCTCACCCGGGTTCTTGGATAGTACATGCCGAATTTCAGCCATTTTAGTCCCAGTAGCTGTGATGCCTACACACACATACGAACCAAAATATATATATTAAAATGTGTTTGTAGATCTAACTCCTTCGGTCCAAGCGTTATTCAGAATACCTTTTTTTGGCACTATTTTGCTTTACACACCAATGGTAAGAGGTGTAGCTAGGAGGGATTCCGCCCGTGCCACTCCAAACCTCAAGTGGTTTATCCATACCATATATTAAGTCTTGTTCTTCCAAGAGTTTGTCTGATCAAAGTATCATTTTATGGCTTCTTTTTAGCTTGGCATTAAAATGGTAAAAGGTGTGGTCTTATACATGTACTAAAAACGTTCCACAGATTATATCCATTCCAAATATATATGGGTTCATGGGTCTATCTCCCTTGGGTTTTATTGTTGCTGAAATACCATTTTTGGTCCCTTTTTTTGCCTTACGCAGGGAAAGGAAGAGGTGTGGCCAAGTGGGACCCAGCCCAGGTTAATCCCAAATTGAAGTTACATGTGCATACCAAGTTTTAGATCTGTTAGTCCTAGAGTTTTTCTGGCAAAAATACAATTTTTGGCTTTTTCTAAGACGGGTCTGGGGGCATGCTCCCCAGATTTTTTTTAATTTCTGAGATTAATTGTTAGGCATTCTAAGGGTACTTGTAGTCAGTTTTAGGGTGGTAGGGTTTTACTTGGGTTGCGAAGTGAGGGGGGCGGGGGCAGAATTGCTTACTACTTCATATGTACATTACACTATATTCCTTGTATTGCACTTTAATACAAAATTGTGAATGATTTAGGGGGAACACCCTAGTGTTAGTGGGTGGATTCCCCTCAGAATTTTTGGTTGGCTGAGGTGACTTCTTTGCCTCGAGTGTTTATAATGGGAACTAACAGTGAACACAAAGGTTTGTAAAAGGTAAACTGGTGTTGTGTAGAAATGCTGTCCATGTTATCTATTTATAGATGTGAACAACACTAGACACATTGAGTATATAAATTGAAGCATGAAGCAAGCTTAACTTAAAAATGGATATTCGTAGGTATATAAGTAGTGCAGAGCTTGAGGAAATCAACATACACCTCTAAAATAGCTGTAGTCGAGTTTGTCCATGCTCTTGGAACATGGATGGATGAGTCTCTACTCAAGCGGATTCATAAGGCACCCTTCTTTTTTTTTTGCATCATGGCTGATGAATGGAAGTTTTTTACGTGGAATAGAATAGGTAGAAGGATTGCTGTATAAACTTTCATTTTGACATTTGTCTGTTTATATACATACATGTACGTACTCTCACTGCTCATGCATTCTGTCAAGAACTTATCAACATTATTGATGTTGTAATTTTCATCATACAATTTCTAAGGGGGTCAAAAAGGTTCCAAGAGGGAGCAGCCTGCCCCCCCCCCCCCCCCCCCCCCTAAATGAAACCTCATGTTACTACAGGTAATTGGATCTACTTAATACTATCATGGGGAGTATTTTTAAGGATTATTTCCTTTTATTATAATAAAAATTGAGGAGGGAGGGGGGGGGGGGGATAAGCAACAAAGGCAGTGATTAGGAACAAATTAACTGAGTGTTCATACCTTGTCTCAAGACTGAACTGGCATGCCCTCTTTGTTGTTTTTTTGTTGTCGTTGTTGTTTTTTTGTTGTTGTTTTTGGAGAAACAATAATGATTACTGTGTTGTTTTTGCACAGAGAGATCAACAAGGGATTTTCCTGCAAAAGTGTGAACAGAATTCCTGGCTTTTGCCTGGGAACAATATATCTACCAGCTGATGCTGTAGGGACTAAATCCTACATGGAGATACAAAAGGAACTGGTGAGAATGTTCCAATGTCATTGACCTCACTTAGCAAGAGTCGTGAGCCTCATTTAGCATGTGTATCTCTATTCTTGACTTTTGTATAATCAATTTCACAAAAAGGCAGGGATGAGGTTTCGCAAAGTCTGGAGTGTGGTTTTTATCCCTTCTGTGAGATCCATTTTCAATGGATTTACTGGATGCTGCCCAAGCTTTTGTCCGTTGTTCAGAGTTAGGAAGGTCTGTTTTCATAGGTACTGATCTGTTAGCTCTTGTAGGGAATTAATCAGTGCCTTACTGTTCGTCTATTTTATTGAGATTGTCCCTCTCTCTCAGAGAATCCGTTTAGGGAGGTTCCACTGTATGCATGTATTTGAGTAATGGAAAGGAGAAAGAAGTTCTTCTGGAAAATAGCTTGACTGGTAGGTAATTGATAGATGGACATCTAACTGCCCCCCCCCCCCCCCCTCTTTTATAAAAAGATCACAAAAACAACCATTATGAACAGGTTATGTAAAAGGATATCAAAGTTTTCTTAAATAACCAACACCAAGGGGGGGGGGGGGGGGGGGCACTCACCCCCTTCCTTCCTTGGACTTTTTTTGCCCCCCCCCCCCCCCCCCTCCCATGGACATTTAATGACTTTAAAATTAAATTTGGCTACAACTTCAGGCACTCCTAAATCCTAAACTATACTCCTGATAATAGTGGATCTCTGCTCAAAAGATGATTATCTTTGTGTGCCTTAAAATATTGGTTTGGGGGGGGGGGGGGGTTAAAGGAGGGGAGAAAATGAAGTATATTAACAGTGGCATGGAAAGTATTGCAAGAGGGAAGGTGATTTTCCAACCACTTTAACTTAACTATAAAAATTTCAGAACACTCATTAAGTGCTTTTATGTAATAAAACTCTTAGCATTTATCATAGCAACAACGAAAAATAGAAGTTAGTTTAGTTTTTTTATGCTTTTTTTAATTAAAAAAAAAAAAAAAAAAAAAAAAAAAAATTTAAGTGGGGGGGGGGGGGGGGGGGGGAGTATCCTGGCTTACCCATACCAGATGAAACTTTTACGAAAAATGAAGAGATTCCTTCTATATTGCTATCTGACTACTTTTAAGATCACACATCTTATTGGAACTAGAGAAATACTTGTACTACGCACGGAATTCCATTTTGCCAAGTTTTGATTTCTGAGATTGGAATTTTACAAATTTGTACTTGCTAAAGAGTCGTCCTTGCTGTAGGATGTGTCTACTCTGAAGAGTGAGTTCTATTTGGTATGGATAAAGTGGAAACATATGTACGAACTGTTTGTAGCTTGATACGTGCACAGAGAGAGGTGTGAACAGGTGGGACCCATCCCATGTTACTCCCAGAATCAGGTTCTGTATGTATATCAAGTTTTAGGTCTGCAACTCCATGAGTATATTTCTCCAAAGTATCTTTTTGTCCTGACGCGAGCACAGGAAGGAAGGGGTGTGACCTTATGGACATTCTTAAAATGTTCCCCTCACAACACTAATACCAAATATATGTATGGGCTTGAAGGTATAACTACCTAAGTCCAAGTTACTATTTTTGACATTTTTAGCTGTACACAGGAATGGTGTGGCCAGATGGGACCCACCCTATGTTACTTCCAGAGTCAAGTTGTGTGTGCATGCCAAGTTTTAGTTAGACCTGTTGCTCCATTTTTTTTTTTTTTTTTTTTTTTTTTTTTTTTTTTTTTTTTTCTCCCCTTTCTTTTTCTTGAAAGTACAAAGGAAAAAAAAGTTTTTTTGTACAGAAAGGAGTGTGGCCATATAGACATGCTTAAAACGTCTCCCTGGTGACACTGATTTAAAATATATATGGTTCGTTGGTCTACTTTACCCCTTCAAGCATGAATCGAGGATACACAGAGAAACAGACAGACAATTCCTACTTTATAGTATAGATGGAGATTGGTGGTAGGTTTGTATGTGAATCTGTGTGGGCTGAAACTCAAGCACCAAAAGACCGAATGAGCTCAAACTTTCAGGGAAGCTCATGTTGACCACAAACATTTTACCTGAGACCCACCTGGCCACACCCCTTACTGTGGGTGTCACAAGCCAAAGAAGTTTAATAAATTGGAGATTTAGAACTAGCGTTGCGAATTGGACCCCTACCAGGGTATTTTTCTTCTCCCCCCCCCCCCCCCCCCCAAGTTTGTTTTTTTTTTTTGCCCAGGAGCTCACAGGGTTTCAAAGTTACTTTGTTGTTGCTGTTGTTCTTGTGACACTTCCTCAGATTTTCCAGTGCTGAGGTCCAGGTTCAATCTCTGATCTCCAGTTTGTTTTTGTTTTCCTCCCATTTCCCCCCCCCTCCCCCCCCCTTTTTTTTTTCCTTTTTTTTTTCCCCCTTCTCTTTTTTCTTGTGGCAATTCCTCAGATATGCAAAATATGGGAAATTCGCAAAACATAGATAGTTTGAAAATATGCAAGCGGATTATGCTTAATACATTTCAAGCTTCTCTCTCTTTTTTTTCTTTTTCTTTTCTGCCCTTTTTTTTTACCCCCTTCTTCCCTCCCCCCCCCCTTTTTTTTTTTTTGCCCTTTTTTAAAATTCTTCCCCCCTTCCTTTTTTTTTCTCTTTTCCCCCCTTTTTCTTCTTCTTCTTGTGACACTCCTCAGATACGCAAAATATTGGAAATTAGCAAATATGTGAGTGGGTTATGCTTGATACATTTCAAGTTTGTTTTGTTATTTGTCTTGTTTGTTTTTGGCCCCTTCCTTTCCTCTCCCCTTCCTTTCCTCTCCCCTTCCTTTCCTCTCCCCATTCCTTATTCTTCTACTTTTCATTTTTTTTTTTCTTTTTTTTCTTTTTTTTTTTTCTTTTTTTTTCTTTTTTTTTTTTTTTTTTTTTTTTTTCCATTAACCATCTGCTAAAGAGTGCCTCACAAATGGTCAAAAGAGAAACTCAAAAATCATGACACACACTTACATTACAAATATAAATCGGGCACTTTCATGGACTTATGTTTTATCATGAATTTTTATAGGTTCTTTAAATTAATTTGAAGTATAAAAAAAAACAAAAAAACATTGTTTTAGTATTCTGCTCATTTGTGGTACAGTGTCTCTGAACTAAAATTATGAACACAAGTTACATGGTAATGCCTTTACTTATATGTAGTGTGACTATAGCCTAGAAAGCTTTTTCCCGGCAGACAATCAAGGTCTGCCGCAATTGCCTGCTAGTAATTTTTACTTCCACTGAAGTGGTAGCTTACCCCCTCCCTCCCCCTTGGGAAACTTCCTAGAAAAATCCCTGAGCACCCTAGCCAACCAACAACTGTGAAGCACTTCCCAAATCTCCCAGCTACAGTCGAAAAAATGATGACAATGAAATTTATACTGCATTTTTTAATTTTGTATTTGTTTTGTGCTCCCCCCTCCCCTACCCCCTTGTTTTTACCTTCCTGGTCACCACGTCACCTACAGAGCAGCACACCCAAAACCAACAGCTGCAACACACTTCTAATTCTTATTAGAAAAGTAAGACAAATAGAGTTGGAAGAATAGTGGCAATAAAAATTATTTTGAAGTGCTTTACAGCTGTTGGCTGTGAAAAACTGCTAATTCTGACTTTGCACCGACACTAAACAATTACTGAATATTAATCAGCCTTAATGGAAATACAGATAACAGTCATTATAATTGTGGACTTACATGATTAATTTGCGTACAACCTACCACGCCTATTTATGGTATCAGTAGAACCACCAGCTCCATATAAAATGTATTAACATTCATAACTTCAATGCTATTCTTAAAACTTGCTTTTACCTTATATTGAGACTTGATATAATATCGTGCATGCTGATTGTAAATTTCAGAATATTCAGAACTGTGGTTGTGGATAAAATGGAGCATGAAAGTGAAGAGAAGGTTAGTTGTGATATTTCCTATGAGCTAGTTCTCAGAACTCATTAGTTGGCGGCAGTAGTAGTTAGTTTCAGATGCTTGCTAACTATATATAGTAGGATCTTTGAAAAGGAAGAAAAATTGAAAAAATGAGGGTTAGGGGAGGGGGGGAGAGAGAGAAATACCTAGTCCATTTTTTAAACTGCCAGTCTTCGGCCTGTGGGAATCCCAGCCTTAACCACTTCACTTTTTTACGCCCGCCTCCCCCCTCACCACAATGGTTCACATTTGGTGGTTGTTCTCTTGTGTCTGTGTATGTTTTAAAATATTTTTATTTCTATTAATTATCCAAAGATAATATCTGCAAAATGTTGTCAAAGTCCATTCTGCCAATGCAAAGCCTTATCTATATACATGAAGAGAAAATCATTTTTGTGGCTGAGAACGCTGAATTTTTTTTCAACATTTTTTTTTGTCAATTGAATCTTACATAAAGAAGACATGTCTGTCTCACATCTGGTGTTTATGGGTTTAAGAAACCCTTGACCTTAACCATTCCATCAAGAAACTGCTGAGCTTAGGACACTCTGTGTACTGGTAACTTAGTGTATAAACATGCCACAGGAAAATACCACAAAATGAAAAAAAAATTTTTTAATTAAACCAGTAAACCCTATATGATTTTTTTAATTTTTTTATTTTTTATTTATTATTATTTTTTTTTTATAGTAATATAGCACCAGCCTTCCAGGAGAAAATTATAAGTATGCCATGAGTCTAGAAAACATATATATAGCTACCATGCCAAGGAAAAGTAGCCTGTAAGGGAGACTACTAAGAAAAAGATCCTCCGTTTAGCCAGAGAAAATGAATGGAAGAGACAAAAACTCACCAGTGGGTTTACCTCTCCAGACACAGAAAATGTTGTGGCATCAAAATAAACACACTCCAAGCGAGGGTCAGCGAATTAGTTTTAAAAGATTTTTTTTTTTTTTTTTTTTTTTTTTTTGGCCCTCTGATTAGCATAAAAGCCACCAAAGAGGTACACAAAAGGGAGACTGACACTCAAAGTTGGAGCCCCTCATCTTTTGGAGGACTTGGGATCCCCCCTCAGCTTTGCAATGGAAAAAGGGGAGTGGTTAAGTTAATTATGCCAAGCTGCCTCTATTATCATTGTCGATAGAACCAGGAAAAATATAAATTAGCCATTTCATCAGACACAGAAATGCCATTAGAATGCAAGAGGATCCAATACCTCATTAAGTTGGCCTTTGCCATTGCTAAAATTGAAGCACAGGGAAAGAGCATAAGCATTGTTACCTAAATCTATCAGCAGTCAAACCCCCCACTATGCCTGAGGTAATGTTCCTTCCTATGTTATTCCTGAGGCTCTGTGATGAGGGAATGAAAATTTAGTTGTATAGTTAATAAAGTTTACAGCTGTGTCCAGTTTTATGTTGGAGTAAACCGAGTGGGATCTCCTCAAGGCCTCTTTATCCTGTACAACGAAGCATCCAATATGAAAAACACAGTGTATCGGGAGATCCTTACCAAATATTCAGCAATTATCACTACAATACATGTGAATCAAAAATAACTCTATTTGATGTGCAACCCACATTTAACCTGTCCACATTTACATCCACACTTCTTTTTCTTTTTTTTTGTTTAACCCGGGCGAAAAATAAATACTTTAGCTTGTTGGGCCATAAAACAGGTCTACTGCTTTATATTGATTTATACCATTTATGCACTTTGCTATTGATGTTGATTGTTTACCACAGTAATGGGGGGAAAGATCTCTCTCTTCTTGCCCAGGCAACATCTGTACTCTCTGCTTGTAGTTGTAAAGTATTTGGTCAAGTTGGGATGGGATTTCATAACTCTCCCCTCCCCCAATATTTCACATGTGCATGAGGTTCACTTCGTTGAGAAAATGTGGCTTGCACATGTAACCAGTTCACTTTCTCATTTAGGTGGCATGGCAAGGTTCTGCATGTGAGTATAGTGGGGTAAATTTTATACCTGATAGTGCTGTTAACTGTCCATGGAGGATACTCTCTTCTTTCTTTTTTTTACATGCTTTGATTTGAGCAACTTTAACTTTCTGTTGTGGATGATACAACCCTCCAATATTTTTCTCTGGAGGGTATCCAGTTATCAAAATGTTCCTGGATCACTTGCTTCCAGATAAATCCCTCCCCCAACCTAACTCAACCCAGGTTGTTTTGCTATGTATTTTTGTTTTGTTTGTTTGTTTTTGTTGTAGTATCTCGTTTTCGTCTTCTCACTATTTCAAAAGGTAACAAATGTTTGATGATGATACTCCCTACTCATCCCTGTTACCCCACCACATCCATGTCTCCCCCCACTAGCAGTATCTCGTATGTCACAGGCATGTTCAAGACTCTGGTGCATTATTTGTGGAAATCAGCTGTGTAATCTGTAACCAAACCATGAACTATGCAGTTGTTTTTTCTGGGGACAAGAAACAATAGCTGATCTCAGACCTCCTGTAAGCAGATGTTTGATACCCTGTGGCAAGATAAAAGCCATAGTTGGTGGTACCACTACCCTATTTGGTTAAATTGGATGCTTCCACGAATGAACCACTGGCCTCTGCTGCGTGAATGAGATATCAGGTGATGACCCACGTTGAGATCAATGGCATAATCCTCATTTTCTTCTTCCAAAAGATAGTTTCATATATTATAAATTAGCCTCCCTCATTTGATATTATGGAATAGCTTCTACAGTTCCCAAATGTTTTGTTGTGTTATGGCCTTTTTTTATATTTAATTATACCACAGACAGAAAAATTGGCACTCTAATTTTTGTTGCTCCTTGGGTTATTATTTATCAGACTGCAAATTTGCATGGCTTAGCTGTAACTTTTTAAGCACCATTCAGACACAATATATAGTTCACTGTGGACCACAGCTGATGACTAATAGGTTTCCACAAGTTGGTTTGTGCTGCACCCTGTTTCATATGATATTACCTTACATGCACTTACACAATATGTAGGAGAAATGACTGACTTGTTTATGCATTATTGTGGCATGCTCTCCAGCACTTGATGGGAAATTAGTAGAAAAATGACAACGTACAAGAAAGATTAGATGAAGACTATCCCTTGAGAACAGCAGCAGCTACTCATTGCTATGAAGGGATCTGTCTAACTTGGTTGAATACTACATCACACCAGATAGCATGTTATGTTTAATAACTGTTTAGTGAAAAAGTTATTAATCTCAGATTGTAAACTTTAGCATATTTTTGGTTATCATGGTTCTAATGTAAAAAAATATATATATATATATACGTATATATATTAATATCGAAGATTTGAACCTGTGTAGTAATTAGCCTCGCGTAGCCAGACAAATTAAAAAGGGAATAATCCATCTGGTCACTGTAGCCAGGTTTTCATGATCCTAGTGGAAATGTGTCATGGGCCAAAAATGTAATTGGGGTTACAGATATTAAACGCGAGCTTGTGAAATATGGAATAAGCAACTCATTTCTCTTCTGTAAAATTTACTCACCCCTAACTATAGGATATGCAATAGGTGACATTTTACAGAATCTAGTAACTGATTCACGAAAACCTGGCTTCAGTGAACAGATGGTTCCTCAGCAAAGAAGTAGATAAAGGGTCTGGCTATGCGAGTCCTACCACAATATTTGTCTTTTGGTTGCCCAATTTATACTTTAATTTTGTCCAGGATATCTGTACTACCAAAAATACCCAATCTAAGCCTAATATTCAAGTTAAAACAGCAATTAATGATAACCAGTTTAGGTGACATTTGCTGTGTGTGAATAACTTCATTCTATGTTTAATGTTACATGTAGACGTTAAGTCTAAACACATTTAAAAAGGCTATTTGGTAATATTTTCTCAAATTTATATTTGAGATCATTATTCGAGGCTAGTGTATATATAATGGCTTACTAATAATAAATCTACTCCAAAAAAAAGAAACAAAAAAAAAACATTCATTGGGGGGGGGGGGGGGGGGGGGAACAAAAAACATGGCTATCCTGAAAATACCTTCACTGTAAAGGTCACTAAAGATATGTTTCCATGTGCCTAGCTGCTTCAAGCATTAGCAATAGCTTCTGCAAGAGCTGCTGACATAGCTGCAGCAAATCTTCATTATAACATACTTGTATATGTGCTAGTAATCTAATATATGTACATGTAGTATATTAACCATAGACTGCCTAATTAGTTTATATCTCTCTCCCTCATCCAATTCCATTCTCTGTCCTTCATACAAATGATGTGTTCAATAAA
The DNA here is from genome assembly GCA_963969325.1 of Lycopodina hypogea. NCBI lineage: Eukaryota > Metazoa > Porifera > Demospongiae > Poecilosclerida > Cladorhizidae > Lycopodina > Lycopodina hypogea. The sequence goes on from OZ017781.1 coordinate 7,669,701, forward strand.
TGAATAAAAAATATATATGGTTAAGATCACTAAAGTCATAAATTATAGATGACTAGCAAAAAGCCCACCATATTGGCAGTTTTTTGGTCGGCCTCCTGCACCAGCAAATATTTTCAGTTTTCTTAATGTATTAGCTATATAGAGGGGTTTCTGTGAACAAAAGGGGAACAGGGGAAAAAGAGAGATAAGGGAAATAAAGGAGGTAAAATTCCAATCCAGAATATAAACCTTCATCTTTAAGCTTGGGAGACCTGTACCTTAATCGATTAGCCATGGTTTCTTAGTGAGTTGTTTTTTGTATTAAAAACAATTTGATTTTTTTTTTTTTTTTTTTTTTTTTTTTTTTTTTTTTTTTTTTTTTTTCCTCACAGAACATTCCCCAAGACGTAATTAATCTATGCACTCCCAGTGGTTCCCCAAATAGACTGTAAAGATGTTGTAGTGATTGAAATTTTCCTTTGGGAGGAGTAGTATTACTTACGGAAAGAGAAACAGACACTTGCACGCTATAGTGGCATTAGAAGACATCCCATAATTGCCCAAGACATAATGCATCTGGTGTGTGTGTTGTGATGCGAGTGCTTTTGGATTCTCTGTTGCTGCATTGCTGTTATAATTAAGTCAAAACATAATGTATTCATGTAGACATATTTAAGTTCCGATCACCAAGTCTATTTTGGATTCTTAGTTTTGTCAGCTATATACTAACCAAACACAAGTGAGAGATATTTTAGTAGTAAAAAAAAAAAACGCAACACCTACAGAAATTATTGAAATATGGCAGTTGCATCATGCTTGTGAGACAATCAACCACCACAGGAAGTGTTACAGAAATTATGTTGATTCCAACCAAAACAAATGTTCTCATGGACATAATGAGAACAAACAAATGGAAGCATAATAGACGGTTTACTTTTCAATTATAACGTGAAATATTCAGAGAAATGTGAAACAACACTGAGCATGACCTTCTTGATTTATTTCACATGCAGTTAATCGATCCTTTTGAATGCATAATGGTGGAGAACTACTTACTTTATTTGCCTGCTGCATTATGAAACATCAACCACTAGAGAATTTGGTTCAACCCTGCTGTTGATAAAGTGAGATGAAAAGATAGAAGTGAAAGATCCAGCTCTTCTGACTTCAATGTTTTGATAGCTGCAGTGCCAAGCAGCAATACAAATGGGCTTGGCTTGTGGTGGTTAACGCTACAGCTGCAGCTGCTACTTCTACACAGAACACATCAGGACAGACACTGCAGGATCCTGCTCAACATAGTCACATGGTACTTCTGAAGCGTGAGTTCCTTCCTGTCAGTGGAATAACAGAGCAGATACTTTCTGTATTACTTATTCCTTTTTATGTTCAATTCTTGTTGGTTCTGTTAAATGCAAGCTTAATGGTGGTTTCCTGCTGGTGTGTTTGTGTCATTTGCTTGTATCATATGTGATAGAGAGGTGGTGTTAGTGTATGGGTCTACCCCAAATTGTACTGATTAGCTGTAGTTGGCTTTCCAAAGATACTCTTGCTAGAAAATATGGGGTGAAAGTAGGGTCCTGGTTTCCAGTGTTTTGTAAAGATTAAAAATCAGTTTATAAGGAATCAGATGGAACAGCTGTCAGCCACTGTGTTGATTTATTTTTGAACAGTATAATAGGCCTTTCTGAGAACATAGCCTGAAAGCAGGAAATTGCTTTTACATTTAGAAGTTTGCTTTCATTCATTACTGAAAATCATTGTTTTACCCATTTAAATAATAATAATAATGTTAAAAGTAAGGCATACAACTCCAGTATTGAAATTGCATTGTTTCAAGTCAGATATGAACATCCATAATAATGTAGCTTAGCTACTTGGTTTCCTTATTTTCAAATCACAAGAGGGAAAATTTCTAATATTATCCAAAATTTGGAGGCTGTAACGATGAACCTATTGAGAGTTGCTAAAAAAAAAACTCAATGATCATGCTATTTTGTATATGATTTTTTTTTATTTTTTTTTTAGAGAGATAGATCTTGATATTGCAAACGTGTGGTCAGAGATATGCTTCTGTTATGGTTGGGCTAGTTAATGATGCTACTTTCTGTGATGTCAAGTGCAATCCATGAGTGTATTAGCGCTTCATTTATGTTGATCAAAGTCATTCCTACTAGTATTCAATTAGACATTTTTTCAACTCCTTGACACACACTAATATGACTTCTTGAAGTTTGCAATGAGGAAAGAACATTCTACCATGAAGATATCTGATGTTTATGGTATTTCTTTCCCTTTGACTTAAAGTGATATCCCTTAGTCGAATACATTGTGTCTAATTGAATTTTAGTGGTCACCAAGGTGCATGAGTCCTGTGTAGTTCATCGAAGAGTCAGTTGACTAGCTAAGTATCTAACTTCTGTGTAACTAGAAGTACATAACCACCTCGTTTAACAGCGTTGCATTTTATTATAGCAATATTAAATTTAAAAAGCTACATATTATGCACTAGATTATACAGCTTTGAAAAGTTACACATGTAGTAAAGTCAGGGAAAGTCAAAATAGTAGCTTCTCTTTTCTTTTTTTTTAGTAATTACTAAGCTCCCCAAATTAAGAATACCTCACAGATTTACTATGTAATTGAGCTAACTTACTATCAATAGCCAACAATCTTGCTTTAATACTGAAGAAAATTTTAGTAGTGTCAATTTATTGATGAGCATGACAATTCAATGAATATCTGTAGCAATATTGAACTTCCTGATTCAATATTCATCAGACAACTTTCTACCTAATATGGCATCAATTTTTACTTACCAATCAAAATCAGACTAACCTTTATGTTCTGATCTCTTACTAATGCACATTTCTATTGGAGAAAAGAAGAGCAGGACCATAAAGTTCTTCTTTCTATATTCACTTGTAGTTGATCTACTGAGTAGATGGTGTGAAGAAAGTCTTCCTTGTCTTGTTTGAAATGTATATTTTGTGAGATGCCAACCAAAAGCTTTCGCTGGAGTAGGACCAGACCACTTTAATCTATAATCATCTCATTATTGCAGCCACAGGATCGTTAGAACGTACTAAATAAGAGGCCCTAGATACACAGCATAATGATGGGTTAAGTGAAGTGGAAGATACTAGATTGAAATTCTATTTATATGACATGATTCCACAGACCGAGATCTCTTTCTTCTTGCCTCAATGTTTAATTCCATTGCCCACTTTGTGCTGGATGAAGAGGATGGTAGAAGTATGTTTGATGTAAGGATGGTGTTTGTCTAGGACTACTGCAGTTGAGCCGGAGGCTGTTGAACTGTGGTGGTGGTGGAGTGCACAAGGGGATAACGATTTCAGGTGGAAGTTGGTGGTCTAGAGAACTCTATCTGAGGTGGCTAATTTGTTTTAAGTGTACCAGCTGTTGACTGTCCCAAAGCTAAATTTCCTCTTCAGACTGCTTTATCCCACCACTGTGACACCATTTTGGTTTGTGTCAACCGTGGTATTGTGTGGTGTACTACTGCTGTTATGCTATCAGCCGGGCATAGTCTTACCACCCTCTGTGCCTACTATCTTCCCTTCATACTCTATCACCACATCTGAACATGTTTTTATACCGTGCATTCCCAAGACAAATGCTAAGGCCTCCCCTACAGCTGTGTAGGGGAGATGTTTGGTTGGCTGATTTATTGGTTAGATGTGGTTTGTGGGAATCACATCTGCAAGATATGCTTCCAGGAAAAGTTTAGTAGGAACTGGCCATATTCTTAACTGGGTTCTAGGATTTTTGATTTTTATTTGGACATTCTGAGATTTTCCATAACCTAAGAAACAACTTCAGACATTTCCCTAACCAACCTGAAAGTCAAATCTTTTACTGGACAAAAAAATAAAATTTTTTAAAATAAATTTAAAAAATTTAACCCTTGCACAATCATGCAATCAATACAGTATGGGCAGTCAGATTTTGTTTTCATACCTGATTGGCTCTGTTTCAACTCAGGTGCACACACACACACACACACACACACACACACACACACACACACACACACACACACACACACACCAGCAAACCTCAGACATGGTGAGTTATTTTTCTAGGAAGTATTCCAAAGTTGAAGTGACCAATGAATGCACATGGGTTACCAAGTGAAATGGTATGGGGTTTGAACCAAGATAATTTTTTTTCTTTCTCTCTTCCTTTCTTCTTTTCAAGATATATTTTCCTATATGTGAATTTCTCTCTCCTCACCCCCCCCCCCCCCCCTCCCCTCCATACTTATTGGGTTGGAGTGGTCTAGACCACCTGAGTGGGTGATTGCCATCCCAACCTAGCCTGCCCAGAACCCAAGGGATGTTGTGATAGCTAGTCCTGCCAGAGTGTTTATTTTTTCAAAATCATCTGTTCAGACACCTTTAGTTTTTTTTCTTCTTTTTTCTTTTTTTCTCTCTCTTTCTCCCCCCCCCCCCCCCCCCCCCCCTTCTTTTCTGTCTTCAATAGTGCATTGTTTGATATTTTTACTGGAAGGGTTGACTGCACATCAGTTAATCCGACATGCCAGGTACCAGCTAAGATATGATGAGTTAATAAGTAGACTTTTTTCTCTCTTTTTTAAAAGCTAACTATGCAGTAATTTATCCAGCTGAGCAATAAGTTTAGGTCACTACCTTTTACGAGGTGTTAACATTTTTTACAAACATCACTACTTGTTGGGTATCCACTGCCTATAATTTCCTCTCTTGCCTACAGTATGCAAGTTGGACCCACAATCCCAAAAGGTTTGGTGCGGGAGGTGATAGAGAGATAAATAATGTTTCAAAGTTGATGCTGCCACACACACACACCACCAAAACCATCACAATATTATCATCATAATAAAGACTAAACTAAGGCACAGAAGTTGTAAATAGAACACATCCTCCACCATTAAGATTGAATATTGTGCGATATATTTCTGTTAGTTCGTTGCTTATATGTATTTACTATAATTATCAAATTTTTATGATCTAATGCTTTCAATGTATGCAGATGTGTGATTGTGACTGGACACTCCCAAGTATCCTGTTGACCTATAGCACATACTTGCTGCAATGGGTCAAGAATATCGATTCTACCACATTTTAGCTGGGATTTTTAAAAAATGATAAATTTGAGCTTCTGTATTGGTCAATTCCTTCTTTTTGTGCTAACACATACTTTACCATGTTGGTTCAAAAGAGTTGTATTGTTGTTTTTCCCATTGTTGTCTAATTATGTAGTTTAACAAGATGCATTTGACCTTTGTACCTAGTTATAAATCTCAAGTGTTAGTGCTCTGCTATTAGAGTTGGCTCACTTCAAAACTGATAAGAAAGGTTTAGAACCTTTAAAAAATAAAAAAAAATAAAATTTTAATTTTTTTTTTTTTTTTTTTTTTTTTTTTTTTTTTTTTTAAATAAGAAGTAATTATCTCAGTATTATTCCCAAATTGTGTCCAGAATTATTTCCTAACCCACCATATTTGAAGGTTTGGGAATAAGTTTGAAAGCTTCCACTGAAATTGTTGTCTTTGTATTTATGTAGTTTGTGGATAAAGAAGACAATTTTCAAACTGGCTTAAATTTAAAATTGCAGGATTAAGGGTCCAGTATACTGTTTGAAAGAAGTGCTCCAAATGTGTGCAGGCTGGCCACGTATACACCCACAACTTTGACTAGACCCATCAGCTTAAAACAATTGGTGCAAAGTACCAGATAATCAGATAATTGTGGGGACCGATAATAAATGCAATGGTGAGTCCATGAGCTATCAAAGAAATTTTTCATTATATGGACAAATTATATGAATACACTTAAATCCAGTAAAACATGGAATATTCTTGATTACAACTCTCGCTCAACTCTAAAAAGTTGATGGTGTTGGCAAAGAAAACTTGCATTATCAACTTAATTACATTAATGCTTTGATTAGCAGCGAAAATTTCAATAATTTGCCCATCTATTTCAAACCACGACTACTTAATAACCATTATTTTTCACATCACTTTGGAAATAGAGATTTGCTGTCAACAATTTTTTGATTTTTTTTTTTTTTTTTTTTTTTTTTTTTTTTTTTTTTGAGCATAATCTTCAACCACAGAATTTATCATTTTTGAAACCGTCCCTTACCCACTTCAGTGCTCATGTCAAATTTAACCATAACCATCCCAGTGATTGTGTATAAATAGGAAAAAATAGATGGCAAATCTGGGGTCTGCAGTACCGGAGACACTGGCCATTTTGCATATTTAAATAAACTTCCTTCATGCATGAGTAACCATAAAGATATTTTACATACCACATAATTACATAATTAGATAGCACAATTATCATGTCTCAAGTGAGTTCTGACAAATCTCAAGGTCAATGAGAGTTTTTCACCTCTAACAGGGAATGATTGTCAGCTGCAAAATCACACAATAATGAACAAATAAGTTATAGTATGAACTGCCGTATTTGAAATTGAGCATGATCACTTGGGATGGGGGTGGTTATTGCATGATTACATTTTTAATTGCCATATTTTTGTCTGTCTTTCTCTATTTTGCTATATTTTAGTCCTATCAATCTTTTTCTTCTATTTGTGCATAACCACTGGGATTTAGAGAACTACAGGGCCAATTGGGATGAAATTTGACATTAACATTTGGGGTGGGTGTGAAATGTTTATTATTTAATTATATTTTAAATTGCTGTATTTTAGTTTATCTATCTTTTTCTATTGTGCACAACCGCTAGAATTAAGAGAGCAGTTGGGCAGACTGGGATAAATTTGGCATGAGCACTTGGGGTGGGTGTGCGATGATTATTAGTTTATTACATAATAAATTTTGAATTGCCATATTTTTGTATAGCCATCTTTTTTTTCTATTTGTGCATAAGCACTGGGATTTAGAGAACCGATGGGCCGATTGGGATACGATTTGGCATGACCACTTGGGGACTGTTATTACATGATTAAATTGTTCTATTTTGCCTATCTATATATGTATCTTTTTCTATTTGTGCATAACCACTGTGATTTAGAGAACAGCTGGACCGGTTGGGATGAATTGGGCATGAGCACTTGTGGGGGGGTGTAGGATGGTTATTACATAATCCAATTTTGGAATTGTTATAATTTTTAGCTAATTTTTTTTCTTTGATTTGTGCATAACCACTGGGATTTAGAAAACCACTGGGCCGATTGAGATGAAATTTGGGTTTGAGCACTTGGGGTGGGCGTGGAATGGTTATTACTATTTAAATTTTAAATTGCCATATTTTTTGTCTATCTTTCTCTATTTTCCTGTATTGTAGTCTATCAACTTATTTTTTTGATTTGTGCATAACTACTAGGATTTATAGAATTGCTGGGCAGATTAGGATAAATTAGGCATGAGCACTTGGGGAGGGTGGGTGTTGGATTTTACATAATTTAATACAGGATTGCACGATTTTTTGGCCTATCAATCTATCATTTTCTATTTGTGCACAATCACTGGGATTGGAGAACCACACTTCTGGTTGGGATGAAATTTAGCATAAGCTCTTAGAGTGGGTAATGGTGATTATTACATAATAATATGTGCATTTTTATTATTTTACCTATCTATATATCTATCTATCTTATTTGCATGTAACCACTGGAACCATTGGGATAAAAATTCGGCATATGAAGTTGGGGTTTGTGGGGGACAGTTTTAAATGAATAACATTTAGAATTACAGTATTTCTTTGCCTAGCACATCTCATTCTTTTCGTGTTAACTGCTTGGCCGACTCAAATAAATTTGGACAAGGAAGGCATCCTTCCTTTTACCTTTCATTTTCCACTGCAATGACGTTACGAAAGAATGTCAAATCTATCAATAAACTTTTCCACTTTTTGCATCAGGTAGGAATCACTTGGGGCACATACATATACTAGCAGGCATACCCGGTGTTGCCAGGGATATAATGATATGCCCACATTAAGGTTTGGCCAAGTATGACCCAGCCCATATCCAAGAGTTTGGCCAAGTACCATTTTTGGTAATTTTAGCCTGACACTCCCAGAGAATTGTGTGTGACCAGGTGGGACCCAGTCCATTTCTCTCTCTCTGAGTCATATTGTGTGTTTTTGCCAAGTTTTAGATGTCAGGTCCAAGGGTTTCTATTAAGTACCATTTTGGCACTAGAGACTCACACACCCAAAGAAAGAGGTATGGCCAAGTGACCCAAATATATTTTGGCTAAGAAAACGTAGTTAGCGTAAGATGTGTCTATCCTGAGGAGTTACTTTCATTTGGTTTGGCACTTGGTGATGATGTGGATAAACATGCAATATAAATAGATACATACATACCCACATATGTATATAGGAATCAGGAAAAAGTGGAACCTGAAAGTTTCTGTAGGTCAAAATTTTGCCTTAACCACTTGGCAATAGTTTATTGAAATGTTCCACAGGCTACACTGATTCCAAATGTATATGAGTTCGTGGGTCTAACTCCGGTCCATATATTTTTCAGAAATTCAATTTTTGCATTTTTAACCATATACACCAAGAGGAAGAGGTGTGGCCAGGTGAAAACCAGCCCATGCTACTCCCAAAGCAAGTTGTCTATGCATACCTAGTTTTAGGTCTGTAGTCCCAAGAGTTTGTCTGGTAAAAGTACCATTTTTGGCACTGTTTTAGCCTGATGTGAGCATAGGGAGAGGTGTGCCATGTAGAGGTACTTAAAATGATCCACAGATGAAACTGATTCCAAATATATATGGGTTCATAGGTCTAACTCCCTTGGTCCAAGTATTATTCCCTAAGTACCATTTTTGGCAATTTTGGCATTTTTAGCCTAATGTTCCCAGACGCAAGGTGGGACCCAGCCCATGTTACTCCCAGAGTCAAGTTGGGTATTCATACCAAGTTTTAGGTCTATAGCTCCAAGGGTTTTTCTTATCAAAGCATCTTCTTTTTTTTTTTTTTTTTTTTTTTTTTTTTTTTTTTGCTGCATTTTCTTGTTACCATGGTAACCATATCCTGGATATTTTTTTTTAGCCTTTAAGTTGGTTCAAAACCTATCATCATGCCAAGTTTCAGAGAAATCTACCACTGGTTTGGCCAGAATGCTGTACAAACATACAGACGTCTCCTATATATATATATATTAGAGGAGGTACCCGCACCCTGTGCGGGATTCTTACTCTAACAGCTTCAGGATAAACAACATTCCTGCATTGCCTGTGAGGATTCTCCATAGGACAGACACCCCATGTTTTAAGCTTAGTAGTATGGTTTTTGCCCAACACTTTGATATAGCTGGAACATATATTTGAACACTTGCCTTTTTTGTAATTTGATCTACAAAAACCAAAGTCCAGTATTCCAGTTGTATATTTGTATTTTGTAAATTAATTATTTTTAAAGTAATAATAGTGCCATGCCACCGACTAATACCCACCTGACCACTCGAGAAAACCTGGAAATAAAATTCAAAATAATTACTTTTTTTTTTAATTCTTTTGAAATGAATTCCAATCTTTTTTTTTCAATTTTCAAAATTATTATTATTATTATTTATTTTTTTAATTCTTTTGAAAAATATTCCAATCTCCTTTTAAATTTTCAGTCTAGAGTGTTATGTTATTTACAAGGGTATTTTCCTTCTTTAAAATGATGCTAAGGTGCTACTTACTTTTAACTACCTTTTGTGGGTTAATATTTGTTGTCTATGTATTAAACTGGGAAGTAGAGGTGCCCACAGCTGCCTTGAAGCATGCCCCTCAAGCCCTTTCATCCCCCCCACCCCTCCTCACCTCAACCTTTAAACCTGAATCAAATGAAAAGTAAGAAAGTAGAAAGGAAAAGGAAATGTATGAGGAAGAAAGAAGATGAAAAAGAGATAGAAAGAAAAAGCATGGGAAAATAAACAGGGGGGGAAATCAAGAAAGAGATTTGGAAAAAAAAAAGTCAAGGGAGAATCAAACCTGGGATCCTCAGCTTGGAAGAGCACTACTTTGATCGCCAAGCCATAGTTTTTCAGGCTCTTTTTCATATGGAAACATGATTTCTTTTTTCCTCACCATGGGAACCACTTTTCAAAAATGTGTCTAATGAATAACCTCATGCCGAACCCTCTGAATATCCACACCAAATATGGTTCAGTTTGGACCAAACCTAGGGGCAATGAATTGCACCGAACAGACACACCATCTTTATACATGCTAGCGAAAAGCCCACCCTATGGGCGGTTTTTTGACCTTTGGTGGGCTGTAGTCATTAAAATGTCTGCTTTGATGACATAAGTTGTAGATTTTTAAAACAAAAGTGAACATGTGATTAGATCAAAGTATTGGGTTTTTTTATTTTAAAGAAGTACCCTTTTTTGGCATTTTTAGCCTTACACACAAAGAGGAAGGTGTGACCAGATGGGACCCACCCCATGCTATTTGCAAGAATCAAGTTCTGTCTGCATGCCAAGCTCTAGGTCTGTGGCTCCATTCTTTTTTCAAATAAAAATATCATTTTTGGCTTTTTTAAATGCAGAAGAGGGTGTGGCCATATAGACATGTTCATGATATTTCCCTGGTGACAGTGATTCTAAATAAATATGGATTTGTGGGAAAATAAGGGGGGGGGGGGGGGGGGATTTTTTTTGAACCAGGCAGTCACCCATCCAAGTAAAGAGCAGGCCCAATGTCCTCAATTTTGCAAATAATTATAATTGAAATTAAAATGTCAGGACAGACATAAATGTGCACACACACAAGTGAAAACAAAACATGTTATTGCTATGAGGCTTATATACATACACACACTTTTTATAACCAAGTATGGCAGATAATAGACATACCCACAGACCCACTTTAACTGCATATCAGTCAAAACATGTTGGGGTGGTCATAAAATAAAATATATTTAAAAGTAATCTAAACAAACATACATCATACACCCATACAAATTAATTCATGTAATTACACACACACAAAAAAAAAAAAAAAACAACAACAACAAAATCCATGTAATTACATACACAAACAGAGGCCAAACAAGACAAAACAGACAGAAGTGAGCAGTCTGAAGGAGGTCCATCCATCAGGCACTCCAGAGACATCACTTGGTATAGTGGATGATCAATCCGATGATGGTGACAATTAGGATGACCAAAATCACAACCAAGATAGTCACAAGAATGCACTTCAACTTGCGAGAGGATTTCTGTAAATCACAGAAGAGAGACGAGAAAATGGTTACAGCTTATGAATGACACATGGCTCTCCTGTTCATCATGGTCGCATATAAAGAATGAAACATACACCTCCCACCTAGCCCTAGCCCTCCCACCTAGCCCTAGCCCTCCCACCTAGCCCTAGCCCTCCCACCTAGCCCTAGCCCTCCCACCTAGCCCTAGCCCTCCCACCTAGCCCTAGCCCTCCCACCTAGCCCTAGCCCTCCCACCTAGCCCTAGCCTCTTGATCCATCCTGACAATCACCACATAGGGGAGGGAGGATTAGGAGTGAGTCAGTTGGTGGGCACCATCCGACCACCTTATCACCACACCTTCTAGCTAGACACATGGTCTGGTGGATATCAGTTGATGGATATATCCTGGATGTGTCTGGGGCAGCGGCTGAGTGTGACATGCATGTGTGAGTGTGCTATATATAGACACACATGCTATATATAGGTTCACATTGACATTCAAATGGGTAAGGTGTTTGGGATATCAGAGGAAATGGGTGTGGTTAGTTGATATCATTTGTCATCCCACACTAATAACCATTGGCCAATATAGCTGTATCCCACACCGAGCAAACAGTCATAAAGAAATAATCGTAATGGAAGCAGTGAGAGGGTCCACATACCTTGAGCTGCACACCTTTCTCCAACTGCTTGTTGGCATGGATAACTCCTCCATAAGCTACATCCACATTGCCCTCTATGTGATCTGTATTATGTAAGATACACACACTATCATCAACACACATGCCTTAATGTCTTCTCTTTTCAACCCGTACTTCTTTGCAACTAGATAAACCACTCCCACCACACAATTCTAACTAGGAACAACATGTAAACAACACAATGTGCATTGCCCGGATGTGTGATTAGTCCTAAAGAATACACACCAGCTCCAGGTGGTGCTATGCTTGAACTCAACAAGACAGGCGAAGTGTATGCACACACCCCACCCATGAGTGCTCACCTATGACCTCTCCTTGCTCTGAGATAAGCCCTCCTATCTCCAACATGATGTCGTTCAGTTTGCCTATGTCATTCTGTGGAGTGCGGGCACAATATAGACCCAACAACACATAGATGGAAGGGAGGGGAGGGAGGGAGACACACCATTAGACTTCAGTACAGCATGTGGTGTTACTATTGAAGGTGAGAGAGAGACAGAGAGAGAGAGACAGAGAGAGAGAGACAGAGAGAGAGAGACAGAGAGAGAGAGACAGAGAGAGAGAGACAGAGAGAGAGAGACAGAGAGAGAGAGATAGAGAGAGAGAGACAGAGAGAGACAGAGAGAGAGAGACAGAGAGAGAGAGACAGAGAGAGAGAGACAGAGAGAGAGACAGAGAGAGAGACAGAGAGAGAGACAGAGAGAGAGACAGAGAGAGAGAGACAGAGAGAGAGACAGAGAGAGAGAGACAGAGAGAGAGACAGAGAGAGAGACAGAGAGAGAGACAGAGAGAGAGAGACAGAGAAAGAAACAGAGAGATATATATTGATTGGCTCAGTGAGGTGGTACCAGTCAGAGGACTACTACAAAATGAAGCCCTCAGAGAGGGGGGCATATGCAGTGAGCAAAATTACCCCGAGGAGTAGTGTATAGTATCAACATGTGTAGTGTCACCCCTAAAGGGGTAGTGGGAGAAAAGTAGTCATATTTGAGATCCAAGGCAGTGTTACTAGACCCAATACAGTGGAGTGCTATTACTTAACTCTTGTCTTGAGGACAGAGAGGGAGATGGAGTGCTGAAACAGAGGCTCCAAGTAGTTGGTCCAAACCAACTACTTAATTTTCAATTGACATTGTGTGGTGTAGTTGCATACACTCAAAGACTGCAAAAGTGACACACACACACACACACACACACACACACACACACACACACACACACACACACACACACACACACACACACACACACACACACACACACACACACACACACACACACACACACACACACACACACACACACACACACACACACACACACACACACACACACACACACACACACACACACACACACACACACACACACACACACACACACACACACACACACACACACACACACACACACACACACACACACACACACACACACACACACACACACACACACACACACAAGCTGTGATATTCAGACCAAAGTTGCTTCCTGTAGGTAATAAATGTGACATCACAATTTCTAGGAAACAACTTTAAGATAATTATATATATATATATACACATATACATATGTATCGGTGAAAAACACACCACACCATGTAGGGCACATTATGTGTATGAATCAAGAATAAGATGAAGATGATTGTCAAGGGAACGTTCTAATCTTGGAATGATATGACCCGATTCTGAGAACTAGATTAGTAAAGAGTAGAGCTACTAAGCTATATCTGGTAGGCCGAAACACATGCAGCTCCACCTGTGCTGGTATTGGGAAGGATTGTTAACTCCCAGAAATATTTCCCACCATAAAGGTCGATTAAGATCATCACCAGAGTTACCACTACAGACAGACTCACCATACATCACGCTATATATGACTTCACCTGAGATCTGAACATGTGGTTTCACTTCCACCACCACACGCCATGATATTGGGTGACCATTCAAAGGCTTGCCGGCTTTGTACATGCCTCAACAGGGAGAGGCAATGCGGGCAGCAGATGGTCAGCATACAGACATGGACGGACGCCTTCTGCACATCAGGCACTCAACTCTCCATGCAAACTATAAACCTCATTAGAAAAGACTCGCACTGACAGTGATATTGCTACTTGCTTCAGAGTGCACTTGTGAGTGGTTTAGAACTAAACAAGACACTTCAGGTGCACACACCAGCCTCACCAGGTGCACACACCAGCCTCACCAGGTGCACACACCAGCCTCACCAGGTGCACACACCAGCCTCACCAGGTGCACACACCAGCCTCACCAGGTGCACACACCAGCCTCACCAGGTGCACACACCAGCCTCACCAGGTGCACACACCAGCCTCACCAGGTGCACACACCAGCCTCACCAGGTGCACACACCAGCCTCACCTCATCCACTTCCCTGACTCCTGCAACTGAAACTAAATATGATATTACAAATTTTTTTTGGACTTTTAATGAGAACTGAAATGGAAAAAAAAAAATTAATTATTCATATTTTACTGTCTTATCTTTTCTTTAATGCATAATCTGATATAATAATAAAAAATTTTAAAAAAGGAAGGAAATATTCAGTCCAATATTCATGAAGAAAACATGGCTTCAAAAATTTACTTCCTGTGGGAATGTAACTCTTCAATGACGTCACAAGGGGGACAGCTGCAGCTGAAACTCACATAAGGGATATGCTACTTCAACAAACTTCCTATTCTTCCAGTCAGGAGATACCACTATAGTTACACCACCACAGGAAGCAAATTTTGAAATAAAGTTTTTTCGTGAATATTAGACCAAAATTTCCAAATTTTTTTAATACCAGACTATGCATCAAGGACAAACCAATAAATAATTTTAATATTCGTTTCAGTTACCCTATAATTTTGCTCAACATAAAAATTGTATTTATGAGTCTAGCTCACTTGAGAAATAATTTCCTCTGCACTAATTGATGGCCAGCATAATTCATTAGTAAAAGTCCAAAGTATGAAAGATTAAAAATCATCAACGATATAATAGAAAACCGCTTAAAAGCCAAGTAACCTACTTTGTACAACAAAATATTTTCAGGCTAGTAATGCCCAACAAAATGACATCCTTCAGAGATATTGAATTATTCAGGCCACACCCACTGAAAGCTGCAGGGTTCATACTCATTACCTTAAGTCCACTGCATTCAACGCAATTGATTTAATGCGTAATTACCAATAGGGCATGACTTGTTGACAATAAGGCATGACTTGTTGACAATAGGGCATGACTTGTTGACAATAGGGCATGACTTGTTGATAATAGGGAGTGACTTGTTGACAAAACTAGTTTTAACATAAACAGAAAAAAAGCTAACAATTCAATTAATGAAATCTAATTGCATTCTGACCAACATTACAAAATTTCAATGGTATTTCACTGAATTCCAGAAACCTAGAATAAATGAAGTTCATTCCAGGAAACAGAACAGGTAATTATAGTTACGCAACATCACTTAACATGGGAGTCAAAGCCACCCAGAGGGTCCTATACAATGTGACGACCATTTCCAACTGCATGAGTATCAGGCCCATCTCTGTTTGGAGAAGTAGGACTAGCACACTTCCAAATGTCTACAAATCTATCTATCTATAAAGGTCAAGTGTGTTTGCAACAATGATTTCGCACCCACCTCTGCAGTGCCCAGCTTGTTTGGCATGTCAATATTGGATCAATGCAAGAACAACAACATGAATTAGTCTAGTGGGTGGACCAGAAAAATACAACCAAAAAAATAGAAATGGAAACAAGAGCCCCAAAAAAAGTTTTTCTTCTTTCTTTATCCGCCATTATAAAATACTAGCAGGCATACCCGGCATTGCCAGGGATATAATGATATGCCCACATTAAGGTGTGGCCAAATATGACCCAGTCCACATCTCTCTCAGAGTCATGATGTGTGATATTGCCAAGTTTTAGATTTCAGGTCCAAGGGTTTCTATAAGTACCATTTTGGCACTAGAGACTCACACACCCAAAGGAAGAGGTATAGCCAAGTGGCCTAAATATATTTTGGCTACGAAAACATAGTTAGCGTAAGATGTGTCTATCCTGAAAAGTTAGTTTCATTTGGTTTGACGCTTGGTGGTGATGTAGATAAACATACAATATAAATAGATACATACCCACGTATGTATATACGAATCGGAAGAAAGAGGAATCTGGAAGCTTCTGATTATTAGAATTGTGCCTTAACCACTTGGCCACAGTTTATTGAAAAGTTCCACAGGCTACACTGATTCCAAATATATGAGTTAGTGGGTCTAACTCTTTGATCCATGTTTTTTAATTAGAAATTCTGTTTTTGGCATTTTTAATCAAGCATACGAATATGAAGAGGTGTGGCCAGGTGGAAACCAGCCCATGATACTACCAAAGTCAAGTTGAGTACGCATACCTAGTTTCAGGTCTGTAGTTCCAATAGTTTGTCTGGCAAAAGTACCATTTTTGGCCTTTTTTAGTCTAACATGAACACAGGAAGGGGTGTGGCTATACAGATGTATTTAAAACGTTACCCAGATAAAACTAATTTTAAATATACATTGGTTCATGGGTTTAACTCCCAAGGTCCAAGTATTATTCCTGAAGTACCATTTTCAGCATTTTTAGCCTCACACGCCCTGAGGTAAAGGTGTGGCCAGTTGAAACCCAGCTCATGTTATTCCCAGAGTCAAGTTGTGTATACATACCAAGTTAAAGGTTTGTAGCACTGAGGGTTTTTCTGGCCAAAGTATACATTATTTGGGGGATTTTTCTCATTACCATGGCTACCACTTCCCGGAATTTTTTAGCCCATGCTTTAAGTTGAGTCAAAACCTATGATCATACCAAGTTTCAAATTAATTTACTCACACGTTTGGCCAGAATGATGGTATAAACATACCAACAGACACATATCTCCTTTTATCTATACCAGTGGGCCAGTTGCAGCTTTGCTGAATGGTATTGGTGCAGCAAAGTATGAAGTGGTATAAGTAACTAAAGCCAGATTTGCTGGTAGCAGCTTGAATGAAGTATATTGGTATTGGCATTCATATTTTTACACTAATGTTTGTTGGCCAAACCACACCCATAACCACAAACACAGGGAGGGCAATGCATTCATGGTCACATGAAGTCCTCATGCCAAATTTCAGCCTGATTGGTCCAGCATGTGACCGGAAAGTGTTACTCTCCTGTGGGTGTGGCTATGTGTGTACTTTGGGGGTTCAAATCTTGCTCCACCTGATTGCTCTTCTTGACTAATCTAATTGTCTCAATTAATATTTTATGGGCGTGGCTAGACACACTCACAGTCACTGGAGGTTATTAATACTCTTGTGGTCGCATGGAGACCACATACCACGTTTCAGTGTAATTGGTTCTTGTCAATAAAAACAACTCGTGTAGGTGTGCTCATGACAAAACCACACCCATTGTCACACCCACATCTATTTACCAATGCTCACCCTATAACTTGGAGACCACATGCCAAATTTTAGCTTGATTGGTCCCTTAATTAGCCTTTGGCAGTCCAAATAACTTTTGTGTGTGTGGCTATGATAAAACCATACCCATTACCACATACACATGGTTAATAACACCCAACTGGGTACTTGGAGACAACATACCAAATTTCAGCCTGATTGGCAGCAATTTGGTAGTGAAAACCACACACACACACACACACACACACACACACACACACACACACACACACACACACACACACACACACACACACACACACACACACACACACACACACACACACACACACACACACACACACACACACACACACACACACACACACACACACACACACACACACACACACACACACACACACACACACACACACACACACACACACACACACACACACACACACACACACACACACACACACACACACACACACACACACACACACACAACTTAGAACTTGCCCATGGTACGAAGTACCATGATGGCAGTGTCCTGGATGAATCCAGGACCAATGGCAATAAATTTAGCTTATGATGACATCACACAGAAATGTTGGTGTCTGGTCAGATCTCCTTGTCTTCGAAATTTCCTTCCACAGGCACAACTTAGTGTTCTTAATTCAGATTGCTCGTTAGCTAAGCAGGTGTTCCATCGCCTGCATGTTGAAATTTTCTCTACACCATCTAAACACAGATGAAACCACTCCTTCCTGTCCTGGCACAACTCATACCATCTATCATACACACCAATTGCCTGCAAATCCACTTTCAGAACATCCCTCCACCTCTTCTTTGCCCCGTGGCATGGTCTCTTCATGTTAAGCTCCCCAAACAACAATCTATTTGGAAGCCTTTCTTTATCCATGCTACCCACATGACCCAGCCATCTTAAACGCTGCTCCAGAATGATATCAGAGATGGAGTGTTGCAAGCCAAACCTATGTGATAGGCTTTGAGATGTTAATTTTTCATTCCATTGTTGGTACCTCGTCACACCCAGGATTGTCCAAATACAACGCTTAAGAAAAGAATTTAAACGTCTTGTATGCACAGCCTTCATCGTCCAAGTTTCAGCTCCATACAGTAATACAGCTAGAACTGCCCTATACACTGCTCTCTTTGTGGCCAATGAGAGGTCTTTGTTCTTAAATACTGGCACCCTCAAACATCCAAATGCTCTAGCTGCCCTAGCAATTCTTCTAGTCACCTCACTAGAGATCTCCCCATCTCTTGAGATGTTAGTACCCAAGTATGTGAAGTCCTGGACTACATCCACAGAGCCACCCTCCACCTGCACTGGTCTGACATCACTCTCATTCAATCCCTCACCAACAACCATCCCTTTTGTCTTCTCAGTACTCACAGTCAGCCCCCATTCACTTGCCACTTTCACAAACTCTGCTGCTACTGACTCAAAACTATCCTGAGAGGTTGCATACAATGCCACATCATCAGCAAACTGGGACTCAGTTACTCTCATCTCACTCAATCTAGACTTAGCTGTGAGGTCCCCTGCGCCAATCAGCCACCATAGCACTAAAGTAGATATTAAATAATGTGGGTGCCAGGGTACATCCCTGCCGTAAGCCATTCCAGACCTCAAACCTATCAGTTACAATCGAACCCACTCTAACCTCAGCATGCAATCCCCTCATGGAAAGACTTCACAACATTCAACATTTTTTCTGGCACACCATACTTCTCTAGGACCTTCCATAGGGCTTGCCTGGGTACTGAATCATCAGCCTTCCTCAAGTCTACAAACAACACATACAATGATTCGCCATGTTCCCTCGCTTTCTCCACAAGCTGTCTAGCAACAAAAATCATGTCTGCACAACCACGTCCTTTCCTGAACCCACTCTGTGACTCTGGCAGAATTTTTTCAGCAATCACTTGCAATCTTCCCTGTACAATTCTGCCTAGTACCTTCCTTACCACATCCAACAAACTTATTCCACGCCAATGGTCACACTACAAACACACACACACAACCTATTTATAAGTAGATAACGATGGTCAGCAAGTGTTGACCCTTTACCTATTTTTCTCTCAAGAGAGATGTCCAAGGAACTGTTTATTGACCAAAAAACATAAATTTCCATGCAAGTTTTTTAAAACCATTTTTGCATTTCTAGCCTGACACTATTACAATTATCAAAACTATAAAGTGCAAATAGTCTGTCTGTCTGTCTGTCTGTCTGTCTGTCTATTTATCCATGTATCGTCGATTCACACTTGAACGGACCTACAATCCCATATATATTTAGAATCAATGTCACAAGGGGAATGCCTTAAGTATGTCTATATGGCCACACCCCTTTCTGTATTAAAAAAAAAAACAAAAATGGTACTTTTGCCACAAAAAAGAAGAAGTGGAACTACTGGCCCCAAATTTAATTTTTTTCCTCTTTTTCCTGTTGAAAATCGGGACCACTGCGGGATCACACAATGTAGGGATCCGAATACAATAGAGTGATTATAAGGCTTAAGTTTAAAGGTTTGTTAACCTTTTGTTATCTGGCAGGCCGGCAGGCAGGCAGTCAGAGACGTAGCACAACCAATAATATACATATTGGATTAACCTGTGGTGATCAACAAAACAAACTGCACTCTTGTTGACTGAATAGGAAGAAGAAGAAGAAAAAACAATGACCCTTCACCAAGTGTATCAGTTATACCAATAATTACCAACTTTTAAAATGCATTGGTTAGTGAGTTGTACTAGAATTAGCAAAGGATTATCTAGATTGTTGTCTCAGACATCTGTATATACTCCTGCATGTGCCAGAAACATTAAGGATAAGATAAATTTGGTAAGAAATCAATAATTTCATCTGTAAGCCACATAGTGGACGCTTGATTTGTTTTCACTTTGTGTGTGAGTGTGTGCATCTGTCTGTCTGTCCATCGGTCCACTCTCTAAATTTCAAATACAATTATCTATACGATTATTATTAATCGTTTAGGAAGTTAGTTAGCTAGTTAAAAGTTAGTCAAAGGTTGAAGTTGTCGTCCTTGAGTGAGAAAAACATCCAAGCTAGATATTGGGATATGTGGAAATGCGAATAGTCTGTCTGTCTGTCTATGTATCCTGGATTCATTCTTGAACGATTGAAGTTGAACCCACAAAACCATGTATATTTAGAATTAGTGCCATCAGGAGAACATCTTAAGTATGTCTATATGGCCACACCCCTTTCTGCATAATAAAAGCCTAAATGGTACTTTTACCACAAAAGAGAATGGAGCTACAGGCCTAAAACTTTGGCATGCAGGCACAACTTGACGCTATGAATAACATGGGGTGGGTCCCATCTGGCCACACCTCTTCTTGTTTGTGTGTAAGGCTCAAAAATGCCAAAAATGGTGCATTGACCAAATCAGACATTCACTTTTGTTTTAAAAGTCTACAATATTGCCTTTGAAACAGACACTTCTGTGAATACAGCCCACCAAAGGTGGGCCTAAAAATTCTATGGGCGGGTTTTTCTCTATTCTTTCTACTTGTAAATAGGAGCGCCGTGTGTGTGTGTGCAAGTGTGTGTGTGTGTGTGTGTGTGTGTGTGTGTGTGTGTGTGCATGCGTGTGTGCGCGCGTGTGTGCATATGTGTGTGTATGTGTGTGTCTGTGTATGTCTGTGTGTGTGTATCTCTGTGTGTGTGCATGAATGTATGAATGTGTAAATTGTTTTCACTGCCAAACTGATTGATCAATCAGACTGATATAATATGCAGTATTTAAATACCCAGGTGAGCGTTAATAACCACATGTGGGTGTGGCAATGGACATGGGTTTATCATAGCCACAAACACCTAAGTTTTTTGGGCTGTCAAAACCTTTTAAAGGATGAATCAGGCCGAAATATGGCATGCAAGCTCCAAGTAACGGATGAGCATAAATTATTAATCACATGTGGATGTGGCAATGGGAGTGGTGTGGTTTTATCATAACCACACCCACAAAGTTATTTGGGCTGCCAAAGGCTACTTAAAGGAGCTAATGGATCGGGCTGAAATTTGGCATGTGTTCTCCAAGTAACCGGGTGAGCGTTATTCATCATGTGGATGTAGTAATGGGTGTGGTTTTATCATAGCCACTCTCATACGAAGTTGTTTTATCAGCCAAAAGTTAATTAAAGGACCAATCAGACTGTAATTTGGCATGTGGTCCCCAAGTACTCGGGTTAGCATTATTAACTACATGTGGGTGTGACAATGGGAGTGTTTTTACCATGGCCACACCCACACAAGTTCTTTTCACTGACAAGAACCAATCATACTGAAACTTGATATGTGGTCTCCATGCGACCACAACAGTATTACTAACCTCCTGTGACTGTGAGTGTGTCTAGCCACACCCATAGTATATTAATAGAATCAGTTAGATTAGTTAAAAAGAGCAATAAAGTTGAACAAGATTTTATTGAACCCCCAAAGGACCCACATTACCACACCCACAAAAGAGTAACACTTTCCGGTCACATGCTGGACCAATCAGGCTGACATTTGGCATGAGGACTTCATGTGACCATGAATGCATTACCCTCTCTGTATTTGTGGTTATGGGTGTGGTTTGGCCAACAAACATTAGTGTAAAAGTATGAATTCCAATATCAACATATTTCATTCCAGCTGCTACCAGCAAATCTGGCTTTAGTTACTTTACTACTTTCATACTTCACTGCACCAATACCATGCAGGCAGGCCCACTGGTACTATAAAGTGCGAATAGTCTACCTATCTGTATATCCTCGATTCACGCTTGAACAGTTGAAGTTAGATCCACAAATGCATATATATATATTTAGAATCAGTGTCATCAGGGGAATGTACAAATATGACTGTATGGCCACACCCCTTTTTCTATTTAAAAAAAAAGGAGCCAAATATGGTACTTTCATTGCCAGAAAAAAAAAATAGAGCTACAGGTCTAAAACTTGGCATGCAGACGCAACTAGTATCTGCAGATAACATGGGGTGGGTCCCATCTGGCCACACTTCTTCCTTTTGTGTGCAAGGCTAAAAATGCCAAAAATGGTACTTCTAAAAACACACTTTGACCTAATCACATATTCACTTTTGTTTTAAAAGTCTACGAATTCTGTCTTCAAAGTAGACACTTTTGTGACTACAGCCCACCAAAGGTGGGAAGAAAAACAGGCTGTTCCTTGATAGTTTAATTAAGGTACAAATAATAATAATAATAATTCGAATTGAATTACATTTTTCTTGACTGGTTATTACAACTGTTTGAGTGGTACTCTTACCCTATAAAACCACACACTATGTAAAGTACTCTGTCACTCTGAACTACTCTAGGTGAGGTCAGCAAGACTGTGGACCACGTGAACCCTGTGCAGCAGCAAAAATATGAATGTGTGGTGCAATTTGAGGGATTCCATCCTTGCAGGGCTTCTAGTTATGTCTTGTCTCGAGAAGAGAAAGAAGCAACATCCTGGAAACGGAAGGGCTTGATTCAGCCATTGTATCGGCTCTCATGTTGACACAACTTCACACACACCTGAGCCACTGATGTCTGATGATAACTGATAGTGGACTTGTGGGATGCTGGAGGTTGTCTGCGGGAACTGGCAAATGTGGCCTCTGGAAGTGAAGCATGCTCTCGACTAGCCATCAGATGGTCTGCAACGGGCACCCAATGGAAGACTTCCCAACAAACCCTCACTCACTCACTCACTCAAAACCAAGAAGAGTTATCATCAAAATGAATAATCCATAACAATGTTTCCTTGATTCCTTTTATCACTGAGTTTATTGAACAGAGTTTGTTGTTTTTTAAAGATGAAGCTAATTAAGACCAACCGCATTAATAGAATTGGAAGTTAAAATCATATTTGTTACCTCTCCATCAATATTATATTATCTTTGCTGCATCGAACCTGGGTTTAGAAATATATATTTCATGAAGTGAGAAGTGCAAGACATTTTTTTCCATCATGGTGGATGAAATAACTTATATTAATTAAGATGCAATGCCTCTATGTCCCACAGCCAACCATTCGACCACTATTTCACTTTTGTTGGGCTCCCTGCACATGGACATATGGTGGCTACGCACACACAAGAAAAAATTATGGGCCAACAAAAACAGAAAAAGAGATATAGTGAAATATGTAAAGGTTTTTCAATTTAAAGATCTTGTGGGTTTTTACATGGGGATAGAAAAAAAATTAAATTGTCACAAGCAGCTAATACCCATGGGACAAAACTTGCACGAACAGCAATGCAAACATTTTAGCTTCACACGACAAGCAATTCCAAGAGCAGTCCAGAAAAATATATAAAAACTAAAAATTGAAACCAGAGCCATAAATGTTTTATCCACCAATGCACTGCACTAACCCAGTGAGTGTGTGTATGTGCGTGAGTGTGTGTATGTGTGTGAGTGTGTGGATGTGTGTGAGTGTGTGTATGTGTGTGAGTGTGTGTATGTGTGTGTGTATGTGTGTGAGTGTGTGTATGAGTGCGTGTATGAGTGTGTGTATGTGTGTGAGTGTGTGTGTGTATGTGTGTGAGTGTGTGTATGTGTGTGAGTGTGTGTATGTGTGTGAGTGTGTGTGTGAGTGTGTGAATGTGAGTGAGTGTGAATGTGAGTGAATGTGTGTGTGAGTGTGTGTGTGTGTGAATGTGTGTGTGAGAGTGTGTGCATGTGTGTGTGCATGCGTGCATGCGAGTGTGTGAGAGTGAGTGTGAGAGTGAGTGTATGTGTGTGTGAGTGTGCGTGTAAATGTATCTGTGTGCATGTGTGTGCTTGCGAGTGTGTGTGCTTGCAAGTGTGTGTGCTTGCGAGTGTGTGTGTATGTATGAGCGTGAGTGTGTGAGAGAGTATGTATGCATGTGAGTGTGGGTATGTGAGTGTGGGTATGTGAGTGTGGGTATGTGAGTGTGTGTATGTGAGTGTGTGTATGTGAGTGTGTGTATGTGAGTGTGTGTATGTGAGTGTGTGTATGTGAGTGTGTGTATGTGAGTGTGTATGTGAGTGTGTATGTGAGTGTGTGTGAGTGTGAGTGTGTGTGTGTGTGTGAGTGTGTGTGAGTGTGTGTGACAGAGTGTGTGTATGTATGTGCGTGTGTATGTATGTGCGTGTGCAAGCGAGTGTGAGTAAGTGTGTGAGTGTGTGCGTGAGTGTGTGCGTGAGTGTGTGTGTGAGTGTATGTGGCTGAGTAGTTATGCTCTTGGACTAACAACCCCAGGGTTGTGAGTTCAAACCCAGCACTGACAAGAAAATTTTCCTGTCCATCAACATCTTCCCACACCAGTCCACCCAGCTCATGTTGACTACCTCCTCGTGTTGAGTCCTGGAAAACTGACACATAGTCAGGCTAAAGTCAACAAATAGAGGAAAAATTCTCATACGAAAGAAGAAGTGTATGTATGTATGAGTGATAGTGTGCGTGTGTGCGCATGTGAATGTAGGTGACTTAGCAACACAAAACGACTCAGATTATGAACATGTTCTATTATTTGCGTGGTCCCATCTCACTACATTGACTGACTCAGCCAGTGTTCCACTGATAGTGGTGACGTCTAGACTTTACCTGCTTTGCCTCTGTCTAATGTTTTACAGAGACCAAAACATTCCCAATATTTGTGCAGTGTGGGTAGCAGGCCTTAAGATGGAATGAAGCAAGACACTCCTAAGTACACATTGGATTAGTTCACTGTCAAATCGCATGCAGGCACACAAACACTCACTCTCACCTGCACACTTATTTTGAGTACTTCAATTTGAGTCAACTTGGTTTACTTAGCAGTTACAATGTAGATGGGTGAAAAAGTTTGTGATGTCCCCTAGTCATTATATAGTGCCAGTGTGAACAGGCCTTTGCATAGGTCTACCCAGTATTTTAGATATTTATCTCTAAAATAATAATCTTTTGATTGATCTTGCTGGCTGAGCACTGTTGACTGTGCACTACCACAACACAGCCTCACTGTTTGTCAGAGGACTGAACCAACTATGCAATTAATACTCTTATAGGTTAATATAATGTCTCGCCTCACCAGAATTCGCTCTCTGCAAGGTATTTCAGTTAGTAAAGATAGGCATTGCAGAGGATGTTGCACATAAGACTATACATCAACTGGAATATCTGTACGCCTGTATGCATTCAAATGCTGTTCCCCTGGACCTATCCTCCAATACCACCCTGTCTGTATAGAAAGCTGATTCAGGTCCATAGGGGTGTGGTTTAAATGTCAGAGTGGTGGATAACTATGACAACTGACGGTTCTAATTAAAAAGAAATCACACACACACACACACACACACACACACACACACACACACACACACACACACACACACACACACACACACACACACACACACACACACACACACACACACACACACACACACACACACACACACACACACACACACACACACACACACACACACACACACACACACACACACACACACACACACACACACACACACACACACACACACACACACACACACACACACACACACACACACACACACACACAGAAGTCTGTCTATATGTCTGTCTGCTTGTTTGTACCATCATTCTGGCCAAACCTGTGGGTGGATTTCTCTGAAACTTGGCATGATGATAGGTTTTGACCCAACTTAAAACATGGGCTAAAAATTCCAGAAAATGGTTACCATGGTAACAAGAAAAACCATTGGACCTACATACCTAAAACTTGGCATGTATACCCAATTTGACTCTGGGAGTGACATAGGCTGGTTTCCACTTGGCCACACCTCTTCCTATTGGAGTGTATGGTTAAAACTGCCAAAAAATGGAATTTCTGGAAGAAAAAAAATGGACCGAAGAGTTAGACCCACAAACTCATATACACTATTCAGAATCAGTGTCGCCTGTGGAACATTTCAATAAACCATGGCCAAGTGGTTAAGGCATAATTGTAACAATCAGAAGCTTCCAGGTTCCACTTTCTTCTGATTCATATATATATACATATGTGGGTATGTATGTATCTATTTATATTGCATGTTTATCCACATCACCACCAAGCGCCAAACCAAATGAAACTAGCTTTTCAGGATAGACACATCTTACACTAACTACATTTCCTTAGCCAAAATATATTAGGCCACTTGGCCATACCTCTTCCTTTGGGTGTGTGAGTCTATCTATAGTGCCAAAAATGGTACTTAATAGTAACCCTTGGACCTGATATCCAGAACTTGGCAATAACACACATCATGACTCAGAGAGAGACATCGGCTGGGTCCCACCTGGCCACACATATCCTGTGGGAGTGTCAGGTTAAAATTACCAAAAATGATACTAGGCCAAACTTTTGGACATGGACTGGGTTATATTTGGCCACACCTTAATGTAGGCATATAATTATATATATATATATACATATATATATATACATATATATATATATATATACATATATATATATATATATATATAAGAGAATGGTATAAGGTAAACATACTCTGTGCATATGTGAAGCACCAAGCAAGCACTTCCAACACAATCAGCACACTGTCTCATCCCCTCAAGGTATTAAGGCTGAGCCTTTGGCTCAGGAGGAAGGAATATCCTATACCCCAAGCCTTAAGGCTCAGTGTATAGGATGTGGAGTGTTTGAGGAGGTCTGTGTGCATTCGTGGTCAGCAAGGCAAGTGGGAGAAGCATGAGATGTTTCAGCTCTCTGATGTGGAAGGTTGTGGCCCACATGAATACAAGATCAAACCAGAAGGCATTCAAGGTTGGATTCCCACAAGCTGATAGTCACATTCCTACTTTTGCAGCTGTACAGGGTTCATGTGCTTCATAATTTACAGACCTCAGTTAGGTATTTTAGAGAGACTGAGTGCTTTACATAGTGTGGTTTGTAGGGTAAGTGCACCACTCAAACAATTACAATAACTAGGTAAGAATGTGAAATTCAAAAATAAACAAAACAAATGACAGCTATTCAAAATTTTATAATAAAAAAATCATCTTCTTCTCCCACTCACACCTAATTTTATCCCAATTGGCCCAGCAGTTCTCTCAACCCCAGTGGATATATTGGAGAGTGGACAGACAGACACTAACAGACAGACACTAACAGACAGACACTAACAGACAGACACTAACAGACAGACACTAACAGACAGACACTAACAGACAGACACTAACAGACAGACACTAACAGACAGACACTAACAGACAGACACTAACAGAGAGACACTAACAGACAGACACTAACAGACAGACACTAACAGATAGACACTAACAGACACACACACACAGTAAAAACAAAACATGCTTTATCAAACTTGGCTTGTAAAAGAAGAAAGAGAAGAAAATGGAGGAAGAAAGATGGAGAAAAAGGAAAACTGTGTACACCACATGAGCAGGCCCAACTGTGATTAACTATTAACTTCAATAAGTAATTTAATTGAAATTATTAGAAAATATCTGGACAGAAATTGACACACACACACACACACACACACACACACACACACACACACACACACACACACACACACACACACACACACACACACACACACACACACACACACACACACACACACACACACACACACACACACACACACACACACACACACACACACACACACACACACACACACACACACACACACACACACACACACACACACACACACACACACACACACACACACACACACACACACACACACACACACACACACACACACACACACACACACAGTGAGAACATGAAAAGCAATTTGCTACATCACTTGTAAATAGCAGGTTTTTTACACTAGCTAAAAGGGGAAGATGACCATTAACAACTTATAAGCACCACATCAGCCAGTGCCCATTTCCACCCACCCACCCACCCACTCACTCACTCATTCATTCACCCACCAACTTACTCATTCACTCACTCACCCACCCACTCACTCATCAACCCACTCACTCATCAACCCACTCACTCATCCACCCACCAACTTACTCATTCACCCACCCACCCACCCACCCACTCCCTCTCTCCTTTGCTCCGTCACTCACAGTCTCTGATTAAGCTCCCCCTCCCCCACCCTATCTCCTTTCCCAAAACCCATCACCAGCACATGGAAGGACATGATCTCTCAAGCTGATGGAAGTCGTTAGTTTATTTCTATTACTACAATGACATCATTGAATTGGCCAAGCCTGCCTGGGTGAAGGATATATATATATATATATATATATAAGGATTCATTATATATTGGGGTAATGTTCGAGGCTTCTCTCAGTTAATCAACTTTTAATTTGATGTAATGATGAGTGACAAGCTGTTTACCAAAGGTTACAAATATCCAATCCATTAGTATTGAATGTCTGGGATTGTCTGGGCATGCTCAGAGAGTCTCTCCAGCAGAACTTAAAAATAAGGTGAAGTTAATTGACACTGCTAATCAAGGGAGTTGTGTGATGTCAAACGAAAATGCCGTCCAATTGTGATGGCTTCTACCTTGATTAGCATTAGCCATATGCCGGGGAAAAGTTCAACAGAAATTTTTCTGTGTCTGCAGAGGAGCAGATTAATGGTGATGGAGAACTGCTCCATGGCCATCCATGATCACAATGAAATGTCTATCAGCTTGAGGAGGTGGTTGGAATAGCAACGTAAAGGATTCAATAAACAACCACCAATTCCTCAAAAGTAGAGGAGCCCGTTAAAAGAATTAATTGGAGAGCAAAGAGAGTCTCCAATGAAATGTAAACATAGAAGCAAGAGATGGAGTATGTGTGAATTATTACTAGTATTGGTATAGTTGAATTCACACTCCCGTGACAACCCACAACCATACAGCAGTCACAAGTCTACACACACTTCACACACACGCTATGTTACCTCCACTTGCTCCATCCTAAATGCTCTGGCCTCAAGGTTGCTTGCTTCGCTGGACTCAACAAATATATGTTGCTGTTGGTCACCATCTTGCATGAGTAGACGTGCCATGTCATCCGATTCATTCGTGCGTACAGAATCCTACAACAACATCAACAATAACATTAGTCATTGCAAGACAATAGTGTTCACGATGACTTGGGTTTAATCACCAGTACATTCACTGTCGTCAGGTAAAGTCAATTCAGTTAAATTGAACTGGAACCAAAAAGGCAAATAAATGCCTGCAGCTTTACTCGACTCATGATTTAGTCTGGATTCTGTGACAGAAATAAATGTTAATTAAAATTTATATCCATTATAAAAATAGATCATCTTTGCTAAGAAATAATGATCGCTTAAGTTTAGCTTAGCCAATCTCCACCTGTAGTGGACTACTTACCAAGTACCCAAAAGGTATTCCTTTGTGACAGAGTAATAAAAAAAATGGGAATGATTGTCTGGCACGTGAGACTTGGTGGATCCAGGTGGGAGGGGAGAAGGGAGGGCACAGAAGGCCATTGTGCCGACCTCCCCCGTATGAAAACTAGGCAGTAAATCCCATAAAGCACAAAAAAAAGATAACAAATTCCACAGCTGCAGCAATTCCTATCACCACTACTGACCAGACTGCCAACTTTACTAGTGCAACTGAAGATACAGGCATAAGTGATGAGGCAGTCATGCAACAAATGAATGTTGAAGCTACAACCACAGTGTTCAGTGCAATGCATTGAGTGGAATCACCACTCTACCAGTGTAGTAGCCACTTACGGATAGTGATAGTGTGCGGGCGTGTGGTGACTCGGCTATGAATGGGTCGCCAACATTGTCAATAACTCTGAGGATGTCCTGCGAGATGTTCTGAAACTCATTGATGGCCCCAGTCATGGACTGCTGCACCACCTTCACTGCAAACCCTTGTCCCTTCTGTGCTCAATGAGACAGAGAGGAGAGAGGGGGGGAAGGGAGGGGAGGGGAGAGAAAGGGTTTGGGTGAAGAGGACATAGTGAGTGCGGGAGTAAAGAGGTGAGCTGAGATAATGCACTTAGCAACTGAGAAACAGGTGGGGGGAGGTGAAGGGAGACATGACTTGTGAGGGAGGAGAGGAAGTTAAGATGGAGAGGAGGTAGTGTTGATTGGAGAGTGGAATAATGTTTACATTTAGACTGTCTGTCTGTGTTCAGATAAGACACAACACCACTCCCATTGTTTGTTTACAGAGGAAGGTCTGATAAGATACGGGCAGACATAATTACAACACAACAGGACACACCCACCCAAGTGAGCAACAATGTGAAAAAAGGAGGAAGGGGAGAGAGAGAGAGAGAACAGAGGGAGAGAGAGAAGTCAGAGGAAACTGAGGGAAGGGAAGGGACAAAGGAGGGGAGACATCAAGTAAGCACTCATTAAGACTGCCAATTGCAACAGATGTGAACCTGACACACTATTTTTTTTCTTGTCATTTTCTGATGATGAGCAGATATGTCTGTCCTACCACATGGAAGCACTCCCATGCCTACACGCACGCACGCACACACACACACACACACACACACACACACACACACACACACACACACACACACACACACACACACACACACACACACACACACACACACACACACACACACACACACACACACACACACACACACACACACACACACACACACACACACACACACACACACACACACACACACACACACAAACTCACCTCCTGGGAGGACTTGGAGATTTGAGCCAACTGCACCAGCTTGGACTTACCAGTATCCACTTTGGTGCATGTCTTCTTCAAAGAATGTTGCCTACAGAATTAGACCAGACCAAATGTAATTAATACATGCATTGTTAAATACTCAACCTTCAGTTTTTCTATAGGGTTTGTTACAGACCACAAGACAAGGATAACAATTAACAATTGCTATTATTATTATGTTGTAGTGTTGTTATTTCAACTATATAAAACCAGCCTTATGGGTGTGGTTTAATGACTCTACTATTGACCTCAGGCACTCAGCAAACTTCCCTATTCTGTAGAAACTATAGTTAGATATGTTTCTATTCTGTAGAAGCAAAGGTAAGACAATAAACTATTAATCTCATAGCATGCACTGCACACTTCTGTCATGCCAAAAAAAAAAAATTAATAATAATAATAATAATAAAAAGAAGAAAAAATGGTCATTAATTGGAATCTTCCTGGGAATAATATTAAGTTGTACCACAAAATCATAGTTCAATGTTAAGACAAGTTGAGAATTGGAATGCTGAAGTGGGGTGGGGTGGGGGGGGGGGGGAGGAAAGGGAGCATGTCCTGGGTATAAGGTTTTATCACCAGCTGCATATGACAGTTCATGTAAAAAAAATTTTTAAAAAACCCTGAGATCTTCAAACAGAAATAAAACCTTGACCTATTCCACTTTATCTCTTTCCCTTTCTTTGGTTGGCCCATAACTTGTTATGTTGCATGTGTAGCCACCATGTGACCATGGAGCCAACACCATGTGACCAGGGAGCCCACACCATGTGACCAGAGAGACCACAGATGCAAGAAGGCCAACAAAATTGGAATAGTGGTCAAATGGTTGGCCGTGGGACATAGAGGCATTGCATCTTAATTAATGTAAGTTACTTCATCCACCATGATGGAAAAAAATGTCTTGCACTACTCCCTTCATGAAATATATATTTCTAAACCCAGGTTCTAAAGTTTTCCCTGACAGGCACAGGTAAGCAGGGATGCAGCAAAGATAATATAATATTGATGGAGAGGTAACAAATATGATTTTAACTTCCAATTCTATTAATGCGGTTGGTCTTAATTAGCTTCATCTTTAAAAAACAACAACAAACTCTGTTCAATAAACTCAGTGATAAAAGGAATCAAGGAAACATTGTTATGGATTATTCATTTTGATGATAACTCTTCTTGGTTTTGAGTGAGTGAGTGAGTGAAGGTTTGTTGGGAAGTCTTCCATTGGGTGCCCGTTGCAGACCATCTGATGGCTAGTCGAGAGCATGCTTCACTTCCAGAGGCCACATTTGCCAGTTCCCGCAGACAACCTCCAGCATCCCACAAGTCCACTATCAGTTATCATCAGACATCAGTGGCTCAGGTGTGTGTGAAGTTGTGTCAACATGAGAGCCGATACAATGGCTGAATCAAGCCCTTCCGTTTCCAGGATGTTGCTTCTTTCTCTTCTCGAGACAAGACATAACTAGAAGCCCTGCAAGGATGGAATCCCTCAAATTGCACCACGCATTCATATTGTTGCTGCTGCACAGGGTTCACGTGGTCCACAGTCTTGCTGACCTCACCTAGAGTAGTTCAGAGTGACAGAGTACTTTACATAGTGTGTGGTTTTATAGGGTAAGAGTACCACTCAAACAGTTGTAATAACCAGTCAAGAAAAATGTAATTCAATTCGAATTATTATTATTATTATTTGTACCTTAATTAAACTATCAAGGAACAGCCTGTTTTTCTTCCCACCTTTGGTGGGCTGTAGTCACAAAAGTGTCTACTTTGAAGACAGAATTCGTAGACTTTTAAAACAAAAGTGAATATGTGATTAGGTCAAAGTGTGTTTTTAGAAGTACCATTTTTGGCATTTTTAGCCTTGCACACAAAAGGAAGAAGTGTGGCCAGATGGGACCCACCCCATGTTATCTGCAGATACTAGTTGCGTCTGCATGCCAAGTTTTAGACCTGTAGCTCTATTTTTTTTTTCTGGCAATGAAAGTACCATATTTGGCTCCTTTTTTTTTTAAAATACAAAAAGGGGTGTGGCCATATAGTCATATTTGTACATTCCCCTGATGACACTGATTCTAAATATATATATATGCATTTGTGGATCTAACTTCAACTGTTCAAGCGTGAATCGAGGATATACAGATAGGTAGACTATTCGCACTTTATAGTACCAGTGGGCCTGCCTGCATGGTATTGGTGCAGTGAAGTATGAAAGTAGTAAAGTAACTAAAGCCAGATTTGCTGGTAGCAGCTGGAATGAAATATGTTGATATTGGAATTCATACTTTTACACTAATGTTTGTTGGCCAAACCACACCCATAACCACAAATACAGAGAGGGTAATGCATTCATGATCACATGAAGTCCTCATGCCAAATTTCAGTCTGATTGGAAAAAAAAAAAAATTGTGGATGTGGTTGCGATAAAACCACACCCATTGCCACATCTACATGTGGTTACTAATTCATGGTCGTTGGTTACATAGAGACTGCATGACAAATTTCAGCCCGATTCGTCCTTTAATAAGATTTTGGCAGCTCAAATAACTTTTGTGGGCGTGGCTATGATAAACCCACACCCATTGCCACACCCACATGTGGTTATTAATGCTCACCGGGTTATTTAGAGACCACATATAAATATCAGCCTGATTGATCTATCAATTTGGCAGTGAAAACAACTCACCCATAAAAACACACACACACACACGCATGCACACACACACACACGCACGCATGCACACACATACACACACGGAGATCCTATTTATAAGTAGATACAATAGCACACAAAAAAATGCCCATAAGTTTTTTTCGGCCCACCTTCAGTGGGCTATAATCACAAAAATGTCTGCTTTGAAGACATTGCAGACTTATAAGACAAGAGTAAACATGTGATTAGATCAGTGTTGATATTTTAGAAGTACCATTTTTGGCATTTTTTTAGCCTTACACACAAAGAGGAAGTGGTGTAGCCAGATGGGACCCAGTCCATGTTATTCGTAAAGTCAAGTTGTGCATGCATGCCAAGTTTGGGGCCTGTAATTCCATTCTTTTTTTGTGGCAAAAGTACCATTTTGGCTTTTATGTAGAAAGGGGTGTGGCCATATAGATATACTGGTGACACTTGTGGGTTTAACTTCAACCGTCTAGCATAAATCAAGGATACATGGATAGACAGACAGATAAACAGACTATTCACACTCTATCGTATAGATAATTGTAATTGAAATTAGAGAGTAGATTGATGGGCAGACAGACAGATGCACACACACACAAAGTGAAAACAAAACAAGCGTTCACTATGCGGCTTGTAATCAAGCAGATATGCTTACGGATGAAATTACTGATTTTTACCAAATTCGTTTTTTCCTTAATGTTTCTGGCACATGCAGGAGTATATACAGATGTCTGAGACAACAATCTAGATAATCCTGCACTAATTCTAGGACAACTCACAAACCAATGCATTTTAAAGTCGGTAATGATTGGTGTAACTGATACAATTGGTAAAGGTCATTGATTTTCTTCTTCATCTTCAGTCAACAAGAGTGCAGTTTGTGTTCTTGATCATCACAGGTTAATCTAATATCTATATTAATGGTTGTGCTACATCCCTGCCTGCCTGCCTGCCTCCCTGCCTGCCTGCCCGCCCGCCCGCCCGCCCGCCTGCGCCTGCCTGCCTGCCTGCCTGCCTGCCTGCCTGCCTGCCTGCCTGCCTGCCTGCCTGCCTGACAACGAAAAAAAATTAACAAACCTTTAAACTCAAAACCTTACAATCATTCGATTGTATTCGGATCCCTACATCATATGATTCCTGCAGATGGTCCCCGAAATTCAACAGAAAAAGAGAAAGAAGTAAAGGGAGGGAGGTAAGGTGGGGAGGTAAGGGGGGGAAGGTATGGGGGGGGAGGTAAGGGGGGGAGGTAAGGGGGGGGGGGGGTAAGGGGGGGGAGGTATAGGGGGGGGAGGTATGGGGGGGACTTAAGGGGGGGAGGTAAGGTGGGGGTAAGGGGGGGAGGTAAGGGGGGGAGGTAAGGGAGAGAGGACCTACAAAAAAGTTAAGGGAAAACTAGAACTGGCAATTGGATACTTTTTTGGAACAAAACGGGTAAAGCATAGTTAATTCTATGACATCATTCTAAAATGGTGGATTGAAAAGCAACAAAACAAAATTCTGTGAGTTCCACTTCCAACCAAGAAAGCAGACGTGCACAAATTAAATCTGCCCATAAGGGCAGCTGAGGGTAAGACATTCTATACCAAGCAGCAAAGTATACATATACAACCATAAACACGGTAAAGGGTAGCCCACAGCTTCCTATACTGGCTCAGTGGGGAGCGAAAAATTGGGAGAATATCTTTGCCAGAAAACTCAAACACTTGCACCAAGACACCTAAAAGTTGGCATTCATGCATACGCAACTGATCTCGGGCAGTCACATCGTTGGGTCCCACCTGATCACACCTACTCCTGTGGGAGTGTCAGGCTAGAAATGCAACAAATGGTATTAAAAAAGTTTTGCACAGAAACTCAGTGAAGTTCAAACTTGTTTAAAAAAAAAAAAAAAAAAAAAAAAGTTCCTTGGGCATCTCTCTTGAGATAAAAATAGGTAAGAGTCAACAACTTGGTGACCACATTTTATAAATGGCAGATAAAAAAAGAAGAAAAATGTGCAGCTGAAGGTAAAACACTATATCCAACAGAACCCAAAATTTCTGCGATAAAAAAAAAAAAGAAGAAAAGATAGACGCCTGCCAAACTTGCTGTGATAGATCAGTGGGGAGAGAATAAAATCAGCGAGAAAATCTCTTCACGCAAACTTCACACTCTTGCACCTAGACACCTGAATTAACATGGGCTGGATCTCACTGGCCACACCTCTTCTTGTTCACACTTTCTGCACGTATAGGGCACAGTAATATGCAGATAATAAGTGAGTTTTGCCTGAGATGTTAAGTTTAGAATTTTGCTGGCACCATCTTAAAACCTGGATCATTCCGGAATAGGTGGAGTACTACACTGGGTACTTGCACTACAGCAAACAATGTTTTAATTTTTTTTTTAATAATAACATTGGATTAATTTGAACAAAAGAGAAGACTAAAACAAGACTAAACCCATGTAGAGGAACAAGAAAAAATTAGGTGAACATATATCATCTCAACAATCAATGCCTCTCTAAGGACTTAGCAAGTGATTGGCCAACTGATTATACTTGGTAAAGGATCATCTAAACTGTGGCCTACATGGTAGAGTCTTTCTTCCCTCCTCTTCTAAAACAGGTCAATCTTCCAATCCAATGTGGTTTAAGGGGGAATAAACCATTTTGTGGTCAAATTCCAAATTATCATAACATATTAATGCTTCATTCCTCATGTTATTAGTCGATTAGAAGCTTAGCACCACAGACATACAACCAACATAGATATTTGGTAAAGGATCACTGTATGCATAACCACATCCACCATCATCACTTAACCAATAGAGGAGAAAAATTTATCATACAACCTACCACATACAATTGATACACTTACAGACTTCTCCGGAAGTCCACGGTGTCCATCGGGCCCCCAATCTTGTTTATGTCATAGGTAAATTTCTGAGCTACAGAAATAAAGGAAAAACGAAGTCAACCACAACCTGTTGCCTGGCAACATGAGCAAGAAAACCAGTTGTATCCACGTGTGTAGTAAGGTCACAAGACACACACAAAGGATACCCACAAACTCCACATGGCTATTTTCTGCTCGAAAATTTCCATCTAATGAATGACACGATGACAAGCTAAAAGAGAACTGCATGTGTCTGTGGTTTCTATTAACACCTAGGCATGTATAAAGTGCATTGTACATGACACAGTCATGTACAATGCATGTACTTGTATGAAGTGGTAATCTGTTTCTGGTATAAATGAATTCCTGACGTGCAAGTTAATTAGTGCTTATTACTGGGAAATAGGTTGACAATCAATTTGCTACATTGAAATGCAAATGCCAATTATGATCAGAATAGTTTACAAGAGAGAACTGGCTGCATAGTCAGTGGAGGAGAGAGAACTGGCTGCATGGTCAGTGGAGGAGAGAGAACTGGCTGCATAGTCAGTAGAGGAGGAAGAACTGGCTGCATGGTCAGTGGAGGAGAGAGAACTGGCTGCATGGTCAGTGGAGGAGAGAGAACTGGCTGCATGGTCAGTGGAGGAGAGAGAACTGGCTGCATAGTCAGTGGAGGAGAGAGAACTGGCTGCATGGTCAGTGGAGGAGAGAGAACTGGCTGCATAGTCAGTGGAGGAGAGAGAACTGGCTGCATGGTCAGTGGAGGAGAGAGAACTGGCTGCATAGTCAGTAGAGGAGGAAGAACTGGCTGCATGGTCAGAGGAGGAGAGAGAACTGGCTGAATGGTCAGTGGAGGAGAGAGAACTGGCTGCATGGTCAGTGGAGGAGAGAGAACTGGCTGCATGGTCAGTGGAGGAGAGAGAACTGGCTGCATAGTCAGTGGAGGAGAGAGAACTGGCTGCATATATAGTCACTCAGGAGGTCATAGTGTTACTCAGGGGTCGTATAGCCACTCAGAGGGTTATATAGTCACTCAGAGGGTTATATAGTCACTCAGGGGGTCGTATAGTCACTCAGGGGGTCGTATAGTCACTCAGGGGGTCGTATAGTCACTCAGGGGGTCGTATAGTCACTCAGGGGGTCGTATAGCCACTCAGGGGGTCATATAGTCACTCAGGGAGTCATATAATCACTCAGTTCTTCAATAACATTATGTCTGCACTGATAATCACGCACTGTCCTGTCGTATCTCCATGACAATTCTTCCTGCAGCATCCCTCAAGGTAAGGAACTCCGAATCTGCATGGACACACAAAATATCAACAAGTCACAAAAAAATCACACATCATGTGATACTTGATCAGAAAGCAACAACCTCCCCATTTCCTTCCGTGCTGCTCACTCCCTGACCTCTAAACCATGACTAGCGGTCACAACACCCGGGGCTGTGTGTGGTGGCTGAGTAGCTATGCTCTTGGACTAACAACCCATGGGTTGTGAGTTCAAACCCAGCACTGACAGGAAAATTTTCCTGTCCTTCAACATCTTCCCACATCAGTCCACCCAGCTCATGTTGACTACCTCCTCGTGACGAGTCCTGGACAACTGACACATTTAAAGTAGCTGACAGTGGGAATTTTAAATGAAGAAAGTAGAAGCTTCGAAGGAGGCACCAAATGACAGGACAAGGTCAGGCAAATAAACTAGCATAGAGGAGCTGGTAATGGTTATCACAGCAAAAGGTCTTTTAATGAAACAAGCAAATATTCATACCTCTATATATATGGGTTGGACAAACAGACAATCTCATAAGGTCCATCACAAAATGGTGTCTTGCTGACTGAGGAACAAAATTTGGTAAGGGATTTAAATTCACATGTTCTCTCAGAATGGCAAGAATTCAAAATTATCTCTATTCCACATGGTCCGTCAATCTGGGAAAATCCACACTTATCTATTTATTATTTCTTTTGCAGGTAAATTCACATGTTCTCTCAGAATGGCAAGAATTCAAAATTATCTCTATTCCACATGGTCCGTCAATCTGGGAAAATCCACACTTATCTATTTATTATTTCTTTTGCAGGTAAATGGTGTCTCAAATTCCTTGTTTGTGTGGCTACTGTTCACAGTTTGAAAAAACATAGAAAACTTGCTAAAAGGCATGCACTCAAAGAATTTACAGAGCATATTTATAGGTGCCGTTCAACCACCCGGTTTCCTCGTTTGATGGGATGGCGTATTGTTATGTGTACTACTGCTACTAAGAGATCGGGCCTTCTCTCATGGTCATGGAACACCTTGGGCTATCCATGCACTAATGCACATTCAGCACAATGGGGAGAATTCACAGAACAAAAGTCCGGAATTCTTTGGGGTCACCTGGAAATATAATCTTAAAATTGAAGCCATCTGTTGAGCTAGGTTCCACTCAGCTAATCTGCTTTCATCATCAACAAAGTTGGAGTAGAGTGGAGCTGAGCTGAAGGACCTCAGATATACCATGGCATACTGGACTCTACCCTGGCCACTACTCCCCACTAATGACCTGGGGGAACAGCCCTCACCTGACCTCACCTGACCCCTCCACCCACCACAGCCAAATGCAGCACATGCGCATGTGCAGCACTTCACTTGGAGAGTTCTGAGCATGTCTACTGGCCTCCACCTGCAGCACTGCCACTGGTACAGATGCACAGATGCACAGCTGTGGCCGCAGATAGAAGGTATTCAAATTGTGGCATTGAGAGTCCAGAAGAAAAATAATCTGTGTCTTGTGTGATCTGGCATCCCCACTATGCCAGGCATCAGTGTGAGCTGGCATCCCCACTATGCCCGGCATCAGTGTGAGCTGGCATCCCCGCTATGCCAGGCATCAGTGTGAGCTGGCATCCCCGCTATGCCAGGCATCAGTGTGAGCTGGCATCCCCGCTATGCCTGGCATCAGTGTGAGCTGGCATCCCCACTATGCCCGGCATCAGTGTGAGCT
This sequence comes from Lycopodina hypogea, assembly GCA_963969325.1. Lineage (NCBI taxonomy): Eukaryota > Metazoa > Porifera > Demospongiae > Poecilosclerida > Cladorhizidae > Lycopodina > Lycopodina hypogea. Next base: position 7,709,272 of record OZ017781.1, read on the forward strand.
GGCATCCCCACTATGCCCGGCATCAGTGTGAGCTGGCATCCCCACTATGCCCGGCATCAGTGTGAGCTGGCATCCCCACTATGCCAAGCATCAGTGTGAGCTGGCATCCCCGCTATGCCTGGCATCAGTGTGAGCTGGCATCCCCACTATGCCAGGCATCAGTGTGAGCTGGCATCCCCACTATGCCAGGCATCAGTGTGAGCTGGCATCCCCACTATGCCCGGCATCAGTGTGAGCTGGCATCCCCACTATGCCAAGCATCAGTGTGAGCTGGCATCCCCACTTTGCCCGGCATCAGTGTGAGCTGGCATCCCCACTATGCCAGGCATCAGTGTGAGCTGGCATCCCCACTATGCCAGGCATCAGTGTGAGCTGGCATCCCCACTATGCCTGGCATCAGTGTGAGCTGGCATCCCCACTATGCCAAGCATCAGTGTGAGCTGGCATCCCCACTTTGCCCGGCATCAGTGTGAGCTGGCATCCCCACTATGCCAGGCATCAGTGTGAGCTGGCATCCCCACTATGCCAGGCATCAGTGTGAGCTGGCATCCCCACTATGCCCGGCATCAGTGTGAGCTGGCGTCCCCACTATGCCAGGCATCAGTGTGAGCTGGCATCCCCACTATGCCAGGCATCAGTGTGAGCTGGCATCCCCACTATGCCCGGCATCAGTGTGAGCATGGAAGCACTTCTTTTGCAGGAGAAGTTTAAAACATTGAAAATGTCTGAAGATTAACTTTTCTGCTAAAAAGTGTGCCACAAATGCCTCATCTTTAAAGATAAAAATACACTGAAAACCCCACCCACCCACTGCACACCACACCCACCCACTTTATACCACACCCACTTCATACCACACCCACTTCACACCCACCCACTGCACACCACACACAGCCACTGCACACACACACCACACACACCCACCCACTGCACACCACACGCACTGCACACCACACACACCCACTGCACACCACACCCACTTCACACCACACCCACTGCACACCACACCCACTGCACACCTCACACTCATTGTACAGAGGGCCTATCAGTGTTCCTGCGATGATCATACATATCTGAAACAAGACACAATTTCACCTGGTGGCAGTTTTGATAGTGGTTAGGTTAGTTACACTACATTACACATCTGATGCAAGAGTGATTGTTTCTGGTTGATAAAAGAAGATAATTGAACTTGTTAATCTAACACAAAAATAGCTAATGTTAGACATCTCATTACATGCTGTTAATTAGTGTCCTTATTCTGGAGGCTTGACTGCTGTCACCATGAGTTACTTGAGTCTACAATTTCTCTCTCTGATAACACACAAATGTGTTATCACAGCTGACTCAAAGTCACAATGTAAACTGACACACCATGTCAGCGACACAAGAGTACTCACTCGTCTGCAACAACCTTTACAACACACCTTCTGTATATAGACCAGAGTGTTTGTTCTCCTACTCCAAGACACTCTGTCACGGCCACTACTGAACATGGTCGGCTGCTCAGTGGCTCCTAACTGAGCACTATCCCTTTATGTTGCTATTTTTAATGTTCCATTTTAGAAAATAGCCATGAGTAATCTTTTACAAGTGACTTAGTCAAAGTTATTCTTAAGGATTACTGGGAAGATTTTGTGACACCCTCTGACAGATATAATTAGGACATTTGGTGTAACATGAAAAATGGTGGAAATAATAAAAATCTGCCTCCCAATAGGGGGACTTGCATGATTACGTCACATACAACCTACCACACCCACTTATGGCATCAGTGAATTTCTAGTACTATAGAAAATGTATTAGCATTCATGACTGGCAACGTTATTTTTGAGAACTGCAACTACAAAGTAGCTAGTGCTTTCACCATACTATAGGCATAGAAACTTTATAAAATTACCTGCAGGCTGATAGCATATTCCAGAATAGTCTGAGCTATAATTGCTGAGAAATGGAGCGTGAAAGTGAAGGAAAGATTAGTTATGACAATGCCATTGAGGCTGCTGCTAGTTTTCAAAACTCATTGGCAGGTGAAAGCAGAGGTAAGTGGCAGATAGTTGCCAGAGTTAATCTTGGCCCAGAAATAGCTGCAACACTTCTCAAAATTCTGTTGGGCAGCACTTGTGGCAATGCAGAAATTCTTGGAGATGAGGTATTGCCTAAGAAAGTGTTTTTAACAAGAATTAGCAGCTACTTTGGGCCACACCCTCTCTGGCAACTGTCTGCACTCGCCGTTACTAGCTGCCAACCAATGAGTTCCTAGAACTAGCTAGGGAGCTCACTTGAAATGTCACCACTTACCTTTTTATTCACTTTTAAAACCATTTTATCCACAAGCAAAGCTCTGAATATTCTGGAATTTGCTACCAGCATGCTGGAAACTTTATAAAGCTTCTATTGCTGTAGTAAGGTGAAAGCACGAGCTATTTTTCAGATGCAGTTCACAAAAGTTATGAATGCCAATACATTTTCTATGGTACTGGTGGTTCACCGATACCATAAGTAGGCGTGGCAGGTAGTACCTGACGTAATCATGAAAGTCCCCTTTTAATGCATAACTGAAACTGGATGGGGGGGGCAGAGGTTAAGGAAATGCATGTGTGGTGAAATTGCAACTGTGATATCTGCTAGCAACCACCTCTTCCCCCACAAGATGAAATACATCTGCTAGTAGACTGTGTAACCCTTCAATGTAGGCAGATAACTCATTTAGTTCCACAAATATAATCTATACTTTCAGTGATTTTATCATTCTATTAGTGGAAGACCAGGTAACACATGACACAGAACAAGGTCAGACCAGTAGAGAGGCTGGTGTCCAGGAATTTTCCTTCTGGAGACAGACTGAACATCCAGATGATGACATCATCATCAGTCCTTCCATTCTAAGATACGGGAAACTCTCAAATCTTAACAAGAGTGACCTCTTAATGTGATCAACAAAAAATTTTCCTACTAAACTTTTATCTCAATTTCTGAAGTGATGCAAACAACTGTCTACAACAATACATGTTTCATATTCATCCCTAAACATTTAAGTAACAGTTACACTTCATCGAAATAACCACACACCCTTAACTTTAAATATAGAGTCTACAGAACAAATAGACAATAACTGCCAGGCAGACATAGTTTTTCAAGATTGAATCAACATTTTCCTCATGTTTCTATGCACCCTCCCCATGTAGTCTGGGATAAGAGGATTACAAGAGATGCTCTTTGGGTAGTGGTTTGGGAACATTTCTCGAACAAGACAACAAGATATCGCTAAACAACATTTGGAATTTGAAGTGGCCACTTAAAACCAAATACAATGTCTGTTGACTCTGTGCCTCAAGGCACGTAGCAGTCATGGCCCACTCACTCATCTCTAGATGGAGCTGGCCACAGCCCTGCTCTACAGCAAGACAATGACTGTGCAACCAATTAACAAAAGTATAATAAGGAATTAATTTCTCTCTGGATCATTATTATTATTATTTTATTTTTTTATCTATCATTTTTTTATTACACTTTCTTGCATCCATCGGTCATTCCACAGCACCCATTTGATTGCCTTGATTGGTGATAATTGAAGTGATATGGCCAGTCCATCAACATTGATAACTAACAGATTGGATGATATTTCCCACCAACCATAGTTGCATTACACTTCATCTGTCGGTGGTATTCAGAGAACGAGGTATTCTGGTCCCTCAGCCTCTCATAAAGCATTGCAGTCACTCAGCATTAATACTATTCCAGTCCTCCGACCAGGATGCACTCGGGTCCTCAGCCTCTTGAAGTGCTCTGGTCCCTAGGTCTTATAAGAATTCTCTTACCTCTTCTTCCTAAGGCCACCTGATCCCTCAGCCTTAAAGATATTCAAATCCCTCAGCCTTAAAGATATTCAAATCCCTCAGCCTTAAAGATATTCAAATCCCTCAACAATATAAGATGTTGCATCCTTGTTTACTCCCCTCCATTGTTACTAAAATGTTCACCAGAAATGCATGAAATCTGGAGCAACATTTTTGGAACTCCCAAACCAACCATGTCAGTTTCCTTGGAAAGGACTAAGAATTACAGAATATAATTCTCGCACAAACCAGAGTAAAGACAGGACTAATCAAGCTACCACCATTGTTTTTGTGGGAACAAACAAATAAACAACGCACACACCTTTTGTTCTCTATGTGTAAAGCAACACCCCAGGACAACTTCAATATTGTGGACTTTATTCAGCTGTATTTATTTATCCACGAACTCATATACATCTATGACACACATAGTGTTCTGTTCCTTCTTCAATCCCATAATCTTTATTTTAAAGAATGAGATCAGGTCAAGGTTTGTATCAGCTATGCACCCACCCACATCTATACTCTGTTGCCACATCACTTCTCTGCTAACTTTTCTTATACACTTTCCTGCTAGCATTGTGACATTGCACTATTCATTGAGAGATACCTATAAACCGTTTAGCCAACCGTTTCATATACGTGACCCGCCACATGGCTACTGTAGGATTATAGTGTTGTTAATAATATAGGGAGACCAACGCATTCAATACCTACTTAAGCAATTACATATATAGCTTATCTTCTACTTACTGCTCCTAAATCCGGATGCCTGGCCTGATAAAGTACCGTAGTCTGCCGATCCATAAGGACTATCCATTTCGGCACCAGTCAACCTTGCCCAATTACGCTGAGTGTGCAACTTGGATTGTCTTGTGACAGCTGAACTTGTGGACATCTCCCTACACCCACGTCATGAATTACTCGTATTCCTGTTCACTCGGTGTCATTCAGGAAGTTTATTGTTTTGTATTGTTTGTTTGTTTGTTTTTGTTGTACGTGAGGGGGAAGTTGTTTGTTTTTGCTGTGTTTTTTTCCCCCTCTACTGAGTTGGGCTATATCTCATATCATCCCTCTTCAACTTGAAAACTTGAAGAGGAATGATATGAGGTATTGTGTGTGTGTGTGTGTGTGTGTGTGTGTGTGTGTGTGTGCATGCATGTGTGTGTGTGCATGCATGCATGCATGCATGTGTGCATTTGCCAATGCAACATTTCACTTGCATAATTGAATATTCCCTCTTTTTCACCTTTTTAATACAGCTGCTCCATTGTTTGCCTGAAATAGTCATTTTGGTAATTAAACCTACCATGGACAGAAAGTCAAATCAAAATGAACTAACCACACCATGACACTCCGAATGTGATTAGATCTGGACTCTAGTATATTAAAAATTGAAGAATGCATACAAAACACGCAGGACACTCTGAACGTGATTAGGTCTGGACTCTAGTATATTAAAATTTGAAGAATGTGTACAAAACATGCACAAAATAGGAGCTATGAAGGAAGGATGGGGAAAAAAGGGGGTGGTAAGAAGAAAAAAGGAAGTGGAAAAAAAAAATGGTTAGAGGTGGGAAGAAATGGGGGAGGGGGGGGGGGGGGGGGGGGGAAGGAGGCCCAGCACAGAATTCAAAATAAAACTTGAATCTGGGTAGATTTGTACTTAGCTGGTTGGTCATAGTCCTGTTCACAATTATTACTACAGTATATACATGTATATGCATTACCTTGCAATATGAAGAAATCAAATTTTCTTTCACATGTAAGCAGATGCAGCTTATCACAATATAACATGCTACTACGTAAATTTAAAGGAGAGATTAAACCTTATATCCTTACCATTAGGAGGGTATCCCAACCAGGAGAGGAACCATATTCAAACTGCCTCTGTTCCCAACATTTTTAAATTAACTTCAACATCTTCAACCATGATAGCTGCTCAACCCCCCCCCCCCCCCTCCCACTTGTTCGACACATGTACATATATGAAATTGTTCTCTATGTGGTTTGTGTATCCCCATCTAGCACCTACGGTTTGCAAGTTCGACCCTCAAACACACATATATTTGGAATCAGCAAAGCCAGATGAAGGTACATTTACCTGACCACATCTCTTCCTGTGTGCATGTCAGGCAACAAAAAAAAGGCCAAAATGGTATTATGGCCAGAAAAATCCTTGGGTCTGGGACTTGAAACTATTCATGCACACATTAGGCAGACATGGGCTGGGGCCCCAATTGGTCACACGTTTTCCTCTGGGTGTGAAAGGCTAAAAATAGTCTGTACTTCTCTGTGTGCATGGATACGTGTTCAACAACTTCCTCCACCAAAGAAATCTGCTTTACAGGTAGTCATCCAATACCAATGATGATTTCTAGCACAAAAAAGTGCCACTTAGTCACACCTCCTTTTATGGGTATATGAGGCTAAATATAACAAAAATAGTATTTATAACAAATCCTTGGTATCGATCACCATGTGGATCCGGGGAATGACAGTACACGTCCCATCAGGTCAGGATAAATTAAAAAGGTATTTGGCCACACCCTTGAACATGAATTGGGTCACACTTCTTCTTACAGACGTGCAACATCCCAGGCAACATCCCATGCAACACAAGATTAGTCCTGCTGGTAAAATAATAACAGTTTATGTATGTCCAGTCATCATCACACAACAAATGCATTATTAGGTTCGATAAATAGTCTACTAGCATTGGTCAACATCATTGTCATGGGTCGGGACACCCACACTTGTCCTCGCAACACCCACTTGTCCTCACAACACCCACATTTATCCTCACAACACCCACACTTGTCCTCACAACCACATTTCTCACTAATACTGGAACATGTGGCAGCTCTCTTTCTTCTCCCAAATAATGTTCTCAAAAGTTTTCTGGATCTCAACTACACACCTCCTGATCAATACCCCATGATCCTACAACCAACGTTCCCTCACTCCTATATCTGCCAGCCACATTCTTCACAGAATCTGTACAAATGTACTACAAGAATCTACTTTCCCTCCTCAGCCTACAGACATAAATAACCTTCCTTCTCTCCCCCTTAGTTTTCCTGAACCTTCTTAGTGATGGACCAAACATGGCTATCATGTCCATATTAGGGTGTGACAGAGCAAAACTAGGGCTACTTGATTCGTGTCTAACAGTTTTCAGTGAGTCTTTCCACCTGATATTGTAAGATAAGTTTATACTATAAACATCAGTGTGTGTGTGTGCTCCTTGACTGGTGGCCAAATCTGGATCACATTTTGTGGGTCCTCAGGAAAACCTACACGAGAATATAACTTCTTAATTCCATTTGTCCTCTTTTTTTTTTTACAGCCAGCATCTCCCTCGAGTGGGACTATCAGGTAAGGGATCCTCAACCTCCAGTTTTCATAATGGCCAGGTCATGTGTCTATCAAGTAGGTGTGTGGTTTTATTCCTGGCTAGCTGGTTTTTATGGGTCGCATAGGTGGGTACCTATGCTAGTATATTTATATGTTGAAGATATCAAAGAATCCTGTCGGTGTGATCTCGTAATATAGTGGACATTTCCACGTCAGTATTAACTGTATCTGGAAATACCCTGGTCTGTTCAATCTCCTACTGGCATTAAATAAGTTACTGTTAAGTGTCAATGAGAGGACGATTTTATAAAATTAATGACTCAGGGAAAGGCTGAGACTGGCTGCATTTGGATTTTTTCTTTTGCATTCATAACCCCAAGAAATAACACATCTAGAGATAAGATCAAAGACAGTGTTTACTGTTGGAGAGAACTGGAGTAACGACATAAAGCAACAGATATTTACAATGATTATACCTCACCATTATATATACTTTTTGTCTCGAGATCAATACATACCATAATTACATTGGTATTTGTAATAATAACAAATGTTCAGCCAGTTGGTGCTACTAATATTTCCTGTATCCACGTATGATTGCAGTCTTATGAAGGATAGTGCTCCAACAGCATTGCATGGCCCTACAAAAAGGCAGACAAACAGCACATGCAATAAGTCAAACCTAGTCCACACCAACAACTCCACATCTTAATAATGGATATGTACAATAATGGATAAGTACACTTATTATTAATTCTCTTTCAAAGTAGAACATATTCATAGGAAACAGTACACACACGGGGGTTGCCCGGACACTGATTCAATGGAATAACAATGAATAAATCATCATTTAAGTTGAACGATAAATATTTTACGAAAGAAAAAAGTGGATCAAGAAAAGGGAGCAAAACAACAACAAACTCTGGTAAGTGCCTTAAACAGTGGAAACAGAGAAGATTTAACAGAGAAGATCTTTTCTTTTGCAGTGAATAACTGATTACATCTCTTAACTCACTGCATGCCAACTAAACTGATACTTTCAGATGCACATACACAAGACCACACTCACCTGTCCCCCTGCAGCGCAGGCAGCTACCATGGCATAGCGGCCTCCCTCCTTGCCTAGCCTGTTGGCTGCCGTGGTAACCAGACGCACACCAGTGGCACCAAATGGATGGCCAATGGAGAGAGAGCCACCCCAGGTATTCAACTTCTCCAGAGGAATAACACCAATCTACACAAACCAAATGAGAGAACAAAATAACACCAGCAGAAAGGCATACAAATATAATACAAATGTGCATCAACATTTATAACAAATACCATGTACAAACCATTCTTTTGTGATGTGAGATTTAATTTGGGGGGGGGGGTGTCAGGGAAGTCAGCACTGATATGCAAGAACATTCTTGCAGACACTAATTGATGTTGGATTATAGTGTTTATTACTTGTATGATTTGCTAATTAATTGTTGAGTTTACTGTTAAGGTACTGCATCTGTAATTGGTGATTAAAAAGGATTCAATTAGAACCAATTTGTGTTTATTTAAGTTGACATAATACAATCATAAACTCAAATTAGTAATCCATTTCCGATTGCCTCTTTTGGGGGGGGGGGGGGGGGGGGGGGGCACACTACGAAATCAATGGGGAAAAACGTGTTTACTCATTCATTTATTATTAGGAAGTATGGCTGTACTCCAGCATATTGGATTGACACAGATTGTAAAATGGCAGTTAGAAAAACCTAAAATCCAATGGTTATCTATTACTTCACCTAAACCCCAAATATATCCACTTTTTATCTGCTGTATGAATGGTGACTTCAGCTGATATTCTATCAACAAAACAAAGAAGAAAAACAAAAAACAAGAATACAAAACCACTCCAAGCGCATCTTGAATTCTTTGCTAAGGTGGTAAAAATGGCATTAAAAACCAAACTAACTAAATATATGGGAAGGGGGTAAAAGACATAAATTTCATCTTTAAGGACCTATCTACTCCCCACACCTATAGATTGTGTATTACATTTCCTCTCATAACAGTTTTGGCAGCAAAAGATTCCAAATTGCTCAATAAATTGATCAATTTGTTGATTGGCTAAAGTTTAATATACTGATAAAATGGTAAGGTGTCGGTTTAAAAGGCTCAAATAGCTCTAACATTGGATAGGTCAGTAGCAGGGATTTTAAAGGTCTACAAGAATTATGTTGCCCTTTTTTTCTTTTCTTTTTTTTAATACTAGCCAGGGGACTCACATCGCCTGCCCACTGAAACTTGTCAGCAAATTTACTGTGCAAATCTCACAAAATTGTATGCATGTTTTAAGATTGCCCAAGTTACTCCCTGGTCTAGTTGTGTATGCAAACTTAGTTTGAGTACTGCTTAACCCTTGAATGTAGACCTCAAACTGAGCTTGCATACACAAATTGATCAGGGGAGTAACTTGGGCAATGTTAAAACCCCAGGATGGGAATGTGAGGGTGTCAGGAAAGAAAAAAAAAGGAGATAAATGTGTGCTGTGAGTTTATCCCTGAACCAAAAACAGGTTCAAATTAGAGTAAATGCTAATTATCTCCTTTTAGCAGAATTCTAAGAATATGAGCATTAGCTATGCCACTACACCTATCCTCACGTCTACTTTCATCAACTTGTGAACTCAGGAAGTACCCTTTTAATTTCTGAACACATCGAGTGTTATTATGAACAGACATAATAGAGTGGCAGACAGATGTGCACGTTCCTTTTTATGTATATTCTAGTCCAATTTATATCATCACCAAATAACCTATTAAAAATATCATAAAACATTATGTACACATGCTTCCAATTCATAATATTGTACTGGAGCATATCACATTAAAAAATATCTCAGCGAAATAATTCAGTCACCAGTCAGTCCCCAGTGCCACTCAGACAAAAAGGAACACTAGCTACATCTAATTCCACTCCCCCCCCCCTCCCCCCACCTACCATACCGCATTGACATTTGTTAGCATAAATTAAATATGACTATACACATGTTGATCACCAGAAAAAAATCTTTTGCAAAATAATACTAGACACGCCACCATTAGTACTGCATAAGGCCCGAGGAGCACATTTAAACAAATTGGCAAAGGATCTAACTTGTAGTCTACATGAATAGTTTCGTTTCATTTCATTTCTCTCGCCATAGGTAAAGCCAACATAGTCTTATATTTTGAAATCAAACCTTTCATCTTTATATTTCATCTGTACCAACCTTTGTCAAAGGGAATGTGACTCTCTATATGGTTGAAGTAAATACCAGAATATCAAAGATCAATGTTGCCCCCCACACAGTCAGTCCATCTCCGTTTCTAACTCTGTATACAAGATCATCTATTACAGTGGAATCCCCCTTAAACCTAACCCGATAAAACGAGGGGGGAAACCCGCTCTAAAACGAACACTTACTTCATTCCCATACAAAAGGACTACTAGAATAGTGCGACTTTCTTCGTTTAATGCATACACTGATAAAGCTAAATTACCTTTAGTGTGAAACAAAAGTGAGTGATTAACAAACTATGCATGTGCACTGAAACTTTTAAAAAAAAATAGCTGCAGCTGGCTCTAGTTCCTCAAGAACTATTATCATGGCTAGTAGGCTTCACGAAGCGATACCCCTGTCTACTAAGATGGCTGTGATAGATGCTGTTGAAAAAGGAACCGAATATAAGTATGAAGTTCCAGCTTCTTTTGGCCTGCCTAAAAGCACAGTGAATGCCATTCTAAAGAACAAAGCAAAGCTACAGATAATAAGCAGAGTTATAGGAAAATGATATCTTTAATGCAGATGACAAAGGGTTTTTCTGGAAATACCTTCGTAACAAAACTCTTTGAAAGGTGAGAAGTGTAGGGAGGTGAGAGTAGTAAAGATTGAATAACTGGTCCAGTGTGTGCTAACATGTCTGGTAGTGACAAAAATACCTTAGATTGTTATTGGGAGATTCGTAAAGGTCAAGATGTTTCAAGAATTCTAGGACCATCGCAGTTCAACATGAAGCAAATTTTAAAAAAAAGAAGCATGGACAGGTAAGTGAATTGTGCTCATCATGGCTAATGGAATCAGACAGAATATTTAGGCCAAACAAGCTTGAAGTGTATCAAGCATAACCCACTCACATATTTGCAAATTTCTCATATTTTGTATATCTGAGGAAGTATCACTAGTAGAAAAAAAGGGGGGGGGAGGGGGGAAGGAAAGGAAAAAAAAAAAAAAAAAAAAAAAAAAAAAAAATACTGGAGACCAGGGATTGAATCTGAGGAAGTGTCACAAGAACAACAGCAATAACAACGAAGTAATTTTAAGACCCTGTGAGCTCCTGGAGCTCACAGACAAAATTAGCAATGGTGTGTCCACCCTAATATTCAACCCAAATAGAATCAATAACTCTTATATTCCTACCTCCAAATATAACATCAAAAGTCAGCCATGTGATCAGAGTATGATATAAAGTGTAAAGGTGCACTAAAGAAAACATTTGCTTTCACAGCTTGTCACTTCACTAGACAATGAAAAGAACTCGAGCATACTTCTTTGGATGTCTTATACTTACTATGTCTACCCTGTTGTTCTAAGCACTGTGGAGTTACAACATAAGAAGATAGTCCAGATCAGTATTACCTATAGATGAGACAGATACCAGTGATGGAGAGGAAGTTAGGCTGTTGGTTAGACAAGTGAGCAGCAATGTTAGCATTGACGACTATTTTAATGTAGATGGTTAAGTTCTGACTTCACTACTGCTGCCTCATGAAATTGGTCCTAATGTAAAATATTCTACAGAAGAGCAGTCAGTGATCAGGTGCTTCACTTCACCACTTACCCAGGAGGAGGATCTCGATGAACTCCCTCAAGTTGTGCCAGACAAAGAAGCTAGATAATCTGTACTCAACCGACAAAGATGTCTTCAGCAGCAGAAAGATATCAATGATTGTTTTGATCTTATTACTAAATTAGAATATGCTGTTAAAATAAAGGTTATTACAAACACGTAACAAACCAAAATCACAGGATTCCCTCTCTCATGCTAATTTTTTTATTTTTTATGATGTAATAGCCAATCCAATTGTTATTTTAATTATGGAATTATCAATTACTTAATGTATTTGGATAATACAAAATAGTATTAATAAGAGCTATTTAATCGGTCCACAGAAATTTGTTTTAAAGGGATTCCACTGCACATGGTCTGTACAAATATCATCTCACAAGTTTCTCTCTGCAGTTAAGCTGCCGACCTTTACCTAACCCCTCTCTTATAATGAGCAGCCCTGGATGAAACCCACATAATGTAGTATTACTTAGCAAGATTCAAAGCAATGATCCTACATAACAACACCCAAGTGCTCCCCTAGCTACAGAACATGACATTGTGTGTTTTATAACATATTTCTAAATATCTTTTTCATCAAAAATGCTTTATTTCTTGTATATAATGTATCAATAAAGTATATAATTGGATTTGGTTCAATAATACAACCAAGTACGGTATATCGTTGGCGAATATGACCAACTACAATGGCATGTTCACACTAATCCTAGTTGCCACAAATGCAAGTTTCTTGCCATAATTAATCAACTCTAAAAAGGGGTCACCTTGCTCGATCTCCTCAAGTGGTTCTTTGAGAAGTAATCAGAGTCCATGGCTTTCAAGTTGGCCAGGATCTGACCCTGCAAGGTAAAGTGGGGAGGAAGGAATCACAACTACAACATTCACCTCTGCATGAGCTCAGAGACAACTGGATGTGTTGGCACTTGTACTCTCCTTATGTACAACAACGTACAGCAAATGCCTCGTGATACTCAAATACGTCGACATCAGAGAGCTTCAACCCAGTCTTATCCAGCAGTTTAGGGGTGGCATAGGCAGGGCTACGAAAATGCAAAAATATTTGTGACATCACATTACGTCACATGATAACACTGTAGTAAGCTGTCATTTGCAACCTAAAGTTAAGTTGATCAATCTCAATCAGTGTGTGCTGTAGAATGTAAACTATTTGATAAGATATATAAAACTTCTGTTAATTAAAGGGGAATTAAGTATGTCACTTCTACCATGCATCTGCCTGCCTGTCTGTCTGTCTGTCTGTCTGTCTGTCTGTCTGTCTGTCTGTCTGTCTGTCTGTCTGTCTGTCTGTCTGTCTGTCTGTCTGTCTGTCTGTCTGTCTGTATTACTACTTACCCAAGCAGTAGTTGATCCTTGGGGTCTTGTGAAACAAACACAAAGTCTCTGAAAAAAACAAACAAAGGGAATTACACACTGTATTGAAAACATGAATTTTTTTTCATACAAAATGTACGGTTCTAACTTTGATGATGCTTTCCCATGTCTACACATGCCACCTGTGCTACATGAAGGAGTAACCCCCCCCCCCCCCCCTTCCCCGCAAAGATAAAAAGTGAGGGGGGGGGGGGGGAATATAAATTGATTCCTACTTTTTTCTTCTCTCTCTCTCTCTATCTCACATACACACACCATGGAAGAATGGAGGGGGGGGGGGGGGGGGGAAGTGGAATTTTAGGGGACAAGAGAGAAAATTTGTAAGAAGTCCTCCAAGGAAAAACAGCACCACACTATTAATCATGAAAAGGATCGTCAATTTTGCACAAACATTAGCTCATGTGAAAAATAATTAACAGTAGGTGGATCAAAACATCTTGAGGCAGAAGATCAGCAAGAATAGTGTACTACATAGTAATGCATAAACATATACACAAAACAGGATAAAAAAATGGAAGCCCAGAGATTTGTCATACGTGCTGTGCCACCATAAGAAATCAGAGTATCAATATGTAGATAAAGGTGGATGTTTGTACTGTACAAAGATTATGTTCTAAGAGGTGCTTTACAACCCAACCAATAGTTTCGGCTGTGTTGTAAGTGGTTGCTGCATAAACTGGTCCTGGGTAGCTTCAGGGCACTCAAAATAAACTCCAAAATAATCACACACTACAATATTAAACTACAATGTTAACCCTTTACCTAGTATACTAATCACATTGTGATGAGTCTATATGTAGAGTACACAAGTGCTCAACATCACAACAATCAGGTGTGGAGCAGCGCCTTCCATTAGCCAGGGAATGCAGTGGGTAGGTAGGTTCATGTGTACTGTGCCAACACCTTTCTCCTGAGCTCTCAGAATATCCTTAATGGAGATGTACCCCAGAACACTATTTCACTACCGATTAAATCTTTGCCCTTGTCATAGGTGATCTAATCTTTACTCTAGCCATACATAGCCTATTTTCCCCTAGGATGTCCCAGGGACTGTTGTGGTGTAGCACTATTCACATAAGGGCACCAGGACAGTGTTAAAACATTGCAAGGAAAATGTCATATATGTTGTACTGAAGCCCAAATACATGGTACAGTAGGTACACCTAAACAAGACAATACACATGTATAGTCCTCCACTCATATTTTTAATGTCAAAGAACCCTCTCCTCTCACCACCCCCCACCCCCCCCACCACACACACACCACACACACACCTCAGGTAAGCCTTGGGTTTGAAGCCCAACTGCAATGCCTTCTCTTCACTCATCAGCAGAGCAGCAGACGCCCCGTCAGTCTAAAGGAGATAGCACACAGCATTGGAAATTAACACTATATCCCACTAACAAGAGGACAGCTATTGAACATACCAGGAATGATGAGTTGGCAGCTGTGACAGTGCCATAGGGCCGGACAAAAGCAGGCTTTAACTTAGACATCTGCTGAGGAGTAGACACCCGAACTCCATTGTCTGTACTCACAGTCTTGTTCTTACCTGAACAAATACACCACCAGAAGAGAGAGAAAAGAAAGTAGAGAGAAAGACAAAGAGATAAACAGGGAAAGAATGATAGAGTAAGAAAGGAAATGGGAAAAGAAAGAAGGAAGGAGAGGGAAGAACGAGAGAGACAGGTAACAGGAGAGAAGAGAGAATAGGACAAGAATGTGTGCGGTGCAGGAGAGGTTTGCCCAAGCTATGAGATTCCAAATAAGCAAATTTCAAACAGTAACATCAGTTTAATATTTTGTGAGACTCATTAATCATCAGTAACAAGCTGACATTACTTTCAATGAAGATGTAAGCATACATGTGCTTGCAAAACATGTGCACTGCTAAAACAACAACAACAAATAACTCAATAATGAGTTTGATGGATATATTGTAATAAGACTTATCCTCACCCCCCCCCCCCCCCCCCTTTCCTCCCCTCCTTCGAATGTCCACCAAGACAGGGAGAAAAGAGAGAGAGAGAGAGGGCAGGAAACTGCAGTGAGTGCTACTGCTAACTTACTGGGCACATGGACAGTGAGGAGGTCGCTGAGGTGGCCCTTCTGAGTGGCTTCAAAGGCCAGACCATGAGAGCGTCTGGCGTAGTCATCCTGTTCCTGCCGACTCACCTCGAAGGACGCAGCCAGCCTGTCTCCACTGTGACCCATCACTTCGTTGGTTGAGAACTCTGAAATAGCAGGCAGCTGCAAGTGGTGAAGGACAAAGAGGGGGAAGGAAGAATAGATTTAATTGAATATATGAAATTCTAACCAATAAAACATGTGGGAGTAATAATAATGCTGTTGTATTGTCACACTCACTTGTTACATAACTAACTAACTAACCAACCAATGACCGGTCACACATCCTAAACTACACATGAAGAGATAACACCCTAACTAAGACCATGTTATATATGACAAACAAACGAAAGCTAATACACAGCTACATACCATCTTGCACACACGCACACAAATATGTGACTACACATATCAATACAAGTGTATTATTCAAAATACTTTCCATGTCCATGCCTACATCAGCAGGGTGTGGAATGTAGTCACATGATATAGTGACGTAACTTCATAGAATAATTTGGGCTTTATTCCCGGGCTTCTGTCCAGTGATGTCATTGCCAATCCCCAATTCATTCATGGATGGCAGAGTTTAAAGTTCAAATGTAGTACACCCTAATTCTAAACTGACAGTTACTTAAATTTAGGAAATATATACATGTATATATATACATATATATATAAGTTTTAAAAAAGAGGAAGAATTGGGGCTAGAGTAAAACTGAGATTCCAACTCCCACAAGACAGCAAGCAAAAGTGATTTTAGGGGAGTATCCCTGTGACCCAGTCTGATATAGCCTCAGGGCTAGGGCTGGAAGTAAGGGCTACAGTCAGTCAGTATTCCAACTTCCCTCATACATGAGATAGGGATTGGCAACTTAAGATAAGCCCACCATATTATCATGACATGCCGTCTTCAAGGCAAGAACGACAAGTGTGGTACCATGTGAAGCATGTACATGCATGACCAACCTCAGAGACCGGCTCAAATGATTACAACTCTAATGCTGCTTGCGTTGCTGGAGAAAACCATAAGACTAGGGCCAGGGCTCATGGTCTGATGTGATTGGAGCACCAATAAGCACTTCAGCGTGTAATTCTGTAATGTCTGTGAACTCATCTAGCTTAACAAGACATTGGTGGTGCCCACAAACTAACCGTTGTCATTACCAACCATCACAGGTCTGCACTCAGCACTAATAGAAAGAACTACTTCAGGAGGAATCTTCCATATTTCAACAATAGGGGATACATGTGCCCCAAATTCTTCTTTCAGCCAAGGACAGTCAGATGTACTGAGGGTGGCCTCCACACAAGGACATTGCGAAGGCTCCATGTGCTGGCAAACAATAGCATAAATCATGTGCAGAGTGGTATATATATTTGTTTGTTTTGTTTTTATATATTTGTTTTGTTTTGTTTTTACTTCAAAAGAAATATTGCAGGGGGGGGGGGGGTGGAATTATGAAAACTTGGTCCTTGTAGATAAAATCTGAAAAATAGGCAGCAAGCAGTCTACAAAATATTATTTCCTCAAATCACAGCAAGTGTTAGTGGGGAAAATCCCATGGTACCACCTTATTATTAAACACTGATTCAATCGTGTACTAAACTGTTAATACCTACATGATTTTCCTATCTATATTGAAAACCAATGAACAGTAGAACAGAGAGGTAAACAAGCAACAACAGGTCCGGTTAGTTCGCTACCACTGTTGCTACAACTAGCTGAGAATTGATCTTCCAGTTCCTAATTATCGCTAGAAAATAGGTCGCTGTTAGACTGCGTATGTCTGGTTTGCTAATTCTTCCATCTCTAAGTAGTCAACTCCTCATGTAGTGCCACTATAGGTCAAACCCAGAACCCCAACACTGTAGCAGGGACACTTTACTCCATCCCAACATACACACCCTGAAGCAATTTAAAGTAAGGTCCAACATCTCTGGTCCATTAATTATATTGGGTGGGGGGGGGGGGGGGGGGGGGGGGGGGGGGCATTCTGAAAGCAACAAATATTAAATGCACTGAGGCAATTAATTGAACTTTAAAAGCAGCTATTACCTGAGGAAGGCTATTATTTAAGGGAGATCACTGCTCAAAGGTGTCACAATAACTCAAGATAAGAGTTTGAAACACTTCAAAACAGAAAGCATTCAATTCACATCGAACCCACCACATCTATTCTGACATTACATGTATATTCATAGCAGTGTCAGGAACACAAGACATGCACAAACTATATTGTGATTGTACTTACCTCCAGTCCGAGGTACCGAAGCCCGCCAAACACTTTACCAGCTTTTCCCATCATGGACTTGGTCTGCAGAGAAGCAAGGAGGCATGCTAATGATACCAACAGGAGCACACCAACACAGCCATGGCTGCTGCCACTGCTACAGTGAACACAAACACAGTTCCCCTCATTCAGTTCCCCTCATTCAGTTCCCCAAAACTACAAGTTCCTGTGGAGCTGCTTGCCAGTGTTACTAAAACATTACCACCACACAAATGTGGACATTTAAATGATCATAGATACTACATAGTTTGGATGAGGGAGGGGGGGGGGGGGGGGGGGGGGGGAAGATGTGTGTTACTGCTATAAGCAGCAAACCCAATACATGAGAGAGAGAGAGAGTCAATGATATTCATGAGGGATGATAGCCTGGTGGAGAGACATAGCACAACAATTGTTTACGCCCTGTTTAACCTTGCACCATTTGGCACTTATAGTGAAAACACTATAACACTATATAGAGTAATCAAATCTTAAGTCAGAAATGCCTGTGTCTCAGGAAAGAGCTGTTCATAGTAAGCAGTCCAAACAGCATTCCACTGTGTCAAAAAAATGATTCCTTCCCCCCCCCCCCCCCCTTCTCTCTTCCCTCCCTTCTCAGTCTGCGTTTTTAAGTTCAGTCACTATATGGATGAAGGGGTTTATCTCACTCATCTCACATATTAGTGGGGCCCCAGATAATGCACACCAAAATAATGTTTTCTTTATAGTGAAGAGTTCTTTTTCTAGGGACACCCACAAATTGCCATTTGAGTACAATTTCTGACCACCCTCTCAAGCGTACTTGGCCAGGTCACATAAACTCCTATATAAAGATGACTATACTAAGACACCTCATCTGAACACATGTCACCATGCCAACTAAGTTGAACATGAATGTAAGAATTAAGACGTCCTCACAGCTAAGTGACATTAAGGTGTAGATTGTTTGATCTTCAGATGGTGCTATGATAAAATTAAATCACAGTTGGCTACTGGTGAAGTCATTGGAGAACTACCTGCATTGCACGTGTGTAATTAGGAGCACTCACTACTTGTCACCTGATGAGAATAAAGATACGTTGTTTACCATTTTATTTTAAAAAGAAATCAAAGTAGTCTGGAAATGGTCGTCATTTTGTATCGTCCCACGACTATCGCTGAACAGGCTCATATTTACATGTACACACTAAAACTACCACAGTACTTAGCTGCAAACTCTTGGCATTCTCCACAGCAAGCAGCTGTTATTCACGACCATGATCAAGGATCCTAAACCAACCAGACATAACAACATAGTGCATCAGAGAGCTAGCAAGTGTCACAGTTGGTGTGGATATGCACAGACTCCTGTGTGAGCTGAGCAATATTGACCTGCATTGTTCTAATTAAGGAACAAGAGCTAACAACAATACCTGCGAGGACAGGGGAACCACACTGGGCACTGTGCCTGTTCCCTTGGTGAGCATTTGGCCAGCAGTGGAGGGCAGCAATCTGCAGAAACTTCTTCATTTCCTCCTATTCGATGGTGAGTACAGTCGGTGCTTAGCTAGCCAGGTTGAAGCAGTCATATGGGCTCTGGACCACTGTTCCAACAAGTGTGTTCATTGCAGTGGAAGCATCACATGAACATGATAGGAAACATTTCATACCTATACCCACCTAGCCAATTACTATCGTTGGATGATGACAATGCTCCCGGTGGATGTGTGTTGCTTTAGAAGACGTGTGCTTAACTCAGAGAAGCAATTCAGCTGTCCAGATGGAAAATAAGATAGTCACCACTAGGGCTGATATTCCACTCATATTGTTAGTCATATCATAGCATTGCATTATAGAACTTGTTGATAATAAAGTGTGTGAAACTCAAACACATCCTTTTATGCAAGCTAATGAGAGGGGAGGGAACGACTGTTAGGAGCTTATTGAGGAAAAAATGCTTCTGCTAACTTATGAGGGACGGTGGGGGGCTCAGCTATGTAGTTGACCCTTCCCTGTTGCTTGCTGGCAATGGATGCAGAGTTGCCCAACCACAAGCATGCAGGTATGTGGAGATCAGGGGGGGGGGAGTTTGAGGCACTATAGCAAAGCCATCGCAGCTGGAGGTGGCTGGAGTTAGTACGGAGGGCTAGCTTATACAGTGCAGAATAGGCACCATTTAGTGGACTCAGTGACCTTGTGTAAGTGCATTGATGGCTGTGTGGCAGTAGCAATTCTGAAGAAAGCCAGCATTATTCCATGTTTGGATTAGTGAAATGTACTTTTCCAGTGGTATTATACCTATTATGATTTGGTATGATTGTTATCTCGTGTTCTAACAACTCACTTGTCATACAGTTCAACATTGTCTTGTACAAGTTGCTTGTTATTCTTTTGTTCTTGTTTAAACTTCATCTAACAATATCTCTGCCCCATGTCCACATGTGATTTGACCTTTACCCCACATATTGTAAACATATAGGTGATGAATCGATGATGTGTGTGACCACTGTCTGTATACTCACTCACAAGAGCTCTCCACATAACATGCACTCACCCCACCATCATCAGCCATGTTGGATTGATAGGGGAGAGTGCAGGACTACAATGCGGTGCACATAATAAGCCACCCAATCATAAAATATATATGCAACCACACAAGAAAAAAAAGAAAAAGAAAGAAAAGAAGTACAGTGCAGATTTTAACAGCATCAATGCTTCCCGCCCCACTCCTTCCCAGGGCCATTCTAGCAGAGACCGTGTTCCCTGGCTCAGTGAAGATAAAAAGTGGTGAGTACAAGCTTCATTACTTGGAGGCCATAAATGACCACTTGAAACACCAAGAACGTTACTTCTATTTATCCTAGCACACACCATTCAAGGCCCCATTCACTGAACTTGTGAACACATGAAATGTTTAGTTCTTCATGTACTCACATGCATATCTAATAACACAATTCAATGGTGTGTATCATTTAGAATGAGGCAACACGTTCATCAAGGAAGCTTTTTTACACAGAATAAGCTCCCACCCACACACCAGTCCACCTGTGCCTGGAGGTGAGTGGCTATGTGCATGATTACTGGACTATGAACTTTACACCGTCTACAAATAGCTCCCACCGAAACAAAAATAAAAATAAACAAGCGGTCCTTGGTAAAAATTTTGTAGAAAGAGATAACTGACCTTGGTTCAGATTTGTCCAGCAAAAAATCACACCCAACAGGTTTTCAGTGAACAATAATATGCAATTGTTGGTGCACATATTCCTCCCAAACAGCTGACCATCAGTACCATCCTTCAGGGGCTGGTCAGATCATTGTCAGTGTCATTCCAGTACAGTGACAGGATGTCACAAAGGGGGAAATGAGGTAGTTGTATGGTAACTATCATCAATTTAAAAGTTGGATTCAGCACAACTTTTAAATATAATTCACTACCAGAAATAATGGCTATTGAAAGAAAACAAAAGTATGCATAAATAAATGTGCAAGAAAGGAAAAAAAAACAACACAATAAACAACAAACCATATACATAGAATTATCACCTATTTAGTGAGGACAAGATTAAGAGTCATAGAGGTCACATATACCCCCCACCTACAAACACACATTCTGTTGACTACCTCACCTTATTTGCATTTAGGAGTGCTTTCCTGAAGCGCCGAGACACTCTAATGGGCACATCTGACATGAAGTCCACTCCTCCCACAACCACAACATCACTCTGGCCAGAGGCAATCTGACAGAACCCTGAGAGGTCACACACAAACACACAACAATGACACCTTGTGATTGGCTACTCACTACACCTCAACATTGGAAAGTAATTTACTGAATCACAAAAGGTCATGCACACATCTTCACTCTTGGCATTGGGCCATTTGCCTCTATACTGTAAGGCCACATACAAACAACCATTGCTTAGTATTTCCTTCACTTTGCCATGGAAAGGGCACACTTCTGCACACACACTGTTCCGGCATAAGCACACTCATAAATTCGGAATGAAGCATAAGCTCAAACAGAAGAACCAATACCAGTACAAGCTTCCAGTATATATGTAAGGCCCCACAACATAGGAAACACCAAGAAAATTGTAATAATTTGATATATTTCATAAGTGTAATGGTTGAATAGACGAAGTGCCTTTTCTAGCAATACAGATGGTTCTTGAGAGTCTAACCAGAGACTTGTCTTCCTTGGCTTATTGAAGGATCTATCAACAGATTGGGAAACTGAATGAAAAACAAGGAAACCTAATTTGACATCAGTATCATTAAAACAACCATTACACAGGGATATATGTACATACTACCTCTTCCTTGCAACTTATTCCAGTAAACAATATGCAAACTTCATTGAGAAGAAGCCTTAGCCAAATGAAGCAGTAAGATGATAGTATGTTTTTACCAGTGCTAACAGCAGCGTTGGAAGAGATACAAGCCATGGTGACTGTGTGACAGGGGACATTTTCCTTAAAACCAGACTCCATAGCAGCCTGCAATAGATAGAAAAAAATTTCATGAGACGGTCAGTTTGACATCAGTGCAACAAAGAACATAGTGTTTGGAGCACGTATATTCCCAAGCAACACAGACACGTCCCAGCTCACACCTCCCTGGCGATGTTGCTAGTGGAGACCTCCTGGATCACTGTTCCCACCACCACATGGTCCACATCATCTGCACAGAGCAACACACACACACACACAAACCACCACAGAATATTTAGCACAACAAAATCAATATCATTGCTATGGCTATCTTACAGTATATCATATACAGTATATCATATGCTACCCCCTCCCACGCCCTTCCTTAGTTTCGGTCGCACACTATGCATGCCTACACATTCGCTCCCAGAGTTTTTACTCGGGAACATTGTCAACACAAAGGGCAAGCAAATCTGGAGATGCCAAGAAAACTCGAGGATTCATATTTTGATTTGTTTATCTGCCATTATTAATATATTTCTATTGATCTAGTCACCATTAAGGAGGTACCACAATTTTGACGTCACTATACTCACTCTTGAAATGCCTCAGAAAACCCAACAGTGCATACAAACTGGAAAGATAATGGCTGGGGTCTGTACAGAATTCCCATCTCTTTACTGTTTCTTCACACAGTGTCACATGGCAACCAAGTAGTCATTGGAATAAGTCAGACTGCTTTCTTTTTTTTAAAAAATCAAAACAAGAAAAAAATGATACATCTACAGCTTCAGTTGGCAGGTTGGCACTCAACAGTTGTGATGAGCATTAATTCTTATTCTTCTTCTTGTTGTTGGGAGAGAGGGTAGGAAGTTATATTTATGACCTCAAGTTTTTCAGGAGCAGATGTACCACTTGTTAGTTTGTTCCAACTGACAAATACACTTGGTTCACTTGCAATTACAGCACCATTAAAACAAATAGCACAAATTAGTGAGGATTTAGGGCCTTCACCACACCCACAGTCACATACACCCACAGTCACATACACCCACAGTCACATACACCCACAGTCACATACACCCACAGTCACATACACCCACAGTCACATACACCCACAGTCACATACACCCACAGTCACATACACCCACAGTCACATACACCCACAGTCACATATACAGAAATGGCTGCTATTGATGATGAGACTTCTTGAGGCACTTCTTGGGCTACTCTGCTTATGGAAGGTGTTCTAGATTGCATGTACGCAAATGGGCCATGAGATGGACAACTAAATCTACACTGAATAAAGCACAGCTATAGCTTTTACAAGGCCCCTCACTACTGACATAACTTGGCCCTATAAGTTGCTTGCAATGGTCAGGGGTGTTTTTTTTTTATAGAAACATTGCTAAGGGGGTGGGGGGGGGGGGGCAAAATAGAGATAGCCGTCTGCGAGGGGGCATACACGTGTCAGTGTATATGCATATAAACGTTTGCACTATGATAGTGCAAAATGATAATGCTCAAGGGGGCACAAAATTCTCACCCCCCCCTAAAAAAAAAACCTTGATGGTAATCTCTGGTGACAGGTTAAAAACAGAAACCTATTTTAACATTCTTCTAGAGAAGCAAATCAGAAAGTTGCAAATTATATAAACTCTTGCTTATTATGATGTAACAATTAAATCCATTAGTGGTGCAACCCAACAACTTCATCATTAACATCACTTCTAATGGGAAACTACTTGTTTTTATGGACTGAGTGGAGGGCTTCCTCAAATTAAACCTGATGACATGTTGACTAGACAGACAACTGATTTGGCGTAACACCACCTATTACGACGTGTCAAACTTTTCACATGAAAGTAGTCAGCAGTGGTGACCATTAAAATGCATGTTCTACAAATATGCTGAACAGCACTCAAACTATTCAAGAAATTTGTGTGAAAAAACATACCTGGACTAATCCCAGTTCTGTTCAGTAGTCCTCTATAAAATAGATAATAACATACATATAACAAGATTGTACTCATAAATGCAAGCACATGCATGCACAGCTACACATGGGTACTCCATAAGAGGTATGGATCTCTTGGTGGGCTATATTTGAAGCATAGATAGTGTTTCAAATATAGCCCTAACCAGCCCAAGTTGAGCACCGAAGGGTTGCATAAATAGTATGCTGGATCACTTTAAATATATTGACTACTGGCAGGACTGCTAATCTTTATGGGAAACAATCTCAAAAATAAGTAAACAACTGGGGAGGGGGAGGAGGGGGGTTCACTAAACTTTTTGTTTTAATGTGCTGAGGGACCCTTCTCTTAAGGAGTACCTCATACATGTTTGGGTAAATTGTGAAAAGATAATTTAATAAAGATTTCCACACAACAAACTAATTGTAACTTACTGAAATGCAAATCTCTGCAGGTCATGAGCCATAAGATCTTCATAGCTGCAGTTGTACATGTCATCAACTTACCAACATACTAACATGTTTATAACCATATGTGTGCTCATCAAACACTCACTCTGTTCCACTCATGAGAAAAGGTGTCCTCACCCCTTCTACTAGGACTACATTTTTGCTAGCTAGACAGAATAGAATAATATTAAAACATTTTTTTTTTTGCTAAGATAATGGCATTTTTCTACCTCTCGGCAAACCGCCGGGTTTAGCAGCAGTCTGTACACCCCGAGAAAAAACACGGTTTCCAAGCAGTCTCAAAGAAGACATCACAACCTTCACTTCACCTTTCCAGGATTTCGGCCTGCAGTCACGTGAATTTCTCCAGCGGAATTTATTGCATTTTTTTTTTCACTCTTTTTTTATTATTGAGTTAACGAGGACAGAATTGTTGACAAACGATTATCGGGGAATTATTCGCTCTCTGGCGTACCTGCAGAGCTGGGGGAACTAGGACTCTTCGCCCTCAGGCTACTACCTTTTTTGCTCCTTGAACTTGTAAGCGAAGGGCCGCTCACTCGCTGTTGTGGAGAATTTATATAAGGATTTGGGAATGAATTGTCCTGCTGGGCCTGGATATATATTTAGCTGTGATTGTCACTGATGTGATCTATGCTGACGGCCAGACAATATGCATCTGGTGCAGGAGAAATTTGTTCTTTCGTAGCACTGTGTTGGGTTACCCTCTCTAATGATTTTTTATTTTGTTTTGTTTTTTGATTTTTTTTGTATGTGTGTGTATGTTTTACTGGTTATTTTTACTTTAGACTTGAAGTTGCTGATAGCCATGGGAGAAGTTGTCAGTGCTGGCCGTAACAACAATGAACTGGTGGACAACCTCTGCCATGAGAATTACATCCAGACCCCAGAAGTGGAAACTGTAAGACTGTATTACCTGTAGTGGCCTTGGTGGTTGTAAAAGTGTGTGGAGAACAATTTCTCTATGTTGTCTGCAATGAGACAAGCTTTTGAAACTTGATGCCCTATCCACCGGCTCAATTTGATCCACTCAATTTACACTGGATGAAAAAATATAACGATAATCTTAACACAGAACATAATTATCTTAAGGCCTATCCACGCAATGCCAAAATTTTATTTGCATTCACTCACATGCCATAATTTTATTTATATCAAGGCGAATTCACTCGGCATTATGCCAAGTTTGATTCCAATTCACTCCCATTTTATCTGAATGGGACAATTCATTCCTATTGACTTCATTCACACTAGCGCAGAAGCTTAAAAAAAAACAACCAAAATTTAAAAAAAGGTAAGCAAAAAAATATATGAAAGATTAAATTTTGTTGTCCTCTTGCTGAACAGCTGTCTACAGGTGCATGGAAGGCATTTAGGAAACATTTGATGTGAAGAAGAAGAGGGAGAGCTGAGGGAAAGGCACTACCAAGGAAGGTACCTTAAGGTTGCTATTATGTTACTTCAGAAGTTAAGAATCGGGAGTTTAGCAGCAACAATTCTCTAGCTAGCTATGTAGTTGGTTCAGCTTTCTCACTAGTTGGCCACTGATGTTTTATTTTATCTCAAATTTTATCTGAAACGTTGATAGCCTCTTGCTTCACCATAGACTGGTGCTACTCAGCTTTCAAATTTTATTTGGTAAAACTATTTCAAAATATTTATAAAATTCCACAGCTCAAAGTTCCAATCTGCAAATTGTTACAAATTCTATATCTCTCATACATTGAAGTTATTTAATCAATTTAATTTATAAACCTAATTTGGCTGGAATTACCTATCCAAGTGGACTGGAGTTGATCGAGAATTAGTACACAATTTTTTAAAATTATAATTCAGTGTGGACCAAACTAATTCAATTCTTTGAGATCTAATGCAAATTGAGGGTGCAGTGAGGCCAGGCCTTTAGAGAGGCCAATCAGTCCTAACAACACCTTACACCTATGCCAACATGTAACCCTTGAGCTTCTTGCCTCGTTGAAAAATACGAAGTGGAGTTACCTGAACTCGCCCCCCAGGCCATTCTCATGTACTGAGCAGTTATAAATGTCTCGGCCATACTTGCACCCTTTCTTGCCTCTACAGATGACAGATAAGTTTTACAGAATGCATTGGACTCAGTGCAGCTTAATTGAGCACCAGAGATGCTTGAGACTTAGTTGATGCTTGAGACTTAGTTGGTGTTTGGTATTCCATCAGTATCACCACAAAATCTGTTCTATTTCACCAAACTCTCCTGAGTTCATGGAGATGTCATGGAGAGGCTGAAATAATATTGAAGAAAACATGATGGCTGCATGATGGTTAGTTTGACCCAGTTGTTTGTGAAGGAATAAATAGACAGACGGACAGACAATATATTAGTAGTGTGATGAAAGTTGACACACTTCTTATCCTTGGCACAATCAATTGAAATTGAAACTAAATTTTTGACTCCTTTCTGAAATTTACTTATTTTTGATATGTGCAATTGTTATCCCAACCAAAGTATGTAGTTACCATGTCTATAGAACATAGAGACATACCATGGTTGTCCCCACAGCCACAAGTGAGTCCCATTGGCCACGCTAAGCTACTGGCTGGCTACTTGTAAGGAATTTTTTATTTAGTATAATTTTTTTTTGATTTATTTTCTTAAAATATGGAATAGCTTTGGTAGCATGATGATTGGATTGATCCAGCTGGCAATGTAATTAGTGTGACGGGAAGTTAACAGTTCTCTTTTGCCTTGGCAATATCAATTAAAATTCAAACTAAATTTTCAACTGTCCTTTCTGAGGTAGCGTCTATTTATGATCTGTGCAGTTGTTACCCCAACCACAGTATGTGTTTACCACGTCTATAGAACATACACACATCCCATGGTTGTCCCCACAGCTGCTAATGAATGGCAGTGCCTATTCTGAGTTACTGGCCGGCTACTGTCAATACAATTAGTGTGAGGGAAGTTGGCAAATTCTT
The DNA here is from genome assembly GCA_963969325.1 of Lycopodina hypogea. Classification (NCBI taxonomy): domain Eukaryota; kingdom Metazoa; phylum Porifera; class Demospongiae; order Poecilosclerida; family Cladorhizidae; genus Lycopodina; species Lycopodina hypogea. The sequence goes on from OZ017781.1 coordinate 7,736,938, forward strand.
CTTCTTTGCCTTGGCATTGCTAATTGAATTTAGCCGTCTCTTCATAAATATACTATACATGTAGAGCAGAAGGTCTTTTCTCTGTCAGTTGAGATCTAAAATCCAAGCACCCATATTGGAGGAGAGGTTGCAGGGCTGATACAAACATGTCAGTGCACTGCACAGAGGAAGTTGTGAATGTTGAAAGGAAATGTGAAACAAACAAAAATCAGGCAGATAAAACTAGGTTGGTTCCATTCGAAATACATGATTAGTGCTGGTTCCATTCCAAACACAGGGCTAGCAGATATTTACTGTGTTGGCTCCATTCCAAATAGGGCTAGCAGATATACTGTGCAGGTTAGATACATAATTGGCAGGTATATACTATGCTGATTCCATTCCAAACGTTGGACGGGCAGATATATGCTGTGGTGGTTCCATTCCAAGCCTTTCCCTTATGCAGTGGTGACAGGTTTATTTTTGGAGGATATTTTGTAGAAAATAAATCAGCTGTTTGTGGTCATGTTTTGTTGTCTGTGGGTTCCTGGTTCCACTCTGAAGAGCACTTCGCACCAAAGAGTAAGATAAGATGGTTAGTTGTAGTTATTATGTAAGTGATATGGTCATATAGTTCTGATGACCAATACTAACAAATAATGAATCTGTTCTTTTACACTCTTACCAAATGTGCTGACTACCCACTGATTCCAGACGTAGTACTTAACCAATTTGCAGTTTTCAGCATGTCAATGACATTCCAATAATTTCTGGACTGCTATGTGTATAATTGAGTTCAAATCAGTCCAGCTGTTTCAAATATCAAGCAAACACAGAGTTTTCTTTTGTGAATAGATAGATAGATATATATTGATATAAATGACTAAGTGTTTCCACAGTAGTAGGTGTTACATTGTCATACATGCATGGTATTTAGTTCATCTGTGATTGAACACTTTGAAGGGAAATATTTCTTCGATCCCACGCCATTCAAATTTTACTTAACCCAAGGTGGATGCTTAAAATAACACTGCATATTAGAGATACGATTCTGACATATTTACGAGTTAAGAAATTATTTATGAGCTAACCCCAAGGATGCACTGTTGAAATGTCATTTTGGTGTTTGGCTACATCAGATGTCCACAAGCCAATAATCAACACCGAAACCTTACATTAAATAGTGTGTGTATATGTAAGGGAGTTGCCAATAGTGACACAAAAATATACAAGCCACATAATTTCACCTCTTAGCGTTAATGAATTAGTTTATCATTTTTCAGAATCAAACTACTTTGGTCATTGCCAGCTCAGCTAAAATTGCATACTCTGATAAAACTAACCACAGCATATTCTAAAAATACCCCTTTCTATTTTGCGTCAAGAGTTTAATCTATCATTTAAGAGCTTTTTTGGCCCAACACAGACAGAGCCTTTTACACTTTAGCTAACTGAATGCATCAGCTGTCGGTGAAATCTTAGGAGTCATTACTATTTCTCCAGCTAGTGGGGCGCTCAACTCAGTCTCTCATGTGTAGCACCACATTGCCCACTTGACGGAATCACTTGAAACCAAACATTCTTCCATAAATACGGCAGCTTCAAATTTAATTAAGACATTCATGTACTAATAGGCAATGATTCAATTTTTCTCCTTAACTGTAAGAGAGGTTAGTGCTACAACAGCAAATCTGATTGGTCGGACAGACAGACAGACTGACTGACTGACTGACTGACTGACTGACTGACTGACTGACTGACTGACTGACTGACTGACTGACTGACTGACTGACTGACTGACTGACTTATCTGAGCTGATGCACTCCTGCCTGCTCTTGTGTGTGTTTGTCTGGCCTAGAAACATTGAAATAGTGTGGCATGCACACACACACACAAAGGGAGAAAGAGAGCTAGGTGATCATTTTAGAATGTACATGAGTGTCATATCTTGTCATGATGGTGGGCCAGTTGAAGCTCCTACTAGGGACCCTGACCACCCAAGGTTAGAATGTTGTTCCAGAATTCAGAGCTTTGTTGCACTAATTAGTATTAGTAGTTACCAGGAGAGACCAGTAGGTAAAGTGTGGAATGATAGTGCTGGTGATGGAGTACTGTGTGTTTAGTTTAGTTAGGGTCAGCAGTTGTGGCTACCCCATAACAAGTGCTATCATCTGCTTTGGGGAGCAGTTGTTGAGACTATGTTTGGAGAAGAAGAGAGGACCTGTGACCACTGGGGCATGCATTGTTGTCCCACTAGTTCAGCAAAACACATTCACAAACCACAGTTGCTGCAAATGAGGTAGCTTCCACAGCTGGACAAGCTCAGAGGGAAAATGGAGTGAAAACTTGTCCTTATAAATATTTTTCAATGTCTATCCCACCTTTTACCAATCTATATACTGATCAACAATATTCACTTGTGGGTGGGTGGTGTGTGTGTGTGTGTGTGTGTGTGTGTGTGTGTGTGTGTGTGTGTGTGTGTGTGTGTGTGTGTGTGTGTGTGTGTGTGTGTGTGTGTGTGTGTGTGTGGTTCCTATCATGATTGTGGTTCCTATCATGATTGTGGTTAATATAACAATGTTTACTAACTCACCCAAGCTTAAGCATTGTTAGTGGCAACTGAATGTTTTGAAGAGGTTTCTCTGTGACTATACTTGTATAAATAGCTGTAAAGACTTACATGAAGCGTGTTTTCCCACGTTTTTCTTGCATGTTTGCAGGTATTCCGAAAAGTGGACCGTGCTGATTTCATGACCTTTTGTGAAGACCAAGACTTGCTGGAGGCCTACGAAGACCACGCATGGCGGAGTGGCAAGCTGCATCTTTCCTCCCCGTGCATCTACACTCGTGCCCTGGAGTCCCTCATGCTGCAGAAAGGTGGGGGTGGTGGGCTCCTTGGGGAGGGGATAGAGTTCACGACCTCATGAATAGTTTCCCATATGTCTCCACATCTGTTGTTGGGCTAGAAAATAGAGCCTTAAAAATATGAATAGGAATGTGTGAGGGAGGGATGAGGGGGGTATCTTGTTAATTATTTCTGGGAATATCTTCTGTGTACTTGTAATTTTTGTAATTGCTAAATTCAGGAAGTTAGCTAGTGACACCCGCAGCTTTGTGGAGCATTTGAACATGATTAAAACTGTTCTTTGTAGCATTATTGGCCAAGATACTCTTGCCAAGAGGTTGAAGGGCAATTGTGATAACATGTATAACTTATTTATTTATGCACTAGCCCTCCTCCACACACACAAACATCCACCCCACACACATACATACATGTCCTCTTTCCCGCACACAAGCACATCTATTCCATACCTATTTGTATATAACCCTGATACATTAGAGTATATATGAGGTTTAAATACCTTTGGCACATCTTGTTTTATCTTTAGTCTCTCTAATCGGCTGATTGGCCACCTTGAGTAGCTGCAGCTATGCCAGAGGTGTAGACACACTGATTTATTGAGAGAGAGAGAGTTAATTGCTCATTGAGAAACAGACCACTCTACAAAACTATTGAATGCAATACTTTGTACTATTACACACTTGACATGAATGTATTATCTAGGAATATGGCAATGAAATATTTTGGTTGTAAAAATGCATTTGTTAGTTCGGCATGTGCACAAGATGTGGAGAAATCTTCGACAGTGGCTTTAACTTGGGAAATATCTCTGAGCATGTGGCTGAAAATCTCTCACTGGTGACACTTTACCTTCTGATAAGACGGTTGATGCTGTGCAGCAGAACAGCTGTGGTCAGTTGAGGGACGCAAGTGAAAGTTCAGGGACAGCATCAGTACTGTCCATAACTTCGAGAGAGAGAGAGAGAGAGGGAGGGAGAGAAAGAGTCACAAACACTGCTGGTGGTGTAGAGATAAGTGCTGTGTGCCAAGACAGGAGTTTCTTTCCTCTTACCTTGATAGTCTTATGAAGTTGAGTCAGATCATTCGTCTCTCTGTGATATCACTGAGAGAATTATCAATAATTGTGGCATTAGCTGTGACCAGTACCATATATGATTCTTGTTGAAGAAGTCTTTCATGTCAAGCATGGCTCTGTAAATCCTAAGGCAGAACAGACCTACCGTGAAGTCCAGGAGGATTTGGAGACATCAACTCTTCCTTCATTAACTAAGAAGTGGAAGTTGTAGTGAGAACAAAGTTAGTTCCAACTCTAATGGTGGTGGATTTTAACCCTGCATTTGAACTTGTCGGGTGTCTGTCCTTGTCAGCATCAGCCATTTGATCATTAGCTTCAGGCTATTGGATGCTCCTTTCAAGGTGCATTTTAAACAACACTTTATGTAGTTTTTTTATATGAACAGAATGTTAAGAAACATCAGGATAATAGCTACCTACATCAACCATAATGCAAGATTATCTATATTATTATTTGTGTTACGTCCCTGCATGCCTCCTGCCTGCTTAACTGTCGGGGGGGGGGGGGGGGGGGGAGTCCCATGCCACCATTTAAATTGCATTCAGTTCCTTCCATTGCCCTGCCCCACAGATGGTCTCAGTATTAAAATTAGAAAAAAGGGCAAGTAAGAAAGTTAGGGGCCCACCAAAAATTCTACTTTGGTCACTTTTTGGAAGGAAATAGATAACTGTTCAAAAATTGATGTCCCCATTTTTAAAATGGCGGATTAAAAGAAAAAATAATCATTCTATGACTTCCAACCAAGATGTTAAAAAAAAATTTTTTTTAAATGGACTTGCAAAAACCATTGTGCAGCTGAGGATGAACCACTTTTACCCAGCAAAACTTACAGAAACGGTAATGGGATAAAAACGGTAAAGGCAGCCAACAGCTTCTTATAATTGCTAGAGTTAAAAATTCAACAAGAATAATTTTGCGCATAAAACTCAAACTTGGCGTGCATACACAACTTAACTCTATAATAATTCTGTTTATTGGATAACCGGTAGCTTGATTATTGCAAGCGAAACTGCAGCGGGCCTCTCATATGTATTGTCTTAATTTACATTTCCTTGACTCAACACCCAGTTATGCTTAGGTCTGAAGTTAGTGTTAGTGATATGTGGCTCTCCTTGAATTTGCAATCAGAGCACTTGTTGGAGGTGAAATGGAGGCTGTTACTGTTTGCCTTCTCCCTTCAACTAGAGACTGCCATGGCGTTCCTTCTGAAGGCTTCTTATCGCCTCTGTGGACTTCTTGTCCTCACTCTATTTCCCTCTTTTGTGGCTGTTGTCCTGCCATTCCAATATGTATCAGCAGATTTGTCTCTTTGCAGTTTAGAGAACAAGTAAATCAGATTCCTATTTTACTGTAGTAGCATGGTCCATGCTCTGTTGTAAGTCAGCTCTACTTAGCTCTACTTATCCTACTTACTGAAACTTATATAATGTATTATCGCAATTAGGTTTTTAAAAAATATGTTGCTTTTTGCACATCTTGTGCATTCTAATCATATTTTGAGCGGAACTTGTGGATGTAAGCTGACCCCCCCACCATTCCAACTATTCATAGACCTGTGTGCCACAGGCAAACACTTAGTTGTAACTACTTAGTTATGACAACATACTTTGGGTGTTTCCATACAGTAAACAATTTGTTAAAAATCCATCTTAACAACAAAAATATGTGGATGTATCCCCCCCCCCCCATTCCAAGTGTCCCATATCTGTGGGCCACAGGTAGTCACTGGGTGTAAAGTGTGTGTGAGCTTGTTAGTGAAGAACTACATCTGTATTGTGTGTAGATATGTCCTTCTTGAATATCGGGAGTGGAACAGGCTATCTGTCCACCATGGTGGGCCTTCTCATTGGACCGTATGGCATCAATCACGGCATTGAGATCTACCCAGAGAACGTTGAGTTTGCGTACAAACGGCAGGAGCAGTTCAAGGGCAAATCTCTGTGGTACGACCCAGTCCATTATTGTGAGCCGTACTTTGTGGTTGGGAATGGTTTACTGCTTAGCCCGGGAAATATTCTCTATGACCGCATATACTGCGGGGCCGCCTGTCCTACAGAGCATGCTCAGTTAATGAAGAATATGCTGGCTATTGGTGGACGTCTTGTCATGCCCCGTGGCAACCAGGTTAGTTAATAATGTATAAATGTATTCATTCCTTACCGATATTGATCCAATATACACATTTACTTGAGAGCTACTGTGATCCTCCATGGATAATTATCCTCCGAGCTTACGCCTCCAAACTTGATCCTGTCTGTACTAGCAAGCCTGATCAGTTCAGTGGATTCAACTAGCATACTCATATGTGTATATATATTTTTTGAATTGATCCAAATAAAATCACACTTAGTTGGTATAATTGGTACCATTAATGGCTGTAATGAGACATCGGGATGGGATCACCTCCACCTGCTCTTGCTGAAATGGAGTGCAGAGTGTCATGGTGGAGGCACCTTGTGATATACCCCCCCCCCTCCCCAGTATAAATAAGATGCCATGTAGGATGGTAACAGCAGTTTATGAAATATGCATCACATAAGTAGTTATAGTCAGTCAGCTGGCTGCACAAAACCCACAGAATCCCTTTCAGATTACCTAGTTTTCAACATTTTCCAGGGGGAGGATGCCATCAGACCTCCCTAGGACGTGCTCCCCATAAAAATAATGTGTTATACTCCCCTAGCCGCCCACCCCCTCAGAAAAATAATCCTGTATTCTACCCTGATAAGGACATGTATTGACCTATTTTGAGCGTCATGCCAACTAATTGTTGAACGTGCTCTATTTATTACATGTACTCCCATATATATACAATATATATACATATATATATACAATCAAAGCATCTGCTGTTGCGAGTAGACTAGATGGCATTTTACTAAGGTTACTATCATGTGGTGTTCATGATCATGTACTTGCAGTTGGAGTGTATTCAGCGGGTCAGTCAGACGGAGTGGAAGACCGAGGTCATCTTGCCCAGTGTTTCCTTCGCTCCTCTGATTCTTCCTTCCAAAGAGATGGTGAAAGACGTAGTAGCCTTCGACATAGGTAAGTAAAGCAGCAAGGACACCTGGTGGCTTTATTATGGCTGCAGCATATGAGCAATGGTTGCCCTATTCACAGCTTCTAATCTAGTAATTGTGTGCACATTCACTGTAAATTTGATGACTGCTGTTAGTACATTTCATAAACTTGCTAACCTTTATCAGGTTATGAACATATTAAATAGTTTTATTTGGTGGTATTCACAACAGACATGAAGAGGTTGTATATATATTCTCCTACTTGAATCAAATCCAAAGTGGAAAATTCATAATTGATAACCTCTGGAAATGTCTGACTATAGATTTCCAACTCACATGTAATGTAATAAGAGTAGTAATGAATTGAAGAGAGTTGGGTCTCATTTGGTATGGCTGCTATGATCTCCTGTTTGCATGTTTACTCTTTCACTTAAGATTATAATGATTCATTAACATTTTAGAGGCAACCATACAAAGTGTGCATTTGTTATTGCCCTTCCTTCTATATTGGTCTGTACAAGTCCTTTGAAGTTGGTGTATATAATCATGTTGATAGTGTCGCAGAAATTTTCATTTTCTTTCCAATTTGCATAATTTATCTACTCTATGCTCAATCTCTATCTAGTATATAAATGAAGAAGCATGAGATCATATTTCAGGAGTTAATGGTTACTCTATTCACAGTGCAGCTCGTAGTCAGTGAATGAGTGATTGTATTTCCTCTCTGCTTGTTGGCTTAGCTCTGGATCCTCTCTCACTGAAGCAGTATTGTCGGCTGGAGATCTTGAGGCAACTCAACCGGCAGAGATACGACAAGATTTCACAGCTACCTTTGCCGCAGCACCTAAAGGTAATTTACCATGTGCAATAACTTACATATTATATAGTAATGTGGTGTGTTTTTAGCTTGGTCATGCTTATATGTGACCCAATTCAATTAAGACTCTGGCTGAATGTTTGCGACATCCTCACTTTGATGCAGGCCACATGAACACTAAAATATGATTTAATCGCTCTGTGGTCTGTGTATTGGAATGAAGCTCTCAATCTCAGTATTTAACTTTTGACCGTATGTATGTAATACCAATCACAATTCCATTGTCTCATATATTATCAAGTGCCTTTGGCTGCACCAACTTCAGTGGAATGTAGACGGATAATTTTAGCTCTCTTTGTTGTTGTTTTTGTTAGGAAGATCAAATTATATATCACTCATGTGGAGTATGGTCAAAGTTTAATGAGGATTATAATTTTAAATAGCTTTTTTAAACGTCCTTCGTGCACACGCACACACAAAATGCAAATGCAAATTCTCTAGCTGCTGTCAACATGGTCACTTGCACCTGACATAATCAGGGTGCCTGTGCACTAAGCAGGCACTATGAGCCAGTGCAAGCAAACTCCTGGAATCGCACTAGGAGCTCACAGGAGGACTGACCAAGACTTTCAGCTTATGGGTGTGGTCACCCAAAGTCCAAGAACCCTCAGCTGATTAACAAGCTGTGGCCAGTGAATTTGCACCCCAGAATATACCAGGTCCCCATCACAGCTGGGTGGACTGATATGGGAAGAAGATGTTGAAAGACAGGAAAATTTCTTGTCATGGCTGGGGTTTGAACTAACAACTCTGGGGTTGTTAGTCCAAGAGTATAACTACTCAACACACACCACACATGCACGCGTGCGCACACACACACACACACACACACACACACACACACACACACACACACACACACACACACACACACACACACACACACACCATTCATCCATCCATTTGCCACTGAACTCCGATGACACCTCTAGGGTACGGAGATGCAGGCCAATCAGGTTGAGTGTACATTGAAGGTGGGGGTGTGGCTGAGCAGAGACGTTGGTGATTGTGAAGCTCCTGCTGGTTGAACGTGTTGTGGCAGTACTGGCACTGAATCCTTAGAATTGAGGAATGACGATGGCGCTGATGGTTGGTGAGACCTGCCTTGGTCAGGGCCGGGAAGGAGCAGCCAGGGTGGTTGCAGTGCAGAGCAGTCTAAGAGTCGATAAGTTGCTGTTCACGACGCTTCTTCTCATCTTTACAACTCTTCTCATTGGTTTTGGCTTCTATATTGAGACACTGCGTTGGATGGTGGTGTTCCAAGAGTCATGCTCTTGGGCTTGCTCTCTCCAGGTTCCAGACAGGTTGCACTGTTTAAGGTCACTGGCCACAACATCATTTCACCATCGCTTCTGTTCTCCAGCAGCAGGCTTGCCACCAGCAGGGGCACACACAAGAAGCTGCCTAGATAGCCGGTCTTCAGGCTTCCTTGAAAGGTGCCCGAGAAAACGAAGATGACACTGCGATAGGATGGATGATATCCTCTGCTGTTTTGCCATTTTGTGCATGGTGGTATGGCACTTCTTCTCCCTGACTGAGACACCCAGGATGATCCGAAGGCAATGTATCACAAAGGACTCAAGGCTGCGAACATAGGGCTCTAAGAGGACAGTGCTTTCCAGACCATACAGCTAGGTTGGAAGGGTGACGCTGTTTAGGATGCGAACCTTGGTGCAGGTCTGGATCTTCCGCTGATACCACAAAATGCAGGACAGTGAATGGAATGCAGATGAGGCCTTGCAAATCCGAGAACTGACCTCAGCATCCATCCCACAGTCATTCGGGACAGTGCTGCCCAGATACTGAAAGTGGGCTACCACTTGGATAGGCTCACCTCCTGGGACCAACTGAATGGGTGCTGGACTCTGGGCACGTGGGTTTGTAAGTACTGCAAGAGTCTTGGTCTTCTTGCAGCTGATGGTTAGACCCAACTTCTAGCAGGTGGTAGCAAGGCTGTCCAGCATGTTGGTGAGGTCCACCCAGTTGTCTGCCAGGAGGGCCATGTCGTAGCATACTCTAGGTCAGTCACCAGGGTCTCGAGTTTCAGGGTCCATCTGTTCCCCATGAGATCAGCATCAAGTAGGTAGGCTACCTTGATGCCTCTCTCCTCCTGTCTGTGGACATCCAAGGCCATGTGAATGGCAGTGTCAAAATATAGGTTGAAAAATGTGGGTGCCAACACACAGCCTTGACAAACACCACAGGTAACAGAAAACATGTCAGATGTTTTCCCGTAGGCCCTGACTGCTGCAGTGCAGTCCTTGTGTAGGACACGGATGATAATTCCAGCAAGAATGATAAATGTATGATCAAAGAAACCCCCAGTATGATGTGTATTAATAGATAGCTATTGCATAGCCCACTATATACCCCCCCCCCCTCCCCTTCTCCCCAATTACATTGGATTAACTTGCAAAATATAAAGAACAGAGAATAATAGAAGACTATTTCCCAGATTAGGTGACCTTTTACCAATTCAAATAGGATATATTGATATCCTATTGCATAAAATTTGTAAAGGATTGATTTATATAGTTTGAATTGGTAAAATATCATGAAACTTGTTGTCTACTTGGATATTGGCTTGTTTTCTATATCCCCTCCCCCCCCCCCACAGCATAGCTTATTTTTATGTTAAATAATCCGTACTTATTACACAAATATAAATATTACTATTCACTATTTCCTAGTACAAACGGTCAGGTATCAGTTTTGACATGGATACACAGGCCCATAGCCAGGGAGGGGTTCAGGGGGTTCGACCGAACCCCCCCCTTTAGGAGGGGGGGGTGGGGAAATTAATATCTCTCCGCCAGTACCCATGTGCACACCAGCAAGAGTTAGTCAGTCAGGATCCTCCCGCATTCAGTTTTGTAGTGTATCAGATTATCTGGGGTTCTGCGTGACCGACTACTGCTGTAGTGTGTCACTGTGTAAGTGTGAGTCAGCACCTCCTACCGTTGCCCTGATCTCTCAACTCCCTTGTCTATTAGATGGGAGCTAGGCTAGATGGGAGCTAGGCTTGCTGGGAGCTCTTGCTGGGAGCAAGATGGCTGCTACCTGAAGTGGTGGTTTTCTCAGGTACTTAAAGCTGGAGTGTTCACTTCCGATGTCTACCCTTAGTGGTTATGGTGTTGCTGATGCAAGCCATGTAGCTATGTTCAGTAATTTTGGTGGCAACTTGTGTCAGTGATAATCAGATTGGGACCTTCTGTTGGTTATGGAGATTTAAATTATCATGATATAGATAATAGTGGTGGTCTGGATATTGGACATCTAGTTAACTTAATAAGAGGCAAGGCATGCTGGGAGAAGAGGGCAACTTCCGGAAGTGATGATCTTCCAAGTACTTGAAGGCACAATGTCCACTCCAGGCACTAGCCAGGGGAGGGGTTCGATGGAACCCCCCTTTTGGATTCAAAAAAAAAGAAGAAAGGAACAATAATAATATAAATAAATAAATCAATCAATAATTTAAAAATAATAATTCCCCCTTTAAATATACGCAAGCGCACACAACAAGAGTCACGAGCATTACAAGCAAGTGCGCACAGCAAGCCTCATGCGCCTAGTGTGTTCAGTTTTGAAGTGTTCTGGAGTGTTCAATTTTGGAGTGTTCTGGAGTGTTCAATTTTGAAGTGTTCTGGAGTGTTCAGTTTTGAAGTGTTCTGGAGTGTTCAGTTTTGAAGTGTATCCGTTTTAATCCTAGTTCTTTCAGTGTCTCACTACCGCTGTTGCGTGTGTAACTTACTGTGACCAGTATCCTACGTTGTTTTTTTTGTAAGATGGAAGCAAAGCTCGCTAGGGAGAAGGCTGCTATCAAAAGTGGTGGTCTTCTTGACTACTTCAAGCCAAAGTGTTCACGTCCTACTTCTTCTAGTGGTGATGGTGTAGCTAATGTGAGCGATGTAGCTGTTGTTAGTAATTTTGATGATGCACAGTCACCTGTCAGTGAAGATGTTAACTTGGGATCATCTGGTGATGGTGTTGCTAATGTGAGCCATGTGGGTGCAGTTAATATTTTTGGTGATACACAGTCACTTATCAGTGAAAATCTTAGCTTGGAATTATCTGCTGCTACTTGTGGAAGCGTTGATGCTAATAGTTTAGGTGGGAGGAAGAGGGCATCTTCCAGGAGTGGAGGTCTTTGCAAGTATCTGAAGCCGCAAGGTTCACTGCCCATTTTTTAGTGTCAGCAGTGATAGTGTTGCTAATGTGAGCAGTGTGCCTATAATTAGTTCTGATGATACCTGTGTCAGTGATAATCCTAGCTTGGGAACTGCAGCCAGTAGTGCAAATTTAGATTTAGATGGTAATGGTAGAATTGATAATTGTTCTCAAGAAAGTCATGACATTGGTTTATTCATTAAACCAAATATGACCACTGCTGAATTAAATAATGCTGTAAAGTCTTTGGATAAAGATCAAATGTATAAACTTATCAAACATCATTTCGTTCCCTCTGAAACTTTCCCTTTCCCCAAGGAGTATAGCACTGGTTGTAACAGGTGCTTTCAGGCAAAATGGTTGAAAAAATATTCTTGGTTGGTATATAGTAAGGTACTGGATGGTGGGTTTTGTATTTTCTGTAGTTTGTTTATAAAAGATAGGAGTAAATACATAGTTCTAGTTAATACGCCTTTTAAAAAATGGGTCAAGGTGAATAAAGTAGTAGGTGGTCATTCCTCTAATCAGTACCATCACAATGCAATGGCAGACGCTAGTGCCTTTCTTCAATCTGTGGAAAATCCAGAGAAAAATGTAGATATACGTATTAATTCACATTGGAAAGAACTATTAAGGAGAATAGACATATAATTCAATGTTGTGCTGAGTGCATTTTATCTTATGGGCGGCAATGCCTAGCACTTCGAGGAGATTGTGAGGTATCTGGAGCTAATGGGAACCCAGGGAATTTTTTGGCCTTGATGAAGCTATTGGCTAAGCATGACCCCGCCATAAATGCTCACTTAGAAAGTCCTAAGCTAAGGAATGCGTCTTACGTATCACCGCATATACAAAATGAATTAATTAATATAATAGGTAAGAATATAATCCAGAAACATTTAGTTAATGAAGTAGTAAGTGCGAAACATTTTTCGATAATGGTAGATGGGATAACTTCTTTTAATAAAGAGGTAATGCCTCTATGTGTTCGGTTTGTAGACTCTAACCGTGACATAAGAGAGGAGTTTTTGCAGTATTCTATTTTGACTAGAGTTACTGGTAAAGCTACTGCTACTTGTGTCCTTGATAGCCTTAACCAATTAGGTCTGGATGTTAAAAATGTTCGAGGACAAGGGTATGATGGAGCATCGAATATGTCCAGTGAGCGGATTGGATTGCAAGCGATGATAAAGCAACATTCCCCATTAGCTGTATATACCCATTGTGCCGGGCACTGCTTGAACCTTGCAATTAGTCATTCTTGTAGTATACCTATAATTCGAAATGCTGTAAATAAAATTAAAAATGTGTGTATGTTTTTCTTAAATAGTCCTAAACGGAATCAACTTTTAATTGAAATAGTTAGTGCTAATCTAGTGGAGTCTAGTAAGAGGGCACCTCTTTTAGACTGTGTAGAACTAGGTGGGCTGCAAGGCACACTGCATACCAACACTTCCACAATTGTTTTAAGTTTCTTGTCATGGCATTTGAAGTCATTGGCCTTGGACTGCACAGGGAAAGTCTTAGCACGGACTTTGCTTTGGCTTTTTGGGACCCTGAGTCACGAACTAAAGCTACGTCCATGTTGTATAGCATAACTGATTTTGAATTTATAGTTACTTTTGTAACTGTATATCATTTTCTTTCACATTTGGCGGGAATTAGTGTAAAATTACAAGGTAAAACATTAGTTATAGTAGATGCATATAATGGAATTAGTAGTATAGTGACTTTTTATCGGTCATTGAGACAAAATATTGATAGTAGTTTTTACAACGTTTTTGAACATGCTAAGAGAATGGCTACAGCTGTTAATGTAGAACTGAGTAAGCCAAGGAGTTGTAGTAGGCCGAGAAACAGGCCAAATGTAGTAGCGTGTACAGTAGAGGAATGGTATAAAATTAATGTAGCTATACCATTTATGGATCATATTATTTCAGATTTAGAATCTCGTTTTTCTTTGCATGCGAAAACAGCATCTTTGCTACTTTGTCTTGTGCCTTCATTAATTGTAAAAAAAGTTACTGTTGACTTTGCAGATTTAATTGAATTGTATAATGATGATTTACCCTCTCCTGAATTATTTTCATCAGAGTTGGCTTTATGGAAGCATACATTTACATCCACCCCTGATGGCCATGTTCCCTCTACTTGCTCTGCCGCTATGAAGATGTGTGATGAATTGATTTTTCCTAATGTTTTTGTTTTATTAAAAATTGTGTGCATTATACCTGTCACCTCATGTGAATGTGAGAGGAATGCCAGTACTGTCCGCCGTCTCCGTAATTATATGCGCTGCACAATGACTGAGAGAAAGACTCACATCTTTAGCTTTGATGCATATTCATTACAACCACAAAATAGATTTAAATGAAGTGGTAGATCTTTTTCATGCAATGCACCCCAGGAGATTGCGCATGAGTAATATTCTGGTGTATTCATAATTAGCAAATTGATAATGTAGTGTCATTTTGGTTCTAATTAAATAAATTTGTATAACTGTACTTTTTGGGCATGTATTGGCATGTGTATGTTATTTATACATACTAGTCGAGACCTGCCACCCTTGAGCCTTGCTCAAGTCACTGTGATGCATGCAATTGGGTTGATTATTTCTTTGCACCATTCACTACTCTTCTGTGCACCCCTTCACTAGTCTTGAAAAGGCTCTTTCTTCACCATACAACGTACATTTTTAAAAAATGGATCTTCTGATCCTTCACATTCTGTATTATGTTCAACCCTTAGCTGCTCCACCTAACTCTGTTTCCAGCTCTGTTGGTGCCTCTGTTAGTATGACATGTTCTTGTTTCAACCTCTTGTCTCAGCCGGTAGTATTGCTTTCCTATTCTCAATTGCAAATTTTTTTTGTAAACTCTGTGTAGGTAAAGTGTCATCTAGGGAAACTAGTGTCTTTGGTCGCAATTGCCTAGAGTAGGTTAGTAAAGGGTCTAGTCACAAAACCAGCACAATCCTTCCTGCTGCTCTGTTGTTCTGTTGCAGATATCCTAGTCTGAACATATCCTCCATCTAGCACTTGTTTCGTCTCCAAGAGAGCGCCAATTCCTACATTATTCTTGATACCAAACATGACAGACGATGGACAAAGAAGATTAATATTGGATTGTTATCAACATTTTCTATGTGTAATGGCTCATGTATTTTGTTCATGCATAATATTATTGATGTGTATTTACGAATCTTGTTTTATGTGCTATTCATCTAGAACCCTGGCACATCCAAAAATCCGCCCTATTCACGGTTTTTCACATATGTTTGTTTGTAACTCCAGCCTATTAATTGAATCACGCAAATGTAGAGATTACTTGAATCATGTATGTTTCAATATAGAGTTTAGCATCAGTGGTTATATTGTGTTTGATTGACCAACTATCTGCTATTAGTAAGATATAAAAAAAAAGCTATCATCATCAAAAATCTATTTCTGGCCCACACCTGGTATGTTTGTCGTGTTTGTTTCACCTATTGATTAGAATTAACACGTCTGGATTTTGAGTGTTACATTCTTTTAATTAACTGGTAGTATATTTTGGTCTATCTATATATATATATATATATATATATATATATATATTGTTGATTTCCCCTTCTTTTTTTATATAATAGTTTTTCTCTCTTTCTTTGGTTGCATACATAGTATATCATCAGTTCTTCTTTTTAAAAAAATTTTTTTTTTATTACATACTTTTTTTTTCATATTTTTTTGATTGCATACATGGGCCGGTATAGCATCAGTTTATTATGTTACCTGTCATTATTCTAAATGACACATTGCGGATTGTCACTGGATGGTATGAGACCAACAAAGACTATGTTCCTCCCCATGCTGGCTGGAGTAACACCACCAGATATGGACGTGGTGCATAAATAGTTAAGTTAACAACTTCCGCTAGCGAGAATACCCATCATCTTCTCCATCACCAAATATCTGCTGCCATCTCGCTCGGACCACAGATGTTCAAATCCTGACGTCCTTTCAACCACCACACAGCACATCTACTTGCGGACGACTTCCACCCAAATGTGGCATGGATTGATCACATCAACAAGGGCCCACCTCTCATACACTCCTCATGCCCAGAACCAAGTCCATCATTACCATCAGGAGCTGACCTACCACTGAATGGGTGAGGCTGAACCGCCTCTGCTCTGGCACTGCCCAAGTTGGCATGTCGCTACAACTCTGGGGATTGCAAGTGTCTCTGCCACTTGTGCATGTGGTCATCCAACTCAGACGGTGGCCCACAGTGACGGAATGTTCCAGGTTTAAAGCACCAGACCCAGAAACAATCAACTGGCTTAGAGAACTGCCAATCGAACTATGATATGATAGATTTGATTTGATTTGCATACGATTATATATATATATATATATATATATATATATATATATTACACACACAATTCTTTTTTTTTCTGACAAAATTTCTATTGAAAATGAAGGACAAAATTTAAAAAATCTATACATATTGATATTTAATCATTATACTATGCTATAGAAGTTTTGCAACACATGAATTGTCCACATATTTGTCTTTCTAATTAAGAAGAAAAGCATCATCACTCTGATTGCCCAAAGTGTCCAGTTCCATTTCACTGTGATGGAGGTCAGTGTCCACTGTGTTCTACCTAAACCTATGATCAAACTCTATTGAAGGTTGTTGGCTGGAAGTCCACACTTGACACTATATGCAATACATACAAATCCACATGTATATATAATTATATATAACATGACATGTATGACCATAATTATATTTTTTTAAATTGTATAATACTTGGGAATAATACTTGGGAATGTGGGACACTTAAACATGTCATTAAGAATATCATTGGAAAGAGTTTGAACTAATTTTTCATTTGGCAATAAAATTAAGGGTGGGGGTGAGTGACAACAAAAGATTTGGTACATATTAGATATCTCATGAATAATTAATGAAAATTAGGTTATATACCCCCCCCCCCCCCCCCCCCCCCCCTCAAAAAAAAAGAACCCCCCTTTCAAAAATTCTGGCTATGGGCCTGATACAGTATTGTGAGTTGGTCAGTGTACTGTTGTGTTGGTACTCTGCTCTTATGTACCACTAGATAGAGTGGGGTATAGTGTGACGTGGCTGCCATCTTAATATGCAGGACTACACAAGCTTCTACAAAGAGTGGGTTGCCCCTCAGCCTCTGTTCCGAACACTCTGCCCCTACGACCCATCTGAGGAGAAGGAGCAGTCAGCAGAGGACAATGAGGCGCTGGAGAGTGAGGCAGTGGGAGGGGCCAGCACACAGAGTGATAGCAGCCACAGAGAGGATGTGTCTAGACTACAGAGAGGCATGAGGATGCGAGACATGCCCAATGTCCGGACAATGAACATCAACGGGAGGAGAGTGCTCATGTGCAATCTCAACGGAAACTATTTTCAGGTATTGTGTTAGTATGCATTGTGTGGTGTGTGTATTGTGTTGTGTGTGAGTGACCTATGTGTTGTGTGTGTATTGTGTTGTGTTGTGTGTGTATTGTGTTGTGTTGTGTGTGAGTGAATAGGTCACACTAACTTCCTTTGCATTTGGTTGAAACTCTTCAATAATATTTTTTCCTCCCTTTCTTGATTTGTTAGTTGTGTTTTTTTAATTTTTTTTATTATTATTATAATTGTCATTATCCTAATAGAGAATATAACTACAGTATTTCTGTCAAGTAAGCAACTGAAGTATTTCCTACCCTAAGTGCACACTAGGATTGCACGAGTGGGGAGTTTTATATTGCATAGCTATTTTTAATCATTTTTTGTTGTTACTGTAATAGTAGATTATTAGTTATTATTCTTAATTTTATTTCATTTTTTATGGTGTGATACTGTAACAGTAGTAGTAATCAATAATAAATTGATAATGGTAACAATATATTAATACATTAATTATTCATTATCACAGCTTTATTCATTATTATTATGATAATAATTATAATATCTATACTATTATCTGTGCTAGCTCCCTGCCTGCCTGGTGCGTGCCTGCATAACTGTCATAATAACCTTTTGAACCGAAGGCTCCACGACCACCATTGGTGGATTATCGTTGCAAGCACACCAGCAACAGACCACTCTTATTATTGCTGATGTTGCAATAAAGTGATAATTACACCCTCCCTGTGCACATACATATGTACAACTGTAGATTCCTCTTAATAACGACTCTGAGAGTGATGATGGTGAGGAAGGTGATGACGAACATAGTGATGAGATGGAAGAGGATGATGGTGATCTCGATGATGAAGAAGCCAACCTCAGTGTGCATGATGGTGGTGATGACAGCAGTGATGCCGGCAGCGTTGATGGAGCTGACAACAAACATGGAAGAAGGGCCAGTGATGGCGATGAGGATGCCATGCAGCTGGACAGTTCCCTAGGCAATCACACGGGCAAGCAGGACAGCAATATGGAGGAAGATGGTGAGTCAGCTGCTACTGGTGAAACAGAAAAGTCTGAACTAATGAAAAACAAGAGCTTGAATAAAGATGATAACAATGATATGGCTATCCAGGGGCTGCTTGGATTTGCAAGCTCTCGCCTGAACAAGCTAAAATAACACCTTTACACTAACAAGCGCACTTGCAAAGTCAAACACTCCCATTACATCTCAATCTATTTCTCTTGTCATTTATACTCACTCAAATTCTCATTCACATTGTCATCTAAAAAGAGACGTCATGAGTATGTTCTCTCTCTTCTTTAATTTTTTTTTTGTTTGTTGATTATTAATTGCATTCAATAACCTTTTGCGAAGTAACAATCAATAATAAATTATGTACTATTGGATTCCCCCCCCCCCCCCCCCCTTTTTTAATAAGTGAGTTTTGATCAGGTTTAACTGTTGAGAGATTATATTTCCCTGGAAAAGCCTGTCGAACCCTAATACTAATTGCACCTCAATGGAAAAAATTGAGGGGAAAGAGGGGAAAAGGAAGAAGGGTCAAAACCCTCAACCATGACCAGGAGTTGAACTGGGGACCTCAGCATTGGTTGTCAGAGGAAATTTCACAACAAGAACAAGATTTCCAGGAAAATAACATTTAAACTCTGTGAACTTTAACAAGTTGGGTGGGGGGGGGGGGAAGGGGAGGAGCCTTTGATATTCCAAATTTGTGTAAGCATGGTTCATTCAGCTGAGCCATTGATTGCCAATCCCATGCACCAGACACTAAATCGTGGACCACACATAGCACTGCCTGAACCTAAATCCTGAAAGGACACTCTTTTTCCCTTTCCCCCTCCCCCCCCCCCCCCTTTATTTTTTTCTCCCTTTGCCCCTTCATTACCACACCCAAAATGTTTTCCATCCTTCTTTTCTTTGTTCCACCCTCTCTACCTTCTTTCTTTTCCTTCTTTTCTTCTTCTCCACACTGTATATTTTCCTTCATTATTTTCTATTTTGCCAATTTTTTTTCTCCTTCCTTTTTTCCCTTCATTCCAACTCCAGTCTTTTCTTTCGTTTCTGTTCTATCTAGCTATATAAAAAGGAGAAATTTAGTGTGTGTGAGTGTGTGACACACAGAGTGGCTGAGTAGATATGCTCTTAGACTAACAACTCCAGGGTTCTCAAACCCAGCATTGGGGAAACTTTCCTGTCCTTCAACGTCTTCTTCCCACACTAGTCCACCTAGCTGTGATGGGGACCTACAATTTTCTGGGGTGCAAATTCAGTGGCTATGGCTTGCCAATCAGCTAAGGGTTCAGGTGGTACTTTGGGTACCCACACCCATAAGCTGCTAGTCTTGGTCAGTCCTCCTGCTAGATCCTTGCTCAGCTCCAGGAGTCTGCTTGCACTGGCTCATAGTGCCTGCTTAGTGCACAGGCACCCTGACTATGTCAGACTTGTGTGACTGTGTTGATGGCAGCTAGAGAATTTGCATTTGCATTGTGTGTGTGGGTGTGTGTGTGTGTGTGTGTGTGTGTGTGTGTGTGTGTGTGTGTGTGTGTGTGTGTGTGTGTGTGTGTGTGTGTGTGTGTGTGTGTGTGTGTGTGTGTGTGTGTGAGTGTAGGGAGTGGTGGTGTGTGTGTGCATGCATGAGTGTGTGTAGGGGGGGGGGGAGGGGGGGGTGGTGTGTATGGTGTGTGTGTGTTTGCATGTAGTTACCAATGTTTGAGTTACCTGCTTTTATCCATTTGCTGGCACACACCACACATGAACAACTAGCAGCACATACCCGGTGTTGCCCAGAATGTGACATGCCAAGAGGAATAAGTGTGGCCTAGTGCAACCCAACCCAACCCATTTCCACTACTGGATTCAAGTTGTGTTTGCATGTTTCTAGGTCCATAAATTTGACTGTCTATAGTATCATAAATATATTTTATCATTTTTTTGTTGCATTTTTTTTATCTGACATGCCTACAGGAAGAGATGTAGACAGGTGACCCAATTTGGGGTGGGGGCTTAAAACCATCCACTGTGTAGGACATGTCTACTCTGAAGAGCAGGTTATTATTGGTATAGTGGTTTGGTAGGAAAGTGGTGTGGCAAGTGTGATCCAGCATATGTCCAAGTGTTGTCAAGTATGATTTATGGCACTTTTAGCCTCACAAACCCACAGGAAGAGGTTTGAATAGAAACAACCACACTGAGTAGAGAGTATTCAATCAAAGGCAATTCAAGCTGCTTCATTCACAGATGTTTTATTGAAAAACTTACGACTCAAGACCACTGTTACCAGATGGATTCAACTCAAATAAGTACCTTTTATCACTACTTCCATTCATTTGGCTGTCCATTGAGCCCCCACACACGCCTTTTCACATTAATAGATATAGATACACCAAAAATTTATTTTAACCAAATCAAATCCATCCAGATAGATAATTAGGTCAAAGGCCTGGGAGAAAGAAAAGATTAGTAAAAGAATGAATAGACCAGTCAAAAACCCACTCACTTATGATTTAAAGTTTTGACTTAATTGTGGGTAAAAAAAAAAAGAAAAACAAGATGGGATCCAAAAAGAAGC
>OZ017781.1:7758137-7803508 GCA_963969325.1 Lycopodina hypogea
AAAATGGCACCTGATAATTATGTGGGCCGGTAAAGGTAGTAAAGAACTCTTGCTAACCTTACAGGCTGTCCAGAATATGTGTTGGACATTAATACCAAATGATACAATGTTTGCGATTGGGTGCATGTATTCTTCATATAGTGAGTGATACAGTAAGTTATATCCAATCACTGCTATATAAACTTAAAGTTTTTGAAAACCTTTAGCTTAGATCATGATGCTTATTTGTCTTGTGTGTGTGTGCGTGCGTGCGTGTGTACTAGCAGCATATAGCAGGCGTTGCCCAGGATATAATTAGTTTGACAGATGGAACACGTGTATGTTACTATGTGAGTGCTTTTGGTTACTGCAATCATTTGCAGCATAAGTCCCTTTACCACGTCAAGATAGCACTCTTTAAAGAGGTTTTTTTTTCCTTTTTTTTTCTTTTCACTAATATTTCAAGTATAATTTTTAAAGCAATGCTTCTGGATAAACGATGTTCTTGGTCCTCTTTTTTTAATTTTTTTTAGCAAAGACGTACAGGTTCTTGGAATTACCCACTCTCTAGCAGCCCACGTATATCTGACCACAAGAGAAATACAGGTTGCTAAGATGTAGGCTGGCAACCATCAATGTCTGACCCTGAGCCTTATTGATGCTCATGGAGAAGCTAAGCTCAAGGGGGAACGGGACTCTCTTGAATGTAAAAAGAAGGTCTATTGTAATTAAAAGAATTCGAGGCACATGATGGTCGCCTCAATGACATTGGGCATCAGTTTCTTCACCAGTTTCTTCATAACCAACTGGGTCCCATTGCAGAGCTTTGGAGGGTCCATGTTTCGGGGGAGTATGATAGGTGCTCCAACCTTGAGTTGCAGTCAATGAGATGGGACTCAACTGGGTAGCATACGACCTGGTCCTGCTCAGGAATAGTATGTGCTCAGGAATAGTATGTGCTCAGGAATAGTGTCAAGGGAATTGGAAGTCTTTAAAGATATAGGAATTTGTAGCAGCAGCTGGGCATTGATGGTGTTGACTGTGTCACTCTTCAGTACCAGAATTGCTCTCTCAGACCTGGATTTGAACCTAGGATTTCTTGCTTAGTAGATCAATGTCTTAACCATTTTGGACTATGTTTTTGTTTTTTTTTTGTTTCTGTATCTTTACATCCTTCCTTAAAAATTTTTATTTTGATGTTATTTTCCTGCAGGACTCTAAATGATTCCCTTTTTTGGGGGGTTTTTTTTGGGGGGGGGGGGTTTGAGGGAGTTTTTTTTTTTTTTGGTTTTTTTTTGGGGGGGGGGGGGGGTTTTGTTTTGTTTTGTTTTTTGTTTGGAAAATTTGATTTTTTTTCCTTCCCTCCATGGGTGTCATTTTCACAATGGGTTTTTGATACCTGTTACCATTCATGGTCATTGAAAGCTTAGTTGCTTAGATCAGTGGTCAGTTAAGGAGTTGCAGTTGGAGGATTATTGCTGCTAGAGATATACTATCTGCCTAGTTATATAGTTAACTAGCTAGCTGCATTTCTTTTGGGTTGGTTTTTGTTTCGTTTTTGTTTTTTTTTACTGGAAAAGTGCTTAGTCTGAAATCTCAACAAAAAATGTTTTGTCTTTGTTTATTTGGGGGGGGGGGGGGGGGGGGGGGTGGGTGAGGAAAGGGGTTCTAAATTTTGTATATATTTTTTGTTTTTTTTTGTATGGAAGAGTTGAATTCTCTTTTCTTTTCTTTTTTTTTCAATCAGGGGTGCCACTTCCACAATTGATATTTCTGAAATCTCAACAAAATTGTTATCATTTATTAATTCTTTCATTTCAGAGTGGGTGGGGAAAGGGGTTCTAAATACTGTATGTATGTATGTATGTATGTATGTATGTATGTATGTATGTATGTATGTATGTGTGTATATGTATATATGTGTGTATATGTATGTATATATGCATATATATATATGCATATATATATATATATATATATATATATATATGTATGTATGTATATATATTAGGGTTTTTATTTGTATAGAAAAGTTGATTTCCTTTTGTTTTGTTCTTTCCCCTTCAGGGGTTGCCACTTTCACAATGGGTTTTTGATGCCTGTAACCATTCATTGTCTGTGAAAGCTTAGTAGCTTAGACAGGTGGTCAGTTAGTTCAAGAGCTGTGGCTGATGAATTATTGCAGCTTATCTGTGTTGTTTGTTGTTGTTGTTGTTTTTAATTGTAAAGGTATTTAGTTTGAAATTTCAACAAAGTATTATTATTTATATATATTTTTTTATTTATTTATTTATCTATTTTTTTGTATGAAAAGTTAAATCATCTTTTTTCCTCACCAGGGATGCCACTACCACAATGGGTTTTTGGTGCCTGTGAACATTTATTGTCTGTTGAAGATGGGTTCTTAGACCCTGTGTCAGTACAGGAGCTGTTGCTGGTGAATTATTATAGCTAGAGATAGAATACCACCCTAACATGTAATTATTATTAGGGTATTTATCATTGAATTAATTCTTATCGTGTTATATTGTCATCTCCATTAGAGGGAATTTGACCTATTTAAATGAGGCTGATCTCTGGAGAATGTGGAGTTGTTTTGAGCAATGTTGCTGCAAATAGTAAATTTTGGGGGGAAATTGGGAGGGAAAAGGCCTGATTGGGAAATTGCCAAAACTCTCAAAGTATAGTGAATTTTTAGTAGGAGTAAATGATTCCAGACAAAGTTAGACCATAGCCAGCTGCCCATGCAGAAGAAGAAGATGAGACTGGAAGAGAATACCTTCAAGATTCTGAGGAACCTATTGATTCATAAGGCTACAGAATGAATCAAGATCCTTACCAAGACAGCTACATTCCAATTGCCACTGTTCATGCAAGCTACACTGGAGAGAGAAAACCTGTGTTCAAAATCCCTTCCATAAAGATATTTCACCCCAGGGAGAACTGCAGTTAACTGCCCCATGATCAAGCAGCTGGCCTGGGACACCAGCAGCACAGAGAATTTCTGGCTAGATGTGAATTCATACTAGGATGCAATGGGGGACTTTCCTTTCCAACTGTTCAACCTGGGTGTGCTGAAAATGTTCTGTCTTCCAATTTCTGAGTTAGATAAGTGGCACATAAGGCAAATGTTGAAGATATGATCTGAAGGAAAAGCTACAATACGTTCCAATATAAATTTGTAATATGTAGTTTGAATGCTAGATATAATCTGTGTCGGTGTTTTTGTAGTGATTTTTTCCTTCAAAAGCTGATAAATAAGCAGTGACAAAAAGTAGTGATTTTGAGTTGAATCCATCTGGTAACGCTGGTCTTGTGTCATGAGTATTTCAATAATACTTCTGTGAATGAAGAGTCTTGAATTACATTTGATTGAACACTCTCTACTCAGTGTGGTTTTTCCTATTCAAATCTTTTTGTGTAGTTTTTTTTTTTTGAGGCTAAAAGTGCGTGAAGTGGTACTTGGACAACTCTTGGACATTGGCTGGGTCACAGTTGGCCACACCACCCTCCTACCACTCCATCATAAAATTATAACCCGGTCTTTAGGGTAGGCACATCCTACACAGTGGATGGTTTTTAGTTCATAAAAAAAAGGGGTCATCTGATAATATCTCTTCCTGTGGGCATGTCAGGTCAAATATGCCAAAAATGATGCTATCTATTTATGGTACTTACAGACAGTCAAATTCATAGACCTAGAAACCTAGAAGCATGCAAATACAACTTGATCTGGTAGGGAAACAGGTTGGGCAACACTAGGCCACAACTTTTCCTGTGGGCATGTCATTATATTCCTGGGGAACCCCCCCCGTATATGCTGCTAGTGAACAATATACCTATATTTTATTTTAACTATACTTCGGTCAAAAGCCTCGGAGAAAGAAAAAGTAAGTAAAAGAAAGAAAAGGTTGATATTTGGGTCAATGGGTGCCCTGGGGGAAAGAAAGTTCATTAAAAGAGAGAAAAGCAAAGAAAAGGCTGGTACTTTGGTCAATGGGCACCATGGGAGAAATAATAGATGAATAAAAGAATGAAAATAAATAAAAATGAAACGTTGAAAAACCAATAAAGAAGGGGGAAAAGGAAGGGGGAAAAGGAATGGAGAATATGGAAGGGAAAGAAAGAAAGAAAAAGGAGAGAGAAAATGAAAATAAAATAAAATGGATCATGAAGAAGAAGAAAAAGCACTGTTGGTTTATTGAGTATGCACCCCCCAGACCCTTCCCTGTTTTATGCATTTATACTATAAAGTACAAATAGTCTGTGTATCTGCAATTCACGCTGTAGCATTTAAAGACCCACAAACCCATATATATATGTATGTATATATATATATGTATATATATTTAGAATCAATATTACCAGGGGAACGTTATAAGCATATTTATATGGCCACACCCCTTTCTGTATTAAAAAATATATATACCAAAAATGGTACTTCAGCCAGAAAAAAAAAATTGAGCTACAGGCCTAAAATTTTAGTGTGTACACAACTTCACTCTGCGAATAACATATGGTGGGTCCCATCTGGCTACTCCTCTTCCTGTTTGTGTGTAAGGCTAATAATCTTAATAATGGTACTTCAAAAAAATTACTTTGACCTAATCACATATTCACTTTTATTTTATAAGTCTACAATATATGCCAGCCAAAGCAGACAATTTTGTGACTAGCCCATTAAAGGTGGGCTGAAAACCTGCCTATAGGGCAGGTTTTTCGCTAGTGCATATAAATCCCAAATTTGTGCAAGCATCATCGGATTCATTCAGACATGAGCCATTGATTACAATTGCACTCACCAGACACTAATCAGGACCACAAACAGAACTTCCTGAATCGAAACCTAACTGAACGGACGCTTTTCCCCCATTTCCCCCTTTCCCCCCCCCCCCCCATTCTTCATTTCTTTCTCCCTTCCTTCTTTGCTTCTTTCCTCCTTCATTAACACACTTCTCTTTATCTCTACCCCCTTTTTTCCCTTTTTTTCTTTCTTCCCCCACACTTTATTTTCCTTCCTTCATACTTTCTACTTTGACCATTTTCCTCCTTCCTTCTTTTCTTCATCCTGACCCCATCTTTTCTTTCTTGCTTTTCTGTCACTGGTCTATCTAGCCATATAAAATAAGAAATTTAGTGACTGACTGACTAACTGATTGACTGAGTGTGTGTGTGTAGGAGGAGTTCACAGACACATGGTGTGACAGACAGAGAGACCGATAGACAGACAGACAGACAGAGAGATAGACAAATAGACAAACATTTATTTAGTTTGGTTTAAAACACTACTTTTTAACAAATATCATAGTAATTATTTACCATAGGTCTTAGTGCAGCACACTCTTGTTCTTCCCCTCCACAACCCTCCACAATCCTCCACATTCAGTGGTTCTGGCCAAAGTCAAGGGATTCCCTCGTTGGCTTGCCAAAGTAAGTTTAGTAAAACTTCATTTGTACACTTTTGCCTCTGCAATATGAATCTGCTATTGTTCCATCTCCCCCCCCCCCCCCCCTTAAACTCTATGCAATACAAATTCTATTCCACTTGAACTTTAATTATTTCAATCTACCATTAACCTATCTTTTTATGCTGCAGCATATCATTGAAACTTCAGATAAGTGTGATGTGCAGTTCTTTGGGCAACATGATAAGTAAGAAAAGATGAATTTGAAATTTGATATAATGAAATATAATGA
This sequence comes from Lycopodina hypogea, assembly GCA_963969325.1. Taxonomy (NCBI): domain Eukaryota; kingdom Metazoa; phylum Porifera; class Demospongiae; order Poecilosclerida; family Cladorhizidae; genus Lycopodina; species Lycopodina hypogea. Next base: position 7,763,814 of record OZ017781.1, read on the forward strand.
AAAATCACAGGTATAAAGAATACTTACTTTGCAGGTCTCTCATGTCCAAATGTGACATCCAAGTCAAGTTTAACACGAAGACAAAGCACTGGAACAATGCAATATTGGGACTGAAGAAGTATGGGGAAAACTTAGATGCCATACATGGAAAACCTATAATTAGGGACAAGTCTTTGATCCTATTTATGCCAAAATGCAAATCTGGAACATTTTCTGGATGAAGAGGTGAGGGATCCATCAAGCATGTAATGCAGCAGATAGAGTTAATGTCTGAGCATGCTAGAGGTAAGAGTGGAAGAAGGCATTGGCTCTATCTCAGATACAGAAGTTTCTACTCCTGGGACACCACCTCCCCTCCAGATAGATTCAGAAAGATCTGGACATCCAAATAATGGTGCTAGTGGAAGTACAAACCAGACTGATCATGATAAATCTCCCAGGAGGTAGACAATAACGAGAGTGGCCTACAAGCTGTTGTGGTGGGACCACCTCCTATTGGTCAAACTTGCGGAAGTGAACCCCATTCTAAGAAAGCTTGTCTTATCCATGCTGTTTCAGGATGACAGAGTTCTCTGGTGGCTGGACTAAGCATTGGAAGCACAGCTGATGGTGAAGGCACTGTGGCTGTGGATAAAATTCCTGCAGTGTAGTTGCCAAGTTTGACCAATATGGAAGTGCAGCCATTGGTGCCTTCAATAGCTTCAATATCCTGTGGCACAGGTACCTGAAAAATGTCCAGTCTGTACAAAACATAAAAAAAGAATAATGAAGGGCACCCATATTAATCAGTAGGACATAATTACCCCAGGAACCGGCATCCTGTCTACTGCTAGGAGAAGAGGTTCCTTCAAGTTTGGTGGACTAGAGCACTTGGTCTTGTGGACAATATTCTGCATGAGCAAGCAATATATAATTAAATCAATTAAACTAACTAAGACAAGTTTAGACAGTGTGTTATATAAGAAGTTGCTCTGGATGGTTGCTCATGCAGATTTGCTTCACCATATTACCTCCCATTGTTTGATGCTGACTGGGCATAGTGTTCTACAATAGGGATAACTAACCATTATTGATAGGTATTTATTGATAGGTATTTATTAATAAAGGAAAACTCACAATTACAATTTTAAAGTGAAATCTTGTTACCAGGGTAACGGGTAAATTACACGGATTAGGTGGTAATTAATTGGGATTTTATTCAAGCCTCTTCAATCCAGGCACTATTATCTAGAAGAGAATCACTAAATTATAAGGTTTATAGCGGTGTATTATAATTGTCAGGCAAATAAAGCAAGATATTAGTTGATGGAGTACCTGCAAATTGAGATGAATCAGGTTTCCTCAGTATAGTTAGCTTGCTAGACAGGTCTAATGCAGAGGTATAAGATAATTAAAGAGCTTGGGGATGGAACCTATGGCTCCGTCAGCTTGGCGAAGAGGAAGGACACTGAAGAAATGGTCGCTGTCAAGAAGTGAGATTTATATAGTAAAGTGAGTAGTTGTGGATGTATTTTCTTTTCTTTTCTTTTGCAGGATGAAGAGAGATTATGCATCCTGGGAGGAGTGTGTATCTCTAAGGGAAGTCAAGGTACAATGTGGTTAACAAACTTAGTTTAATATTGAGTATACCAGGAAGTATGTGTGACCAAGGATGTAGTTAGCCTGGCAGGCCATACCTTCCAAAATATGATGGTCCCACATGAATGCAATCAACTGTTTTGATTGGTGGCTTATTTGCATAAATTAATGCAAAAACTGTTTGAATGGGTTGCCAGCCTACGCTGCTTCTTATGCATGCATTCTTTTACCCAAAATTATAGAACTGCAGATGCCATTTGCAATACACATATGGTATGGTTCCCATAGAATCCAGAGGAAGGATGGTCTCAGTCCCAGACCCCTTTACTCACAGCACTGGATGTATTGCATCACCAGCATGCAGATAAAGTGGGTCTGGTGACTTGCCTGTGCATTCCATGTCCTAGCACCAGAATGTTGGCAGAGCTAATTATGGACCAAAATAATGTTATAATGAGGTTTTAAAACAACCACACCTACCGCCAAGGTTGTAAAAAAATTTTAAAGTGACCAACTGTTTCTAATATATATATATTTACATGCAAAACATAAGACTTCATGAATATGTAGTTTGGTTAACAAAATAAGTGGATGTGGCTTTTATGGTTGTGTTCCTCAGATGCCTAAGGAACACGGAATGCACAGGCAAGTCACCAGACCCACTTTATTTGCATGCTGGTGATGCAATACATCCAGTGCTGTGAATAAAGGGGACTGGGACCGAGACTAGGGAAGGAAACCAAAAAAGTAGCTTCGGATACCAGACCCTTCCGAGGAAGTTGTGACCTGCCCCATCTAGGTTCTCGTTAGCCCACTCGCTGGACCATATTATATGTCGGTGTAATAGCTTCCTAGAAATGGCCCAAATTTCAGGATGGACCATGTTTTTCTCTTTTCAAATATGTAAGTTGGTATGGGTGGAAAGTTTGTTTGCGGTTCTGTAGTGCTTAACAATACTTTCTTACACTGAAATTATTTCATTGGGATGCCCCGTATCCCAAGTGATTTTGTGATGAACCTGTCATAATGGGTTCTGTTATGCTGACCCTTTCCGTTGACCCTTTCTGTGTAATCAGGGGAGTATATTCCCTCTCCATGAGATATCTCCTTATTATTCAATACCATTAATAGAAAATTTAGCGAGTCAATGTTTTTGTATTTTCTTATGCCTGTTCTTACTTTAAATAAAAATTGTTACAGTAGGACCCATAAATGTGATGTTGTTATCATGAATATTATCGTACCTAAGTAAAAAAAAAGTGGACCTTCCTTTTTTTAGTGATTATATTTGGATTTCTTCCTTGGGTCTCTTGTCACTTGTTCAGTATGTGCACTCTGCCAGTTGAGCTCCTGTTCACATTTACCTGGTGGACTGAAATTATCCTATCAAAAGTGAAACAGTAAAGAATGCAACACAAAAAAAATAACAACAACACATGGGGTGGAGGAACCTGAAATTTCATTCCACTTACTTTCATATAGAACTTCTCAGCTAGTAACAACAAAAAATAAATTTTAAAATATCCCAGAAAAAAAAAAGACCTTTAAATTCTGCAGAAACATAAAAAAATATTTGGTTCAGATTTCAGACCAGATGGAGGTAATGTTTAATTTATGAGGCTGGCTGGCTGGCTTATTTGTTGCGGAATGTTATCTGTGGCTCCATAGTGGAATAGTACTGCACAACTCTTGATCAAGTATTCCCTTGTTTGCCTTGGAAATGTGAAGAATGGCTAAAAATTCAAGGGTGTAGTTTATTCAGCTATTGGCATCATTAGATTATAAATGATAACTTCTATATGTAGTACAAAAGCCTGTGATCAAGATTTTTTTATAGCTGCTCACTAAATGTGTCATCACAAGAAAGGTATAGTTTCTGTGTAAAATATTCATTCAAATGGGAGACACAAATTGTCTCCTGTGGGTGAGGCTCGAGTTCCCCCCCCCCCTCCTCCCACCCCGTCCCTTCCCAATCAGTCACATGATAATGTTGCTCCCAAGTCTCTCCTGTGTCACCACCACCCATTGGTGCCTGCTACTTCATGCGGTTATGGGCGCTGTCAGAATTACTTTACTCATCATGATCACTTGTTAGTAGGGGGAGGGGTGGGAGTGGTAGTGGAGTGGGCAGAGGTGGCAGAAGGCCTGTCGTGGTGTGGGATCCCGACTAATTGAAAACCTGGTGGCCCTTGGAGAAGTGTGGGGTAGCCTTGGAGGAGGAATGGTTGGTTAATGGCATGGGAGGCAGAGGGTTGGAAGGAGTAACCAGTGCAGTACCTTTCCCTGACTTATACCTAATAGCAGAAAACCCGCTCAGTCATCCCACCTGAAGTAACAAACTTGTTCAGTTTGTTTAGTGCAATATGTGGGGATTATTGACACAAAATCTCATTAATCAAACAAACTGATACAATTAATGAGCACTTCTGTAAAGTAATACTCATATTTGGCAGTGGAAACAAATCCTGTGGGTATGGCTAATAAACAAACCCAACATATGGCCACACCTACACTACAGGGCTGATAACACGCTCTGGTCATGTGGAGACCACATGCCAAATTTCATTGAGCTTGGTCATTTGTTAAGAGTCTTCTGGGGCTATTATGTCACCAAACTACATCCATTGACAAAACCACACCCATTCTTATCTGATAGAAACAAAACTTTTGCGAGGATGTGCAGTGAGGTACCCAAATCAACCCCTGAAAATTTTGTGAAAGTATCCCTCCAGCGGTTTGGAAAGGGTTTTGAGTCCGCACATACAGACAGACAAACAAATGGTGAATTATAGTAAGATCCTCAGCACTTTATCTTGTTGTCTTTTGATATTTAGGTATTTACTCATTACAATTCTGCAATGGCTGCTTACTTGAGCTGCGAGTTCAGTGTCTCTGCACAGAAACTCCCGCAGTGACAAGGAAGGAAGCATTGCTTGGTTGTAGGGGAAAATGGTACGAGGCAGTAACATGATGTAGTCTTAATTGTATGTGATACTCATGTTACAAATTTATCAGGCAGTTAGTTGCACCTTGAAGAATGTCAGGAAAATGTCACAGGATCAAGGAAGGTCATTCATCCTTACAATTCAAAGAATTACATGTAGGGGCAAAAATGAAGTAGCTACTGTCCATTCTCATTAGAGATGCAAGACGTGGCCAGTACGAGATCTCATTCCAAATATTCTCAAATGATGTTGAATGTAGCCAAATTCAATGTATTCAAATCTTCTTACAAATTTATGACTATGACCAGGAGCCAAAACACTATTGTCAAAACTCTTCTTTTAGATTTCCATATAATATAGCTGAATTAAACATTATCTTGAGTGTGGTGAGATTAAATTGATTGCCATGTGCTATTCTTACATATTGCTCTATCACTGTTATATGTATCGTACACTGTTTCTCTGCAGTCACTGATGAAACTGAAGCACCCCAACATTGTGCGTCTGATTGAAGTGTGCAGAGAGAAAAACAAGTTGTATTTTGTGTTTGAGTACATGAAGGAAAACTTGTACGAGATGATCAAGCATCGGACCAAGATCTTCCCTGAAGCCAATGTCAGAAACATCACATACCAGATCTTGCAGGGGCTGGCATTCATGCATAAACAAGGTGTGCTCCTATTACACTTGCGTTGTTGTTCTGACTTGGGCGAGTGGGTTCACATTCATTATTATTTTTCTGCTTTTTAAATTTTTTATGGGATAAAAAGGTTGTTTTATTATGTCATGGTTCTTTTTGTGGTTTTTTTTTACTTTTAAAATTACTTTATAATAAGCCTACAATGAAGAGAGAGCTGTATCCAATTGTACCTAGGATATTCCCTTAGCAAACTTTGTTAGAGGTGTGAGTGGAACTTATGGATGTGAGAGGAGTTAGGGCAAGGTGTTTGTCACACATGTAGCAAAAATATTGGAATTTGGGTAGGAGTAGAGTAATTCATTCATAGATGATTGGAATATGGGTTGTGATCGGACATTTTATGTAGACTAGTGAAGTACCCATCTACAGATAGAGACAACAGCCCTCCCCCTCCTGAAAGATATTTTAACATAGCACCCATCCTATGGGCAAAAACAACAAAGACCTCAATATAGTTGTATATCTGTTGTTTGCTATCTCATCCCAGATGCTTAAGCCTACAGGGCTCAAAAAGGAGTAAAGAAAAAGAGCTGGGTTTGGGTACAGTTTTACGTATGTGTTCACGCAATTGTAGTAAGTGGGGTGGTTTACTCAGGCGTAGAGTGGTGTCCACAACTAGGAAATTTTTGGGGGGGAAATATCCCCACAGGTATGATTTTCTTCTGATCTTCACCAAACTTCCTTATAACCATCCCAGGGTGACCCTCATTAACCCTGTGTGTTGGAGCTCTTTAGGCCCAATCATCTGGTAGGAGTAAGCAAACAAACCAATCTTCACCAAACTTCGTTATAATGTCCCCAGGGTGACCCCCATCGAACCCTGATAATTTGAGCCTTTAGGCCCAATAATCTGGGAGTAGTTACCAGACAAACAAACAAACAAAAACAAAAACAAATTGAGAATTATGGTAAGATTCACTGTAAATGAACCTATTGTAACAGCTATTATGTGTATTTACTGTAATCCACTATTATTATCTCATGCATCATCAACTTTGTGATCGCTGTGTAGATTCACAGTAATTATAGCTTTGTGATGACCCTATATGCCAGTTCCCTGTAACAATCTCTCAAGATTAACTAAGCCGTGCATTATGGTCACTGCATTATATCCTCCTGCAGGATTTTTCCATCGTGACATGAAGCCAGAAAATCTGCTATGCTCAGGTCCTGACTTGGTGAAGATCGCTGACTTTGGTCTGGCCAGAGAGATTAGGAGCAGACCTCCTTACACAGATTATGTCTCTACAAGATGGTGAGTAGAGTTGACTATATGATGAAGTATCATTTCATTCTTTCACGGTTCTCATTTAAGAATTCTCTAAGGAAGCAGAACAACATGATACCTAGAACATATCCGATACGCTTTGTTTATGTTGTTCATTTGTTTGTTAATATTGTTGTTGTGTCATATTGACATACATAGGTATCGTGCTCCTGAGGTGCTGTTACGTTCCATCAACTACAACTCTCCCATAGATCTATGGGCTGTGGGTTGCATCATGGCAGAAGTCTATTCCTTCAGACCCCTCTTCCCTGGCTCCAGTGAAGTGGATGAGATATTCAAAATTTGTTCGGTCCTGGGAACACCCACACATGTAAGACCTAATTATCTGATAATGGTCAGTTAGGTAATGTAATTATTATGGCTCCTGGGGAGGACCTCTGGATGAGTTGTGTGGAGTGCCTGTGCTTGTATGTTGGTGGCACATGCTCGAGGAATCCCACTGAGTATTGTAATACTAAGTAAGATGGAGTACCTTTTGAGAACCATTCCAACACTCCAGTAACTCCCACTTCTCCCTTTCAAGTGGAAATCAGATGTTGTAGTGAACGCCTCACATTAAATGCACCACAGTTATGGATGTTGGTAACAGACCACAATATATAAAATCAAAATATGCACCCCCTCAAGAATTCTTCAATTTTCAAACATTTCTTTCTTTCATTGTCCTGCTGTGGCTTCTTGTGGTTCAGCTGCCACAAACTTTACAAGCCGAATTAGAGAAAGCTTGTTGTTGTTTTTGGCTGTATGCGTGTGTGTGAAAGTTTGTTGGTTTTTACCGTGCGTGTGTGTGCGTGCATGTGTGTGAAAAAATGTGGTGTAGGATACATGGGAAGTCACATCCAGTAGATTTGAGGTGGCCATGAGTACTCGTAGAAATATTTGTGGTGAATTTTGTATGCGATTCTGTCTGTTCCCTCTATAACCCCCGATATTGCTTACTCAACAATTTTATACTTGACAATTTTCAGCAGTAGTTATTATATATTCAGCATTACTTTTATACATGTATTTGGAAGAAAAAAAAATTTGGGATTGATAGTGGGAGCAGACCCCCTCCCTACAACGCACACACACATATACACACACACACACACACACACACACACACACACACACACACACACACACACACACACACACACACACACACACACACACACACACACAGCACACAAATCACCACTGGCTCAGCCCTTTTGTAGTTTGTATGAATGTACGGTGCAATTAGTGGAATTCCATCATTGGATTGCTTCTTATCTCACTTTGTGCTCTCTGGACATTGTATTACCTATTTTTACTTTTTACTTATGAGCTTGATGTTATTGTAGAGCTCCCTGGTTCCCATGCTCTTGATCCATTTTGCAGAATTAATTAACTCAGAAAAAAAATCAATTTATTAGAACAGAAGACCCCACATGATGAAATACCAAGTGTCCCCAGATGTGTATACCAAACCAAAATGCTTCATTTCTGGTACTGTATTTATTATTGTTATTTGCAAAATCCTCCCGCCCTTCCCCTTGAATTTTTCCTGCCCTCGTCCAAGTTTTGAAACTTCTTTTTTCAGAAGTGCTTTGATCACTTCTTATTGTGGAGCAGACATTAACATGGCCAGCACATAGATTGTGTATCTTATGTATGTATGGAATAAAGTGGAGGAGTTCAAGTGTTTGTTCCAATATTCCTCTAGGCTATGGTTGGATTGTTGCTGCACTTGGCCAGAATTCTCAGTGCGGCCAAACTTAGAGTATGATACTTTGTTCTTTAAACACTTCAACATTAAGGCTATTTTTGTGTGTGTGTATATTTTCAATTCTCTCCTTTTTTTTGGGGGGGGGGGGGGGGAGGATATTCTTATGGTTGTAAGTTCTACACCTATTTTGGTACCACATGTATTACATACAGTCTATTGTGTGTGTGTGTGTGTTGTGTGTGTGTGTGTGTGTGTGTGTGTGCGCGCGCGCGCGCGCACGCACACACACACTACAACACTAGGCTGTTTGGAGTGAGGGCTTGAAGCTGGCAGGTCTGATGAACTTCAAGTTCCCCTCCCTGGTCCCCACCAGCTTGCACTCCCTCATCCCCAGTGCCTCCACTGACGGCATACAGCTCCTCACTCACATGCTGGCCTGGGACCCCCACAAGAGAGTCACTGCTCTACAAGTAAGCAAGTGTTGAGACAGTGGAGCTAGCAAGCTCCCCCGGGACCAGCAGTGGGGTGGGGATCGGTGAGGACTTGCCTCACTGTGGGTTAGTGTGGTGAGAAGAAGAAAGTCATAGTTTAAAGGTGGTACTATATATACATATATAGTACATACATTCTGCCTCTTTATATAGACATGCATGCTACATACATTTGTTGATCATTGAAGGGAAAGTGGGGGATTATAGTTGAGATCAAGATTTGCTGTTTACCAGTTTAATACAATTAGAAACTATTGTTATTCAACCTAAGAATTACCCCCCCACCACACACACACACACACACACACACACACACACACACACACACACACACACACACACACACACACACACACACACACACACACACACACACACACACACACACACACACATGCAAACATGCAATCCAACATCCAGGCTCTGCAGTCCAAGTACTTTCAAGTGGGTCGCAATCTAAACCTACAGCCACAAGAACGTCCTCGGGAGACCATTGCCCACCAACGAAACCCACAGCCAGAGCGCCACCCGCCACCAGGCTTCATTGCCCATCAGCAAAACCAACAGCCAGAGGGCCATCCCCCGCCCAGCTTCCAGGTCAGGACCAACTTCAAGCACCATTCTGACCTGAAGCAGGATAGCAACATGAACACCCTCTACACTACTAAGATTGCTACAAATGTCAGCCGTAAGCCACAGAGAAAACCTGACTTGGCAAGTATGGTGGATGTGCCTGTCACAGGTGGGAAGCTGCACAGCAGTACCGAGAAGATGAAGTCAACCTTTGGCATCTATAGTGGATTCCGATCAGTGTCCCGAAATTCTCCTAACCTTGACACTATCTTATCGGGGATCAACTCTGTGCATTCATCCAAGGATAAGAAGAGGTACTCCATAGTGATGCTGTTGTCTACACTGAGTGGTCTACATATAGACACAGACATTTTTATAACTCATCAATTTCCTTGTTTTGTCACCTGAAATACGTACACCTGCTTATTGGAAATACATTTGTCATAATTATTATTCTTTTTATGAGCTTACCTTAATAACTGGTTTCAGCTACAATCTCCCACCTAAAGTGAGACTCCACGATGTAGCAGTTGGAGTTCAGGGTTCAGTGCTTCGCAGACCGGACAACAAGGCAGAGGCCTTAAATTACTACCTCAGCAGAGCTCGCTACTCTCCTGTATGTAGGGGGAAGCGAAGTGGCGAGAAATTGGGATTTGGCAGCAGAGTTTCACGGTTTCATGAAGGTAATGGACCTGAGATAGAGTACTGCATCTTATAACCACCTTATTGTCTGGACTGGAAGTCAATGTGTGGTTACATGGACCTCCTAAAATGTGATTCCCCTTGACCCACCCATCTCCCCCTTCCCCCATGTGCATGAGTCAGCCACTTCCTTCCCTTACATGTGCTGGATTTTGTCATATCAGCATATTCATTCTTCACTCCATGAGATAGACCTGAAACTGCTTTGTGCTGTGTGGAGATAGAATTGTATCTGTTGGCTAAATAATGAGGTGTGAGGTATCTGTGAAACAGTGTTGTACATAAACCATCTCCCACTATATAGAGTTTTCAAGCATTTGTCTGTCCATAAGTAATACTACTTCCAAACGGAAATTCAAATTACCATAAAATTTTTACAGTCTATTTAGGGTAGCACTGGCAGTGCACAGATTGAATTTCATCTTGGGGAATGCTTTCTGTAAGAACAGAAAATAGGAATTTAAATGTTACCTTGTACAAAAAAGGAGGCTAAGAAACCATGGCCAATCAATTAAGGCATAGGTCTCCCAAACTCATAATTGGAGGTTATTATCCTGGACTGTGCTTTAGTCCCCTTTATTTTTCCCATTTCACCCTCCTTTTTTCATTTTCTTTTGTACTTTCATATACATATATAGCTACATCAGAAAACCGCCCTATATGTGGGTTTTCCCTAGTTTTATAAATATGGTTAATCCAGCTAGAGCTTTATGACAAATATAGTGTGATGTTGCTATTGCAGGAGTCTCTACTATAGTCTTGTATTCCATCTCACACCTCATGGTTGGAGCTAGTCTGTTAACATGCAGTATACTTTATCCATTTTATTTATACTTTACCCATTGTCTCCATACCTTACCCATTGTCTACATACCTTACCCATTGTCTACATACCTTACCCACTGTCTCCACACCGTACCCACTGTCACCATACCTTACCCACTGTCTCCATATCTTACCCACTGTCTCCATATCTTACCCACTGTCTCCATATCTTACCCACTGTCTCCATATCTTACCCACTGTCTCCATATCTTACCCACTGTCTCCATATCTTACCCACTGTCTCCATTCCTGCAGATTGTTCTCAAAACTCGGCCCAGCCAAGGAAGACAGTTGTATATGAGAAAGAGAGGTATAACCAGGGCCATTTATCTGGCATACCAAGCTATTCTCAAAATCTGGGTTTGTCCATGAAATATGACCCCTCCTCCAGGAGAGTGGGGCTTGGACCACACAAAGCCGATGTTGTGAATCAACCATTCACACATGCCCAACAACCCTGTGTAGGTGCTCCCAGCTCAAACTATCATTCCACTGTTGCTACTTCGTCTACAGTTCAAGGAAAGATTGATTGGTCTTCAAAGTAAGTTTAGCACTCCATTTTTATAGTCCACATGGATACTTCACATTTTATGCCTTTATTTCAGATATAAAATGGGCGTCACAAGGCGCTGACTTTCTCCTCACTACAATTTTGTATCATGTTCTATTTTTAAAAATGCTATTATAAAATAATATTCGAATATGTATTTCATTTTGCAAACCAATAAAATCGTATCATTCAATGTCTGTCTGTCTATTGGCTGTTTGTTTCTTGAGAATATAAATAGCCATCATTTAAAAACTTTTAGGGGTTGTTTATCGCAGCGTAACGCAGGTTTGGGGAAGTTCAGTTACCTCTGTATTAGGAAAATAGCCATTGTTGGGCACATATTTTGGTTACTGGGGTGTGATCTTGAAAAACAACATTGAAGAATACACAAACGTGGACAGAATTCCAATTGCCTCTTCATAATGCTGTTGTATAGATTTTTAAAAAGTTTATTATAAGTTGTGGAGTGGACTTTGAACAGAATGTGCTTCAGTTCAGACTTGTACAGCAGTTTTTACAACAGTTTAGATATAGAAAGCATACAAAAAAACAAACAAAAAAAAAAATTCCTGCCAGTTAGTCATAACTAAAATGTAGCTACATTTTGAGAAACTTGACAACTGAAGTTGAATGCTCAAAAATCATTCATTATGTTTTTGTTTTTCAATACTGAATATCATATGCTTTTGGTGAACACAAAAATTAAAGAAGGTGAACATGCTTTGAAGCTATGAACCAGGCATGTGCTATAGTCTTTCTCTGGAACTTGTTTCAAGTCAATTAAGTAATTTCAATTCATCACTTCCTCCCCTAAAATTAGTGACACTCTAGAAATAGCTTAAAATGACACAGGTCACAGTTTGGACTCCTCCTGGAGTAACCCTCCATAAGACGGGATGGATATCACTGTCAAATGAGCGAAGATTTAACCAGTGACAAGTCACGATTTAAAATTTTAAACTGCAAGAATCGTGAGAGTACAGAGGTCAACTGTTAAAATCTTCCAATGCGAATGCAGAATCTTTACTGAGCGAGAGTGCGCTGTCTGGCTTCATGGCTTTACGGTTGAAGAAGAAACCTAAGGCACCAAAGTCAGGGTCCAGACGTGGCTGTGATAAAAAAGTAAGTTTTCTATTTGTTTATATAAGTAAGTCAAGGTTTATAGCAGATGTATTTCCAATAAATTGCTTTTTTCCAATAAATTGCTTTTTTCCTCTTGCAGACTGTCCTTCAACCAACCATCAATCACTACTTTAAAGCAATTTCACCAGCACCAGCAGAAGCACTACCTGACAAGGAGAGTAAAACAGTGACCCAAGTTAGATTTAATGAAGACCAAACATCAGTTGGTAGCCCTGGAAACAGCCAGTTTAAGTGTGAACCAAAGTGTCGAAATAATAATGATGTGATTCAGAGACGTAATCCCTTTTCTAAATCACTCAGTTTAAAGAGAAAGGAAAAACCAACTCCAAGTCATGTTTCATGCTTCAAGTTTGGATCAGCTGTAGCTGGCCATGATGTTCCAAACAAACTTCATGCAAATATCAAACATGTTACTTCTTCAACAGCTACTTCACCAGTTGCTTCACCTCAAGAGTGTGGCATAAAAAAACCTCGCACACATCCAACAACTGTGCCTTGTGGAACACATCTAACACAGGCAGTTTTAACTGTTTCTTCTCCATCTAGTAGTGTATGCTCACAGACAGAATTATCACCGGAAGCCAATGCAATTTTGGAGAGCTACTTTGGCCACTTGAAATGCTCAGCAAATTCAGACAATAATTTTACCTCTGACCATATTAGTGGAATAAACTGTGCCAGGAAATATCCTGTTTGTGTTTCTACCCCCAAGGAGAAATCTAGCCTGTCTAGATTAAAGGTTCCTCTTTTTCCCACTTTTTCTCCGAAGAAACGAATCCCTTCCACCTCTCCTGTTATTCTAGATGCTCCTGACATGAGTGAGAAAACTTCTGCAATAGGTAAAAATACATTCAGTAGTCCTCTTCTTTTTTCGAGTCCTGCACCTTTTTCTACTCCAGCACAACCTTTGGACTCTAGTATCGCATCCACTGGACATCAGAGTAAAAAAAGCCGAAAGAGAATTCTGTTCCCTCAGAAAGACTGTCCAAGAAGCCAACATGGCTCCCCTAACACATCTCCCAGCACTGACAACAAGCCAAATAGTAGGAGGAAAGAGGAGGACTTCTCATTTGGAATGGATCTCAGTTTCCCTGAAGTATCAAATTACTCAGAGAGTGAAAGAAGCTTCAAATCTCCCACTGTTAATAACCTCAACTATTACCTTGTGTTGGAGTTGGTGACTCAGGCAAGCACTAACATCGGTGATCATGGGAGGTCAGATATTTTTTCATCTATTATTTTTGTTTAGATTAATTTGTAATTACTTTCAACTGCAATAATAACAAGAACAAAACCTGGATAACATATCGTTGGGCATTTAGATCTATATTTTTTATTTTTTCAAAAAAAGGTACATTATCATGTGATAATCAAAAGATTCTAAATATCTTAAGAATGCTTGGTTTTCTTCTTGTAAGGTGGGAGTGATTATTAAAAATTATCTGTTCAAATTTAAATGAAGGTAAAAGTAAACAAAGAATGAAAATGAAAGTCTGTGACCCAAGGGCCCTGTGATTTAGACACATACAACCACATTTTAAGTCGAAACCTTTTGGCACTCTCCATTGATGAAGTAATGTTTACTCCCCTCCTTGAAACAAGAAACCCAAAAGGTAACTGTGACATGACCTTAATTCTGGGTTGGGGGGGAGGGGGAAATCATGTTAAAATATCTTCTGTATTTACCATTCCAGATGCAAGCCTGAACTTCTGCTAAGGCTCTTTGATGAAAGAGAGAAGACAGAGAAACTGTGCTATCTGAGGGATGACTGGTATGATGAATATCTTGAGAAATTGTTTTGTGTAAGGTCATATGGATAGATTGATACATAGATGGAGAGATAGATATATAGACAGATAGGGGAAGAGATAGATAGATGGATGAATAGATGATAGTCGAAGGGAGGGAGGATCCTTGAAGATGAATTTTACGCACACCTTTTTTAAAAATGTATACTTGATTTTTCACACTTGTTTTTTGTTTAGCCATCTAGCCATAGGATTCAATATACACATGCTAGTCTTATGGGAAAATCGCTGAAAACAGTATATTTTACTCTAAAAAACCCACAGCTGCGTGTTTTAGGCAAGATAATAAGTTCTGAATTTTATGCTTTTCTGATGACCATTTTAAAACTGTTCAATGCAATTAGGGCAATTAACATTACAAACATTGTGTATTATGTATATTATAAATTGCGAATAATTTGTTTGTCTGTGCCTGCGATTCACACTTGAACGGTTGAAGTCAGACCCACAAACCCACATATTTAGAATCAGTGTCACCAGGGGAATATCATTAGCATGTCCATATAGCCACATCCCTTTCTGTATTTAAATAAGCCAAAAAGGGTACTTTACCAGAAAAAAGAATGGATCTAGACCCACAAACCCGTATATATTTAGAATCAGTGTCATCAGGGGAATGTCATAAGCATATATATGGCCACACCCTTTCTGTATTCCAAAAAAAGGCCAATTTGGTACTTTTTCCAGAAAAAAGAATGGAGCTACAGGCCTAAAACTTTGGTATGCAGACACAACTTGACTCTGTGAGTAACATGGGGTGGGTCCCATCTGGCCACACCTCTTCCCATTTAGGTGAGAGGCTAAAAATGGTAAATCTAAAGGAATGTTTTTGACCTATCACATGATCACTTTTGTATTAAAAGTCTAAAACATGAATCATCAAAGCAGACACTTTTTTGACTACAGCCCACCAAAGGTGTGAACAATTGAGCGGAGCATGGCAACAAATGTGTGTGCACACATTAAGTTCTAATACAATTCCTGCTGGAGGATATTCAGCTTATTACTATAGCAAAGTGAACTTCTGCAAGAATATGTGACTAACTGTTATTTTACAGAGGCCAGCACTATCTATACAATGTATCATTTCTTTCAGGGTCAACACAAACGTGACACCTGGAGATACGGTGCAGGTGAACGCCTCCTATGACGTCAGCAAGGGCTGCTATGTGGTAGACAATTCAACTGAGGACAGCAGTATCATCATCCACCCACACACCCTCATCAGCGGCACATGTGTAGCCAGAAGCATTGCATGCACCAGAAGGTAGGTAAAATCTTATAGAGGAAGAGTTAGTGAAGGGTCTATATGGGGTGTGTGTGTGTAAGCATGGCCCCAACGGTCACTCCTAATAATTCAATTAGGATGAGGCTTAGTGCATGGTCAAGGCCGATTAAATAAATGAAAGGGAGAAAAAGTGGGAATACTCTCTTATTTCACTGGACAAAGTTCTTCCTTTCACGAATGGTGCTTCCTTCCCAGTGTGTGATAAACTCCAGTGTTCACCTTCTCTGTCTGTTCTGTATATATCTTTAGTTATTTGGTTCAGTGATTGATAATAATGAAAATAAAAACAACAACGAAATAATCACAAACACTTGCACTATGTTATGTTAATAATGTCAGACAACAAAATTGTGAAACTCGAAGATGCTAGCTAACGTGTTAATCAGTTGTTCAGGTAAAGTAATGCTGAGCACCCAGTATTAAGGTAGCTTGGTAAAGTATCACCACTTCATAAGGGCATCCTCTACACATCTATTGTTTGCTGTGCCTGACATGAAATTTGAACCATTCCTTGTTTGAAGTCAACTATCCAGTACTTGTCTATCTGTAGATCTGTAATGGCTGAGAAGTTCAAGACCTATTCTGGTGATAATGAGGCCATGATTCTTGGTCAACTGCTCCATACTGTCTTTCAGGGGACCCTGAGACGATGCAACTCAGATGCAACTCAATAAACATGATTGTACTCCAAAAAGAAGCACTGGAAATGGTCATCAGAGAGGAAGTGAAGAAGACTATTTTCTCTTTGGAGACGTTGGATCGATTGTGAGTTGTACTGCTTCTTGATTTATTTCAGGGTACCTAACCAAAGCCCACGTTTGCTGAAATAGTGGTGTTCTCTTCATACGAATATTTGCTCAGATGCTAATCTTCGCCATTTAGGGTGATAATGTTCACTAGGATTCTAAAATTCACTTGCCCATTAATATTTGCTGAGGTATTTAAGTTCACTAGATGCTAATATTTACTGCGATAATTATATTCCCAGAGGCATTATGTTTACTGAGTTACAAAGGTCACTTGGGTGCTAATGTTCACATGTACTAATATTTCATGAGATAATCTTAGCTGAGACATTAATCTTCTCTGAGATGTTCTTGGAGATATTTATAATTGATGAGATTGTATCATTCATTTGGATTATTTATTACAATATTACTTTGCATGGTAATATGTTCGCTGAGATACTAATTTTCACTGGGATATTAATGTTTTTTGGGTTATTTTTGTTCGCTGGGACACTATTGGTCGAGGGAGGGGACAAAATATTATTAAATCCGGGATCTGATCATGTGTGGTCCACGTTATGGACACTACAGTTCCACCTTATGGTCATGTGCAGTCCACGTCATGGGTATGGTTAACAATGGCTTGTTTCACTAGCCAATTAAAGAGAAGTGAGCGATTTTCCCCACTATTCACATTCCATAATTCATATGACTTAACCAAACACAGTGTATGATTGTTTTGTGTGTGTGCGCGCCTCACTCTGTTTGTATTTGCCTTTTATTATTGTTTGTGTTGCTATAGATACGCTCTAAACATGTCTGAGAGTGAAGCTATGGAAACGCTACTGCAATTTCTGCCTGCCATCCAGAATTGGTGTCTGAAATATCTGCACTCTGAACCACAGGACGTACAGGGCGACATTGAATTCAGAAAGTGAGTGACCTTTGGAAAGTTGTGAAGTCAGTAGCTGCCATGTACTCACGGCTGTGCTGTCCTATGTTGTGGGGTGGCTGGGGACCAGGGAACAATAGTTGGGGGGTGGGGGTTTCTGCACACCCGCTATGGCTGGCTGTGTCCAAGCAGCCATGTCTCGTTTGGTAAAGAGTATTACTTGCTCGAGATCTATATGTATTTTCAATTTGCATCTCTTATTTTGTAACTGTTTTACATCACCTGTCTTGTTAATATGAAAAAAAAATTATTGTGCCTACTTTGCAGAACATGCTAACTCAATTAGATGCCTTATTTAATCTTTTTAAAAGAAGTTATGTTGAGAATTTTCTTGCAAGAGAATATGCAAGCTTTAAAAGTGCTGGTGTTGGAATTGGATTTAGTCAATTCCAATGTCAGGTTTATATTTCATTAAAGTGACTGGGACATTCAGAGAGCATCAGATTCCCATACCTGCCTGCTAGTGACTAATGACAATACTTGTAGTGAGTCGGACATTGCTCGTCCAATCCACTGTTCTCCCGCTCTGCCAAACTTGTGCAGCTTTGTACCTCTCACCTCCATCACCCTGTGTGTGCGCGCGCATGCGTGCAAGGGTTCTGAACCTCTCCTCACAGAACTCCTTCACTGGGTTTGTTTGTTGTTGCAGGGCAGGAGACAGTGAGACTAGCAGCTGTGTCTGTGTGTCCAACATCATGGACATTGAGGAGAACATATGGTCCCCAAGGTGCGCATTACCTTATACATAGACATGTGGTTGGTTAGGGAGAGGAAGGGGAGTCTGACCTGGTGAGGGATATTAGCACAGAGTCTGATCTGGTGAGAGATGTTAGCACAGAGTCTGATCTGGTGAGAGATGTTAGCACAGAGTCTGATCTGGTGAGGGATATTAGCACAGAGTCGGATCTGGTGAGGGATGTTAGCACAGAGTCTGATCTGGTGAGGGATGTTAGCACAGAGTCTGATCTGATGAGGGATATTAGCACAGAGTCTGATCTGGTGAGAGATGTTAGCACAGAGTCTGATCTGGTGAGGGATACTCTACAGTTATTTCCCTCCTTGTGTGGTATAGATTCGGTATAAAGGGTCTAGTTGATGTGACTGTTGAACTGAAAGAGAAGAGAAGGGGAGCAGCAGAGGATGCTGCGGTCATACAGAGAGTTCCTCTGGAACTGAAGACTGGCAAGATGTTTCGCAAACAGGGAACTATTGAGCACCGGGCACAGGTCAGCTCTGACAGAGAATACGTACAGAGTTGCTTGAGAAACTGATGATGTTTGTATATACTTAATGTCGACATGTACTCTGTGTGTGTGTGGTGTGTGTGTTTTTGTGTGTGTGTGCAGGTGATATTGTACAGTATGATGCTGGGTGACCGCTACTCCTGTCCTCCTCCTGGGGGGCTCCTGCTGTACCTCAAGGACAGCCACATGCATGGACTGCCAACACTGCCACATGAGAAGAGAGGTGTGGCATGAACTGGCAATAATGGTGTATGTGGGAGGGGCACTATCAGGTTCATTTCACTTTCACACTTCTCTGCTAATTCTCTATGAACATATCCATTAATGACTAATGGATAATTAGTAAAATATCTATTCTTAATGCTGGTTTACAGTATGTTGCAGAGTGTACAATACATCTACATAAATCCATGTTAACTCTAGTCTATAATGTTTCTTGTGGTGTGGCAGTTGTATTCCGAGGCAGCCATGTGGCACTTTAGGACAACACATAACTTTTGGTTTTGATGTCAACCTCTGTTCAATGTTAATAGAACTGCCTTTTTTATTGTTTCGTTTTTTTAATTTGTAGGCTTGTTAATGGCCAGAAACCGTGTAGCTGATCACATTGGCAGCCATTCTGAGTTCTCCTCGATGCCGGGCATGTTGAAGGACCCGCACACCTGCCAATATTGCCCCCATCTCAAGCACTGCAGTCTCTACCACAAGTGAGCTCCATCAAAATAATGGAATGCTGTGGAATGTCCCTTTCCATACACACACATGCGCGCACACACACACACTCACTCACACACGCAGGCACACACACTCACACACTCACACACACACACACACACTCACACACATACGTGCGCACGCATGGGTTGAGGCATGCCTGGTTGCACGTGTGTTCCCTTCTCTCCTACCTCTTCCCCCCCCCCTTCCCTTTCCCTAAATGGTTGCTTATTTTATTATTGGGGGGGGGGGGGGGGGGGCAGAGAGCAAGGGGGAGGATGAGGACAAATTCTCCACTTAAACACAGCTGCAATTGTATGAGGATACCGTGCCCACTTTGTGTTTTCACACTGAACCTGGTCATACTTAAGGTCATCCATGTACAAAATTTTCACACTGTGAAGTAGTGCATTGGCAGTCAACTTTTGTACTGACTGCTCACGGTGGTTATATGTGATAGGCTCCAGTCAGTGGGTACACCGAGGTGTGGTTTTCTCTCTCTCCTTTGTCGAGGTCACATGACAAGAATTACTCACAAGGAGCAAGAGGAAGAGTTGTCCATTAATATAAGTCTGTTAGTCTCCTGTCCCCCTGCACCACTTGAAAGAGAAGGCACTGAAGTGTGTGTGTGTGTGTGTGTGTGTGTGTGTGTGTGTGTGTGTGTGTGTGTGTGTGTGTGTGTGTGTGTGTGTGTGTGTGTGTGTGTGTGTGGCCTACATGAGAACAGAGCTCATAGTATGCTGTTTCATATGTTTGGTTTCATGTACAGTTTCTGCTTGTTGGAAGTTTCGTTTGACAAGGAATAGCTGTAGAGTAGACTTACATGCATGTGGATGGCATTGGTCCGACGTTACCACCTGCAGTGGTACTGGTACCTGAATAGACCCCTGTCTGCCTGCACCAGGTAGAGCTGTGATGTACATATTGTAAACCTGCCTTCAATAAGAATTAATAAACACTTAACACCATCTGATGTCATGTATTTATGGGTGAGTGTTTGTGTATCTCCCTGCAGAGCTATTGAGGATGGCTGTGAAACAAGCAGTGGTTTGGGTGAACTTTTCTCTGCACAAATCTCGCACTTGTCTCCATCATGCTTGAAGTTTTTCGCTCATTGGTATGAGCTGATAGTTGAAGAGGAGCAGCACTGCAGGAGGAAGGAAGGGCGTGCTCCTTGGCTGTCCTCAGCTCAGGACAGGTATGCATTATACTAGCATGAAGTACCTGACCACGCCATAGTTTAGGATACATTGGGGAGGAGGTTACCATCTTACTATAATTATTAGTTTGTCTGTCTGTCTGTCTGCCTACCTGTCTGCATGTATGTATGTTTGCATGTATGTATGTATGTATGTATGTATGTATGTATGTATGTATGTATGTATGTATGTATGTATGTATGTATGTATGTATGTATGTATATTTGCTACGTCCACCCAGATGCTTTGACCTACCAGGCTTAAATTTTCAGGGGGTGATGGACGTCACTGTGGGGTAATCTGGAGTGAGTTTGGTGAAGATCGGAGTAAACCTCTGCCCATAGGGCTGGGGAAAAAAAGCCAAAAATGGTATTTTGGCCAGAAAAACTCATGGAGCTGCAGGCCTAAAACTTGGTATGCATACACAACTTGACTCTGGGAGTAACATAGGGTGGGTAACACTTGGCCACACCTTTTCCTATATATGTTTAATGCTAAAAATGCCAAAAATGGTATTTCTATAAAATACTTGGATTTAGGTAGTTGTATCCATGAACCCTTATATATTTGGTATCAGTGTCGCCAGGGGATCATTTTAAGAATGTCTGTAAGGCCATATCCCATCTGTGTTCATTTAAGACCAAAAAAAAAAACCAAAAGTAGTACTTATGCTAATTTAATTTTAGTTTGTTTATTTGTTTGTTTGTTTGGTAACTACTCCCAGACGATTAAGCCTAAAGGGCTCCATTTTTCATGGTTTGATGAGGGTCACCCTGAGGATGTTATAAGGAAGTTTGGTGAAGATCAGAGTGAAACCCTGGCTGAGGGGCTATTTTTTTTCCACAAAGTTTCCTGATTGTGGTCACAACTCCATGCCTGAGTAAACTACCCCACTTACTATAAACCACGATTGTGTGAACCCATAGGTCAGCTAAACTGTTGTTTCCATCCGTAGGATGGATACTTTTCTAGTCTTGTAAGACTTCTATTTCAGTCCATGAATATCCACTCACTGTAATACAACATATCATTTTAAAGTATAGGACGCTCTAACTGGGAGACACCACATCATTTTTGGTTCTGCCTCCTGATGGCAAGATGGACTGCTCAAGGCTTTCTGTTGGACCAGCCACTGAGCTGTCTGGTTGCATGCTTCCTGGGTTCTTACCCTGCCCCAACCATTGCTTTTGCATGGGATGCCGAACACCCCAGACTGGAGGGTTTCTTCAGTGACATTTAAGTGAAGTGCTTGAAAGAGAAAACAAATTCAACAATACAGCAGCGATGATAAAACAGGGAAAGAGATCATTAATACTGCAATATTGTAGAAGTGTGAGTATGGCCTGTGCAGAGGTCTACTCCAGTGTTGCAGCTGTGTAGTTCCTACAGTGCAAGGTGCAGCAGGTCAGCATTATGGGTTAACCTATTGTAACCTGTTCACATCACTTGCAGGCATGCAGCTTTTTAAAACAAGATTGTATCTTCTCCTGTGAAATATTACTGATGAGCCGTGATGCTGTGCTGTGTGTTAATTTGATTTCTTCCCCCCCCCCACCCCCACTCCTCCATGTCTCCTGTAACCAACCGTTTTCCCAATGATATGATTGGGGGTGGGGGGGGGGGGGAAGTCTGGCCAACTGAAAGTGCTGTTTCCCAGTCGTGGTTGCCAGGTGAATGTTTCAAAATGTGACTATGAGTCCATCCATGACTTTTACTAGGTCTCCTTAGTGTTCATGACAAGTTTTAAATTATTTGGACTGTGCGTGTGTGTTTCCATAAGAAACATACAAATATGAATAAGCAAATAAACAATCATATATAGGTCATGTTGTCAGAGCCCTAGCCAAATCACTGCATATCTAGGTGGGTCATGCATATCTGTGTCTCTCTACCCACACACATACGCACATTACACACATGCATACAGGGAGCATAGAGGACTTGGGTTGTCAGACATGCTTGCCTGTCCTCCGACCTTCTCTAGTCACATGACCAGGTGTGTGCAGTCCTTCACCAAGACAGCTGGCTGCCCAGTCAGCACTTCCACTTTGCTCATGATGGGTGCCAATGAGAGAGTGTTTGTCAGTCGTCAGGATGGCAGCAGCTGGGCAGTTGCCGTGGGGAGCATAAAGAACGTAAAGTCGGGACCTGTAGTGTGTCTGAGCCTCAACCACCCAGTGCCCCATGAGAGTGGAGCCGTGTATCGCATTGACTGTTCATCTGGGTACAGTACGGGGGCGGCAATGGCCGGCAATCTGGCAGACTTCTGCATGTCAGACACTGAGAGGTTAGTGACTAGCCAGATACCTGGTGTGGGCTGTGGAGGTCGTAGAGGCTGGTTCACAGTATTGGGTGCAGAAGTGATACAGGACTAACACCAGAATGAAATATACTCTATTTCAATACTGTTCTCTTAATTTCTTATGAAGTCTTCATATGATCATTATTATGAGTCAGCCAAGAGCTGCAGTCCGTATGTACAGCCCTACTAGTAATACCTATGCAATGCAAGATAGTTTATAACGTTCTACTTTATCAACTATAGGTGACGATATAAGTGCACATATGGGACATTAGAACACATTCAAACATTTGGTTGTTGCTTAGGCAACTTGTGTAATTAAGTATTACATTTTGCAGGCAGCATCGTTTGCGAGAGTTGATTATAGATGGCAAAATTCCTCGGTTCAAGGCAGACAGAGAGATATGTGAAGGATTGCCCTCCACTCTGAACTCCAATCAGAGGGCAGCTGTGGAGAAGGTCTGTTAGTGTACCTACAGTCACTGTGCATAGTGTGGGGTGGTGTGGGATGGTGTGGGGTGGGTGTGACTATAAGGAACACTCCAGGGAAGGGAGATAGGTGGAGATGTGCTGTGGGTGGTGGGCTGGTTATAGGTTTGGGTTGAGCATATGCTAATGTTATTTCGGATTCATGCATGAAGAATTTACACGTGATATATATATGTATATATATATATATGTATATATACTGACAGCACATACAGTGTGTGTGTGTGTGTGTGTGTGTGTGTGTGTGTGTGTGTGTGTGTGTGTGTGTGTGTGTGTGTATGTGAGAGAGAGAGAGTGTGTGTGTGTGTGTGAGAGAGAGAGAGTGTGTGTGTGTGTGTGCATTTAAGGAAGGGAGTACTCATACATTTAAAAAATGCTAGGATAACTTTTCGAACCGAATGAGAATGAGTGCCGCTCTATCAGTTCCCCCACCTCTCCCCTCTCCCCCACAATCCTCCTGCTTGTGCCTTAATTAGATCACAAGTCCACCATTGGTGCTAGTATTCTATCATATCACAGCCCACATAGCTGTGCAGGACCATCGTGATTATCTTGTGATGGTTCTAATGCTGTGTAGGTACTGTGTGCCCGGGACTATGCCCTGATCCTGGGCATGCCTGGTACTGGCAAGACCACCACCATTGTGTCTCTGGTTCAAGTGCTGGTTGCCCAGGGCAAGAGTGTTCTCCTGGTCAGCTACACACACTCTGCAGTGGACAACATCCTCCTAAAACTCAAGAAGGTATGTTTTGTTTTTGTGTGTGTGAGCATGAATCAGTCAGTACATGTAACATTGTACACATGCATTAATTAAGTGAATGGGAGTTAATCTCCCAAGCAAGTAGTGTGTTAAACTATATTCCTGAGATGTAAGTGCTTAGTTTGATTATAAATAAGCGCTGTGTACTGTAAGTCTGTGTTCTTAATATGGTGCTCCTTACCTTCCACTTGCCCTCCTCATGCACTGTTATCTTATTATGTATTATTGATGGTTGAGCTATGTAGCAATTCCAAAAGATTATTAGTAATTATTGAAACATGTTATAGTGCATCGTTCCTCTTCCTTCCTTCAGTGTTCTGAGTTCCATCAGAGGGCATGCCAATAGGACAAGTTTGTCATGTGTTGTGATAATTACAGCTTTACCTTGTATAACATTTGTGTGTGTGTTTATTTATTTTCCACTGTTTATATTATTTTGTTTGTGAGCCACTAATATTGTTGATGTTGCTCTGTGTGGTTATGCTGCTACTGCTAATATTTGTTTGTTGCTTGTTCTTGATTGTTTGTTGGTGCTACTGCTCTTTGTTGTCCCTCCCCTGTTTTTATATTAGCTGGTATCCTCCTTCCCCAATTCTATATTTCCTGGGAGATGTAGTGTAGATTCATCATGCCTTTCCTATTGACTGTGGTAGAGTGATACTCCATTCCTGCGCCTGGGCCTTCCTTCCCGGGTCCACAGCTCCCTGCACGCAGCCACGCCCACCCGCTTGTGTGAACATGTGCAGTCAGTGGAGCAGCTGGAGTCCCTCTACACCAGCTTGCCTGTGGTGGCCACCACCTGTCTTGGCATCACTCACCCGATATTCACAAGGTCGACTTGCATATATTATGTGTGTGTGTGAAGAGTGAGTGTGTATCTGTGCCTGTGTCCTGTGGATTGCCCTCCATACAGACGGCACACAGCCAGGCTAGACTCTCTGCAATGGCGGATGTAGTATGCTATAGCCACACCCCCACCCACATAGATAGGATTGGTACGTGCGCATCCTACGGAACATAATTAACATTATTATGTGGTTATTGGTATGTCTGTCGATCTTTTCCAGTTTTGTCATTGTTAAAGATTTAACAAAAGAAAGTGTTCAATTCTATTGAATTATTTGGTAGCTAGCTCACTACAGTTGGTGACCCCGAGTTAAAATAGTTTAAAAAAAGCATGCAAGCACCATCCTTCAGTCCCGTTGGAGCTCCACAGTGGTGGTGGTGAAACAGTTACACTTCTTTCTCTTGTCCTCCTGTTTCTAGTTAGCCAAATGCCCTTGGACAATGCGGATGTCCAGGCTATTGCTCAGGCCCTTCAAGCTCTTCTCCCTGCTGCCCCTGCTGCAGCAACTCCACCTGCCACCATATCCTTAGTCTCTATCAAGTTGCCTCCCTTTTGGACCACCAGAGCAGAGTTTGCCGAGGTAGAAAGGATGAGCATCATCAGACGCTCCAACTCTCCCTGGGCCTCACCATTTCACATCGTCCTGAAGCCAGGTGGTGGCTGGAGACCAGGTGGTGGCTGAAGCCAGGTGGTGGCTGGAGACCAGGTGGTGGCTGAAGACCATGTGGTGGCTGGAGACCAGGTGGTGGCTGGAGACCAGGTGGTGGCTGAAGCCAGGTGGTGGCTGAAGACCAGGTGGTGGCTGGAGACCAGGTGGTGGCTGAAGCCAGGTGGTGGCTGGAGACCAGGTGGTGGCTGAAGACCATGTGGTGGCTGGAGACCAGGTGGTGGCTGGAGACCAGGTGGTGGCTGAAGCCAGGTGGTGGCTGAAGACCAGGTGGTGGCTGGAGACCAGGTGGTGGCTGGAGACCAGGTGGTGGCTGGAGACCAGGTGGTGACTGAAGCCAGGTGGTGGCTGGAGACCAGGTGGTGGCTGGAGACCAGGTGGTGGCTGGAGACCAGGTGGTGACTGAAGCCAGGTGGTGGCTGGAGACCATGTGGCTGAAGCCAGGTGGTGGCTGGAGACCAGGTGGTGGCTGGAGACCAGGTGGTGGCTGGAGACCAGGTGGTGGCTGGAGACCATGTGGCGACTTTCAACGCCTTAACAATGCAACTGTTGACGATAGGTACCCTTGCCCCACATACAAGACTTCAATGGCAGCCTAGCAGGTGAAAGGATCTTCTTCAAGGTTGATCTGTACGTGTCTATCACCAGATCCCTGTCGCATCGGTAGACATTCCCAAGACGGCAGTCATCACTCCCTTTGGGCTGTGGGAGTTCCTCCACATGCCTTTTGGTCTGAAGAATGCAGCTCAGGCATTCCAGAGGTTGATAGATGGCATCCTCCATGACCTCAACTTCATCTTCGTCTACCTGGATGATATCCTAATTGCCAGCTGCACCAATGATGAGCATGAAGCACACCTCCATCTTTCGCCTAATGTCCAACAATGGCATGGTCATTAACCGTAAGAAGAGTGTTTTTGGTGTCAGCGAGCTCATCTATCTTGGGCCCCGCATCACCACCTCAGGTATTACGCCCCTTGAGTCCAGGGTCACAGCAGTGAGTGATTTTCCAGCGCCCACCAACAAAGTCGGTCTCCAGCGCTTCCTAAGCATGATCAACTACTACCGCAGCCACTTTATGCTGAGGTTGGCTGACAAGTTCCATCCCCTCCACAATGCCACCAAGGTCAAAGGGCAGGCGATTGAGTGACCACAAAATGTCAGTCAGCCTTTGTTGCAGCTAAGTCAGCTCTGGTGAGTGCCACCCTCCTCCATCATCCCCATTCCAATGCAAAGACCAGCATTACAGTGGATGCATCAGACAGGGCAGTCGGTGGGAAGCTAGAACAATTTCTGGATGGTCTCTGGTGTCCCGTAGCTTTCTTCTTTAGGAAGCTCACTAACGCCAAGAGGAAATACAGTGCTTTCGACCGCGAGTTCTTGGCCATCTTCCTCTCTGTCAAACACTTTCGCCACCACATCGAAGGCCGCCAGTTCACCATCTTCACTGACCATAAACCACTCGCCTTTGCCTTTGCCAGTGCTGCTGAGCGCTCACCCCGTCAGACTCAACACATGTCCTTCATCAGTGAGTTTTCCACCGACGTGCACCATGTCAGTGGAAAAGATAACGTTGTCACAGACGCACTCTCTCTGACAGACATTTCTGCTGTTTTCCTCCTGACAATCGACTATCGTCAGATGGCCGCCTATCAGGCCACTTCCAACGAAATTGCTGCCTATAAAACCTCCATCACTGGCCTTCGTTTTGACAACGTCCAGTTCAACAACTGTACCATCCTTTATGATGTCTCCATGGGTAAACCTCGACCAATAGTCCCTCGAGAGTGGACAAGGACAGTCTGATTCCATTCACGGCCTTGCCCATGCCGGCTGCCACCAGACACAATGTGCCATCTCCTCACGTTTCATATGGCACGGGTTGAAATGTGATGTTTGCAAGTGATGCCGAGAATGCCACCCCTGCCAAGCATCGAAGACCCACCGTCATGTCCATGCACCTCTCACTGAGCGTCCACCTCCAGATCGTAGATTCGGCACTCTCCATATTGACTTAGTGGGTCCCCTTGACGAGTCTGAGGGCATGAAATACTTCTTTACGATCATTGATTGCTTTACCCGGTGGCCTGAAGCCATACCACTGCCTGACTCTACCACAGAGACCTACGCAAGAGCCTTCATCCATCACTGGATATCCCGCTTCAGAGTGCCTGATGACATTACCTCTGACCGTGGCCCTCAATTCACCAGCCATTTGTGGTCTGAACTCAACTGCCTTCTCGGGATCTCTGCCTCTAATATGATGGCCTACCACCCACAAGCCAATGAACTTGTTGAGCGCTTCCATCAACAGTTGAAAGGATCCCTCAAGGCTCGGCTCCAAGGCCCACGCTGGATGGATGAACTGCCACTCGTGCTACTCGGTATCCGGACAGCCTGGCAGGAGGGCTCAGACTGCTCAGCGTCCGAACTAATCTATGGCACTTCTCTCCGCATTCCAGCATTCCTGGCAAATTCCTTCCCCATGAGCCACGGGATTTACAAGTGTCCTCCGAATTTCTCTCGCAGCTGCAAGACAACATGCGAACTACCCTTACACCCACAATGGAGTTTTACGGTGGTCGTTCAGCCTACAAACCTGACAACCTGGCATCCACTGGTTATGTGTACATTCGTCATGATGCCCACTGCGGCCCACTGCAGCACCCCTATGATGGCCCGTTCAAGATCCTTGAAGTACATGAGAAGTACTATGTGCTCGACATGAATGGCCGCCATGATTCTGTCTCCATTGACCGACTAAAGACAGCCTATGGCAAGCAAACCTACTATCGACCTGCCCTTGTTCCTCCTCAGCCTGTCACTTGTTCATATCCAACCCGAGCAGCTCTGTCTCCACCACCACCAATAACAACACCACAGTCTACAGTGCACTCTCGCTCGGGCAGACTGATCAAGACACCAGTCCGCTACCTGTAGGCCTTGGCCGTCACAGTGTCCCTCACTGGGGGGGCCCTTGTGGCGTGCATCTACAGAACATAATTAACATTATTATGTGG
Source organism: Lycopodina hypogea (assembly GCA_963969325.1). Lineage (NCBI taxonomy): Eukaryota > Metazoa > Porifera > Demospongiae > Poecilosclerida > Cladorhizidae > Lycopodina > Lycopodina hypogea. The sequence goes on from OZ017781.1 coordinate 7,792,321, forward strand.
TTATTGGTATGTCTGTCCCTCTTTTCCAGTTTTATCATTGTTAAAGATTTAATAAAAGAGAGTGTTCAACTCTATTGAATTATTTGGTAGCTAGCTCGCTACAATTTCACCTCGGTACAGAGTTATATTTTGACAAACATTACCATAACATATAGTTACTTGACTTCATGTAAGGGAAGTACTCTTTGGGCAACAAAAAGGGACAGAGGGGGGGGGGGGGGGGCAAACTAATATTAATGGTGTGATGCAATGTAACAACACACACGAACTAACTAGTAATGGCTTCAGTTCATCAAGATTTACTTGCTGTAGTTCAGGAAGCACAGAAACAGTTGATTGTGTCTGACCAAATGATCGATGTAATCCAGTGGGCCTCCCCTCCCCTCCCTTCCCCTCCCTCACCACGTAGCCCTATGTCACCACTGTGGAATGCTTCAGCACAGTTTTGTTCCAGTGAGGTCTCAAAATGTGAACCTAAATGCTTGTTGACTTGTTATTTTATTTTTTTTATTAGTGTGTACTCTGTTATGTTGTGCTCAATTTTAACATGACATGGATATGCCACAAACAATATTTTCATATTTTATTTGTGATAATGAAATAAGCCCTTGTACAAACACTTCCATTTTCTTCTCTTTTACCTCCTCAAAGGTAGATCAACAACAAGAACCACACATAATGCTAATTTATCAGATTATATCGCTGAATGTTCTTTTTCTTGTATGTTAGTTTGTTGTTGTTTTTCTGTGTACAGGAGAGTGTTTGATGTGTGCATTGTTGACGAAGCTTCTCAGATCACTCTGCCAGTTTGCCTTGGGCCACTAAGACATGCTAGTGTGTTTGTGCTGGTTGGTGATCATTACCAACTCCCTCCATTAGTTTTGAGTCAGCAAGCAAGGTAAGTATAGTTCCAAAGATAATTATTACATTGAATGAATTTTAATGTTCACAAAATAAAAATAATTTTCTTTCTCTTGTGGTTTGCTAATGCTAGTAGAGACATGGATGTAGATAGACTAAACTAACTAGCAAAGGTCCCCTCACCTTGTGAGAGAAGATGATTGATTGGGAACAGAAACAACAGGGATTACTGCACCACATGTGCAAGGCCTCTCCCTCACCTCACCTCACCTTACCTCCCTGAGTGAATGACATGTACCTCAAGAAGAATCGCATCTCTGCAACAAAATACATTATTTTTGATAAACACTGTTTTAGTTGAATTGCAAGAAGTTAAAATTTTCTATTTTTATTTTGCTGTGCACAGGGATGGTGGTTTGAGTATTAGTTTGTTTCGTTACTTGTGTGAGCGTCAGCCGGCTGCTCTGGTGTCATTGGAAGAGCAATATCGAATGAACAGGTAAAGTTAATCCAGATTGATTTTAATTAGTATGAGGTCATCTACCTTGTAGCCTATATGAGAACAAAGAATAAAATACATGTTTGTTAGGTATGTTGGTTCATTTGCATAGTTTAGTAGCTGACCGTGGCCATAGCAATAGCCCAGTGTACATTATACTGTTATCATTGCCATTGTTCATTATATGTTTGTCCCTAAAGAGATTGTTGTAACAATAATAATATCAGCCATCACTATGCTATTGATTGCTACTCTATGGAGTTTAGCCAAGGTCACTTGTATTGGCTGATTTTCTCTCCCCTTGGTTGCTAGGGAGATCATGAACATGGCCAACCACTTGGTCTACAGTGACCGTCTGCAATGTGGCAGCGAGACAGTGTCCAATGCCAGACTCAACCTCCCTCTCCTCCCTCACCATCCACCCTGGCCTTGTGGTGGCCACACAGGCAATGTGGCGGAAGCTGCTGAAGGTGTTGATGTGTGGCTGGACAGAGTTGTTGACCCGGAGCGACCCGTGCTCTTCCTGGACACAGACGAGTGCTCTGAGGCAGGAGAGGTTATCAGAGGGGACCACATGTACAACACATACGAGGCCAAGATGGTGGCTCTACTAGTCTCTAATCTGATAGAGGTACACACACGCATGTATCCATACATACATGCATACACACACACACACACACACACACACACACACACACACACACACACACACACACACACACACACAGTGTGTGTGATATGATGTGGATAGAAGTTGTTATGTGTGGATAAACATCTCAGTTTGAATAAACCACATATTTAACCATAATATATTTTAGTGTGGGATGTCGGCAGAGGAGGTAGGGGTCATCACACCTCTGAGACATCAGAAGCTGCTCATACAGGAGTGTTTCCAGTCTTCCCTCTCGGCCCCTCACAAGTCAGAGCCCCCCGGCCTCTCCCCCTGTCAACCTGTGCCCCCTGTAGAGGTGAATACAGTGGACAAGTACCAGGGCAGGGACAAGGAATGTATCCTCGTGTCCTTTGTCAGGAGCAACAAGAACGGCACTGTAAGGAAGGAATACTCCTTTAACTAATACATTTGTTGGAAGTGCTAAAGTGCAGCAGTCTAGTGTGTGTGAGTAGCATGGTGTCGGTATGATGGATTAGCCGTCCAACAACATACAGGCAAAGCATGAAACGAGACAGAGCATGCCCAAACTTGAAGCAAATCTGAAGCCTTTCTATTTTTGTGTATGTTTTAAGGTTGTTTGTATAAGGTTGCTCTGTGTTGATGTGTTGTGCTGATTTCCAATTGTAGAATCTAGTTCCCTCTTCATGGATGTGTGAATGTGCACTATGTGTGTACATGTATGTACATGTATTTACATGTAAGAAGTCTTGGTGAATGGCTGGTTCTGTCCAATATCTCAGAGCAGTAATTTAGCTGTTTGATCAGCTAGCACACAATGTGGTCGACTAGATATAGTCTGCTCACACACACATGCCTGCACGTTTGCTTTTGAGGTTTCTTTCATGCATCAAAGGTGTGTTACATTCAATAGCTCATTCTCTCACTAACCATCTGTTTAATTTCAGTGCTGGGTGATTTTTTGTGTTTTCTGTTTTTGTGTGTATTGTTTTCTTTCTCTTAAGACTGGAGTGCTACTTCAAGACTGGCGACGCATCAATGTGGCCATTACTAGAGCCAAACACAAGCTACTGCTGGTGGGATCTTCATCAACGTTGTCTCACTCTCCTTTCTTGAAACATTTGTTGGACTATTTGAGCAGAAAAAGTTGTATTGTCACAATTCCAAAACAGTATATGTTGTAGATAAAAAGCAATATTAACTTGTGTTTGCTGAATTTTGTCCACCGTGATTATTTTTTAGGATAGTGGTATTGATCACACATACAGTATACTACATAGCATGCAAAAATTATTTTTATTTGATTCAGAAATGTGGATGTGTATAACATATAGACATACATACTGTGTTTAAAAAACAAGATGTCATTGGGGTAAACTTGCACTTGCTGTCCCTTACTGCACTGCAGCATATGTTTTGTGAAGAATTTTTTTTCCTTTTTTTTTCTAACATGGCACCTAATGTTGGTAGCTACGTGGTTTGAAGATAAGTGGCAGAGTTCTGTGATGGGACAAATTTGTTCCCCAAGAATCTGGGAGTTAGTAGTAGCCCAAAATATCTTAGAGTTAATAGCCATTGCCCAAATATGCTTTAAAATTTTCTATTCTATTCTATTCTATTCTATTCTATTCTATTCTATTTTACAGTTCTAATGAGTCTACCTGTTATTCGAAAAAAAACAACCAATAATTCAAAAAATAAACTGCCTATTAACTATTTTTCCAGACATCATTCCCAACATATCCTCAGCATAGAAGTAAATTCACTTCATTAGTATAGTACAGTTGCATTCATAATTTTTCTGCACTGTACATATTCTAGAATATGCACCTATTCTAAAATATGCACCTATTATTCCAATTATGCTAGACTTCACCTATTATTCCAATTATGCTAGACTTCACCTATTATTCCAAAAGCAATGCCAACATATTTGGGCAATGGTTGGAGTTGATATATTTTATCTTAAAATGGCGGTTTGTGTGCAATGTAAAGCATATGTAAAGCATTATTTCATATAAAGGGGGTACCCTGGGATTTCCCCCTCCTTGATTAAATTTTTTCCCCCTTGACCAAAAGTAAGGTCATGTCTTGTGTGTGTAGCAGCAGCTTATATAATACTAGCACAAAAAGTAGTTATATTTGGCTTGCTACCCAGAACACCAGATTTTTATAGCAAAAACTTTCCTTGAGGGGTATGCCCTCAGACCACCTAAAAATGTACTCCCCTTGAAAAACTTTGTCATTATCCACCTCCTCAAAGAAAAAATTCCATATTTTTACCCTGAAAAGGATTCAACTAATACATTTTCCCTCTGACCAAGGTAATTAATTTATATATTTATATTGATTGCATAGTTAAGTCTGTTGTGGCATGTTCAACTAGAATAATAACCAATTTTGGTAATCAGGAAGCACTGAAGTAAGTCAAGTATTCATTTGCCTCTGCAAGTACAGCAAAGTTGGGATCATTGCTGGTCTACACATTGTAGTGCACTTTCAATTAATAAAACTGTTGTACCCAGTTATTTTTCTGAATCAAATAGAATGAACTTTGATTGCACTTATGGAATTATTTAGAACACTAGTCAGGCAGGCCACACCTTTCAAAAATGACACGAAGGGTCCAGTGTCTGCAGCATGAAAATTTGTCCCACTGGAATACAATAAATGATGTTTTTGCATTGGTTGTATTTTTGCACAAGTCTAATGTAAAAAAAAAGGAGCAATACACACGAAGTGTGGTTCCCCATCAATCCTGGGCAAGGGAACAAGACCATTAGAAAGCATGGTGTTAGGAAATCACTTCAAACACATGAAAAGGACAATTTGCACAAGATCTCGTTGAGAATACACAATATAGCTGTGCTATAATTGTGTATAGTTAACCAGGAAGCATTATAGTAAACCACATGTTTATTTGCTTCTGCAACCAAGCAATTAGGTTGTTCAGTTTGTTATCTTACTATAATTCAAAATTCATTTGTATGTTTGTCTGTCTCTGTGCAGACTCTAACACCTACCAAACCGCTGGAGGGATCTTCATGAAACCTTCAGGGATTGATTAGAGTCCATCACTGCATGTCTGATCAGGTGGCTATGGGTGTGGTTTGGTGACATAAACACTTAACTATCACTGAAATTTGGCATGTTCATTAATTGTATCATGTTTGTTTGATTAATGAGTTTAGTGTCAATAATTCCTAATGTTACATAAACAAGCTAAACATGTTTGTTACTGTAGGTGGCCAACTTAAAACCCGCCATGGGCGGTTTTTTTCTGCTGGTTTATATAATTTGAATGATAAACATTAGGTGACATTGGTGATTATTGTTGAATTATAAAATTCATGAAGAGGGAAGAGATGTGTGGGAGAGGGATGCATGACAAGGAAGTAAAAGTGACATAACATTCCCTTTCTTTAAAACTAAAATATATATGCATGTGCAATGTATACATACATACACATACATGGTTAATTTTGATGACAATTATCTATCATCATGGATATCACTGTACCAAAACCAATATAACTAATTAGCAAGCTACATGAACAAGATTATCTCAAAGTACAAAAGTCAGCCTCCTTATATGAAATCATTGACCCAAATGTATAATCTGCTATTTACAGGTTTACAACAAAATAAATAGCTAAATAAATATATATAATAAAAAAAAAACACTGAAAGAAGGTAAAAATGTGTGGTTGGAGTGTTCTCAGGTGAACTTTAGTCAAGTACTTCAATCTTAATGAGTGGTCAGTGGTGAGCATTATTTACTAAGTTTTTTTTTTTTTTTTTTTTTTTTTTGAACAAATGTGGTGGGCACTATTTGCCAAGTTTTTTTTTTTTTTTTGTAGACTGGTTTGATCTCAAACACTTCTCTACGTTGTAGACGTCAATTTACAATCCGTTGATACAAATTCTAAATTGGATTTTTTTAGACTGAGATTACGCTGAAAATGTTACTATACTAATCATGGAAGATTTCAAGATTCCAAATTGGTAAGATTTTTAAAAAAAATTTTTTTAGAGTGTGTCAGTAATTGTGCATTGTTGGATGAAAAACCACCCCAAAAGTGTATTAAACTTACGGTGTGATATACTAGCTTAATGGCATTATGATTATCAGTGCTTTACACGTTATTGTTGCAACTGGATCATCCTGTGGCCTACATATTTCTTTATTCATAGCCAAGCCCTGTCCTAAGCTATCTGTAGGTATGATGAGATTTATGTACATATTAGTTGAGGTAAAGGAGCTATTTTGCTTAAGTGAAGTTTACTTGGCTGTGTATGTGTGAATGTAGGGCCAGTGTGCCACCCCCTGGACTTCACTTGGATGTGGTGAAGAATGGCGTTGTCCTTCAGGTATCTGATACATTGATAATGCTAGCATACACAGTGTAGTATGTGTGTATGTGTTGGTGTTTGTATCTGGTTAAGTATGTAGACAATATTCAGCACTACTATACTAGAGTGGTCCCTGATGGTAGGGATCATCACTGTCAAAAAAGTGCAAAAGCTGCTGAACACCCACGGCCAATTAAGGGTTTGGGCTAGCATTCTATTTATTCAACCCTAGGGCTAGAGCCTGGGTTGTCTAGAGCTATATGGCTCTATTTAAAGAGATATTCTTTAACTATAGCCCTGGCACGCTCTAGGGGTCGAGACTGGAGTGTAGCATTTATGTGTTCATTTTTGAGTCAATTTTTTCTCATTATTTACCCATTGACCGGTTTTCATTTGGGACCACTCTAATACATTTGTACCCAATATTCTTCCATGCCAGAAAGAAATCCAACTGCAGATTGTTTAGTTCAAATCAGAAAATTATCCTCCAATGATTCCCCCACCCCCACACTTCTGGTTCTTGCCCTCTCTTGCTGTGAACCTTATCTGAAATTGAACTCAGAAGCAAATATTAAAAATTGAAACAAAAGAAACACCTATCAGATTTAACCTTCATGCCAATGTAATTGATCTCTAACTTTGATATTTCTCAGTTCCATCCTTTACCCTATGTACATATTTAAAAAAACAAGTATGACTAGAGACATATTTTAGGTATTATTTCTCCAGCTCAATATGAAGTTTATGAATGTCCTCCATAACAGATGGTTGACATGTACATGTACTTGTATATGGAAAGAACCCAGTGATATGACCATACCTTACCATAAAGTACAGGGAAATCATCTTCCACAGAGTAACCACTCATTGTTCTGTTTCGGAGGACCAAGGATCCTCCCTAATGATAGACTCATCACCTGTGTGACCACTCTATTTGTATTTTTGCTGCTGCAGAAATTATTGCTGGATGAGAAGAAGTGCTATATGTTTGGGAGGAACAGAGATTGTGATTTTCCTCTGCAGCATCAGAGCTGCTCCCGCCATCATGCAGCTCTGGTCTACCACAAGCACCTCATGCGACCATTCCTCATTGACCTTGGCAGCAGTAAGTAAGCGTTTCAGTGAAGCAAGAGTATGGTTTTAAAGCTTTTATTTATTTTTTATTTTATTTTTTGTTGTTGCCTGGTGAAATAAGGGGGACCCAAATTTTAGGGATAGACAAGGAGGCAAGTTGGGTAAACAATACTCCCGGTATATCATGAATTTTTCACCAAAAAAATTATTTTATTTGAAATAAGATTTATTTAGTGTGACTGACTGCCTGGAAGAAGGTGTGGTCCTATTTTTTGTTGTTGTTTTTTTCTTCTTTTTTTTCTCTCTCTTTCAAAGTAGTCAACACTAGTGACAGGGATGGATAGTTTAGGATCAGTTAGAGTGGTTGTTAATCCACACATCTCCATTTTCTTCATGTAAATAATTTATTATGTTGTTACAAGTGCAATAATGCCAGTGACGGAAAATGACTCTCAACAAATTTCTTTGCTGGAGCTGTCTAAACATGTGCCTGCTTTTCTGTGCAGCCCATGGGTCCTTTGTGGGCACCATGCGCCTGGAGCCCAAGAAGCCAACACAACTACCTCTGGACACTACCATCAGCTTTGGTGCGTCCACAAGATCCTATACGCTGAGGGAACGGCCGCAGATGTCTATGAGTGTGGCCACGGACGGTGATGGGTTGCTGCTGGAGGAGGGGGAAGGAGGCACTCTGTTGGGCCTGCCAGAGCTGGACATCGAGATAGATGTGAGGAGAGAGAGAGAAAGAGAAGGGATGAAGGGAGTAATGTGGGAGATGCATTGTTGACTCTCATATGCAAGGGATGGTGTTTGAACTGGGGGGGGGGGATAAATGAGAGAATGTATCCCATCACTGCCCATCTATAATGAATTTTTTTAATTTTCAATGATATATGATTAGTTTTTATCTTTATTTGTCAAGAAAACATTTGTATCCTTTCCATTTTCAAATTTACATTTCTAATTGAAAGGACTCCAGATGGAATTGGTATTGGTCATCATTATAAAGAATTGGCAATGATGTGGTGTGTGTATATATATAGAAGTGGGTGTGTGAATGTGTTTGGTGATTGGACAAATGGAGAGAGAAAATGTAAGGGTGTGTGGTGGCGTAGAATATGAGATGAGTATTTTCTCTGTAATTATGGGAGGACTCAGACTATAATGGTCCACTTACCCACTTTAGTAGATCATTGATGGAGGGAATTGACTATTTCTCTGCAGGACTTGACACAGTACAACACAGCTCACAACAGGCAGATCTCCATGGTAGGCATCCAGGATGCCCCCAAGTCCCGGAAGCGTAAGGCCAGAATCTCCATCTCCTTTGCAGAGGAGGAGGACATTATCAACATGGAGGACATTGACCCCACTGTGGGCAAGTTCAGGAACATGATCTCTACCACCATCATACCCAATAAGGTAGTATGGATGTGGTGAGTGTGGGTGTGTCATAATCCATCGTTCCACACATCACTTGGTCTGACACACACATGGGTTGTGGAATGTACAGTTGAAGCTTTGCTGGACAGTTGCAATAACTTAGTTGAACCTGTATCGATATGGCTGGTCTTGTCAGAACAATTAACATCATGCTCCCTGTAGCTATTGAACATGTGACTTCTACACATGTACATGTATGAGGGTACCGGCAGTAACATTAGCTACTACGTGTACATGTGCATAGTGTCAGCAGTTTTATGTATCTAATGTTCAAACATGAAATGATTGTTCCTATAGAGACACAAGCCTAGTAAGATAGAGCTGAAGGATGGAGGAGAGTTCGGAGCAGGCCATGGACGTCCCAGCCCCATCAGCCCTTCTGGTCGCTTCAAGATGCCGATCAGCCCTCAGTCCTCTCTCTACTCTGACCTGCCTCGTGCTCCTGGCGACGCCACCGCTCACATACCTTCTCTCTCCCCCGGGTTGAGCAGCAGTTTCTTTGGCAAGACTGTCTCTGCAGGTACCAGCTTACCAACATGCCATTTGGTCAATTTCCTAATGACATTTTGTTGTAACTTGCATTTATACATGCACAAGACTGAATGAATGATTGCTCTTGTCTAACACTGTTTGTTCATACAAAAAAAAAAAAAGAAGTTAAGTATATCTGAATATCTTGCGCGTCATTCTGCTGATGTTGATGCCATTCTGGAAGTCATTATGTCCCCCTCCCCCTGCCCAATAGTAACTCATGTCTCTGTTCATCTTCCAGCCAGCCAGGGTATCTCACTTGTTCACTCTTATTGCAAATAATGAAAACTCCACCAAATTTTGTATTTATTGGTTACTTGTCGTAGATGTGTACATGTTTGGTGGTTCAGGGACATGTGAAGGAAACATTATTGTATATTATATTCTGTATGATTTCTTCATATCTATTCCATAGCTCCTCCAGTGGCAGACCCGATGGAACATGTGGTAACTCACCCGGCCAACTATCCTGCATCGCCGTGGGAGCAAACCACACAAGCAGAAGCTGTGTCTTTGCCTGCCTTGTTTTCTGATGAGTCTATACCCAGGAAAAAGAAATATGCCAAGGAAGCATGGCCAGGGAAGAAGCCACCACAAAACTTACTAGTGTGATCACACGGTCATTTGGTTGTCTTCTTTTTTCCCCCTTTGTTTTATGATGTTGGACTATGTGGACAGTGAATACATAAAAATATATATACACATTTATCACGACTATAGAGATGGAAGTCTGCCAGTGTGTCTGCAATTCATGCTTGAAAGGGTCGAGTTAGACCCACGAACCCATACATATATATATATACATATATATATATACACACATATACATATATACATATATATACACGGAATCAGTGTTGACAGGGGAACTTTTAAGTTATATATATGGCCACACCCCTTCCTGTGTTAAAAAAAAAATTTTTTTTAATGGAACTTTAACCAGACAAATCTGTGGAGCTACAGACCTAAGTCTTGGTCTGTATATGCAGCTTGATTCTGGGAGGAACATGGGCTGGGTCCCATCTGGCCACACCTCTTCCTCTTGGTCTGTAAAGCAAGAAAATGCCAAAATTGGAACTCCAGATAACACTGAGCTAGGTAGTTATACCTACACACCCATATATATATATATATATATGTATATATACAGTAGGAAATCAGTTATCCGAACCTGTTGGGACCAAGTAGTTCAGATATCTGAAGTTGCCCTCATGTTGCTCAAGTTAACACAATAATGAGATATATACGTGTTTAAAAAAATTTGTTTTTATCAAGGAAACGTGTTGTAGAAGGACTACAGTTTTTCTTGGTTCCTAATAGTATTGTGGACTGTTGGTTTCTCTTGTTGAATGAGTAGCTACACAAGCTAAAGTTCTTCCATTACTCACCAACTAATAATCTTGAGCTCCTAGAACTCCTTAAAGAAAAACAGCTGCAGTGGGGCTAGGGTGGTCATTGGTATGTTTTCTCCAATTTAATAACTGCTGCATTATTTTTGTTGTTTTTTTTGGTTCTGACCTGCTTGCATTGTTGTGGGTGTGGTTTCAAGTGATGTTCGGTTAGGATCGAAGTTCAGATAACTGAAGTTCAAATAACTTTCCTACTATATATATATATATATATATATATGTATGTATGTATATATAATCAGTGTTATTTGAGAAGTGTTTTAATCACATTTAATGGCCACACCCCTTGTGTTCATGTCAGGGCCCAAAAAAAGCCAAAAGTAATACTTCAGCTGACAAAGCCTTGGAGCTATAAACCTAAAACTAGGTGTGCATACACAACAT
>OZ017781.1:7803708-7919252 GCA_963969325.1 Lycopodina hypogea
GCTAACCTGAACAATAATGGCAACAAGTCACAGGATAGGAGCTGGGCTGGGGTGGTGTGGGGTGGGGTGGAATTGCTCAAAATTCTTAGAATTAATGTCACAGTGCCATGCATTTGCTCAAGGCAGATTGCTCCCTCTAATCCTGCACTTCTGTTTAGGATCAATGGCAAGCCCAGGAAGTCATGGACAGGTATGGGGAAGGAAATTCTGGAGGCTCATCCCAAGCTCCCTGTACACCAAATTATTTTAGGGGTGCACAGCTGGCTAATAATATGTTAAATAAGAAAGTTTATATTTTGCAAGCTTTGGAAAGAATGTAGTTTTCCAAATCTGCTGCTGCTGGCAACTCTTGTGCAACTCTTTGTCGGTGAATCCCCACTGCCATAACTAATCCGCTTTAAAAAATCAACACACTTCTACGTGTGTAGAAATTTTTTGATGGGGGAAATCGTGGCCAGAAAAATCTCTGCCTTTTCTTGTTACGCATGCCCACAACGGTTCTTTCTTATGCGAAATCTGAGCCTCCCTTCCGGAACTCAGTGTGGCATGGCTAGAGATACCCGAAGATATTTTTTGTTGGTGAGATATATCTATAATTTGCTATAAATAATTTAAACAATACCGCATTAAATTAAACGTCAGTTCTAGAAGGAAGGCACCAATTTAGCACAAGGCAGAAGTGGCCCACCAGATTATAACCATCTAAAGATATGCCACACTTAATTTAAAAAAGAATAGATATTAAAGCTATGCCACTAACCAAAACTATTTATAGCTGCCTAAAGCTATGCTACACTAAAAACGCGAGTTCCCAAAAGTGGACACAAATTTTGCAGATGGCACAGATTTAGCGTGACACCGTTCGGGACCAGCATCGCCCAATTTTCAATATGGAATGTAACGTTGACGACCTAAACCACAGAAATTTATTCCGATTTATCCAGAAGTGTGTATTATGAACAGTTCGAGTAGCCGAGCTATATTTAGACTTATTTAGAACTTGGCATTTTCATTTTCTGGCACTCAATAGATTGCCCCTTCTGGAGTTAATCTAGAACTTATATATAGAAGTAATAGTAGTTTCAATGGGGCATTTGGGGTTAGTGTTAGCTTTTTTGTCCTTCGTAACTGTCAGCAGAGGATTCTATATCCCCGGAGTAGCCCCGAGAGAATTCCGAAGGGGAGAGCTACTGGATATAAGGGTAAAGTTGCTCTCTTTTTTAGAGGTCATGGTGGGCATGTTAAGAAGAATTCTATTTAATGCCCATCATGTTATGTACTTTTTGGTTCCTACAACACTTTTGACAATGCCATTTTAATTGATAGGCAGTGAAGATGACAAGTGTTAGAACACAGTTGCCTTATGAATACTACTCTCTACCATTTTGCACCCCCAAAAATGATAATTTTCACTACAAGTCGCTCAATTTAGGTAAGTGTCATCAATTGAGTTTACTTCATCATACAGCATGATTGAGTGCACATTTGGAATTGAATCAAGTGTGCACAAAAACTAACCGAATAGCTACAGACTATATTGTCCTCTGTTTCTTAAGTTAACTGATTATTTGATTACAATAAGTGTAGTTGGGTTAGGTCTGGTGTGAGGGCTAGTGTTGTGTATATGTCTTAGAGCATTCCTTAGGTGCTGTATGTACCAATTAGCATTCTGACCGCTACAAATCTATCGAATGTGATGGATTCCAAACTGTTGTCGTGAAGGAGCTTGATATGCAGAGCTGTCATCTTGAAAAGTGTGATCCTTCACCAGAATTAAACAGTCAAACACTTCTTTAGCTCCTAAATATACCTCAAAACCAGCACCAAGTAATAACACTAGATGCTAGGGCTAGGACTGGACTTCAGCTAGAGCCTAGAAGAGTGTAGACTACCTATGGTGGTACTGATAGAAATCATGCAATAAAAGTAGCCCTGATTTGAAATGGCATTAAGGTGTTGCAATAGGGGACTTGCATGATTCCGTCATGTGCTACCTACCACGCTTACTTATGGTATCAGTGAAGCACCCTCACAATAGAAAATGTATTGGGATTCATGACTGAAAAGGATGTTTTTGAGAACTGCAACTGCAAAATAGCTCCTGCTTTTACGATATTATAGGAATAGAAACTTTATGTTCCAGCATGCTGATACCGAATTCCAGATTATTCCGAGCTATGGTTGTGGAAAAAATGGTGCATGAAAGTGACAGAAAGGTTGTTAAGAATTGGCCAGTGAGTTTGCTGTTAGTTCTCAGAATTCAAAGGTAGGCGGCAGTAGTGGTCAGCAGCAGACAGTTACTGGGTTAATATTGGCCAAGAAGAAGCTGCAATACTTCTCAGAACCCTGTCAGGCAGCACCTGATAATCCAGAAATTCTTGGAAATGAGATGCTGCCTAATGAAGTGTTTAGAGAAGAACTAGCAGCTATTTCTGCGCAACACTGTCTCTGGCAACTGTGTGACACTCACCGCTACAGCGCCAACCAATGAGTTCCTAGAACTAGCAGCCAGGCTCCTGGCAATGTTGCAACTAACCTTCCTTCATATTTACGCTGGGTTTTATCTATAACCACAGCTCTGAATATTCTGGAATTTTCTATGAGCACGCTGGAAATTTTATAAAGTTTCTATTCCTGCAGTACGGTGAAAGCAAGAGCTATTTTGCAATTGCAGTTCTTAAAAACATCATTGCAGATCATGAATGCTAATACATTTTCTATGGTGCTGGAGGTTCACTGTTACCATATGTAGGTGTGGTAGGTTGTGTGTGACGTAATCATGCAAGTCCCCTATTGCAGCTGGAATAGCCTAGCAGGCACAGTAGTGGAAGTGGTAACCTGATATCTTCAGTAAGTCAAGTGGAAGCGGTGTGATTGGTATAATCATTTATAAACTGCTTCAATTAGTCCCCCCATCTAGCAAGGTACTCAGTTCCACATATATCTTTAACGTTTCGGTATCGTACAAGAAAGAAAATTTGTTGACAGAGGAGGCAATGGAATATAAAATTACAGGTTGTGGCACCACCTGCAGAGGGGAGTTGATCTATGTGATTAGGTTTAGGCATGTCGTTAATGGGTCTCCACAGAGCAACCTGATAGGTCCAACTCTGACTGATGTTGACTTCATTATAGCACTGAATAGCTGTCTGTTCCTAACCTTGTTGCTCTGAGTGCTTGTAGGAACTATAGCTTGCAGTTGACTAGCTGTTTGTGTAGCCTTGTTTTTTGTCCTGGCTTTATTGCATGCCATGTAGTACATTTTAATACAAGTTTAGCTAGCCTAGTTGTGCCATTACAGTTGTATTGCAACTAATACAAAGATGTTGATGGACTTGTGAAGCAACAATCCAAAGCTAAAATGCCCACAGAACAAACTATCTATAAATGGATATATGTAAGCTAGCTGAGAGATGAAATTGGAACAACAGCTGTATCATTTTCACTCTAGTATGTGCTCACAAACCATATGGCTTGCTTATTATTTTCATAATGGAGGCAAGCATCACTGCCTGCCTACCTTCTTGGTGCATTGATGAGCAGAGGTGTTGCTAGTTATAGTCTGTGTCAGACTGTCAGTGTTAGTGTGGTACTGATGAAGAGAACCTATTCTGAAGCTCTGTCAATATAGTAGATGGTATTCCTTTTGCCAATTACTGATAGTGAAATCCTATCTACTGGTGCTCACAGGTGCACTTAACAATGTGTGTGTGGGAGGGGGGTAGAGAGTTTGTTATGAGGTTATGTTAGTGTTTTGGATAAGGTTACAATGAAGATGTGTAGAGGAGGTCCATTCCATCTTCTTGTCTTACTCATTCATTTTACAGTGCTATTTTATTGATGTACTTGCAGGTGAAGTTCTACGAGGTGATCGGATTGTGACAACTCCTTATAAGGTACTGAACACTTGGTGTATTGTTCTAATTAGAGAATACCCCATTTCCTACTCTCCAAAGTACCTAGTTGCCAGAAAGCTGGGAATAATTCTGTATGTCATTAAAATTATTTTAAAAATAAGGATTGTTTTGTTTGCTTGCTTTTACATGAATTAGTACTGAATAGTGATGTAGTGTGTGGCAAGTTGAAGGAGCTCTTGGGTTCATGTAGCCTTCCCTCCGGGAGAGGGTGATGGAGGTCTGAGGGAGGGAGGTCCACTGTCTCAAGGACTGCAGTGTGTGCAGCTGTTTCAGTCAACCCAGTAGTCACATCATCCCCCCCCCCCCCCCCCCCCCCCGAAGGAAGCTTGGTGTACCTCATGGAATAAAGGGGTGGCTAACATATCTGATTAATGAAATATTGGCTGGCAGTTTCATCATAATAACTGCACTCCTCCAAGATCATCAGGCAATGGCAACATCTTTTTCATGTACAGAAACTATTATGTGTAATACGACAAGATTAGTGTTGCACTGTGCATGGGATAGGTACTGGACTAGTGGTGGATAGACTTGGTAAACACTGGTAAGTAGGATCTTATAGATAGTAATTGTATTCATCCCTCTTTGTGCATTAACCACAAACCTTTATGAAATTAACCAGACAACCCTTTAGCATTGACTACAACCCTTAATGCCATTAACCACACCCCTTTATGAAATTATCCACACCCATTTATACCATTTTACCACACCTCGATCACTGCACTCACAGGTTCAGGTCTTGCAGAATGACACATGCTTGTTCCTGTGCTCAAAGGAGCTCTCCAAAAAGGCAACGTCTACCTTCATCCAACGCATTGAAGAAGACTACACAGTCCACATGTGAGTGGCTTGTGGTTACCTAACAACAATGGTGACTCCAATTGGACATGTTTCAATGTATCAAGGAAATTTCACACCTAGTCATTAACTTCCATCTCTATCTCTCCCCCCCCCCCCCCCCACACACACCATTTATTCTTTTTTTTTCTTCCTTCTTTATCCCTTTAATTCCATTCTCATTCTACCTTTTTCCTCTTTTTATTCGTTTCCTGTCTTTCAGGTTGGCTGACAATCTTCCTGCAGCTACTGTTTTCCGGAATATGAAGACTGATGGGCTCCAGTACGAGGATGGTTACAAACTGGGCTTCAGGCTTAAGAAGCATTATGTATTAAACAACCACCTCACTATTGTAATCAACTACCACCCAGTCGACAGGTGAGCTCTTAACTTGGTGGTTGTGGCCATCTCTAGTGATAATGGGTTCTCTTCACTCAGAACTCATTGTTATCATTTCTGGACAAAGTGGGAAATATATTTCCCTGACCCTACCATGAAAAAGAGAGATTATATTAACGATAAAATCATCTACCAACAGCTCTGGTTGCCTGGATGGAGATCATCTAGAAAAAGTCACTTGTGGGGGGGGGGGGGGGGGGGGGGGCAGGGGAGAGAGCTTTTTTTCTTGCACACACCACATCTTAAGGGGTGTTGTTTTAGTGTGTGTGTGTGTGTGTGTGTGCGTGTGTGTGCAGAGGCTAAGCCACTGATGAGAAAAGCTTCCCCCAGAAGATGGAACCCTGATAGTCTGGCGCACAAGGATTGGGGGTGGATGTTTTTTTTTGTGGTTAGGGCCTGTATTCCTCACCACAAAATGGTGTGTTGTTTCAAAGCTTTTCTGTTCAAAGGGGAACCAGTCAAAATATTAAGTTCAATTCAGTCCAGTGCACCTTTTCCTGGCACCATATGAAACAAATCCTTACTGAAGTACTGTATTGACAGCCAAGTGTGTTGCCCAAACACACATTTTCATGGTTCATGTTCTTAAATACCCTTCCTCTTATCAGTTGGAATTTTTTTGTGGTTTAATGGGATTAATAAATTTTTTTTTTTTTAAGTTGATGATCCAAGCATGCTTGAACGTCATCTTCAATTTTCCTTACCCCACCTCTGGGAATTTGGACCTGGTCAATCTATTAGTTGTTGATATCATAAATAGTAAGGTAGCAGTTGGTTCTCTATTGTTCTCATTCTGTGGGTATTTGATTTTGTAAGGAGGTTATAAGCGTCTAGCTTAGCTTCTCTAATGAAACCTATTTAGTACGTGTACATGTATTAATTACAAGGAAATGGGTTTTTAGCTTTAAGTCCTACCTCAGCAAGGGATCAGTCTCGGCAGGTCACCCTTCCCTTGTGACTGCTTCTATTTATTGCACTAGTATATTGGTTTACCTTGCTGATGTTTCTACTTCCAATCTCTCCCACTGAGCTGACCGTTTGTCTGCCATTTTCAGCACAAAACCACCTGTAGTCTACTGTAGTGAAGTCTGCTTGGTGCTGTTTGTTTTTAAATTACTTATTAGGTCATTAAAGACTGGATAGAATAATTGTTATTCATATTATAAAAGTACCGATCCTACAGATGGAGATAACAGCCCCCCCCCCCCCTTTCCCTCCTGAAGGATATTTTAGCTTTGTTGTCCCTGTCCTATGGACAGAGACAACAAAGGCTCTTAATATAATTGTAGATCTGTTGTGTGCTATATCATTCCAGATGCTTGGGTCTACAGGGCTAAAAAAAAGGGATGTGAGGATAAAGAGCTGGAAGTTGTTTTGGCACAGTTTTGTTGACCTATGTGTTACACAATTGTGGTTAGTAGTAAGTGGGGTGGTTTACTCAGGCATAGAGTTGTGACCACAACCAGCAAAAAATTTCAGGGAGGGGAATAGCCCCACAGGCAGGGTTTTACTCTGATCTTCACCAAGCTTCCTTATGATAACCCCTAGGTGACCCCCATCAAACCCTGAAAATTTGAGCCCTTTAGGCCCCATCATCCGGGAGGCCAAACTTTATTGTAACGTCCCCAGGGTGACCCCAATCAGACCATGAAAATTTGAGCCCTTTAGGCCCAATCATCCGGGAGGCCAAACTTTATTGTAACGTCCCCAGGGTGACCCCAATCAGACCATGAAAATTTGAGCCCTTTAGGCCCAATTGTCTGGGATTAGTTACCGAACAAATGAACGGACGAATGAATCGAAAACTTTAGCAAGATTTGGTATAAGTACCATATTTTGGCTCTTCTTTTTTTTTTTGGTCTGGCATGAACACTGGAAGGGGTAGGGCTTTATAGACATTCTTAAAATGTTCCCCTGGCGGCACTGATACCAAATATATAACGTTTCATGGACATAACTACCTAGGCCAAAGTGTTTTATCAAAGTACCATTTTTGGCATTTTTAGCCTTACACACCAAGAGGGAAAGGTGTGGCCAAGTGGGACCTACCCCATGTTACTCCCAGAGTCGAAGTTGTGTAAGCACACCAAGTTTTAGGTGAGTAGCTCCATGTGTTTTTCTGGTCAAAATATCATTTTTGGCTTTTTTCAGTCCTATGGGCAGAGTTTTATCCAATCTTCATCAAACTTGCTCTAAACCATAACCCCCCCCCCCCCCATGAAGATATTTAAGTCTGGTAGGCCAAGTGTCAGGGAGAAGGTAGCAAATATACATACATGAGACAAATCGTGAATTACAGTAGGATTTTTAGTATTCCTATACTATAATAGCATTCACCAGCCCAAGGTTTGTGGAAGGTTGAGGTGTGATGTGGAAAAAGTTGGGGCGGGGGAAAGAGTGATTTTTTTATTTTTTTTTATTTATTTTTTTTTTTAATTTTTTTTTTATACAGGTTTGTGTGCCCAATTCCCAAATGCCCATCATTTAGTGCTTGTGCTTGTGCTGTATATGTTTCAGCTGGTACTCCAGTTTTACATAGTAGTATTACTGTTTTGTAGTGGTAATGTGTTGTGTGTGTATATATATATATATATATATGTAATTGTGGGCTGCAGAAGTGGGGAGGTGGTATACCGCATCGTTGGGTTTGAGGTGGATCCTCGCTCTGTCTCCATCGAATCCTTTGTCTCCTCCGACAAGGAGAAGAGTGCCAAGGATGCCGCCAATAATAAGGATCCCTTTGTTAGTGTGGAGCCGGGGACCAAGTGTGTCATTCCACCAGAAGTGGCTGTTGCTGAGCTAGAGAAAGGAAGTATGTGAAGTGAAGTGTACCTGTGGGTGTGTGTGGTGAGGGGTGTGTGGGTTGCATCTGAGAGGTGTGGTTTGCATCTGAGAGTTGTTGGTACAAATATGTGCTAAGAAGTTGACGAGTTCTTTTATCTCTGACGATGACTCCAATCTTACCATTTGCAGTAGTAAGTGATTTCAATCTCAAAGCACTCACTACACCCACTACACCCACTTTGTGTGTGTGTGTGTGTAGGGGGTGGGTGGATGCTTGCATGTTGCAACATGGGTGTGACCTTGTATCCTTAAAAAGGTATGTTTCATTTTCCTTTTTTCTTCCTTCAATAATATGCAATGTGTTCACCTTTCTTTGGTTGTTGCTCATATGATATGATCGCTACTATATTGTATTTGGAAGCTGTAATTTGTTGTTTTGTGTCTTTTGGTAATCAAAAAATTTGAAATTTTATCACTAGTCCTTGGCCTGGATAAACCAAGTTGGCTGTCTAGAAACACAATAAATTACATACCAGCATTCCTATCTGAAAATGTTTGTCACTCTCAAGACACTCACTATTTCATCATCCACCTTGTTTTATTATTCTCCTCCCCATCCAGAGAAGAACCAAGTGGTGTTTTCTTATAGAGTGGTGTGGCAGAAGAGCTCTGTGGCCTGGGCCTCACGCTGGGATATTTACCTAAAGATGAGCAACGTGCAGATCCACTGGTTTGCCATCTTTAACTCTGTGGCCATAGTCCTCTTCTTATCAGGTGTGTATGTACTTTTGAATACACTTTACCATGTTTATTTAGCATGTTGGAATGATTAGGACCATATTTGTTTATATAGAAATACTAATATAGAATGAAAGATTTGGTTTCCTTTTTTTTTGTTGTTGTTTTGTTTGTTTTTCTCCCCCTCAAACCTCCATGACCTAATCAACCAGGACCACATATGACCTTTACCAAACAGCAAAGAAACCTTGAAAAATTCAACATGTTCTACAATATTTAGCCAGAACTAATTTTAATTATTCAGAGATAAACCTCTCTTTCTTTCCCCCCCCCCCAAGATATGAAGATTGTTTACCTAAAGTGATTTGCGATTTGCTAAGACTATAACTAAATGTTAATAACTGGCAGAGGTACCCAGGATTGTTTGACTTAATGGAAATAGATGAACAGAGCCCATCATGGTTGTATGCCAGATTGAAATTGATGGTACCATTATGTCCCTTTTGACTTGTCAAGTTGGCAGGTCACAGGTGGTTTACACCAATGCATCCTGCTTGACTATATTAGTAGATTGTGCAGTTATGTGTAACAAACCTGGCTCCTGGAACAAGCATGACTGCAATCTTTTGTATATCCAAGGTAGTCTTCTGAAAGTTTATTAGTTTGATTAGAGTGAATGCCTTAAAACATAAAACTAATTAAATTCCTTTGTGTGGTACGCATGACTAATTTATACAGTCAAAAATAGTATTTTTTTTCCTTCCGATTGTTGGTATCCGTGGAGACAAACTCTGTCTGTCATAGTCCTTCCCAGGGCCCAAGTCATCCACAGGGCTCTATAATGTTCCGACTGAATTGGCCCAACCATTTGTCTGGTTATAGATCCACTACATGTATTCAAACAATGTGAGAAAATTGAATGAAAAAAAAAGAGAGAAGTGTTGAATTATTAATGTTTCAATTTTTGGATATTACATTAATAAAAATAAAACACAATACTGTAATGATTTCAACATCCATGATAGGGCCATTAATTTTGCTGAATAATATACATGTGGTGTTCTTAGGTATCTTGGCTTTAATTATTATCCGAACTCTTTGGAAGGACATTGCACGCTACAACAAGGATGGCGAGGTGGTAAGAGCACCTTTGTACACTTGTTAGTAGATTTTAGTTCTTTGGCTGAAGAGCAAACTCATTACCTCTATCTCACCACCGTCATTCCTTTCCTATTCTCTTCTCCATTGTCCCAACCCCTTTCACTTCTTTTCTCCCCTCCTCCTCCTTCACTCCTCTTTCATCCCTCTCCACTCCTCCCTCCTCCTCCCCTTTCCCCTCCTCCTTCTCCCCTCCTCCCCCTCCCCTCACAGGACGATGTGCTGGAGGAGACAGGGTGGAAGTTGGTGCATGGAGATGTATTCCGGCCCCCAGCTCACCCCACACTCCTTGTGGCTTGCATTGGCACTGGCATACAGATTTTCTGCATGGTCCTCATCATCATCGGTAAATGAAATTCTCAGTCAGTTTGACTATATCCTCTGAGCCAGGCATGTTGACACCTTCCCTCCATCTCACCCTACCTTCCTCTCTCCCTCCCTCATTCTTGCCCTCCGTCCTTCACTCTTCCCTTCCCTCACTCATCATCCACTCATCCCTTCCTCTCTCCCTCCCTCATTCTTGCCCTCCGTCCTTCACTCTTCCCTTCCCTCACTCGTCATCCACCCATCCCTTCCTCTCTCCCTCCCTCATTCTTGCCCTCCGTCCTTCACTCTTCCCCTCCCTCACTCATCATCCACCCATCCTTTCCTATCCTCCCTCTCCCTGTTCTTCTATCTTTCCCTCTCTCTCTCCATCTCTACATCCCTTTCTTCCTCCCACTTCTACCATCCCTTCCTATCCTCTCTCTTATACCATCCCTTCCTATCCTCCCTCTCCCTGTTCTTTTGTCCCTTCCCTCTCTTTCTCTCCATTCCTCCCTTTCACCCTCCTCTCTGCCTTGTTGATGGATAGGGTGCGTATCATTAGTAACAACTCTTCCACAATAATGTTCTCCTTCCTCGTTTTGTGTGTGGAAGTGAACCTCCTGGGCTGGGCTGGGTTGGGTTGGGCTGGGCTGGGCTGGGTTGGGCTGGGCTGGGCTGGGCTGGGCTGGGCTGGGCTGGGCTGGGCTGGGTAGGGCTGGGTAGAGGTTAAGATAGTACTTGCAAAATTCTAAAATTAAAAGCTATGTCTCCATACCACGCACGCACACACACACACACACACACGCACACACACACACACACACACATCTGTATGTGTGTCTGCAGTGTTTGCCATGTTTGGGATGCTGTCTCCTGCCAGTAGAGGTGCTCTCATGACTGCTGCTATTGTCCTCTTCATGTTCATGGGGTAAGGGGTTGATGGAGGGGGTAGGGGGGTCCTTGGATAGAAATAATGACAGTAAGATGGTTTATTGTTGTTTGTATGTAATCTAGCAATTCCCACACACCATGTCATGTTATGAAATGCACAAAACAGGCTAGAAACATCTTCTCGATGTTTAAACCAGCAGGCATTATCTTATACTCTAGTTTAGCTTGTGTTGGTCAAACTCTTCAAAGGCCAATAATAGTCCTTGTGGAGGCCTCCATCTTGGCTTCACCAAGGCTCTGTGGAGCAATTGTACCAGAACTTTGGAACATGAAACTCTTTAGTGTATCTGATTTATCCATCGGTGGGCTGTGTGATTAGGGATGTGGAGGTCTGTAGTTAAGAGTGTGAACAAGGTACAGAGGTCAGGTACAGACGTGCACACGCTAACTGGGTTGATATGTATGTATATGGATTTCTAAAGGTCATGGAATCAACCGATGTATGCATATATGCATATTATATCTCACAGTATGTGGGACAAGTGGTGAGATATTCATGAAGTCCCAGTGACCTCTTTAGATTAGATATGTGTCAATTTGCCAGGACATGATTTAATTTAAAAACTTTTTTTTTTAATATATATATATATATATATATATATATATATATATATATTCTATCTGCACCTGATAATGCTTGGTTTCTGGGAGCAAGATGCATTGATATATGTTTGTCTGTTTAACTAAAAAAACATTCAAGATTCCTTGTTTTTTTTATGCTCTCTCATTGCTGCTGTTACTGTGTGTTTCCAGGGCAACAGCAGGCTACCACTCGGCAAGGATGTTCAGAACCCTCAGAGGCAACAACTGGAAGAAAGCCGCCGCTCTGGTGAGTGCTTTGCCTCACTGCAGCTGAGACTGCAGCTGATACTTCACCCTTGCATAGTTACTTGATTGTTGCTATGGTTTCTCACGCCCATCCTGCAGACTGCCACGCTGTACCCGGGAATTGTGTTTGGCGTGGGTTTCTTCCTCAATTTCTTCATCTGGGGGGAGCATTCCTCGGGTGCTGTCCCTTTCACCACCATGCTGGCTTTGGTGAGCATGTGGTTTGGAATCTCCTTCCCTCTCGTCTTCTCAGGCTTCTACTTTGGCTTTCGCAAGCAGCCCTATGAACACCCGGTGCGGACCAATCAGATCCCCCGCCAGGTTCCCGACCAGGTCTGGTATCTTCATCCAGTCTTTGCGTAAGTGCATTAGTCCCTCATTGCAACAGTGGATTGAAGTTAGAGGTGAAGTTTCACTCACTCACACTCTTGGGTTGATTGTAAGAAAATGGTGCTCCCTTAAATGTGAAAGAAAAAATTCTGGTATCTCAAATTTTTGTAGCTTTTTCTATTTCAGACTTCCTTATTCCCCCATACTACTGTCCCCTTACTACCTCCCTCCCCCTCTCTCTCTCTCTCGTTGTCCAGATAGCGTGATCACAATGTCATGTCAATGCAACACTGTATTAATAGCCCTCATCTCACAAAGCTCTAGAGTTGACACTGATTGTGTTGTGTCCTGCGATGTATTGTGGATCACCTTGACCTTTGTGGTGTGGCTCCATCCACGATGTGAAGGTGGTGCTGCAATGACACAATGTCATTGTTATCAGTTCATTATGTATGGTAAAGGATATGACTATACATGGGAATCCATTGTGTTCCTCTCACTTGGATGTAATCTAGCTCATCATGCATGATGTCTGAGCCAGCCTAAATGGTAGTGTTTAAATAGGTTGTCTTTCAATGATACTTTTTCTCCCCTTTCTTAATCTGGAGTATTTTAGAGTGATTCTTGTCTTGCAGTTGTCTTGATAAATTTTTTCAACCTCCACAAGTAGTCTTGAGAGCTTCGCCCTGTACATGTGTGGTGGTGTACATGCTAGTGAGTGGCTGTGTGCATGCATGCACATGGACTATTCACCATCCTATTTACAACACACTTGGGCTCCGAAATGTCTTTCAATGTCTGGGTCATGTGATAGTTTGTTACCCTCCCTCTTTTCAAGTAGGCAGTTATTGGATGAGCAGTGTGTGTCGTGTTACACAATGTTACACTAAGTTAGTAATGGCATAGACATACAGCACCCACACATTTCAGACTGCTTTTGTCATGAGTGACAGTTTACTGAACGAGGAACACACATCTTTACCATTCAATGAAGGAATCCATCTCCAAGAACATAGCTATGTGCATACCATATACCTTTGAATAGACTGTGCATTTCCATATATGCTATTGCAGTGCATTAGGTTAGCATGTAATAGATCCTTCAGATACAAAAGGTAATTATTGTACAAAGTCAAAAATCAGGTGACGATGTTATTGGTTGGAATTGTAGCTGTTGCCTGTTCACTGCTCACCCTCCATTCTGGTTTCGTCATGTGTGTATGGGTGGGTATGGCCTGTATGTATATGCTCTAGTGAAGGTCTGCTCTTTCCAAGGTGGCCAAACAATGCTCAAAGTATGAGGTGTGGTCTGCTCTGATAATAACCGCTTCACTTTCTAAACGTTCTGACCAAATTTACGAGTGACCTCAGTAGTATCTGTGGTAGGTGTGGATCAGTATTGTTCACAGCAGCTCACATTCAGCAGCTGCTGCTCCCTCTCTCCATTGCCACAAATGGCGTGTTTCCATGTGTACACGTGTAGCTACAATACAGCCATGCCAAAATTAGTTGGAGCCAAGGTTACCACCTCAGGAGTTCCTGTGCTCACTGGGATATCCCAATATCCAATATCTGCTTATAAGGGGACATAGGAAAGTAACTTGTAGTTTGCTAGGTGAGGCAATGTCTGTTGAAAGGGCAAAAGTCTGAGAATTGCCTGTGAGGATTTAAACAATCATGCCACATCATACACATGGGTTGTTGTTCGGGTCGCCTGCAGAGATGCCCACAGAACACACACAAGACATGATATGATAGATACAGTTCATGTCCCACACCCACTTACCACACCCCTTCTCTCCTACCTGTCCTCTTTCTCTTGTTGGCTGTGTCCCCCCCCCCGCCTCCTGCTCTCCCACCCCCTACACCTCCTGCTCTCCCACCCCCTACACCTCCTGCTCTCCCACCCCTCCACAGCTCGTTAATATCTGGTATCCTTCCATTTGGCGCTGTCTTTGTGGAACTATTTTTCATTCTCTCAGTAAGTTAAAAAAAAAGACAACATATCCTGCTCACTTTTAATGCTCCCCATCTTGTCACTCCATCACTCCTCAGGCTATTTGGGAAAATCAATTTTACTATCTCTTTGGTTTTCTCTTCCTCGTCTTCGTCATCCTCATCATCGCCTGCTCTGAGGTAGCCATAGTGATGACCTACTTCCAGCTGTGTGGTGAGGACTACCACTGGTGGTGGAAGTCCTTCCTTCTCTCTGGCTCCTCCAGTTTCTACGTCCTTGGTTACTCCTTAGTCTACTATTACACCAAAGTGAGTGACTGCTCCCCCCCTCTCTCTCTGTGCAGATGTGTGGTGAAGTCACTGTCTTTATTACATGCCCATGCCATTATGCACCAGATCGTGCACATTCTGTTTTGTTTCCATAGTGTTCTTTTTGATTTTTTTTTTTTTGTTTAGTTTTGTAGAAATGACTAATGGCTCTTGTGGTGGAATTTTGTTGTTGTTTGTTTCTGGTTCTGTCCAGTTGTAGTAGAGTAAGGAGATGTTGGGCTGTCCACCTCTGCCACCAGAAGTTAGGCTGTTTTAAGTGGTTGCATTGTAATACACTGTCTCAATGAATAAACTCAACAAATGGAACAACTGAAATAAAGTGAAGTATAAAGGTCAAAGATCTGTTCACTCAAACAGCCAATCTTTATTTCCAGAGAAAAGTTTATACAGGTACCGTTTTTCAAACCCAAATTTTAATGAACTAATTGATAACACTTATTCAGGCAATGAACATTTTTCATAATGCATTAGTTAACCCTATTATTATATGGTTTAGTGTTTAAAAAATGTTGTTTTTCTTTGTTTCCCCCCCCCCCCCCCCCTGCATTTTAGGGTTAAATTACTGCTGTCTCTTCCTGAGACAGCAGTAATTTACCCTTGAAAATGTTGCATCATTTCTGTGACAGGGCGTCCCTCCCCACTTCTTGCCAGTTTTTTTTTTCTTCTTTTTTTTTGGTATTCAAAGCTTGTGGTGTCAGAGTGTCTCCACCAAGTACGGCAATCCCTCATCCTCCATGGGCAGTGTCATGGTAGGAATACGTATATAAGCTCACCTTCATACCTGGTTCTTCTCCCTCTATGGCTGATCGAGTAGTTGAGTGGGGTAAAAGTTGGGTCTGGGTAAAGGGTCCCCTGACACACACCCAAGTGTGTGTCAGGATCTTCCTCTATCTTCTATTGAGGGAGTAGCTTGTTGCCACTTCACTTTCCTTCTAAACTTTTCACTGTTGCATTTCCCTTTGATCTGCTTCTTCATTTTTTTTCCTGTCCTTTGTTTTTTGCATTCACACTGAGCCTCTTCCTCAGCTTGCTACTAGGTATTTGTCAGCTTGCTGCTGCCTATTGTAATAGGATTGAACTGCTGCCTATTGTAATAGGATTGAACTGCTGCCTTTTGTAATAGGATTGAACTGCTGCCTATTGTAATAGGATTGAACTGCTGCCTATTGTAATAGGATTGAACTGCTGCCTATTGTAATAGGATTGAACTCCTGCCTATTGTAATAAGATTGAGCTGTTGCTTTAAGTTGTGTATCCTGCAGCATCTTCAGGTGCACTGTGAAGGAACCTGCCACAGCACCCACACAACTTCAGCCTCTCCAGCCAATGGAAACTCTGCACCCCAGCAGACTGCACGCTCTGTCTGCACCCTAGTTCCTCAGAACGGATATTGCCTAGTAATTTTGGAAGTCACAACACAGGCAAAAAAAGAATCTTTTTAAGAGTGAACTGACAGCTCTCAGAATCCCAGAAAAAACTGCACACCACGTTATGACATCACAGACAAATCAATGACCACAAAACCACACTCCATTAATGTTTTCTGTCCAATCAGAGGAATCCAATTAATAGCAACACAAAAACTAATATAAATCAATGACCACAAAACCACACACCATTAATGTTTTCTTTTCAGTCAGAGGAATCCAATTAAGAAGCAACACAAAACTAATATAATAACAAACACATAACAATAATGTTTCTTCTTCTTTGCCAGTTCACCATCAAGTCTCTGGTCCTCTTGCATCACCCAGGTCACCAGGGAAGGGTCGTCCTCAATCCTTCACATGCACACACTGAAAACTAATTAGTTAAACTATTTATTCAATAATAAAAACAACTATTTCTACATGCATTAGGTAACACTGCAATGCATACCAGAGTAGTCAACACCATAGAACCAAAGCAATAAATGAATTGGTGTCAGCAAGAATTCTTGTAGGTCGGAGTTTGACCCCCCCCCCCCCCCCCCCCCCCCAGACAGAACAACTATTTTTGTTTCTTGCAATATTTATTCCCAAAGGTGATATGTCCACATGCTTTGAACTGGTCCCACCCAGGCATGTCAGCCATTCAACACAGTCTGTTCATCCATCTTGTTGAAGCTTGGGGTGGCTGATCAACAGCAACACATTTGATTTGGATTGTTATTTAACAGTACCATTTGCAGAATACTTTTTTTAATTTTTTTTATTATTATTTTTTTATACTGAATAACCTCTTGCTTCCTTCTTGCATGTGGGATTGACCTCACACGTTTATCTTCATGCCCATAACCACACCCACACTTAACATACCAGCAAGAAGCCAGACTAGTTCCTCAGGTGTAGTAGAGTATGTACATATGCAGGCAATGTTCAGCTTATGTTAAGTTTTCCAAGTAAACATTTCCAGTTGGTCCTACAATGGTGTGGCATCATAGTGCAGCAAGATGTATCGTAAGTACTAATATCTTCAGTATGCATACATGGACTGCAAGACTTGATTATGCCAACAAATCTCCCGTCACTTTGTAAAGTAAGTGGTCATGGGTGGAGCCTGTGTATGAGGCAAGAGGTGCACCATGGCTCCACCATGTGAACCATCACTGGTTGCACCAGTATCCTGGTTAGAATCCTGACTCTTTCTTTCCCAATGCTTCTTATTTCCCAGTTGTACCCTATTGAGCTGAACCAGTTCAGGTGTTGCACCAATCAGTGTGCACACCACCTGACCTACCTCACAGGCGCTCCACCGACTCCCCATCCAACGCCACTGTTGGTGGCTTTCTTGACAGGCCAACTGGCATGCCTACAGGGAAGAAGGTGGTTGGAAGTCTCCTGGAAAGGATGGTGGCAGAGAAAAAGGTGAGAATAATCATGGCACTTGCCAACACATGGACACGAAAGAATAACTGTTTTGAACTAAGATATTTTACCAGCAATTAAAAAAATTTTTTTTTATTATTCTAATCATTGTTATTAATGTGTATCAAACAATAGTCAAGTTCAAAGCTCCCAGTTGATATAAAAATGGTTCAATGTCTGTCCCACTGAATTTCAGAGCTCAGAAATTCTTTTTGGTAGGGAGGGACATGACAGTTCACTGAGGAACATGACAGTTCACTGAGGGACATGACAGTTCACTGAGGGACATGACAGTTCACTGAGGTCAGTGGTGCAGTCCATTGGGCATACTCTGATACTCATGTCATGTATATAGGTGAAGTAAATCCATACAACAGATTATATGTGGTTTTTCTTTTTAATTTCAAAAAGGGATATCGATTCATTCCTCTAGTTGAGCAGGGAGCAGTTCCCAATGCCTCAGTCAGTACTGCCACATGTGCACACACTAAGAGGACCACAGTTCCATGATTAAGGAGGTGGCATGTTGGAGCTTACTTGATGTGTGAGCATGAAGCTGACAACATCCATTCCCATGTCTACTGACCACTAGCTGGAAACAGTCTGACCAGCTCGGACGATATACATTTTTGATGACTATGCACTTCCAACTGCTCCACAGCTTGAAGTTCTGAAGTCAAGACTATTGGGGGAACAGGAGAACATGTGAGAGAACACTTATTGTAGCATTCTTGATACACACACAAGAAGTCTTCATCTCTTGTTGCTCTCCTGACCATTTAAAATGAGTTTGCTATATGTGAAGTATTTCTCCTTCAGGGAAACCACAGCAAACACCAGAGAGTTGCAGGTGTTGTATCACTAGTATACCTCTTCCACTTATCCTTTTCTCAGGTCAACTTCAACTCTTACCTTAACACTGTTAGTCTGTTGCAGGTGAGGGGAGGGGGGAGTGCACATTATAAAATGATAAAAGTAAGCGAAGAGGACACATGGCTCCCTAATTGGTAAAGCATGTGTGGAATGGAACCTTTGCCTCCTCCTGGGGGAGGGGGAAAACCGGTACTTTTAGCAAATTTTGTATGCAAGATAGGAATGAATTATTTGGCCAGCCATTGGAATATTTTTGTTTTTTTATTTTATTGAAACTTATTAGTGTTAACTTAATTATCAATATGGCCTCCATGACAACACAGAATCTCTAAATCAGTGATTTGATATGGTTATATAGAAATTGAAATATTTTTTAGAGATTACACACACACACACACACACACACACACACACACACACACACACACACACACACACACACACACACACACACACACACACACACACTAGCAGCATATACCTGGCTTTGCCTGGGATATAATGACATGCCCACAGTAAACCGTGTGGCCTAGTGTAACCCATTCCATTTTCCTACCAGATTCAAGTTGTTTGCGTGCCTCTTGGTCTCTAGGTCCATGACTTTCACCGTCTAAAAGTACCATAAATAGATTGCATCCTTTTTGGCATTTTTGACCTGGCATGGCCATGGAAAGAGATGATCAGGTGACTCAATTTTTTTTTATGGCTAAAAACCATCCACTGTGTAGGATGTGCCTACGCTGAAATGCGGGTTATAATTTTATGGTGGATTGGTAGGAAGGTGGTGTGGCTAACTGTGACCCAGCCTGAAGTTTGGTCAAGGTAAACCTAGTCCTTTACATAAGAAAAAAAATGAGTATGAAAACAGGTATTTTGAAAAAAAAGAAAAGAAAAAAGGGAGAAGGAGGGGAGTTAAATGCCTGTCCCAGTTTGAACTGCTGCACAGCCAACTTTTGGTGTAGGAATTCCTCGCCTTAACCATTATGCCACCATGTTTTTTCAGGCTTTTTTTATGTGAAAAATTTGAATTCTTATCCCCTCAGGGGTTTCACTTTTGGTGTTTCAACTTACTTTATTATCTATTCCAGCACCCAAAGATAATTTACAAAAAAAAATCATCAAAATCTGATCAGCCATTAAAAAGCCTTTTTGAACATATAAACTGGTCTACTGCTTTATATATACCAGTGGGCCTGTTGCACCTTTGCTACATGGTATTGGTGCAGCAAAATAGGGAGGTGGTATAAGAACTAAAGCAAGATTTGCAGGTAGCAGCTGGAATGAAATATATGGGTGCTAGCATTCATACTATTACACTAATGTTTGTTGGCTAAACCACACCCATGGGCCTATGGAAGGTGATAACACTCATGGTCCCACATGCCAAATTTCAACCTGATTGGTTCAACCAAGCAAGAGCATGTGGTATTTATGTGACCGGAAGTGTATTACTTTCCTATGGGTGAGGCTTTGTGCGCGCTCTAGGTGTTAAATTATATTTTGTTCCACTTGATTGCTCCATGCATTTGACCAATCTGACTGTCTCCATTAATTTTTAAGCGGTGTGGCTAGACACAATCACAGAAGGTTATTAATACTCTTGTGGTGATATGGAGGCCACAAACCATGTTACAGCATTATTGGTTCTTGTCAGTGAAAAACAAACAAACTTGTGTGGGTGTGGTTGTGGCTATATCGCACCCATAGGAAGATAATAACACTCTTCCCGGTCACATGGAGGCAACAGGACCAATTTCAGCCTGATTGGTTCTTGGCAGTGAAAGCAACTTTGAGTAGGTGTGGCTAATGGCCAAACTACACCCTCAGGAAGGTAATAATACCCCCCCCCCCCGGTCACATGGAGACCACATGCCAAATTTCTGTCTGAATAGTTTTGACGGTCTAAATAACTTCCTGTAGGTGTGGCTATAAAAAAAAAACCCACACCCCTTGCCACAATTATGTTTGTTTATAACGCTCATCGGTTGCTTTGAATCCTTATGGCAAATTGCAGCCTGATTGATCCCTAAATTAGCTTTTGGTAGCCAAAACAACTTTCTGTGGGTGTGGCTATGACAAAAACCACACCCACATGTAGCTAATAATGCTCACCCTGGTACTTGGAAACCATATGCTAAATTTCAGCCTGATTGGTCCATTAATTAGCTTTTGGCAGCCAAAACATCTTCTTGTGGGTGTGGCTATGACAAAACCAAACCCATTGTCACACACACACGTGGTTAATTACCTCTCCCAGGTAATTGGAGACCACATTACAAATATCAGTCTGATTGGTCCTTAATTAGATTTTGGTAGCCAAAATGATTTCCTGTGGGTGTGGTTATGAAGAAAAAAACCACACCTAGATGTGGTATGCTCACCCAGGTCCTGGAAACCATATGCCAAATTTCAGGATGATGGGTCCATTAATAAGCTTTTGGCGGCGAAAATAACTTCTTATGGGTGTGGCTGTGAAAAACCACACCCATTGTCACATCCATATGTGGTTAATAATGCTCATCCTGGTACTTGGAAAGCACATACCAAATTTCAGTCTGATTGGTCCTTTAATTAGCTTTTAGTAATTAGAACAACTTTTGATGTATGTGGCCAAAACCACACCCATTGCCACACCCACATGTGGTTAATAACGCTCACTCGGGTACTTGGAGAGGAGACCACATACCAAATTTCAGCCTGATTGGTCTTGCGGTTTGGCAATGAAAACAATTCGTGCATACATGACTCCTATTTCTAAGTAGCTAGATGATGAATTTTAAAAACAACCAAAATGGTTGCCATTTAAATTGTACTGTAATGACATTCCTCCTATTCCTACCATTAACAGCACAAGTTAAATAATGAACTGCACCAATTTTGATAAATTCAGGAGGCTATAATGTGATGTATAATAGCTTGAGATCCTACGACTGGCTTGACAGATAATGATGCACTCCAGCAATAATTATTGTGATGCATAATCAGAGAGTGGTAACTGACTCTCTGATTATGTAATGATTATTATAGCTACCTTCTAATTGAAGGAGTGATCATTGTTCAGCCTATTCCTCCTTTTTGGGTGTCTGCTCCTGTTGTTCCTCAACTGCTTTTCTTTAGCAACCAAAAAAAAGAGGTTACTTTCTTATAATCGGAACAAAGCTCTTTAATTAGAGAAGGTTGATTTCATAACAATTATTTCAACTGTTATTATTTCATTATCATCAAAGCTACTGAAGTATCCTGATTCGGGCTTGTCTCTGAGCCACAGATAGCTAAAGGTACGATGAGTACAACTGCTATGCATCAATTTTTTTAATCCATTTTTTAAAATCCATTTTTCCCCCTTTTTTTTCTTTCTTCCCTGAATGAAAAAAAAAAAAAAAAGGACGAGGAAGGGGGGTGTCCATGATTGGAAGCAAAAAAAAAAATTATTTTTTTTCCATTCTTGCTGAGAGCCATGCTCATAATTCTCATTTAGTGAATGAATATTGAAATGCCAAATTTTTCGTTCAGCTCTCCGTAAGAAAAAGTAGGTAAGGGAAACCATGACACAGAATTCATCTAGGATCCCAGACAGAGAAGCTAATTTTAGGCTGTCCCTGAAGAACCGGGACAGTTGGCACATTAGGTGCTAGCTACATGGAGCCTTCTAGTATATATGAATGTTAATATATGTAGTTAGGTCTGTGAGTCGCTGCCCACCAGTAGATGCATGCATACATGGATGAACCCTGACATGGCCATCTGAGGCTACTTATGGTCTGCATGTGGGTGGGTGTATGCGAAGGACAATAAGAGCCCATTCTAAAGTGGAGAAGGGGTGGTTTGCACTAGCACTGTTTGACTGACTGAATGTTTAGAATCTAGTGTATGTCGTGTGTGATGATGTATTTGTGCATGTACTGAACATGTATAGACAGACTGTGTATACCTACTTGTAGTATTGTACATACCTTACTTACTATGATAGAGATGTGCCACACACACACACACACACACACACACACACACACACACACACACACACACACACACACACGCACGCACGCACACACACTTTGATGAAAGAGACAAGTGCACACAAACTGACTTCAATAAAATGGAGTAAGTGTACTATTTGTGGCATTCCATCCATGTATGCACAATCCCATGGTTGTTTAGTTTAGTTCATAAGCGCTCTCCTTTTTCTTCTTTTAGAATTTTTTTTATATGCTCCACACTGTGCACTAGACAAAATGGTGACTTTGTGGATAGTTGTTGACAGTGAAACCATTTTATTTCCTCCCCTCTTCCCCCCCCCCTCTTACAGCTCAACATTGTTGATTTCATCCCTAGCCTGCTGTACTTTGGCTACACAATGGTGATGGTGATTGGGTTCTGGTTGCTGACTGGCACCATTGGCTTCTACGCAACATACATCTTTATCTACCACATATATTCTGCAGTCAAGCAGGACTAAGATGGAGGAATGGACACTTGTGCATGATGTTCATAAAGTGTTTACTTACATGGGCAATAGGCCATTATGTAATAACAATATTCACTCAAAGTTATTGTTGTAAACATATAGGTGTATTTTTTCTGTCCTTACTTTGTTTGTTGCAATGTTATTTACTGTTTACCACTCCGTTATTTACTGTTTCTCACTCTGTTATGTACTGTTTGTGGGAACTTCCTCTCCAAAGAACAGCCCTAATGCGTGCGCTCAGTGACCACTGCTGCTGAGTGCTGATATTGTGCAGTGTTCAATGGCAGGAAACAGGTAACAGGAAATTATGGTCACATTCTCCCCAGGTTCAATTGGTGCAGTGACCCAGTCCAACTGTCGACCTGTGCCGCTAAATGAGTGCTACTAATATTGTGGAAAAGAAATTGCCGAAGAACCTTGCTACTAAAATTATCTATTTAGGACAGCTATGACCGAAGCACTGTGATATTCTGGCATTTCTCCAGCTATTAACCAAGCTACTTCCATTCTCTACGTTTTTCCTTCTGGTGTTAGCTAGTTAAGTGCAGTGTATTAGTGATGGGCTGTGTAGGTAGCAGTTCTGGGTCCAACAACGTGGACGGCACACAATATTCCAGCAACCATGCTGACCCGAGTGTGGAAGGTGGAAGCCACTCACTCCCACACCATTTCAACCAGAACCTTTCTCAAGCTCCTAATCAGCCTTATGTATCACAGGGTCCAGTTTTTATAGCACTGTTCGATTATGACCAAAGAACTAGTGAAGACTTGAGTTTCAGGAAAGGGGAGAGACTGGAGATCATCAATAACACAGATGGGGATTGGTGGCAAGCTAGAAGCTTGGACAGTCTCATGGAAGGGTATATCCCAAGCAACTACGTTGCAGAGAGCAAGACTATTCAAGCTGAAGAGTGAGTGCCACATTTGTTGCAGTGTACCAATTATGTCAGCTAGCTGCAGGAATTGTGCTGATGTTAGCAGATGTTAAAGGCACCCCTGAGACCGTACCTCCCTCTAGTGGTACCACTTATACCTGGCTGGATGTCTTTGTTAAAGGTTGTCCTTTTTAATGCTGTTCTTGTCGACTCTCAGCTGGTGTTGCCTTCTCTTTGATTTCCTTGTGTGTTTGCCATAAGTTAGGCATGAGTGATAGTGACTGAGGGAGTACATGCACAGTAGCGGTTCCATTGACCAGCCCCTTCAGAAGAAAACATCCAGTTAAACTTTGAACTGTTATGTGAAGTCAGTGTCCTGGAGTATGTGTGCTTGTAAGGAATGGGTGCAGCTCTGTTAGTGACATCAATTTCTGCATGCACTAATGACCAGGTGACGGAGTAATGCAGATGCATTAGCAATATCTTGCATGTCCACCATAAATATCATGGGATTGAAGAAGACCCTCCAACCTTGGGCAGGACGCATCATCAAATGCCATCTTTCAATTACCTTATTTTACATATTCACTCCTTAAATATAATATTTGTTTTTTTTTTTAAATGATAAAATGTATAAATAGAACGAATAAGGTGACAATATAGGTGAGGTCAGAGGTTGTCCTCATATTGTTGCTACTAGTATCATTGCCTGTTCTTCTGCTCAACACATACCAAGAGAACTACGACGTGAGATATGGACTGTGTCTTGTTTTCCTCCTATTTCCATGCTGGACTGACTCATATTCAAGAAGACATGCTCACCAGGTTGGTGGTTAGTTCTCCAAGTATGTCAGCCCATCAGATCTTGAGCAGACTGTTATTACCATTTCTACCATACAATACAACACTGTTGGTATAATTATGACTCAAGATCATCAATGCTTGCTTCATGAAGAGATAAGACAATGATTCTTTTTTTGTCCTCTGTGTTTACCAACAGTGTGTTGCTGTGACAAATTTGGTTGGAGTGTTCAACCTTGTGCAGCAGCGAAGCTTGCAACTTCATCACTGACTTATGTGGTGTAGGGACGGTGTGAGTGGTGTGGATGAGTGGGTGGTGTGAGTGGTGTACAGTTGTGGATGTGGTGTGCACATGGTATGAGTTGAGGGTTATGAGGGAGAGGTAAATGTGATGTACTTCCAGGCGTCATCATTCATGCCCTTTAGTTTGTATAGTGACATAGAGCCTCCTGAGGTATTTCATAATGGAATGCCTCATATCTTTAAAGGGTGTAGGGATATTATGTGACAGTGTGTGTGTCTGCATGTGTGTGTGGTTGATTGAACAGGGCATGCCATAGCTGACATGCCTTAGCAATTAATGGAGGTGTTTTACCTCAAGTAGCTAATTGATGAATTACTTGGCTAAACAAATGACTGGTCTTGTTTTCACCTGCCATGCATAAGGTCTAACCAGTCAGTCTGAGTGGTGGGCATACTTCAGTTCATTCTCCTGTCAATTAACATTCTATGACCAACTAGAGACGGATGCTTGCAGGTGGGAAGTGAACAGGTGTGTGATCTGGAGTGAATATAATTTATATTACTCCCTGTTAATTGATTCTGATGGGTTGTAATCTTGTTCCAGTTCTGGATTGTGCTCACCACAGTGAGGTCAAAAGGGCAGTGTGTAGTGGCTGGAGTGATGTGGGTTCATTTAGTCTCTCTGTGCCCACCCTAATAGCAGCCATTTATATCTCCAGACTCTGTGTTTAGGCTTCATTAATTGGTGTTTAGGTGAACTTCTAATGACGCAATTCACGTGTGTGTATGTGTGCCAGGTGGATGGTGGGGGCTAATGTGGGGTAACCATGTGGTGGAGGGGGAATGTGTGGGTGTGATAAAATGGGAGGGTCTTAGTGGATGGTTTGTGTCGTAATAATGGTTGTATCTTCTTGGTAGCTGATCAATTTGAGCTTCTAGCCAAGTTTGGACTTAGATGGTGTGTAAGGCGTATGGAATTATCTTATCACAGTCTGTCCTTATGGAGATGCATTTCCCTGGCGATGCTGGACCTTAACTCAAACTTAAGCACTTGGTGACAATGGATTACCATGTCTGTCGTGCTTCAAATAAGGGAAAGTTACTCCAACCCACCCAACTATGCTAAAGAGGCCTCAATTGTCAGATAGACAACAGCTGGTATAGCCTTCCAGAATAATTCTGTAATATGAAAAGATGGCCACAATAAGAATGAAGGCCATCAATCACAGGTGTGTTTGTATATGCTGTCATGGTATGTTGGTGTGTTAGATGGTATGTCAAGTATGCTGTCAGCAGAAGTCCCAAGTTGTTTTCAGGCGGAATCATCAGATCTATGAGTGTGTCTTTGGAGCATTTCCTGTTTTGATGCTGAATACCAGAACTCTAGATGTTAGTGTCAAAATAGGATTAGCTTGGGAATGTGTTCAGTTTGTAATTAATTCTGAACTCACTACATACACACATGTACATTCCTTATTGGTGGTAGGGGCTGTTTGACTGATTGATGGAATAGATCTAAGTGTGTTACATATATTGAAAAGAGATAGCTGCCAGCTTGATCAAGAGGATTAATGTTAGATGTGCTAATTAAAGTAGTCTGACTCTAGGGAGACCAATGGAATGTACCAAAACTAATTAGGATATTCAGGAGATCAGATGCTCTAAGCTGGTGCTTGTAAATGAAACACAAAAATGTCTCTTCTTTAAGGACCTCTCTTTAAATGTGCATATGGTGTTTGCAACCTTGCATGCACATGTGGGGACTCCGAACTACAGAACTACAGAACTACAGAACTGGTAGAGGTCATGATGTCATTAGTGTCTGTGGGTTGGTGAGGGTCATCAGGTTCAACCAATCCCACACATGCTTGGTCCCTTTTTATGCATAGGAATATTTTCAATGATTGGTGGACTTTCATGTAAGTGTGGCTCAAACTGTTATCACCTTGTTTTGTAGTTGTCGTGGAGATGTTCATGTGGGTGTAGCTTGTACAGTTGCTTTTGGAATTCGGTAAATCGGGGCCATTCTACGCATTATATAATCCAGGATCAGAGGGTATCTTGGTTTTGATCTAGACAGGCATAGCTGCAATCTACTTGCTTCATTTTGAGACGTATTCCGTGACCATTTCTTTGATCGGGTCCTTGATCACTTGCTCATTCACTTTCTCAATCTATTGTGTTTGTTTTGTTTGTTTGTTTTCACTTCCCAGAGTATGTGCTTTGTATGTAAATTTTGCAGAGAACAATTTCTGTTCCTCTTTTGATTTTTTTCTCCCCCACTGTGCCATTGTTTTTGGACTGTATTATATGTTCCAAGAGTCAGTATACAGCTGACACTCATTTATTGGCCCCATAAATGAACTTTCCCATAACAACCACTTCCCTCCTGTAGGAGAGGAGACAAACCTTCACTTCCCTTGTGTGATGATTTCAGATGTTGGTTG
Source organism: Lycopodina hypogea (assembly GCA_963969325.1). Lineage (NCBI taxonomy): Eukaryota > Metazoa > Porifera > Demospongiae > Poecilosclerida > Cladorhizidae > Lycopodina > Lycopodina hypogea. The sequence goes on from OZ017781.1 coordinate 7,830,800, forward strand.
AGATTTGCCAGTCCTATTTCTGAGGTGGTTGAGAAAGAGTAATACACTTAATTTCTAAGTGCAGTTATTTTTTGACAGTATTTGTTGTTGAGCAGTATTAGGATCCTTCAGATTGTCAATTTCAGCTGCACTACTTACTCTGCCTGGACAAGGGAATGGCAGATGGGATAGGCATGCATGATTCTAACTAGTGTTCATGCAAGTGTATTCTGATGGAGGCTTTGGAACAGCTGCCCTCAGTCCCAGTGTGCAGCCTCATGTGACTGGTCTTAAGTGGTTTTGACATGTGTCCCTCATGCAGGCTGCTGCTTTGGAGGAGTAATTGAATTTAAGCCACTCAGCTCTTGAGCTTCCTAATGAAATTGAGGTTGAGTTAGTGAGCAAGGAGAGGAGAAGTGTTAGGCAAGTGTTCACATTACCTCTGCTCTTGTTTCCCTTCATGTGTCCCACAGTGTGGATGTTGGTGTTGTAGCCAGTGCTCATAATGGCCCTATGTACCCCCCCCCCCCTTCCCCACCAGCTGGCAAGAAAATGTTTAAGAGGGCATCGAGAAGGTTCAAATAATTACTTCTCACAGTCTGTGGTGTGCATCATTTTGTGTTGAACAATTGATTATCATTAGCAATTCTCTATTTTCTAGTGTTTCATTTTTCCCTTCTTATATTTTTATTGTGAGTTTGTTCAATAGCTAGACGTATTCTTGCCGCACTAGTTCAGACTTACCTGAAGCTGCGTGCAATGTGATCCTCACAAACTAATAGTTCTCCAGTGGCAATGGAGGCCACCTTCCTGCCTGCTCCAACAAGTGTTTGTGCATGATGGGCCCTTATGGGTGGACTCCCACTCCCACTGCATGCTCCTGTGGAGGGTCTAAGTGGACTACAAGAGATAGCAGAACCTCTTTATTTGAGGATGTTCATTGATATATAGAGATCTCCTGATTATTCTTGTAATGGTTGGAATATATATGTACTATAATGGATTTCCTAATAGTGCCCTCCTCTAGCACTGGTGAGCCTGAAGTATGTGCTGGTGAGGAAAACCTCTGGAACTGGCCCACAGATGCACCACCTCACTGCTGCATTGTCTTCCCTCCTCTCACACTTGACAGCTGCTTTATCTGCTTTCATACCACACCCACCCACCCATGCATGCCACACCTATCTACCAATTATTTCCCCTTTAAACCACAATAATGGATTTCTTTTGCCTGAAAGGGGGTGGGGAAGAAGAAGGGGGGAAGAAGGTGTGTTATATATATATACACCCAAGAAAATTGAAACATTTTTTTTAGAGGAAAGATACCACACGAAGAAATGATCTAAAAGTTCTGTCGCCTCGGGATAACTCAAAACAATTGGGTAGTAATGTATGCATATATGAACATATTCATGGACGTGTATAACTTAGCTTCCTCATCGTGACTTCTATCCAGCGGTTGTCCGACACTAAGTGCAGACCATGCTTGAGTAACACTTCTTATGTGATGTTAATTACCAATAACAAGAAGTAACAGAACAGATTCCAACAGCTGTATAGAGAGGGCTCTGTAACTCATGGTAATTGTGACAGCAGTGATATCCTATAAGACTAAAGGCTAGTTTACAAAATAATGATAGCTCATCGTTTTGTTCCGTCCTGTCACCTACAGTCTTATCGTTATTATGTGAACATCATCCGTCACCTGTTTTGTCAAATAAAACCAAACACTATGTAATGTTGGAATAGAATCTGGTTCTAATCCAGCATCAGATCCAGCATCAGATCCAGTTTGTCTGACCAATCAGATGTTTCCAAATATGCACATGCCTCATTGCTAGTGGAGTTCAGTAGGCTAGAGGTCAAGTTAGAGCAGTATTTTTAAAGCTAAAATCATTGAATTGTGAATGGAGCAGATGGTAGGATACCTTATGATGAAACCGAGACGAAAGGAAATGGTAAGCAATTTGTGACCTATATTATATTGTGAACTGGCCTTAACCCAAGATTGTGTGGTTTCAAAAGATGGAAGAGCACATGTACTACAACCTTAAAGCAAAGACCTCTCCCAGGCCGAGAGCTGTTACTTGCTTGTCCAAAACTTAAGAGAGCTTATGTAGCAGCTTAAGTATGCCGTGTGTATTGTCTGTATTGTGTGTATTGTGTGTATTGTGTGTATTGGCTATCAAAGTAACACATTAAATAACACACTTAGCATGTAAAACCAGATGGAGTACTTGTTGATTGCTTTCTGGAAGCCAAAATTTCCTTGTCTGCTTGTTGGGGGGTCAGAATGTGAGCATTTCTTTAGGTGCTCTCCAAGAGTGGCTCCTGTGTGGAGCACAGTGTTGACGTGTCCATCACATCTGGGGCCTCACACGTCTGCTCCTACTTTCTTTGTTGACATCAAAATGGGAACTCCCGCCTCTTAAAGGTGCAAGGAACCTCTGAGTCTTTCCTTGTAGGACAAAGGATAACCTCAATCTTTTCACTGAGGAGTCTAATCAAAGGAGGCTACACCTACTTCTATTCATTGTCTTGGGAGGTTTATGGAACAAGAACCATGGTGGGTGTGCCAACCTTTCCAGGGAACCAGAATTATGGTGGGGGCGTCAACCTTCAAGTGTGGTTGAGGTGATGGCAGTCACGTGGCCTCCCCAGGGGACTCTTCCACTGTGTGTTGTGCTTCTTGTGGGGTTCTCTTTGATATGTGAACTACCTGTAGAAAAGGTCATGTCAGTGTGTGTGTGGGCTTACTCTTGATGTCTGGCAGAAGTCACATCAAGGGCATCAGTGAGGACATTCTCTCACTTGTGGTATCTTAAGTTAGCAGAGAAACCTTCCTCTGCCTGCCACCATGTGTAGGGCCAGAGTCAAACAGGTTCCCATTCTGCATAGGAATGGTAATTACCCATGTTTAGTTTAGTGGGAGTTTCAAATGGAAAGTGCAAAAAAAAAAATTTGATAATATAATCATGATGGTTTGTTTGTTGTTATTGTTTTTTAACTATTGATTAAATGTAATTTTTTTTTTTTTTTTTTTTTTTTTTTTTTTTTTTTTTTTTTTTTTTCTTTTCTTTTTCTGTTAAGGAAAAAAGGATCCCTCTGTATAAAAAGGAATGCATATGTCCATTTGTCCATCAGTCCGTAACATTAAGTGTGTTTTGTTCGCAAATTAATAGGGTACTTCCTGAGGTCACTGGTAGATGAATTTTGGCGAGAGGGTAGGTGTGGTGACACAGTTAATGCTCATTCTCTTAAAATTTTGCTAAAGTTAATTTCAACAGCATCAATTAGCTTTTACTGTTCATCCGACCCTTTTTTGCATCAGAAATAAACTCAAAGCACCAACTTGATCTTCCATTTTTCGTGCCCTGAGGCCTCAGAGTCCCACCCTGTGATTTTAACATTGCCCAAGTTACTCCCCTGGTCAAGTTTTATATGTAAATCAAATTTCAGGTCTCTAGGTCCAAGAGTTGTCGCTATATTAGCCACATAGGTAAGCACATACATACAATTGTGTTAGTTTAGTGAAGTGAGTTAGTCGAAGCGAGCTCACAGACTCCGGTGTGACGAGGGAAGAGAGTCCACCAGCTAGTTAAAAAAGAAGAAGGGAAAAAATGAAACAGTTCCCACTTTCAGACAGAGTGATATTTTGTAAAATACTATTTCCCAGCAGCTGTTGGTTTTACTTCCAGCACAACACACTTTCAATTCCAATATATGGGGAGCTCCCTCAGCTCTCGTTGGAATCCCCTCTTCTCTGACCATACCAGTATTAATGCCTCCATATCACCAATGGAAAATAAAATACAACTTTACTTCTTTTTATTCAACATCTTTTGTTGTTGTTTTTAAATATTTTATCCCCCCCCCCCCCCCCCCCCCCCCCCCTTAACACCATTGCACACACACCCAAAACCAAATATTGGGATCTGCTATCCAGAAAACCTTGGGCTGTGGATCTGAGTGTGTTTAATTTGTTTCAACTGTAGCTGTAGCAACCGTCTTGAATATCCAAACCATTTCAACAAAATATGAGCAACATTGGCGACAACAACTTGCTATGCTGATCAGTATTGTCACAGGTTCATTTTAAATAGCAAGTTGGTATCACATAGGCTAAATATGACCAAATATCTTGGTTTTATTTTAGCTCATTTCCTTGTTCAAAAATCTCTTAAACATTTTGAACCATCATTGTGTTATCATATTTTAGGTAGTCCACAGATAATGGCAGTGTTCATTATTGTGTGTGTTCTCTTCATCTCTCAGGTGGTTCTTTGGACCAATCAAAAGAGCTGAAGCTGAAAAGTTGCTGCGTATACAACTGCATAACAAGGGCTCATACCTGATCCGTGAAAGTGAGAGCAAGCCAGGGGATTACTCTCTCTCCATTCAGGATGGAGAGAACGTCAAGCACTACCGGATACGCAGGCTGGACGAGGGAGGATTCTTCATCACCAGAAGGGCCATCTTCAACACTCTCAAGGAGCTGGTCTACTATTACATGGAGGACAGTGACGGCCTCTGCATCAACCTCCGCTTCCCCTGTCCGCAGCTGGAGAAGCCACAGATTGACCTCTCCCACAAGACCAAGGACATGTGGGAGATTCCCAGGGACTCCATCAATCTTATGAAGCGATTGGGTGGGGGGCAGTTTGGGGAAGTGTTTGAGGGTGTCTGGAACAAGACCACTCCTGTGGCAGTCAAGACGCTCAAACATGGCACTATGCATCCATCGGCCTTCCTGCAAGAGGCACACATCATGAAGAAACTCCGTCACCCCAAGCTGGTCCAGTTGTATGCTGTGTGCACAGAAGAGGAGCCCATGTTGATTATCACTGAACTAATGGTTAATGGAAGTTTACTGGAGTATTTGCAGGGTGACGGCAGAGATCTGAAGCTACCTCAGCTCATAGACATGTCGGCACAAGTGGCCGGGGGCATGGCGTACCTAGAGCTCCACAACTATATCCATCGAGACCTTGCTGCCAGAAACATTCTAGTTGGAGAAAACAACATCTGCAAAGTGGCAGACTTCGGGCTGGCCCGACTGATAGCTGATGACGAATACAACGCCCACGAGGGAGCCAAGTTTCCCATCAAGTGGACAGCACCTGAAGCTGCTCTCTACAATCGCTTCAGCATCAAGTCTGATGTGTGGTCATTCGGAGTGTTGCTGACTGAATTAGTCTCATACGGACGTATCCCTTATCCAGGCATGTCCAATGCTGAGGTGTTGAAGGAGTTGGAGAGGGGCTACAGAATGCCCTGTCCACCCAGCACTCCCGAGAGTCTGTACCAGATCATGCTCGACTGCTGGAAGAAGAACCCTGTAGACCGACCAACCTTTGAAGCTCTCTTGTGGAGATTAGAGGACTTCTTTGTTCTTGACACTGGACACTACCAGCATGCAGCCGATGTTTTGTAGCCAGCCAGCCAGCCAGCCAGCCAGCCAGCCAGCCAGCCACCTGTCAGTATATATCGTGACTCCATTTATTGCCATCACCAATACATGTTTGTGTGCGTTCTTCTGTTGGTTTTTTTTTAATTTTTATGACTACTTTCTTAAATATATATATGGTTATAATAATAACATTTGGAATCTACATGTGCCCTTCAATTGTATTAAGTCTGTGTGTTTGTGCCTGAAGTGGATACACACATTGATGTTAGAGATTGGCATTCAATCTGGTGAAGGAATAGTATCAGACCTTGCTAATAGTTTAATTTAGCCTGGGTGTGGTACATTGGATGGTAAAATTGTATATTCAGCATGTCTGTTATTTCTTTAAGAAATGGACATGTATTTAAATTCTGTGTTGCGTGGTTAAAATGGTGATCTTGGGTATTGAATCCATTCCATACGCATGCAACACGCACACATTCTCTCATACGTCATACTCCTAGTGTACTTCAGTTCACTTCAGATTGTTCTGTTCCAGACAAAAATGTATGACTGGAGTTAGAAACTTCATGTGTTTTACTTGTTTTCCATCAACACAATGTCCAAGGCATATAGGAAAATTATAAAAAAATTGATCATTTGACTCTGGGAACATTTTACATGAATCAATGTTGGCCAAATTATTCTCTGCATGTTTATTCCTGGAGGTAGGTGGGATTGCCAACCATCACATGTGCACATAAACTTACACAAATCTATTGATCCTGTATTTTGTATTCTTATAAAATTTGTCACACAGCTGATGCGCACAGAAGGAATGTTGGGTTATGATCAAACATACATGGAAGATGTGGGGGGGGGGGGGGGGGGGGGGTTAAATTAAAAAATAAAATTAAAAACAACAACAAGAACATTATATTTAAAAATAGCCTGTGCCTTTTGTGTGTATAGTATCTACTCTTGGAATTGGACACACTCATTGGCAGGCATTCGGTAGTCTTATTGGGCACTGTCCTAGTATGGATATATAGTTGTAGTTCTGTTTCTCTGCCTAATTTTGCATGATTATGATAACCTGGCCAATTGGGATGAAAATTTGGTATGAGCACTTGGGGTGGGTGTGGGATGATTTTAAACTGGAATTGCAGTATTTGATTTGCTGTACTAAATCATTTTCTATTTGTCTGTGATTGTTTAAAACATCATCAGTCAGAACTTTGGCTCTTGGTTAAAATCCTGACTTCAAATCCTTGATTAGACTTTATTTTCCCCTTTTTCCAACCCCCCCCCCCCCCCCCCCCCCTTTCTTCACCTTCTTTTTTCACTGCATTGTACAAAGGGTATGGCCCCTTTTTTATTCTTACATTTTCCACAGCTATGAGCATAGGCCAAATAGCATTTTTTGGATGCACACTTTGATGATCTTTTACCAATTTGAATTTTTGTTTGGTACCGGCCTGTACCCTCAGGTCAGGGTCAGATGCAGCATTGTTATAAACTTAGCCTCACCTAATCTATCAATATGCTCTTCCACCACAACAAAGAAGCAAATTGGTATAAGAAACTAAAGCAAGATTCACTGGTAGTAGCTTGTATGAAACTAGTGTGGACACTTTCACTTTAATGCTGTTGGTCAAACTACACCCATAACCACACCCAAAGCAGAAATATCACTTTACCAGTCACATGGAAACCAATATACAAAATTTCTACCTGACTGGTCCTACAGAGCAAGAGCATATGCTCTCCATGTGACTAAAAGAGTGCATTGTCCTCATGTGGGTGTGTATTATGGGTTTGGTTTGGCTGTTCAATTAAATCTCTCTGGTCCACCAATCAAGTTGTCTACGTTAGTGTGGGTTTGGCTATGGTCACATCATAGTCATACACATACCCACAGGTAGTCTGGCATAGCTCGACCCTTTACCCAACCGCTACACTGGGGACATGGCTATACCAAAGTTGTTCTGCCGCCTCATATGATGCGGCGGTCAATTACGTGTAGAAATTAACCACAAATTACAACCTAGGCAATATTATTAATAGCCACTTTCGCATTCCAGCAGAACAACTCGATATAGCCGTATCCCTAGATCCTTCCTCCCCCCCCCCCCACACACAGGGCGTAAAGGTTCTGGCTATTCCAGACTAGCCCACAGGTGGGTAATAATACTCCATCACAAAACTTCAGTCTGACTAATTTGTCCACTGTTCTAGCAGAGCAAGAGCCTGTGGTCTCTGTGAGTGTCACATTAGCTATCTGTGGGTGTGGCTAGGAGTATGCTTTGGGGCAGTCAACTAAATCTTGCTTAACTCTGCTCCTGGACCAATCTGGCTGTCATCATTAATGTAATTAGCCACACCCACAGAATTATATTAATATTCCCCATGGTCACATGGAGACCACATGTCAAATTTCAATCTGATTGGATATTGGCAGTGAAAATAACTTCCAATGGGTGTGACTATGAAACAAACCACATCCATAGGTGGATAGCAGACTTGGGTCAATTACTTATTTTATAAAAAAAATAATAAAAATATTAATTAACATGAATAATTTTAAAAAATTTATAAAAAAAAGTGTTACATAACACTAGTTAAATATAATTTGGAGGGAGTGATTTCAGGATGTAGAATTAAGCACATAATAATTCAGTGTTCATGCTTTATTCTAAGACTTCATTCATTAATAATGACCTTTTCTTGTTTCCATACTTTTTGGAGTAACCTTAAATCCATTTTTTTTTCTCATTATTTATAATCTTGAGACATCCCAGCGTTGGCTGGGATATAATTCGTCTGATCACAGATAAATAGTCTAACATATGAAACACACAGAGTGTATGTTACTATGCTGAGTCTTTTTGTTACTGCAATCATATTATCATCTACTTTTAAATAGGAGCTCTCTGTGTGTGTGCATGCATGTGTGCATGCATGTGTTCATGCATATGTGCATGTGTGTGTGAGTTGTTTCATTGCCAAACCGCTGGACTAATCGAGCTGAAGTTTGGTGTGTGATCTCAAAATACCCAGGTGAACATTGTTGACACATGTGGGTGTGGTAATGGGCATAGTTTTGTCATAGTCACACCCACAGGAATAGTTTTGGCAGCCAAAAGCAAATTAAAGGACCAATCGGGCTGAAATTTGGCATGTGATCTCCAAGTACTCTGGTGAGCATTATTAACTAAATGTGAGAGTGGCAGCGGCTGTAGTTTTGTCATGGCCACACCTACACAAGTTGCTTTCACTGACAAGAACCAATCACACTGAAACATGGTATTTGGTCTCCGTGAGACCACAGAAGTATTAATAATCTCCTGTGATTGCGAGTGTGTCTAGCCACACCAATAAATTATTAATAGAGTCAGTCAAATTGGTCAAATGTAGCAATCAGGTGGAACAAGATTTAATTGAACCCCTAAAGTATGCACATAGCCACACCCACAGGAAAGTAGCACACTTTCCAGTCACATGCTAGATTGATCAGGCTGAAATTTAGCATGTGGTCTTCATGTGAGGATGAGTATTATTACTCTCCTGTGTGTGGTTATGGGTGTGGTTTGGCCAACAAACTTTAGTGTAGAAGTGTGAATGCAGCACTGACATTTCATTCAAGCTGCTACCATTAAATCTTGCTTCATACTTCACTGCACCAATACCATGCAGCAAAGCTGCAACAGGCCCACTGATATCTACAAGAAATCTCCAGGGAGTTTGTTCCAGCATCACTGAAGAATGGTGAATGTGATTAGTGATTAGGTTGAAAATTTTTTTTTGTGGGTTCTGGTAGACCCCACAGTCATTATAGGCATATTGGGGGGGGGGAGGGGCGAGAGGAGGTTTCAAAAGTGGAACCCCAGAGGGGGAAAAAAAATCAATTTTTTTAAAACCAAAAACCAAGCATCATTTGAGAATGGTGGACCTGACCTGGTTAAAAATATTTTTGTGAGTTTTGGTGGACCCTGGGCATATTTGTTTTTGTCAACAAAAAAAAAATAGACTCCCAGAATGGGGGGAAAAGAATTAAAAATTTTAAAAATAAAAAAAAGAGTATAATTTGAGAACAGTAGACTTGACCGTGTAGAAAAAACCTTTTTTTTTTTTTTTTTTTTTTTTTTTTTTTTTTTTTTTTTATGCATCTAGCCCTAGCCCTAGCCCTAGCTGTCTGAGTGTTCTCTATAGAACCCACCTACCAAATTCTAAGTGATATTTTAAATCAATTTTTTTAATTAATTAATTAATTTTTATTTGAGGAGTGGCAAAATTTGAAGGGGAAAATGAGAAAAAAAAGGAACAAAAAAGGAAAAGAATGAATAAGGGAGGAAAAGTGGGGGGGGGGGGGGAGGGGGTTTTTGCATGGAAAATTTGAATTCCTTTTTCCACACCAGGGATGAAACTGGATTTCTTTTTTTCCTGGAAGCTTTAGTAGGCACCCAACGATCATGTTTGCATCATTTCGCCAATATCCATTCAAACCGTTTGACTGTACATTGTGAACACACATAAATGCACACACATGCACACACACCCATCCGCACATGCACAAACACACAAAAGTTTCATCAGACTGGGTGGCAATAGGTGTGGTTTTTTCAATGGGTGTGGTTTTATGAAATAATTACATGAATTTTCCTGGAAGACTCTTGGCATGTGGTCCCCACTCTGAAGAGAGTTATCATCACGTGGGTGCAGCTATGGGTGTGGTTTATTTATTAGCAACACCCATTGCAAGTTATTTTCACTACCAAAAATGAATATTACACAGAAGTGTTAATTGATTGTATAGTGTTGGTTTGATTAATGAGATTAGTGGCAATAATTCCATGTTATGCTAAGGAAACAAGCTTGTTAGTACTAGTGGTTGGAAACTGATAAAAAAATTATCATCCATAGGGTGGGGAATTTTTTTTTTGTTTTTTGCTGTGGGAACCAGACTGTTCAATTTCACTTAAATAGAGGGATGATTGCAGAGCAGAGTTGGGGTATGCAAAGTCATGGGCAAGTGGTTGCTTAGCGGAATTGGAGATTGCAACAAGGTAGGGCTTCAGTGTTAGAACTCCTTGCCATGGGACTAATGGTGCTCACTAGGAAGTTACTAAATTAATTAAACATACTTAATTAAGTTGTGCTGATCAAGTTATAGCAGCTCATTTGTTCTTACTATTACAAGATTATTGTTTTGATCAGCAACAACAACAGATAAAAGGGGAAACGTTATTGTGGTAAATCAGACCACAAAAATGACAAATTTCCCCAAACATTTCCTTTCTCATGTGTACACAACCTCATCCAGTGTCCCCCACTTAAAATCCATGTTTATGCACACATAAACACAAGAAGTACATGTGGTGAACAAGTGCAGTTGTAAAGTGCTATGACTATATACCATTCAATAATCCACACACATATGATGTAGTCTCAGTCCCAGTCCCCTTTATTCACAGCACTGGATGTATTGCATCACCAGCACACAAATAAAGTGGATCTGGTGACTTGCCTGTGCATTCTGTGTTCCTTAGGCATCCGTGGAACACAATCATACAAGCCACATTCACTCAATTGATTAACCTGAACTACATATTCATGAAGTCTTATGTTTTGCGTGTAAATGTATAGCAGCAGGTAACGAGGAGGGTGTCAGGAGTAATCAATCACTTCAAAAAAATTTACAGCCTTGTCTGTAGGTGTGGTTGTTTTAAAATGTTATTATAAAATTATTTAGGTCCATAATTAGCTCTGCCGATATTCTGGTGCTGGGACACAGAATGCACAGGCAAGTCACCAGACCCACTTTGTTTGCGTGCTGGTGATGCAATACAGCCAGTGCTGTGACTAAGGGGGTCTGGGACCGGGACCGGGACTATAAGAGATGCCAGCGCTTATTCAATTGCCAATATATTTTCCAATATCGGTTTTATAGTTAAACGTTTTATTTACGTCATTTTATTATTATTACTGTGAATGTGTAACTCAAGTCCCTAATTTTAACTACCATATATATTTTTTGTTAATAATTGAGATGACCTTCCTTACAAGGAGGTTTAAGTAATGATATAGAGAGAAAATGATGCAAATTATTCTGTCAGGATTTGACTAAACTAAAATGTCGGATATATCTGTCATGAATAAAATTGAATCAGCATAGCTGCAATTTTTACTACTGCTTGGAGAATAGATCTTGATTTTAGTTAACTGTAAGAAATAGCTATTGTAATTTTTCTGTTTTGTTTCATTTGCCATTTGGTTGTGAAGCTACACAACAAGATAATATTTTAGTTGGTAAAGTGCCTTGTGTTTCTAACTAGTGCACAAGTGATACTGACATTCTCACTATACTGGATGTGTAGTAGAGTAAGTAGAAATCAGTGGGGGGCTTGCTCCCAAGCTCACACTATGTAGTTATGCCTTCATTAATTCAAACTATATTGTTAGTTGAGATAAAACATGTTGACACTTAGTGAAGTTGTTGGAAACACAAACCTCTATTAGATGCATGTTGATTAGTTGTGGTATAATTTCCACTCCTGATTGGTGTGGACCCACAGCCGGCAACTATTATATTTTGAGAAAAGGAATACAGACATAGATATATAAATAAACACAGTCTGGCGTAGCTGACCCTTTACCAGGGAAATGATCTGGGGATATGGCAATATAAAAGTTGTTCTGCTGGAATGCAGGAGTGACTATTGTAATATAGCCCAAACTAGAATTTGTGGTTGATTTTTGCATGTAATTGCTCAGCTGTCATATATGAGGAAGCGGAACAACTTGGGTATAGAAATGTCCCCAGACCCTTTTCCCAGCATAGCGATCAGGTAAAGGGTCAAGCTATGCCAGAATAAAATTAACATGGGTCATGAAATGGAACTTCTTGTGTTTGAGGTCTGCATGGAAGCAAGAATTATCCACAGGATGTTTAATTATTCCGAAGAGCAAAGTTTATTAAGAATGCACTTATTCATGGGAAACTGACTGGCATAAAATTTAAAATAAATGAATCTAATTAAAAACTGACTGGCTCTAATTCAAGAGAGCTGTTCATAACATTTTTCTTGCTGATTCAAAATTTATAAGCTAATCATTTAGCTTTCAGTGTATTTTGCAATGTCAGCATTTTTAACTGCAACTTCCATTGTTCCATTTCAACTCCATGGTTCAAGTGTTCAATGGATATAAGGACTGCTATTGGAGCAACTTGAAGATTTAAATGAATGCATTTACCATCAGTGGATTCCTCTGCCTCAACCTTCCAAACATTACATTAAAGAATAAAATATTTCTAGATTGAAATTAATGGATAAAAGAAAACAATTATATTCACTTCCTCTAAAAAGAGCTCATTCTATTAATTGTGTCAAAATTTGTAAGTTAATAAAATCATGAAGTTACATGTGGGAGAAGAAGCTAGGGCTAGGCACTTCTCTCCTAGTAGCTGTGTGAGAAGAAGTTAGACTTCTGTCTGGCCACAATCTCTCAAAGAGGATGTTGCTTTGTAGCTTAGTTTCCACAATCAATACAGTTGAATAGAGACTGTTGATGGTAAAATGGCAACTTGATTCCACCTATCAGGCCATCATCAAATTTGGTATTGTCACAGTACTTCCATATATGGACTTGTAGATGTTCACCAGTGAATTATTAACTACTGTATCTGCTAAAATCAACAACAATAATGAAAATCACAAACAACAAGCAAAATAACACATCAAAAGAAAGGAAATCTAAATTGAAAACACACAAAGGAGTCCTATCCCTTATCCCTTATGAGGATACGCCCCCCCTCCCATAACTCCTTGCTTATTGTCATTTGTTTCTGTTTTCTTTTGTTTTAGTTTTCCTGCCAGACCTGAAATCTAACTGGGTTCCTTGGAACTACCTCTGTGCCTTCAAGAACAAATAATCCAGCTTTTTATTGAGCCAGAATTATTCTGCATTTCTCCCTCGAAAATTTCACAAGTTATCTGAGAGTCTTAGAGATTAATAAAATGATGCTACCTCCAGATTAAGATAAATATTATGAACATAGCCATCACCACATAAAAGTTCTAGATTGATAAAATGTGTTCAGGTATGTATGTATTTATTATTTTTCTGTTGCAGGCAATCACACACCCAGTCCAGCTCAGTCTCTCCCCCCCCCCCCCCCCCCCCCCCAAAAAAAAAAGAGCCAGGGGCAGGTTGAGGGTTCACTGGTACACAGGAGTGTAATTAGACACCCATTTCATGGTTATGAGGTATTTCTCACCTAAAACTGGAACACTTTTTCTCAAAAAAACAATACTTCACCAGATTGTTTAATAAATCCAAATCTCAAGATTTGAAAAAAAGTTCTTTAATCATTATGCCCAAAATTCTAACTAAACTTATTATTTTTCTAGCGCATTTTAGTGATATTTTTTTCCTCGATATTTTAGTATACCTGTGCAAACCTTAAAATTGAATATAAATTCCTGCTGGTGTATTAGCCTGAGACTACTAGGTATAGATAGAGAACACACAGGTGTGTGTGTGTGTGTGTGTGTGTGTGTGTGTGTGTGTGTGTGTGTGTGTGTGTGTGTGTGTGTGTGTGTGTGTGTCAGCACAATTGTGTGTCATGATAACTACACCCCTGTAGCACAGGAGTGGGACAAGCTGGACAAGAATTCTGTAAATAACAGAAACAATTAAAAACAACAACTAAGGATGTGAAGTTATGACAACCATGTTTGTTCTGCTACAAACAACAGAATGCAGCTGCTCTACAGCAAGTACTACTAAGTGGTTGTTGTTGCTCCAGATGGTCTTGAACTACCACACCAGATGTGGCACTACAACTAATGAGTGGTGGCATGTGTATCACAATACCTATTATAAGGCCACAACCTCTTGAGATGTTTGCATTCAAGCTCTGGAGTATGTGTTCATTCTTCAATTATTAGTACTTAAAATGATCCCAACAACCACTGACAGATTGGATGAGGGACGAAGTTAAGGCAAAAATACTAATTGATAGGGATTTTATTTTGTCGAGTTAAAAAAATTTTTTTAAAAATTTATTGCTTTCTTCTTAGAGTTTGAGAGTACTATTGCAGTTTCTAAAATTGACATTTGTTGTCCTTAGTGCTCACTCAGAAGTGTTTACTGCATGGCTCCAGTTTTACTTTCAGTATTCCATTTATAATACCAATAACAAGCTTATGACAAGCTCATATTTTATGGCCTATACTGGCATAGTGATGTCTGCACTACCCATAATCATTGTGATGAAAAAGGGTAGGCCAACTTGCACCAAGTTTTTTCAGGAATGTCTGAAGCTACAACCCAACATTCCACTTTGGCATAGATACAGCTTTAAATTGTAATAGATGCCACCCTTATTAGGTGCTCCCAGTACAATGTTCATCAGGGTTCCCTCCCTGTCCCTGGCTTGTACAAGCCAAGATTAGGCCGATCCACCATGTCACAATCTGGGTATTCCATGCTGTGATGATAATCTATAGAACAGTCTATGTGCTAAATATAGAACCTTTACTCCCTTGCCATTATCCCAGTCTTATCTCCAGCTCTGTACCTCGTTAAGGTTTTTCCACCTTGGACATTTGGGGAGGTTTGTATTTCTCATTTTTGGTACAAATCTGTTTGGATGATATATCTTCGACCAGGTTGGAGACAAAGAATGGCACATCCATCAATTTTAATATTTGATTATATATGAGAATTTTCTTAGTTTGGGGAGATAATAATTAGCATATTTCAGCAGGAGAACCCACAGAACCATTATTGTGAAAACAAACCAGCAAAATTTTATTATGTATAAATGGTGTTTTATAATACATGACCAAATAAAATATAGTAAAGTAAGAAAAAAACAAACAACAAACACGCTAGAATGTTTTCATACCAGTGAAGAAGTGATAAACAAACACACACAAACTACACAGTTCAATATTATAATAATCATGACAACAATAATATCATCCATAGCACATACAAAGTGTAAAATTTGCACAACAAATAATAAAATACAAAAAAAATTACCATTGCACTTATTCACGAGAAACAAACTCGTGACTTGTTCTACGTATAGTTCATAACACAGATAAACTTCCCCCAACTTTTACGAAGCACTTTGCTCCGGCTCACGATAACCTCCATCTTCAGCGGTGAAAAATTCTTCCAACTGCCACTGCAAGGTTTCGAAGGTAGGTCGGTTGGCTGGTTCTTCTCTCCAGCAATCCAGCATTGTATCATAGAGTTTGTCAGGGCAGCCCATGGCTCGAGGCATGCGGTAGCCTTGTTGCAGGGCCTCCAACACCTGTGCATTGGTCATTCCCGGGTATGGGAAACGCCCATATGTGATGATTTCGTAGAGAGTGATTCCAAACGACCACACGTCAGACTTGATGGTGAAGCGGCTGTACATGGCAGCTTCAGGGGCAGTCCATTTGATGGGAAACTTTGCTCCTGTGTGGGCTTCGTATACATCCTCGTCAATTAATCGGGCCAGACCAAAGTCTGCAACTTTGCAGACCATGTTCTCCGCCACAAGGATGTTTCTGGCTGCCAGGTCACGGTGGATGTAGTTCTGTGACTCCAAGAAAGCCATGCCACTGGCTATCTGGCTGGACATGTCAATGAGCTGTGGAAGCTTAAGGGAGCGGCCCTCCCCACGAAGATACTCAAGCAGGCTGCCGTACTTCATTAACTCTGTGATGATGTAAATGGGTTCTTCCTTTGTGCACACAGCGTAGAGCTGGATGAGCTTGGGGTGACGCAGCTGCTTCATCAAGGCTGCCTCCTGCAAGAACTCAGAAACAGACATGGTACCTTGTTTGAGGGTCTTGACAGCCACATGTGTGGTTCCGTTCCATAATCCCTCCCACACCTCTCCAAACTGACCTGCCCCAAGCTTATTGTTCAATTTAATCTGCCGGCGGTCAATCTCCCACTCCTCGTTAGCATGCCTAGATAGACCAGCAGTCTGGGGTTTCTCAGAGAGCAGACAAGGAAACATCAGGTTTACACACAACCCATCAGACTGGCTCCGGTAATAAGTCACCAGGTCTGTGATGGTTTCAAACGTGACTCGTCTAGTGACAAAATATGTACCATTTTCCAGGCGTTTGATTCGGTAATGCCTGACTCTCTCTCTGTCCCGGATGGAGAGGGAGTAATCACCAGGGGTTGTCTCACTGTCTCGAATGAGATATGATCCAAATTGGTTGAACTGCAGCATGAGCTGCTTGTCAGCATCTGCCCTCTTCATCTTCCCAAAGAACCACCTGTTCAGCACCAGAGAGGGAGAGAGAGAAATATCGAAAATAAAAGCAATACCAACTGTTGTTTACAAAGGAAGCACTTAGTTGCAGCAACCACATTAGATTATATATGTATATATATACATAGTAACACTGTATAACATGTAGTTGTTAATTAGGTTATAATACAGTGCCAAGCTATCAAGCCAAAGTACCAATGAAGATAAAGAAAAATTCGCTCTCCCACCCACAAACTGCAATGTAACAAATTGATAAAGTTCAGTATCCTGTACTTTGTGGTAAGTGAATAGAGCAAAAGCAACAACAAAATATCTACTCCCTGGACTCCAAAACTACCAAAAGAAGTACTTGAAAGAAGAAGAAGCTTCCATTCCTCAGAGCAATCTAGGAACTGTCACACATACACTCTCCCTCCACATCACTCCAGCAAAGGAAGCTGACATATATCTTGTTTGTCTTTCTGATGATATCATATGTATGCACTGGATATTGTTTGCTTACGTAGCTTGAAAGACATGCCTGTTTGAATCCCCCCCCCCCCAACCTCTCAACCCAGTGTAGATAGTGTACTACCCATGGTGTTCTGGAATGTATTGAGCAATGTAATGAACACTGGAGTTGGTTTTGGCAAGCACAATCCCCCTCAGTTACTTATGTTAGTGGTTGCATCTATCCTTACACAAGTGCCGCACACTACCTTGGCTTCTTCTCAGGTTTCCCTGAAGGCACAGAATGCCAAAAATGGCTTCCTAAGTTCCAACACTTTAAATTTCATTTATGGGAGGGATAAGCCTCTGACATAAGTAGCAAGGTACAACTCTTTCCTCATCTATTTCTAAGATGTTACAAATCTAAGATGTCTTCCACAGCAGTGATAAGGAACAGTTGGGCTTGCATGTTCATTGTACGGAGTCTCACATACACACATTGAACAAACACCTATGGCTATCTGGCAACCCCGCCTCTCCCTATAGAAACTGCATCAAGTGCTAAATGGCAGTGCAGGGGTGGCAGATTATCCTAGCAGATTCGACGCTATCTTCCTGCCTGCCTGCCTGCCATGCAGAATAGCAGCAACACTTAGCACTACTAGCATGACACATAAATGTCCTGGAACAACAATGGGTTCATGGCATAGAGCAATTTGTTTGGCTACAGCACACCATGTACAATTCAAGTGCCCTGGCCGTCTGTTCCTGAGCTCCTTGGAAGGAGACTTTCACCAACATGTCATGGCTTTCACTCACTAGGCAGTGGTCAGGCAATGTCAAAAAGGTTAGCTTCAGCATGTGCTATAGCATAACATATGCCAGACTTAGTTACCACGACAATGGCAAACTTGATATACTGAAAGAATTGTGTTGATAATGTGTTGATAATTTGCTCATACCTCAAGCTTGCTCAGATTTCTGGTTGATTCTTTATGTTGTTGTCACTCAGTAAGGTTTTCTCAAGCAAGAACACGATGCAACCATCACCCAGTTTGGAAGCCATTACTGAATATCCCGGTCACTATACAAACTCTGATTATCTCAGATTTAGAGGGTAGACAGATGCTTTGTTGGCGGCATGCTTTAACATTTCATATTGCCATGTCCAAGGAGAGACCTTACACTTTGACATTGTCAAGTGCACAAGGTGGGGGATAGAAACAATGCAAGAGTGTTTACAACTTGTTGTAAAGCCTGGCTCCTGGGGTAAAAGCAAAGCCGTTTTACCACATGAATCAACAGCATTAACACACACACACACACACACACTCACTGCAATAGCAAACAAGTGATGGTAAATTGTTATTCAAAATAGAAATTAGTATGAAGAGAAATGCTGTGAACTCGTTAAGCGTTTCAGCTGCATTCCTGACATCTCCATGCCATTGCAACCAAACAATACAGGAGAGACCTGTACTGTACAGCAGAACCATAACACAAGGAAAGGAAGACCATGTAGCTCCCTTCAAAGGACAAGGTGAGTAGCATTTGCTTTCATAGTCAGAGTGCTATCCAAACAAGGAAAAAATAATATGAATGCTACTCCCAATCTTGTTTCAAGACAGTGATGAAGGGATTTAGTTCAAAGAACAGGAAATGTTTGCAGGTATCACTTGTAGTCATTTTTAATTGCACAGTGGATAAATTATCATGGCTTGCAACAGAGAAACAGTGTGGAGGGTAACATGACATGCATGTAAGCAAGCAAGATTGCTGAAAAGATTCAGTTAAGAATTCATTTCTCTTTGCCTAAAAAAAGAGTATCTAATATGCAGAGTTTGCTGCCTGAAATTAGTGACACTACAACAGAAACAAGATAGAGAACAAAATAAATAGGAAAGGGGGAAAAAATGCAGATGACTTCACAACAACAGGTAACTTTCAGTCAGTCAGTCAAATTGATGACAAAGTAATTGGTCCCAGTTGATACACTAACAGAAAAAGCTGAAACATACACAGCATATGAATGAGTAAATGAAATGAACAAGAGGAGGATAGTTATAGAATGATGGAGCATCCACGAGTTGAAGGTCCCTGAGTGAGAGAGAGAAAGACCACCACCATTCCTAGCGACCCAATGCCTCAGGATCACGATAGCCACCGTCGTCTGATGTGAAAAATTCTTCTAACTGCCACTGCAAGGTCTCAAACGTGGGCCTTGTGCTAGGCTCCTCCCTCCAGCATTCTAGCATAATGTCATGCAAGTTCTTGGGGCATGTTGGTGGACAAGCCATCCGGTAACCTGTCTGTATCCTCTCCAAAACTTCTGCATTTGTCATGCCTGGGTAAGGAAACCGTCCATAGGTAATTATTTCATACAGCAAAATCCCGTAAGACCATACATCAGACTTGATGGTAAAGCGGTTGTACATCGCAGCCTCAGGAGCCGTCCACTTGATGGGAAACTTTGCACCCGTGTGGGCTTCGTAAATGTCCTCATCAATCACACGGGCTAGGCCAAAGTCAGCAACCTTGCAGATCCTATTGTCCCCTACTAGGATGTTCCTGGCAGCGAGATCTCGGTGGATGTAGTTTGCCTGTTCCAGGAAAGCCATGCCAGCTGCTACCTGGGCTGACATGTCTATGAGTTGTGGCAACTTCAGAGCTCTGCCGTCTCCTCTGAGGAAGTCTAACAAGCTGCCGTTCTTCATCAGTTCTGTGATGATATAAATGGGTTCTTCCTTTGTGCACACAGCGTAGAGCTGGATGAGCTTGGGGTGACGCAGCTTCTTCATCAAGGCCGCCTCCTGTAAGAACTCTGACGCAGACATGGTACCTGGCTTGAGGGTCTTGACAGCCACGTGCGTTGTGCCATTCCATAGCCCCTCCCACACTTCTCCAAACTGACCTGCCCCCAGTTTCTTGTTAAGTCTAATCTGCCGGCGGTCGATTTCCCACTCCTCGTTTGCTTGCCTGGAGAGACCAGCGGTTTGGGGTTTCTCAGAGACACGGCAGGGGTAGGTTAGCGTTGAACATAGGCCGTCTGCTGTGTTCTGATAGTAGTCCACAAGTTGCTGGATGGATTCAAAAGTCGCCCGACGAGTGACAAAGAAACCACCATTGTCAAGTCTACGTATGCGGTAGTGTCGAACTTTCTCTATGTCACGGATAGATAGAGAGAAATCTCCAGGTGTGGTCTCGCTGTCACGTATGAGGTAAGAGCCCACCGTGTTGAACGTCATCATGAGCTGCTTCTCAGCTTCAACTCTCTTCAGCCGACCAAAAAACCACCTAAAAGGGAAGGAAAGAAAAAAAAAGTATGCTATCAGCGCTGTCGCTGATGCAGTGGAATTTTAGCCCCGGACATACACACATACAAATAAAAAAGAAAGAGAAACCTGCTATATGGTGATGAAGCCAAAGGAAGAGGTGCTTCTATTTTTTGAGGTCATACTATATATCAAAAAGGAAGTTGGTAGACTTTTGTCTCAGTCCCTTGAAACCACTTGCCCGTTATTTAAGACAGCATAATGTATAACAGACTGAAGTGAGCATAGTTTACACTGGGGTATGTTACACATACATACACACACCAACTACAACTGCACTATGCTACCATTTTACCCATCACCTGACAGACACCATGTCATAAAAGTAAAGCAATGGCTGGTTTGAGCAGTCATCGAAAGTACTACATTTCTGAAGCAGCTGTTCCCAGGTTGGAGAACCAACAATAGCGTCAAGCTATACCTAGCAAGTCCAGAGAGTCCCAGCGAAAATTATCTACACTGAATTAACATTAGTGTTAGCCAAACTCCTC
Source organism: Lycopodina hypogea (assembly GCA_963969325.1). NCBI lineage: Eukaryota > Metazoa > Porifera > Demospongiae > Poecilosclerida > Cladorhizidae > Lycopodina > Lycopodina hypogea. The sequence continues at coordinate 7,851,710 of OZ017781.1, forward strand.
AAGAAAGTTTGAACATAACTTTAGCAAGGAAAAGAAGGGGGAAAATAATGAAAGATAAAGGAAGAAATTACAAGGACCTTTACAAAGGGAAAAGGAGCCTTGACTACACATTTCAGATGACTAATGCCTGTTTACAGAACATTTATCTGTAAAAATCAATATAAATTTCTTATGCAGCACATAAATTGTACTGCTACAACCACATCACCTTCCCAGCAAACAGTTAACTCACACCAAACAATAGAATACAATACAATGATTGGCTATACCCTACAGACCCTTCATGCTGTGATTCCTGCCTTGCTCTCTGGACAACAGCTAATTAAATACACCCAAGCCATTAAAGTAACAATAAACAAAATTTTCCACTCACTCTTCTGCATCCAAGCTCTTCCACTCCGCTACATAATTGCTGGGTATGTAGCCTTCTCTTTTATTCTCCTTAGAGCGGGCAAACCACCAATCCCCTTCGTCTGTGCTCACAATGTACAAGAGATCGCCCTTTCTGAAGCTCAAGTCATCGTCTGTGCGAGAGTCATAGTCATACTTGCCGACAAAGACGGGGTAGTTGAGCTCTGGGATTGCTGGCTTATACTGAGGCACGGGAGGTTGCGCAACTGCCACTAAATTCAACTGCCCAGGCTTGGTAGTCACCGAGTCGGTTGTCCTCTGTTTACCCGTACAATTGTTGCCCATGTTATTCTTCTGTTTAGCCCTTGCGGTTGGCTTGTGTATTGAGTTGCCCGTGACTAGTCGGAGCTGAAGAAAGGAATCTAGGACAGCTTAACTATCCGCCAAATGCCGTCTAAATTAACTCTACTTCGGTCTTAGCCGCGCTTCACCCCTCAATGAAACTCTCAGTCTTTTCAAGAACTAGAAGCCATTTTCTTGGTACCACCCTTAAACCGTAAATAGTTGGAATGGCAAAATTCTAATTAATGGTTCGGCTACGCCCATACAAAATTATTTTACATTGTTTTCTTTTCTTTTTCGACCACTTCTCACACCAACGGAAGTGTTTACTTCAGTGTGCTTACCGCACAAGCGGAGGCAATATTCATAACAGTCTTCACTTACAGCCCACATCTCCTTACAAGCAAAAACTTGCAAAAGACAAGAACGTTTGCCCTTACCCTTGTTGCAATGATACACATTGCACTCTAGTTTTTAGCACTGCAGCATGTAGCACTCCTGAAGCATACAACACTAAAGCTTTCAGCACCGAGGCTTTTAGCACACCAGCTTTTAGCACTGGAGCTTTTTATAGTGCATTATTTCATAAATTTCTTGTGACAATCCAAACAGGATTTACAGTATCAAATCTGGAGAGAAAAATCCTTAAAATGACTATTTTTTTACAACCCTATTGAAATTTTCCCACCCCCACAGTTTGCTTGTGCCAAAAATAGACCAGTCAAGGTGTTAAAAATAACTAACATGTCCTGAATTAAATCTCTCTCATTTGTTCATGCATGGAGAATTACACAAGTTCATGAACTTTACAGCATTCATAATGACATTGGTCAAATACAAAGCATATGTTGTATGTTTGGATGGCCCAGGTTCCAAAGTCAGACAAAAATGCCTCTAATGGGGGTGGTAGTCCATGGACCTTTATTTTCCTTCCAGAACAGTTTGGTGCTGAGTGCTTTGGGGGGGAGTATATCTTCCCAATTTCTTTAAAACTTCAGCACTCAACCATAGGAAGGAGATAGTCACTGCTATAGTAAGAATTCAAACTTGATCCGCCTCAGGGGACAGCAGCACAAAAAGTGAGAGATTTGGCTCCATTCATATTGAAATAAGAGGAGCAACTCATCTGGCTTCTGTCCTTATCACAGACCAGCAACCACCACCACCTGTGAGGAGTAGAGTGCATACAACAATGCGCAGTCACATTATCTGTGCACATCACAGTGATCACCTGACTATACATATGCATACATATAAATATGAGCTCCCTCTCCTCGAGAGAGAGAGAGAGATGCAGAAGCATCTAGATTGCTCTAAGAAAGACCTCAAAACTCTACTCGTTAGGATTTCCAATACTGCCATCCAGGAATCGTTTAAGATATGGTGTACCAGGAATAGAGAGATAACATAGAAACTGTTAACTTTGTCACCTCCTCTACAAATAAGCATTTACTCAAATTAGTAAACTGTCTTTACTCATTTATTTTATTTATTCATTAAAAAAAAAAAAAAAAAAAAAAAAAAAAAAATTATTTACATTTTTATTTATTATTATTATTATTAAAAAAAATAAAATAAAAAAAAATTAATTAATTGATTTATTTATTTATCTAATAAACATTTACTTTGATTGTGTACACTGTCCTTAGTCATTTATTGTAGTCATTGTAGTCATTCATTTCCTCTTTATAGTGGCTTGACTAGGTATCTTTGCCCAGTGTGCAGTGATTTTTGTACATCACTTTGACACTTTATCGTATGTCAGCCCCTCATTGATTATTTGTAACATCATGTCACGCAAAATCAATGAAGGTTTTTAATATAAAGAGAGAGAGATAAGAGAGAGAGAGAAAGAGAAAGAAAAGAACAGAATTAGTACATCATGATGTCCGAATAAAATGATTCTTGGCATTATTTAGAGGTTCCATTACACCAAGCTACATTTGGGGCCTGAACTACAAGGACATAGTCTGGATGACACCAAATTCCTGTGATTAGGTAGAGCAGATCCACCACATTGCTGTATCCCTACAGTTCTAACCACTTCCCAATTCCTCATGTTCACAAAACACAAATAAAAATCCACGGGATACTGACCACAAGTACAGCAACATAATACAGTAGTCTTGAGTTCCGGTAATTTAGTAGTTGGGATGAGTGTATACAGTAGGACCAATACTCCTGAATCTCCCTCCAGATAGGAAACGCCTATACTCCACTATGGCTACTTGTAAATACAAATGATATAAATAGATAAGAGTGTTCTGATAGTGACTCAATCTAAAGTGATTTCAGGACTATATTTAGAGTCTAAAAATAAACTGGGACTGCCAATGTTAACCTATTGTGTAATTTTGTAAACATCCATATTTGGGAAATACAATGTGCACCAGCAGTAATGGGTTTTGAGTATCTGGTGTCATTCATACACTCACCAACAATAACAATACTGTACAAACTCTGACACACACAACACACACACACATCTCTGGATGTCCCTTCACTAAACCAACAATAGTGGACTGTGATTGAAAATGATCACTTGAGTTGCGCCTGATCATCCAAATTATGCCCAGCATCAATAATCATCACTTGCTATCAAACATCAAGATAGAACAGTCTGTATCATTCACTACTGGAGAGAGTGGTGGGGAATGAGTGGTGGGGAATCAGTGGTGGGAAGCCAAGACAGAAAAGTGGCGACAATGTGGGTATTATTCAGAGAGGCCATTTAAAAGTTATTGGACCAAAATAGTTGAGACCTTCTCTACCAACTGGAGCTCAAACTCAACAATGTCCTCCATTGAGGTTTCAACCCTCATTAGTGGCATCTGCAAACCATCAGCGTAGTTGTTTGCCTTGCGCTGAAATACTATTTAATAGGAAAAAGGTTACTATTCTAAACGAAAACTTTTAAATTAAAAAAAGACATGAAAAAATAATACATTAAAATCTTTGCTACCAACGCACATAGTGTTGCTGTTTGCTGTCATAGTTAGCCCTAGCCCTAGGGCTAACTATGTTTAATATTATGTATGTCCTGACTAGAGTTCCTCCAAACCACTGGAGGGACCTTCATGAAACTTTCAGGAATTTATTAGAGCATCTCACTGCATGTCCTTTACAGCCTTGGTTCGGTTTGGGCTGGGACAAGCATTTGGAAAGTTCTGGTAAAGGGTCACTGGCTAAAGTATTAAAATGGGGTAATCCCAACAAAAATAAATTACATATTACAAAAAGCAAACTGAATAAGTATTTTTTACTGCAGGAGACTGGAGGCTGACAAAAAACCTCATGTTGATAGTAACCAATAATCCTTTTACTTCAGCTATACCTTATGGCTGCTAATCATAAAAAAAGGGCGCCCCACAATATGTTGTTGGGTTCTTTATTTAGTTGTCTCACTATCTGAGACAGTAAAGCATCACTTGAAAGGGGTGAGCAACATGTGGTCCTGATTGAGCCCACTAAACCATTCCAAAGTGACTGATCTTCATCTGTGTTTGAATCAGCAGTTCTAAGGTAATATCAATAGCCAAGGGTAAGTCATGCATGATCTGGAAGCTTGTTTCAAAGGTCAACTTTGGGGGCAGCTTTCCCACAAATATCAAACAATTGACTTGATGGAAAAATTGACCTTATTTAGCTGGTTGAATTGCAGCTGATCACAATTGACTTGATAAATACTACTAATACTTTAAGGCATTATGTCATTCAATTATTGAATTAAGAATATTAATTATGTCAGAAGGGGGCGGGGGAACAATAAACAAACAAAAATTAAAATCAACTGCTGCAGACGTGTGGAAACTAAGTGAAATCAATATCCTGTTGATTTGCTAAGACTTGTGGCTATCAGTTTCATGTTGCCTGACTTCAACACATTGCAGCTAGTGTAAACACAGTAGAAACCATAAAGCAAACTCCACTACAGCACATGTTGTGAATGCCACAGGTCTAGTCTCACAGTTGCCCAAAGACTATTCTGTATTCAGAACTACAGAATACCTCGTTCTCTTGCAGAGAAGTCGTATGTTTCACACCTGAAAGAAGAGAGAGTAGAAACGTCAACAAGAAGTTTATTGATCTCCACAATAATTGCCATCTTTGTAAGCTGCCATTATGTGAAGACATCTCCCCTGACACATACAATCAGTCACTATGTCATTAATCTTTGGCTCAAGTGTAAGAATATGGTCTGTAATGATACCTCCTCTTCACACTTACCTGACATTGAGTGGCACAGAGACAGATAATCACACTGACAACTCTAATGAGGGGGAATAAACTTCTGCAGCCTTCATGAATTACACGTAAAATATGTTCAGTTGTGAAACTCTGAATTACAACATCAACTAGATGTTAGAGGTGTGATATATATATACTTCCTTACATGTGCAGTGAGGCCTTAAAAGGGGGTAGAGTGTCTCTCTTTCATTTGACTCATCACAGAGTACATTGAATGGGGGAGGCTTTGGTTTGGATTTGAAGAATAATTGATAGGCTAGTACTAATACTACGCAAGTGGTTTGATGTCGTTTTTGAAGCGTAACATATTAGACAGTTCAGTAGAAAGCAAGCAAGGATCACTAGTTCATTGAATATTGATCAGTTCTGCACTTCTGAAGCATCCACTACTATAGCCAGTGTTTTATCTAGGGGGGGGGGGGGGGGGGGGAGAAGAGGGGAAATTTCCCCCTCCCCCTCTCCCTCCCTTCAGATTGGCAGTAAAGTAAATGGTCAATTATCTTGTGTGATGTACTGTGTGTGTTTGGTGTTTGCGATAACCAAATATAGTTGGTAAGTGTCTGTCTGTCTGTAAGTAATACTATTGATCCCAAATTAGAGTTCCAATTACAAAAAAACTTTTACAGTCCATTTAGAGTAGCACTGGGAGTGCTTATATTGAGTTTCATCTTGTGGAATGCTTTGTGAGAGAAAAAAAGTGACATGTTTCCGTATGCATGTATGTATGTATGTATGTATGGATGGATGGATGGACGGATATATATATATATATAAACAACCCTAAAAAACCATGGCGAATTGATTAAGGCACAGCTTTCCCAAGCTTAAATTCGGCCGTCCATATTCTTGACTTGGCTTTTTCTCCCTTTATTTTCCTACTTACACTGCCTACTTTTTAAAATTCTTTTTCTGTTTGTTCTTTTAAATTGATATATATTAATACTATCCCACTATATATAGTCTGCAAGTATCTGTCCATAAGTAATGCTACTCCACCCACACGGGTATTCCCATCACCACGATATCTTTTATAGTCTATTTGGGGTAGCAGTGTGAGTGTATAGGTTGAGTTTCATCATGGGGAACTGAAGGTGTCATGAGTTGATTAGCTAATATTTATTCAACTTTGTGTGTGTGTGTGTGTGTGTGTGTGTGTGTGTGTGTGTGTGTGTGTGTGTGTGTGTGCGTGGCAAGCTAAACTGCCAAAAATGACCATTTTAGGTAAACAAATGGAGTAGCTATATCAAAGAGGAAATTCAATTTTGCAGGGTTGTGTTGTATGCAGTACAATACACTGCCTACTTTCAATTAGAAAAGCCCCACAAAGCACCCTCTATAATAGCTAATACATCATGCAATCTGAAAAGGATTGTTACAGCAGGAGACCAAAGGCCAACTGAAAATCCGCTCATCATACAGATATTTCCCCATAAATAATAAGCATTCAAAGTTTCATGGTCACACAATAATTTTCCTAGAACCATCAATTATGAGTCAGTTCAGCAGAATTAGTAATGCCTTGTGGCCCAGTGAACTTTTGAGCTTTATATTAATTTGTATATGCTAGCAATCAAACCATAATGGGCATAGGAATACAAATGTGCTATACTCTGCATGATGGGAGTATATTACTGGTGGATAGTATTCATCATGGATCTGAGAATGCTGTTTAGGAAGCAGGCTAGCAAGGATTCAACTGAATGTGACAGCATAGACAAGTGTCCTAGAATTGATATAGTCAGTGATAAATTACTCAGTTAGTATGCTTCACATAAGACTCTGCAAGTGAGCCATCCACTTCTACATCAACAACAAACAGAAGCAGACCTAGTTCATACAAACAGACATTGTCTTATAGATCCCTAAAGTAAGCTTATTGGTGGATTATGCATGATGATAGTCTGGTGTATGTATTGTTCTGCGTGTGAGTAGTGGGTGGAAATACCAAGGGGAAATTGTGTGCTTTAGGTGTAGTGGATCAAGGCTCCTTCCAAGACTTGAACAAGGGTACTAAAAACTTATGTGAGCATGAAAATCTCAAGTCACCAAACTGACATTATCAGACACTCATTTGTAATTTATGATATCACATTAAGGCTGATTTTGAGAACACACATTGGTATCCCCCCTTCAAAAAAAAATCCTAGATAAACCCTGACAGTCATCAAAATTGTCAATTTTAAACTGATAGCTCTACTCTCTGTCCTTGGATTGCGTGTATAACACGTCATGAATATTTCTTTAAACACAGGAAAATACAGACTCACAACCATAAATTTATCATTTGTGCCAAACATGGGATATAAAGGAAGTTAATAGTACCTAGTTAACGACTCACATATTAAACTCCAATTTTCAATATGATGCATGATGCATGCTGGCAAGTTGAATAATTTTTATTGAGCCCCATCACACTTCTTTCTTCCTAAAAAATCTGAAGCTACTATTTCAACAAGATATAGTGGTGTACTCAATAAATAAATGATTTAACATAACACATACAATTGGGGGTGGGGGGGGGGGGGGGGGGCACATTGTTCCTTAAAGTGAGATTCAAAAATTAGCATTCTGATAAAAGTTGCTCAAAAAGGACAAACCACAACTCAAATTGGGGAGGGGGCTCTTTTTTTTTTTGGTTTGCAATTGTGTGTATATAATGTCCGTTTATCAGACAAAATCAATCTTTTGAAGAGGGGTGAGGGGAGTTTATTGGGTACTTGGATGATTTCAGGTACTTTCTTAAGTTAAATCCCTATTCTAATTATTTAAATTTACACTTATTCCACACCAATGTACTGTTGATAATATGTATGTATGTATGTATGTATGTATGTATGTATGTATGTATGTATGTATGTATGTATGTATGTATGTATGTATGTATGTATGTATGTATGTATGTATGTATGTATGTATGTATGTATGTATGTATGTATGTATGTATGTATGTATGTATGTATGTATGTATGTATGTATGTATGTATGTATGTATGTATGTATGTATAACATAATTTCTACAAGGAGCATCTGTGAGTCTGCATGATAGGATTGGAACTTGCACCTATTGGACAGTGTAAGCACTACTATGCCCTGTGGTGTTAGGTGTAGAGTGTGGGTGGCACATGTGCATCTCACCAGTGGAAGGAGCAGTGGCCTAACACACACACACACACACATCACACACACACACATCACACACACACACATCACACACACACACTTGACACAGAGTCACACACACACACACTGAAAACAAACAAGCAAACAAAACTAAAGGTGATGTTCAAAGACACTAAAGAGGTGCTGGTTCTAGCAACTGGAGAGAATTGACTGTGTAGCCGGAATGAGAGATGAAGATCCACCTGGCTTTACCTGTAGAGGATGTGATCTCACCCACCGTTGCCTAGTGATCAGCTTCCCTTAGTTCTGATATTTGCAGGTATGGGATGTGTCTGTGTCTGAAGAGGGAGTCTAAAAATGTTGAGCAATACCTAATCAGAGAAGTGAAGTAGAGAGGGGTTGTTCAGTATACCTTACTCCTCTCCCATCACAGAGCAACTGAACAGCAGTTCATTCTTGAAGTATGGGAGTGGCTTAAGACAATTTTTTGTGGATAAATGCACATCACAGCCAACACACACGATACGAATACAGCCGCAGTTACCATGTGTAGTATAATTAGTCACACTAATTGCACCATATGTATATATATACTAGCAGCATATACCTGGCGTTGCCTGGCCAATGTTAACATGAAACATTATAAAAGCCACTCAAAGTTTGGCCTGGTTGCTCCTTTAATTAGCTTTTGGCAGCCAAAACAATTTCCAGTGCTATTTGTCAGGCATAATGATGTCCTATGGGTGTGGCCAGGACCAAATTACACCCAGTGACACACACGTGATCAGTAATGCTCACCCAGTTTCTTGTCTCATTCCAAATTTCATTCTGGTTGGTTGTTTCATTAGCTTTGAATAGCGAAAATAACTTCCAGTGGCTGCAGCTATGGCCAGACCACACCCATATTTGGTTAATAATGCTTTCCTTGGTACTTGGAGACCACATGCCAAAATTTTGCCTGATTAGTCTCTGATTAAATTTTTAAGCCAAAATTACTTCCTGTGGGTGTGGCTATGACCAAACTGCACCCATTACCATGCCCACATGTGTTTAATAATGCTCACCTGGGTTCTAGGAGAGTATATACTGAATTTTGGCTTTTTTGGTCCAAGTGTTTAGCTGTGATGCTAAGACCCAAACATTTACAAACCAAAACATATGTCAAAGTGTATTTGTTCATCTAACTACTTTGGTCCAAGTGTTATTTGGAAATTTTTTACACACCAATGGGAAGAGGTGTAGCCAGGAGGGATCCCACCCATGTTACTCCCAAAGTCAAGTTGTGTATACATACCATATATAAAATCTGTCGCTCCAAGGGTTTGTTTGGCTAAAGTACCATTTTTGGCCTCTTTTGGACCTGACACAAAAAGTGGGTGTAGTCATATAAATGTACTTAAAACATTCCTCAAATTATATTGATTCTAAATATATATGGGTTCATTGGTTAACTCCTTAGGTTCAAATGTTTTTGCTGAAATACCATTTTTGGCATTAATAGCCTTACACAGAGAAAAGAAGAGGTGTGGCCAGGTGGAACCCAGCCCATGTTACTCCCAGAGTGAAGTTGTATATTCATACCAAGTTTTAGATCTGTAGCTTCAATGGTTTTTCTGGCAAAAATACCATTTTTGGCTTTTTCTCGTTACTATGGTAACCATTTTCCAGATTTTTTTAAGCCCATGTTTTAAGTTGGGTCAAAACCTATCATCATGCCAAGTTTCAGAGAAATCCACCCACAGGTTTGGCCAAAATGGTGGTACAAACATACAGACAGACATCTCCTTTTATATATATATATATATATATATATAGGAGATATATATGTATCTAAAATTTTTTTAATTTGGTTTCCCATAGTTGCTGAAGTTATTATGCCACTGATATATCCTTAGGTGTAAGAATCAGTATCTGGTACTTCCTTCGTGCTCAATAATTGAAATCACACAGACTCATGCTATGACACAGATTGTCATTCTAGGAGCACTACTACAGAGTGAGACTGACAACTATATCACAGAGATAGGTGCGGCTGATGAACCGTTCTCCATCCTTGTTAGTATTGCATATTATCCACCATCAGAGGAGTTGGTGGTGAAGGTAAATGACAGGCAATGCCACAGCAGAGTTCACTTGATCGTGGCAACACAATTACGCCAGCAGCATATGCAAACATATGGGAATGAGTGCATACTATTTGCAGTCCATTTCGCCAGGCTTGTGCTGTTTACATGGAGCACCTACGAGTGTTATGCTTGACCATTAAGTGGGAAAAGTAAAGTTTTGTTTACATAGTTGTGGCTTGCATAATTACATAGGTGATGCAATTGGGGTTGGTTAGTACCGTGCAAATTGTCACCACTTTTAAAATGGCTATTCTGTGCACCCTTCACATGTTTGGAATGACATTCTGTGGCTAAAAGTCAAGCCATCAGTTGTGAGTTGTATCTGCCAACCTCTGTTTTCAGCTCACTCGGTATGAATTCTCCACTCCATTTTTTTCCTCACACTGATTTGTCTTGCTGTTTCTTGGCAGTTTCACTTGATGCAGACCTTCTCTTTCTCTATCTCAGACCTTTTTTCTTTTCGTTTTTTTACTGCTCTCCTGGTCTCCATTACAATTCCCTTTGTTGCTGTACACTGTTTTTCCTAATCATAAGGGAGACAAATTGTATCTGGTTGCAATCGCCAAAAGCAAAAATTTGGTAAAGGGTTTTGGTGCAAGACTAACTATTTCCAGTATAGAGTAGTCCTTGCTACTATTTTGTCTTTGTGCTTCTGATATCCTCTTCCTGAACCTGACCTAATGTCTACACTTCTTTTGAACATAAGTTCTGCTACTCCAGGACAGCAGCTGACTCTTACATTTTTTTGGGTGATCAAACGTGACAGACAGACAGATGGAGCACATTAATATAAAAGATATGTCTTACATGGTCAACTTCCTTCTGAAACATGAAACATAACAGGAGAAAGGCCTGGATAAATACTGTGAAGGAGTTTACCTGCTCAAACATAAAGCAGTGTTCAGATCGGGGAAAAAAAAAAAAAAAATCAATAAACAAAAAAAAAAAATAATAAAAAAATTAATGATAAAAAGGGGGAGAGATAGAGAGAGAGAGGGGAAAAGTTTTCAAGCCATCAACAAATTTGTATTTGCAGGAAGCCAGAGTTGATAAAAATTTTTTTTTCTAAATGCCCATAGGGTGGTTTTTTTGTGTGGTTAGTATATATATTTTTTATGCCAAATCTGTGAGCGTCTGACTGAGTGCTCTTTCTTCCTCATTTTCTTGTCCCAGATAGGTAGACTGATGTTGGCTCTCGTGTGAGGTTCAGAACTGGTTTGTTTCCCTTCATGTATGTATGTATGTATGTATGTATGTATGTATGTATGTATGTATGTATGTATGTATGTATGTATGTATGTATGTATGTATGTATGTATGTATGTATGTATGTATGTATGTATGTATGTATGTATGTATGTATGTATGTATGTATGTATGTATGTATGTATGTATGTATGTATGTATGTATGTATGTATGTATGTATGTATGTATGCATGCATGCATGCATTTGTGTATAGGCATGATAACCAAACCCATGGACTGAAAGGAACGAAATTTCACGGTTTACACCATCCCTGGTGTGAAGAAGAAGAAAAATTTAAGTTCTCCAAACAAAATAAAAATATGGCCTAGCCCTAGCCCTCCCCCATTTTGGTCTTCTTTTTCACACTGACGATGGTTTTAGGCCCAATTTTTTTTTTTGGGGGGGGGGGGAGTCAGTGTGATTATAAGTGAATACAAGAAATGAAAAAGTGGATTTTGCAAATGACAGGTGCCCAAGGTTTAGAAATGGTGTTCTGAGTGGCTTTTACCATGTTTCATGTTGGCATTGGCCTGGGAAACACCCGGGTATATGCTGCTAGTATATAATATGGATTTACTGAGGACTGCATCTAGCTCCAGTCCATGTTGAATCTCATTAAATCGAGGAGAAATTAGTCATGGGAGTTCATAGGAGGACCTGTGCTATGCAGGATAGGTGTGGAGGACAACACAGAGAGTAAACTATATTGAATGCCTGCTTTTAATGATTATATTAGAGAAAGCACTTTGGATTGTTACAAAAAAAACAAGAAGCAATATAGCTGACACCACCATCTCCTTATTTAAAAAGTCAATACTGTGAAGTTTAACTGAGATAATAGGCTTGCATTTTGATGCTTTTCTCGAAGCCATATAAAACCTGGGTGGTTCTAACATAGTGGATTTTACCTCGCACCCCCACTGTAGGAAACTATATTTGAAATGCACTTACCACATTCCAATAATCCTAATCAATAATCAATTAACTCTCGTCACAGCATGCAAATTAATAATCATGAGAAATACGTCACTACAAGAACTCTTTCAAAATAAAAAAGTTTGCTATCTTAAGAATTCTGTCACCAAGGAGATTTTCAACAAGAGAATTGGTTAGTATGTCACCAGGAGAGAGAGAAGCCAAGTGCCTGTGAGCACTGCAATGGTGTTGCTAGAAAATTTCCAGTAAGTTGGTAATATTTGAGTTCCCACAGCAGTTACAATTTTTACTTTTGTTACACAAAAAATATGCAACTTTATTCAACTATTTAAGAATGTTTAAAGGGTAACTCAATTGGGGAAAAAAAAAAAAAAAAAAAAAAAAAAAAAAAAAAATTTTTTTTTATACTTTTATCTGTGGAAATTTTTGGTCCAATATTCATGGAGAATACTAAGCTTCAAAAGTTTACTTACTGTGGGGGTGAACTCTTCAATGACATCACAAGGGGAACACCCGCAGTAGAAATTCAATGAACAATTCCTGAGTCAGGAGGCTGGATTCTGCTGGTAAGTCCAGGAGTGGTAGTGGCACATAGTACCAAGTGAGGTAGTAGCAACTAAACAAAATTTCAAGAGCAACTGAGCAGCAAATCAGAAGGAATAAGTGAAGAGATCCTTTGGTAGAGTGCATTAATTTCTCATAACTTTAGAGCCTAGTGATACTACAGCTTCACTCAGTTCTGATTCAAGCACAGTAAATTAGGATCAAAGACTTTCTGATTTGACATGATGAAATCTAGCTATTTGCAAAGTAATTGCTAGCTAGCTTTGGCCATTTTAATATTTAATAGCTAGCTATATAGCTACAGAAAATGAGGATCAAAGGCTTTCTGTGATTCTTCGTGGTAATACTTGCCAGCTAGCTAGCTAGTTAGCTACATAGCAATCTGTGTAATTGTTAATTTTACACTTCGTTGTAACAATTATGGCTAATATATTAGCTCTAAGGTTTGATTATTCTGGCAGTTACTAGCTATAAATGTTATAACCAAGTGTTAAAAAGAACAATTGCAGACTTCTATCTAAGTCAGAGCTAGATGACGCTTAAAAGGAATCAGTGTCACTACCCTCTGAAGTTATGAGAAATTATTGCACTCTCCAAAGGGACCTCTTCACTCATTCCTTCAGAAGAGCTGGGTCTTCAGATTAGCTACTCCAGCAGTTGCTATCTCTATCTTGCTAGGCATCAATGTACTGCTACCACTCCTGGGCTTACTGGCAGAATTTGGCCTCCTGACTTCAGAAATTGTTGAGGTTTGTTAAGTAGTGCATCACTGACATTGAATTTTGGCTGCAGGTGTCCCCCTAGTGACGTCAATAAATAGTTACACTCCCACAGGAAGTAAATTTTTAAAGTTAAGTTTTCTTTATGAATATTGGACCAAAAATTTTCAAAATTTTTAATACCAGGTTCATCAAGGACTGCAAGATAAGACAATAAATAATATATTTTGTTCCAGTTCAGTTACTCCTTCATTAAGAGAATTACCAAAGAGCATTCCTTCATAAAATTCAACAATATATATATATATATATATATATATATATATATTTCTGCAGCAGAGCTATATGCAAACTTTAATGACCAAACAGTTGCCACCTGTACTTGTTGTTTGTAACTGTGGCCATAGATATTGTAGTATATGGATTGGAAATGGCAATAAAAACCCTACATAGTGACGTCACATCCCGTTTTTATCCGCGTTACGACTCCAAAATGAAAAAAACAAAACAAAAACACCTTAGCTCTGAACTGACTCACTCAGTCATTAACCTTTCCTAGTCCTTAGAGGGGCACAGGGTAACATGGGATCCCCTTCAATCAGTCACATTCCTGTGCACAATCAGTCACATTCCTGTGCACACCCAGTGAAAATTCTTCTAAGTTGTTGAAGCAGCATTTCTGGCATTTGTACCCTGGGTGGTTATTTGTACCCTGTACCCTGGGTGGTTCATTTGTACCCTGTACCCTGGGTGGTTCATTTGTACCCTGTACCCTGGGTGGTTCATGCTCCTAAACTTTGTGTCGTTTTTTTTTGTTGGTGAAGTAAGATTTGCTTACTGCTCTTCTTCATTGTGGCTACAATTCTCTTAGTTCAATGAGTTGTTAGTGAAAAAAGAAATAAAATGCTTGTTTTTCTTTGGTAGCTACATCCCATAAGGGTAAAAATAATACATCTTTTGTGTGTGGTTTATCTTCTCACAGTCAACTTACTGCTCAGCAATAGGAAGTTTTGATCACTACATAGATGTGTCTAAATAATTACTTAGGAGTATTTATTACTTTGATAAAGGTATTTACCAACTGGACTACCAATTTAGCCACATAGGTCACTGCACATCTAAGGATATAGATAATATTTTCATACTATGCTACAGTGTAACACAGCTGGTTCACGTAATCATTATTGTTTCCAATCCATATACTACAATATCTATGCTGTGGCCTAGGAAGGGAACAACAGTTATAAATGTAAAGTCAGGAAGAATAGTCAGCTATGAACATATCGCCACATCTAACTCTAACCCTGATCCCTAATAAAAGGTTTCGGTTGCAGCCTGCTATTCCTATATTAGACATGCAGTACTGTAAGAAGAAACAACACACAGGAGGTTGGTAGAGCCATTGCTAGTCTTTTGACCAATGCAAAACCAAACCCTCAGCAAGCAACCTAACCTATGACCTCTCAATGCACAGATTAATTTTGACCACCAATGGCTAATTTATTAAATACTATACCTACCTCATTTCTCCCGTAGACTCTGAGTTTGTGTAAATAGTGACTAGAAGCTGAGTTACTCCTCCAGATGTACTGGTAAAAGTCTAAGTGCAACACGAGCTTACTGAAGTTCAAATAGAGCTTACTGAAGTTCAAATAGATCGCTTGTCGATCCTTTCCCACACACCAGTTCCTCGGTAAACCCTTTACCTTAACCTGAGGAGGAAAGTGTCAACAACCAGACTAGTCCTTGGTAAGGTGTCCTCAGGTCAGACCCCCTTGTGGGTGTGGGCAGATCAATTTGTGGTAATTAATTAATTAATTAATTAATGAATAATTTTAAATATATATATATATATATATATATTGAAAGACCTATGTAACTGTGTAACTGTGTAACTAACATGTTCCTCCTGTTCTCAAAATCCCTCTGTTAGATTTTGACCAAACTTTTAGGGATGGAGGAGACCCACCCTGAGATGGTTTTATGCCAGGTGGCATGTCTGGGAAAAAACAATGTCTGTCTGTCTGTCTGTCTGTCTGTCTGTCTGTCTGTCTGTCTGTCTGTCTGTCTGTCTGTCTGTGTAACTATGTCACTGACTATGTAATTATGTTCTTCCATGTGTCTCAAAATCCCTCTGTTAAATTTTGACCAAACTTTTAGGGATGGAGGAGACCCACCCTGAGATGGTTTTATGCCAGGTGGTATGTCTGGGAAAAAACAGAATTTGACTGTCTGTCTGTCTGTCTATTTGCATGTTCGTACCATCATTCTGGCCAAACTGGTAAGTGGATTTCTCTGAAATTCAGCATGATGATAGGTTTTGACCCAATTTAAAAAAAAAAAATGGGCTAAAAAAATTTTTCGCAAAAATGGTTACCATGGTAATGAGAAAAAGCCAAAAATGGTATTTTGGCCACTTCTCTCTTAATAATATATCTTCTCCATCATCACCTTTCCTACTGGCAAGACATGTTCAACTACTCGATTTTAGCCTATATTGGCCAGGCAATGCTGGGTATATGCTGCTAGTATATATATATATATATAATATATATATAATAAGAGAGAGAGCCACAAAAAAAACAACAAAACAACTTGAAAATGATGAATCTTAATATAATTCTCTGTGTGTGTGTGTGTGTGTGTGTGTGTGTGTGTGTGTGTGTGTGTGTGTGTGTGTGTGTGTGTGTGTGTGTGTGAACTACTCCCAAAGGATTGGACCTAAAGGGCTCAAGTTCAGGGTTTGATGGGGGTCACACTGGGGACTTTATAATGAAGTTTGGTGAAGATTGGTTTGTTTGCTAACTCCTCTCTCCCAGCTGATTGGGCCTAAAGGGCTAAAAATTTCAGGGTTTGATGAGGGGTCACTCTGGGGTGGTTAAAAGGACGTTTGGTGTAGATCCTAGTAAAACACTGCCTGTGGGGCTATTTCCCTCCAAAAATTCCTGGTTGTGGTCACAATTACATGCCTGAGTTAACCACCCCACTTACTACAAACCCCAATTGTGTAAACACATGCGGCAGCAAAACTGTGTTCAGATCACTTCCAGTTCCCCCCCCCCCCCCCCCTCTACTTCATTTTGAGCCCTGTAGGCCCAAGCATCTGGGGGGTGAGATAGTAAGCAACAGATCTACAATTATATTAAGAGGTCCTTGTGGGCTCTTTCCACTGGGATTGGTGCTATGCTAAAATATCCTTCAGGAGGGGTACCTTTCTAGTACATATTAAAGAAAGAAGTAGATATATATTTTTAAGTAATAGGCATCCACCATTGCTTCTTCTTGCCAGGGACAAGCTTCAGAGACAAGCTGGTGACCTGCAGTGGACCAGGAGGCTGGATAGACATGTGGGACCGTCAGACCACTCTGCCAGCGACAGCTGCTATTATATTCCCCATGCCACCTCCCTCTCTCTGGACACACCCCTAGCATACTGTTTGTTGCCATGTTACACACCAATCACAAGGAAGAGCTGCCCCCCCCCCCAAGTTGGATGGGGAACTGCCTAGAAGTTTGGACACACATAGAGCATAAATTAAAGACAACTTTTGGAGCATCATAGTAAAGATGAATGCAAAGAGTTATAATTATCACAGCCTGTGGTGGTGGTAGTTTGAATTTATATGCTTGAAGTTACTACCAAGCAAGAATATTTACTATAGTAATGAATTGGTCAAATAATGACGACCAACAGATACAACACTCAGAAGCTTGTCTCACTTACGACACAAATACGAAAAATGTCATGACTCCACTACTGTGGTACTTGGCTGTTCTGCCTTAAGCTTCTGTTTCCTTTGTTCATATATCTTCCTGGAAACCTGGTCCGCCTTCTTCATATGCTTATTCCACACTTCCTCTAACTCTGAAACAGTCTGAGACGAATACAACCTAAGAAACAAAGAACAACGAGGAAGGGGGAAAAAAAAAGGTTTTCCAACGATAGTGACATCAACACAAGACACCATCTGTTAGGACCCAGCCCTGATAGTGAGAGACTGAACCCCAACAGTGGGAGAAGATCTGGCAAAAAAAAAAAAAATTAGTTAAACTGTTTAATTGCTATTTGTATATATGTATATAGATATGCACACACACACACTCATTTTTGTAACGTGACATTATTAGAATCCTTAATAACTCCTTCAATTGCCAAATTTTATAATGGACCCACTCATTTAGTTCTTTTGAGTTCAGTTATTGAGTTCCATTGACCTAAGAGTGGTAAAGTGGTAAGTTTGTTCTAACTTGTCCTGCTAAAGTTTCAAGATATTTCACTTGTAATCTAAACTAAACTGATGGGAGTGTGACCAGGCAGTGCTACAACACTTACTTGGGTCAGTGAAGGAGTAGCAATTGGAAATCTATCATATACACAGTTCAATACAATCTGACTGATATTATGAGGTCTATATCTTTAAAGTTTCACACATAATTCAGAGATATGAATTTTCTGTGTACAACAATATTTGGCAAAGACCAATGACTAGTGCGCCTTCTTCAAGCATTCTTTTTTTGTTGATTGTGTTATTGTATTGTTTGCTAGACCAGCATAATAGCTGTAGATTTCTGAACTAACAGATATATACTACCAGACACTCACTACTCTCACTGAATCTGCTTCACACTATCACGTAGAATGCTGAGGAAGTTCTTCTATTTCATGGACAGGCATTTTGACATACAAGTAACACAGACTAAAAGTGACCATCTCTCTCTCTCACACATTCAGTGTCAGTCAATTATTGGTCCATCGGCTGTTAGTGAGATGGTGTCAAATGTAAATAACATGTCTTCACATGGAAATCCATGGAAATCACAAGTCATACATACACGATGCAAGTACTGCTCAATAATGATCTGTT
This sequence comes from Lycopodina hypogea, assembly GCA_963969325.1. Lineage (NCBI taxonomy): Eukaryota > Metazoa > Porifera > Demospongiae > Poecilosclerida > Cladorhizidae > Lycopodina > Lycopodina hypogea. The sequence continues at coordinate 7,870,228 of OZ017781.1, forward strand.
AAAATTACATTATATAAAATAAGAAGAGCAACAATAAATAAAGCTACACAAGTTGAGTTGTAATTTTCGGTGCCTATAAATCTTATGCCAAAAGCCAACCTTTTTCTGAGTTCCATCATTTCCAATGATATTAATTTACAGCCACCACTATTGCACAAGTCCTCCACCTGAGAAAGTAAAAAGTTTCTAAAGTCATACATGTGAGGCACATCAGAGCAACCACCACCACTGCCCATCAGCACATAAAAGGTGCAGCAGCGATCACATGAGAAAACCCCCAACCATTCAACCTAAGGAACACTGCAGCTCCCCCATCTCCGTCTTCCCATCCCTTTGCCAAGTCTCCTGGTTGACCTTATGATAAACTCTTTGCTAGTTGGTAAATCCCACCCAGTGCCCCAGCACTACAATGATCGAATTGTCATCATGCAGAAAAACTATCTGCCATGTCATATCTTTAAATTTCTGAGAGAAAAAAAGAAGAAAGAATTTTTAACTAATTCAACTGATGAAAGCAACCTAGTCACATAAGTGATGACACAAATTAATAATTCATTAAGATTAAGTGTTCAGGGAAAATATTTTTTGAAAAGTTATGTCGAGTTTGTGATATCTTTCGTACAACAAATTCTAAACCAATGTTTGTTCTTTAACACACAACCATGGGTGACTGGGGTTTGAAGAGCACTAGGAAATGAAGTGTTACTTAAGGTTCATCGTCAGTTCTTGATTAGATGAGGGAAACAGACTCGGTAGTGACCTTAAGCTCTGGGACCATGAAATGCTTGGAAGCAAAGTTGAGGACATGTGTTCACTAAATATACACTCACATTCGTCACACTAATGCATGTAGCATGGCTCTGTGATATGCATGTTTTACTGAACATGCATGTAAGGGGATTGGTATGTCGCCTCACCTATTCTTCCTCGATGGGGTGAGTGGCATTTGTATGGGGCAAGTAATCGTATTAGATAGTATTACTTGTTGCTAGGCAATACATCGTTAAAGCTAGGCTGGACAAGCAAACATGGATTATTCAGAGGAAAATGTGGATGCATACATTTATGGCACAGGGTAGGGAAATAGTGCTGGTGTTTACTTTTACCCGCAATTTGTTTCTGCAGAATCTAAATGTTTTTTTTTTTGTTGTTGATCTTGTTGTTCTTCTTGGAAACTTCCTCAGGTACACCAGTGCTAAGGTATCCGGTTCAATTCCTGGTCATGGTTGGGTTAATTTTTCCCCTTTCTTTTCCTTTTTCTAATGTAAATTCAGTGGATTTGGAAGTCAACATTTTAAGTCATTATTAAGTCAAAACATTATATCATAAGTGAGCGGGTTTTTGGCTGGAAATTTCCAGTCTTGTTCTTTTTATCGCAATTTAAAAAATTTTTTTTAAAAATGTGTTTGAAAGAGTTGTACTCACAGTGTGAAAGGGGGTGGAGAGGAACCAGCTGGTTTAGAAGATTGGTTAAGTAGAATAAAAATGCAGTGCCTTAATCCACTTCCCTCCTCTCCCCTTTCAAGTAAAGTGTACCTTGCCTGCAAGACTAGACTGAAGATATAGTCCTCTCCTGGGGGTTCAAATTTTGAGATGGTATTAGTAAAATAATTTCATCTCCTGGGTACTTGCCCCCTATGATTGCTCCCCACTCTGTAACTGCCTATCCACACCACACCACACCACATCACATCGCAGAGTCAACACTAGTAAGTACTGACACTTCAGATCATAGGGCATGAATCTTCAACAAAATAAAAGCCAAAATGGTACATGCAAGTTAGTGATGTCATACTTTACCTGGATCCTGTCAAGCTTGGGGAAAAAGGTACAACCAGCAGATGATTCAAGTTTGTCCAAAGTAACTTGGAATTCAGTAAGGTCTATCTGTCCAATGGGTATGTTGGGGATGATAAATGCCGCTCCTGAACGCACTCCATTTTTCTCAGCCAAAATCACCTTGAACAGGTGGGTGGGTGTGGCAACTCTACCTTCACCTATGACCTTATAATCATAATAGTAATAATAATTACCAGTAAATTTATCTCATAATACCCATAGTTACATCAGCACTGGATGTATTTACTCCTTATAAGGGCATATGCATGCATTTCATCTGGGCGTGTCTCATTGAAAGTAAAAAAAATATGGGATGAATATGGAACTGTGTGTGTGTGTGTGTGTGTGTGTGTGCGTGCGTGCGTGCGTGCGTGTGTGTGTGTGTGTGTGTGTGTGTGTGTGTGTGTGTGTGTGTGTGTGTTCACTCAGATGACATGTCCTGCCATCCTTCATATTCCAACTTTGCTACAACACCAGTGATAGAGTTTCACGACTTACTTCATAACGAATATATTTCTTTCCTGAGTCATGGTCAGTTTCTGGTAAGAACAAAGGACCAGATATAATATGCACTTCCTCAAAATTCTCCACCAACCTTCTACAAAACATCTCCAAACGATTCCAATAACTAAAATACAATGAAAAAAAAAGAAAAGAAAAAAATAATTTTAAAAAATTGAACATAACATACAGCACAGTGTACTTCTACCCATGGCACACAGACCTCACCCCGAGTTGTTGGCTAGGTCTTGTGGAACGATATTCGTAAGGAAGAAAGTATCATCCATGGCATGCTGAGAATGTTTGTAATTCCCAGCAGGTGCCATATGTCCTCTGCTCCACCCACTTCTTCGATAGTCTGCATTGCTGGAGCTATAAGCTGATGGGATACCAGGGTCCGGCCTAAACTGGACATTCTTCCTGCTGGCTCTATTCCCCTCGTCCCCGTCCCGTCTGGTTATGCGCTCAGCCACCCAGAGTGGAATCCTTCTGGAATGATCGTACATCAGCGCATGCTCTGAATAAGAATGGAAGGAGGTGGATGGGTGAGGGTGTCCATATCTACAGAAGATAGGAGATGGTATGGATAAAACAGGGTTCTTAATAGAGCAGACAACAATCCCAGGGGGCACTCACACAAGATAAAGGCCACAGTTGGTTGGTGTTGGGTTATATTGGCTCCCCTTCAGATTGATATGGTCATATGAACAGTTACAGATTCCTGCTATTATGCTGTAACTGGTGAGCAAGGCCTCCATGAGGAGGTGGGCAGATAATTTTGTGACACTTGCTCTAGTGTATGCAGTGCTTATGCATACATGATTGACCATGTGTTCAACCACTCCTCCCCCTTCACATCCACTCCCCTCAAATCCACTCCCCTCAAATCCACTCCCCTCACATCCACTCCCCAGAAATCAGAACCAGTGTCCATCCTTTATTTAATTGTCCCCAGCAACTTTGGAACCACTCAGTGAGGCTTCAGCTGAAGACACAGAGGCAGTGAATTGTAGCTGCATTAACAGAGAGTAAAAACATGTTTCAAAGCAGTCATTTTTGTGACTACAGACAAATAAAAGTGGATAGAAAAACTGTCCGTAGAATGGGTTTTTTGCTAGTATGATATAAGGTTTGATTATTAGGGCAGTTACTAGTTATATATGTGATAACCATGTGTAAAATAGAATAATCACCCACTTAGCTAGCTACTTGAATCAGAGCTAGATGAAGCTGAAGAGGAAACTAAGTTTGACATATAACAGTTCCCACATTCATGATAATCTCAACATATGTAAGAGGAGCTCTCATACCTCCAACTGCCATTTTAAGTTTCATTACTCTCTTCACTCATTGATAGAATTAAAAAAAGTTTATCATGCATATTAGCTTGGGAGTGAGTGTGATAGATAGATATATGCATTAATTGTTACTATAAGCAGTTTACTATCACATATCACCACTTTATTGTTTGCTACAACAAAAATACATACACAAATTTAATAAAGTTGGTATTTCCCACTTATGATAATTAAAAAAAATTTTTTTTTTTTTTTTTTTAATCCCAGGTTGCCCAACTGATTAGCCACATGCAAATTAGGGTGACACTCAGATTTTACCAATCCCTACCAGTGTCATGCAGGTCATCACCTTCAAAAATGATCTAAACACCCACACACCAATTAAGCCAATTAAGCCCATGGGCTAGCAAACAATTCCCTGTCCCTAGGGCAAGGGCCAGTATTGGTTAGGGCAATATGGCCTAACCTACCCAAGAGGGGTCCAAAATTGTGACTTAGGCAGTGAGTACAGATTAGCTAGATACATGCATTAATTGTTACTTGAAACAGTCAGTGTGACCCATATCTGGAGGAGGAGGAGGAGAATTCAATTTCATTGGCTCCTTTCTAGAAGAAACTTTGAAGTAGGTTAACACCACTGCACTTCCCACACAGGCACCAGCACCAAATATTGTTCCAGACCTCAAAAACGACATTTTGCAATGAATTTAGAAATTTTCAGGTTTGCAAGGCTACACTAATCTCAGCTAGTGAGACCCTTTACCAAATCCTGGTCAGCGAGACAATAGCAACAAGGGTAACTGGACACTTGACCTGATTTGGAGAATGGAGTGGAGATGCCATTTACCTGAAATACCCTTTACCAACGTGGATAAAATTCATCTCAATTAAAAAGTTTAAAAAACAAAACAAAAAGAAGTTAAAATGAAGGAAAGTTAATTTTTTGGGGCGTATATTCATATGAATGTTATTCACTTATTCTGTGTATATGCATGTTATTGGTTTATTCACTGTGAATTTAATGCAGTTGATGAATAATGAAACATGGCTTTAACAAGCTTAAGTCAAAACACTTGCTAGTAAAATAAAAATTAAAAAATAGATTAATTAATAATTAAGTAATTGAGTAGCTTTGTTTGATTACTAACAGTTTATTTGAGGTGAGAAAAGCTTCATACCCCAACCACTGGAGTAAACTTTGAGTTAAAGTTGATCATATGTCACTATACAATTTTAGAAGACTAACTTGTCGACTCCCTTGGTAAATTTCCCTAAATCTTCGGAAATATGGGGACCCCTTTGTAAATTATATCCTTGTATAAATGAGGAGGGTAACCCATTTCATTGTGGAAGGTTTTATGGGAGAGATATTTAAAAGTATATAAATGGAAATCTCTAGCCAAATTTTTAGAGAAGTAGGGCAGACTAGCTTTAAGGAAAGGATCTTAGTTTTTCCTTGTGTGGTGTGTGGGAGGGAACATGGAGGAGCAGATATGTTAAGGACTTAGGTCATTGATGAAATAAAACATCAACCAGTTATTCTATCAACTTTTATTTCTGGCTAGATGCAATATTCTAGCTATATGCAGGCTTAAAATTTGGACATATCCAACAAGTCTTTTTCATCAGCTACTTATTGACTTGTTGCTGCAGGTATTATGTCTAGTGTTCAGGTAGCAATTTAGTTATTTATTTTATTATTTTACAGAATGGGAGAAAACAACTGATTAAGTAAATTATATAATAAAATGCTCTGATAGTCTATCTGATATAGTTAACTATATTAAATAATCTGGAATGATTAAAAAATATGTGGGTGAAAACAGCTACTGGAATTAAAAAATCAGTTGAGAGTGAAAGTTTATAACAATGGAATGTTCAAGGATCTTTGATGTTAAAATTCTTGGTGAATTTCAGCCTCATTAATTGTGATTTACTTACCTCGTTGTAACGTTGCTCTTTCTGAGTTACTTCTTGACCAAAAATGAACTCTGATATTCATACTTAAAGGAAGGATGATAGCACCCAGGCTGGTGATTGGAGGTAGAGACATGCAGGAAAGAAATGTGTAAAGACACCTCTGAACAATTTGGAATAAGAACAAACTAAAATGGCTATGTAATTCCTGTGAATCCGGTATATATTCCTTTTTTCCACATCATATTCTCAAAAAAATATAAAATTTAAAAAAGATATGACAATCTTGAATATATCACTTTAACGATAAAGTAATAATATTAATGATAATATTAATGTAAATACTTATAATTTTAACTATATATTACATCGTTTTCTATAATGGTCATTTCCATATAATATGGTTTCTTTTTCCCTCCAACATTGCATACATTATAATTAACTGCAGCTAGGCTCTGCCTGGCTGTTTAATGAGAACTGGTCAAACAATGTTGGATATTATTATACTCTTGACTGTTGAGAGATGTGAAGTAAGGAATATATAAGGAAGTTAGCCAAATTGGCTCATCCATATTGTACAAATTCTGGTATAATTTGTGGGACTAAGATAGATATATCTTCGACATGTTTAGGATCCATTCACCACACAAGGAAGATGACTAAAATTGGTCCACCCCCCCCTCCCCCAAAATCAAACAATTATAAGAAATGTAATATTTACTTTAAGAAATAATGATTACAATAAAGATGGACATTGTAAGATCTTCAGTTTTTTGATCCAAAATAATTATTTATATTTTTAAATTAATTATTTTTTTGTGAATGATCAAAAAGTAATCATGAAAATATCGTATCAAAGAATTTGTCATATTAATCTAACAGGAAAAGTATCAAAGAACTAATATACAATACAACAGCATTGTTTCCCATAAAGTACTATACTAAGGTTATATAGGGCTAGGGCTAGGGATACTATTCAATACGTGTTGCTGAAGTTAAACAAATTATTTGTTACAAATTTAACATAAATTTTTAATAAACTGAAATTACTAACTATATTCACTTTGCACATAATAATGACATTCTTCTTATCATGTGGAGACTGCTAAATTTCATTGAACTGGGTCATTAGTTAAGAGTGTTCCATGTCACCAAACCACACCCAATGATAAAACCACACCCATAGCCATTTGATCTGAACGAAATATCCTTGAGGAGGTGCAATGAGATGCCCAATTAATCCCTGAAAGTTTTGTGAAGATCCCTCAAGCAGTTTGGAAAGTTAGAGTCCGCACAGACGGCCGGATAGGCAGAGAGACAAATAAATAGTGAATTATAGTAAGATGAGATTAATTTACCATACCCATGTTATCAGTAAAAATGGGTGTCTATATATTTATCAGAGGTCCCCATATTTATTGTAAGTATAGGGACCCTGGGTCCCCAAAATGGAGGGGTCCCCATATTCCCCTGACACTGGAGTGTCAAAGTCACTTTACTAAACTGAAAATTGTATGTATGTACTAACATAATTCCCTTTAGAACAATTTAACAGCAAGGGCATTAACCTTGTCACTACATTTATCTTCATGCCAAATTTCATTCACCTTCGAGCTCAAGAAATACCCTTTTAATTTTTTGAACACATTTAGTGTTACCAAAGGACAGATGGACTGGCTGTCTGATGGAGGGACTTACACAATCCTTTTATATTGATTTATTGATTTTTCATGTGTTACCCATGCTGCTAATGTACTGCCAAACGTTTGGATCTAGTGACAATGTGGCAATGTTAAAATCACAAATTGTGTACATGTACCTACCTATGCAGCTAATGCATTGCCAAACCCTTGAATGTAGAGACCTCAAATTTAGCTTGCATACACAACTTGACCAGGGGAGTAACTTGGGCAATGTTAAAAGTCCATGATGGGATGTGGGTGCCTCCAAACACGAAAAACAGGACGTTAAGTAGGTGTGGTGAGTTTATTCATGACCAAATACTGGTTAAATTACACTAAATGCTAATAATCTGTTAAAATTATCTTTAGACAAATGTTTAAAAAATGGGCATTATCCTTGCCACTACACCTATCTTCATGCTAAATTTTATCTACCTGTTACCTCAGGAAGTAGCCTTTTAATATGCAAACATATTTAGAATTACGGAAGGACAGACAGAGGGACATTACATTACTTTTTATAGAGAAAACCTTTTTTTCTTCTCCCAGTTTTTCCCTCAAGCTGGAACAAAAAAAAAAAAAGAGCTGAAAACCCACTCACTTATGATTCAATGTTTTGACTTAATAATGACTTAATCAAGGTTGAAAGAAAAAAGAAAAAAAAAAACCAAAAAAGAAAAAAAAAAACCAAAAAAAAAAAAAAACCAAAAAAAACAACGACAAAAACCCCCAACAATGATCAGGAATAGAACAAAGATCTTAATATTGGTGTTCCTGAGGAAGTTTTGTAAGAAGAAAAACAAAACCAAAAAATCATTTTATAGCATGATTTTTCACAAGCATATTTATTCCATTATTTGCAAGCTTGTACAAGTTGCACAGGTTGCACAAGTTGCACAGGTTGCACAAGTTGCACAGGTTGCACAGGTTGCACAAGTTGCACACACAATTGGGGGGGTGGCTAGGATTAGTTTTCAAAATATTCCTGGGGGGGGGGGGGGTGGGATAGCCCTAACCCCCCTACATATCTTCCAATAAAAATTTCCAGTTCATTAAATCCCCTCCCCCCCCCCCCCCTTTTTTTCCCAATTAACCACTAGACAGGAAAATACCAACCCACAATTCTATGCTGCAAGCAAGGGAAATTTTTTGAATTTTCTGTATTTGGATGATCATCTAAAACTAAAAGATTGCTGATAAATGAAAAATCAAACATTTTGACAAAATGTTGGCTTCCCACTTTTTAATTTTTTAAAAAAAAATTATTTTTATTCCAATTTCATGCAATTTGATTATTACTTTGCAAAAATCCCACCAAAAATGCATTTAGAATCCACAGTTGCTCAAAACTGAAGACAATTTTGGGGTTAAATTCTCTTCTTTTTCTTTTTTTTTCAAATTGATTTCAATTAAAATTACTTACTGAAGTTAAGCACTGTTAGGCTTGCTCAGTACTTGGATGGGTGACCACCTGGGGACAGCAGATCTTGTAGGTGGTTTCCCTTTTTTCCTTATTCATCCCCCCCCCCCCCCCCCCCCCCCCCATCCTCTGCTCTCTCTTCTTACCGGATTTAGCGAGCTAAATTTGAAATTTTTTTCAATTCCTCACAAATTTACTGCCTACTCTTGATTTATTCAAATCGCCTTGATTTGACTATTGATTTGCAAAAATCCTACCAAAAATGCATTTAGAATCCACAGTTGCTCAAATCTGCAGACAATTTTGGGGCTAAACTTTCTTTTTTTTTTTTTTTTTTTTTTTTTTTTTTTTTTTTTTTTTTTTTTTTTTTTTTTTTTTTTTGCATTGTACAGTGTACATACATATATAGAATCCACAGTTGTTCAAATCTGCAGACAATTTTGGGGTTAAACTCTCTTTCTCATACTGTACAGTATACATGCAATATACATACATAGAATCCAAAGTTGATCAAATTTGCAGACAATTTTGGGGTTAAACTCTCTTTCTCATACTGTGCAGTATATATTTGTGGTATATATGCTGTATACATATATAGAATCCACAGTTGTTTAAATCTGCAGATAATTTTGGGTTAAACTCTAATACTTTGTACAGAGGTCAGAGTCCATATTCAGTCAACTCTACTTTATTTGGACACTAATTTAGGACACTAATTTAGGATGTTGCCCATTGCCAGTGTCCATGGATACGGATATTGGACTTAGTCACTTGACATGTCCAACAATGGTTCACTCATTCTCCCACGGTTTTCGAAAAAAGTTACTTTACCACGAAGGGCATGATTTGACGTGCTAAATTTGAAATTTCTACTTTGATTTATTTAATTTTAATTAAACTTCTTGCATTCGAAAAAGGTACACAATAGCATAAAACTAATTGAGTGTGGAACCCCCCCCCCCCCCCCAAAAAGGGGAAACAGGAGAGATAAAAATATAAATGAATATATATATATATATATTTTTTTTTTTCTTCTTTTTTTCTTCTTCTTAGCCTGTAGCTTACAGCTATCACAGGGTGGCCAACTCTTGTGAGTTGCCTGAGTCAGCACACACACTTCCACCACACCCACTAGTTGGGGGGGGGGGGGGGGCAACGAAGCTATTCTGGTGGCTCACTATCAACTAGTGAGGGGAGCACATTTTCCTGAGATGGAATGCTGGGAACCCAGTGTCATTTCCCAAGAGCCGCTGATGGAAGGCCATCTAGGTGGCACAGGTGTAGATGGAAGGCAGCTGACCAGCGGGAGGGGGGAGCAAAGAATTTGTACCTGAAGGCAGCCCTCCATCTGTATCAAAAGGTGCCTGGCTCAATGCAAAGTTGGTCGTGCTGGAAACCAACACTACCACTTAAGACTGCCAGAAGTCCACAGAGTCATGCATTAAGGGGCAAGGATGACCATATTCCCTGAGCGGAGCCACCCGCCGCATACCCCTTACATGAATAGATAAACAAATGAATGAATAGATAAATAAATATAAAGATGGATGATACATATTAGATAAATTTTAGATAACAAGCCTTCGTTTAAATGAAGAGAGACTGCATGCACATACCTGACTCTCATCAAGAGAGCTCCAGGCAATAGCACTGCTTGGTACAAATGAGTTGTAGAAATAGTGGAGCAAAGGTTTGGAGAAGTGTCAGTTCTGAGAAGCCTGCTTGAGTGTGATAAATGTAGGTAGAATATGATTACCATTACCAACTTTTTTTTTCTATCAAAATGCCAATTTACTAGGAACATGCCAAACAATTATAAAAAAAAGAAGCCACAATTATGCCACATTCAAGAAATATGCCACAGGAAAAAATATTATGTCAAGGAGCTTTAAAAAAAGCCATATTTTCAAAAGTGCTATAAAGTGGGTCTGGTGATTGATTTATGGACCAAAATAATTTTATGAGATTTTAAAACAATCACTCCTAAGGTGGTAAGGTTGTAATAGTTTTTAGTGATGGACTGTTTTTGATGCCATCCCCAATACCTGGTATTATATATTTAAGTGCAAAACATTAAACCTCATAAATATGTAGTTCTGGTTAACCAAATGAGTGTATGTGGCTTTTATGATTGCGTTCCAGGGATTCCTTCAGGACAGGGAATGCACCTGCAAGTCACCAGACCACTTTATTTGCGTGCTGATGATGTAGTAATCCTGTGCAGAGAGTAAAAGGTCTTTGGGAAGAGACAAGCAAGACCATCCTATGAACTTTTACTAGGATATTCTAAAATTCCCCCACCAAAAAATCAGGCTTTTCCTCAAGTAGGGCTTAGCTATTATTTTTAATTATTTTTTTTAATGTCACGTGCAACCTATCCGCACAACAGGTGCAAGGACATAATTTTGGAGGGTGAATCGAAGTCCACATGTACGCGGAGTGACTGCAGTACTGGTGTAATAGTCCCTTCTAGTAGTGGTGTGAGGGGTAGCAGGAATCGCTGATCTGTTATTCCTGCTTTGAACACTGGGATGTAATAGGATCGGATTGAAACTTCGATTTGCTAACAGAGCCATGTCTCACCCGGAAGGATTGAAAGTTAAAGGTCACTTGAAGGCTAAAAGGGGTACCCCGTATGAAAGGCCTAAGGTTTGTTGTGTAAATAAGCTGGATGCTAGAGTTTGTATTTCTTACTAAGCAGTACTAATTATAGCCTTAGAGTTAGACTGATACTCAAAAGTAGCAGCAACCTCCAATTAAAGGCTTAAAAATTATTCATAATGAGATTGGTTCTTGTAGGAATGAGAAAGTATGTAGCAGTTTACCCTGTTACCAAGCTTGCAACCTTGAGCACATCTAAGTTTATGTTAGGTAAAGGGTAGATGTAATTATATTTTAATCTTTGGTGCTGATCACAATTGTTATTAATTGGTTTATTCCTATATTCTGTTTGGGCTGTGACCTGTTGCAAATGTCATTTTCTCACCCAGGGTGCTTTAGGAGCAATAAAGAAGTGGTTGTCTCCATCAAATTGGAAAGCTTTATTTAATAGATCCAATAACCACAACACTCAAGAAGTGCAGCCAAGACTTGAGCTCTGCCAGTTGCAGCAAGCATCTCATTCGGCTGAGGAGCTGAGGTCTGCTACTGAAGCTCCTGGAAGCACCGAGCCAATGCGAACTGCAGAGGGAGATTTCTATGCTACCCCACTCCCTAGATCTGCATCTCATTCTGGAATATGTTCCATTCCCACCAGGTCCCCGTCACCTTCACTGTTCTTGGGGTTAAACTTTGATGCAGTGGCTTCGAAGAGTGATAACTCGGATGAAAGCTGGGTGGCTGAAGCTCCTGGAGAGGGCGAGACAGATAACCAGATGATATATCCTAGACCTTCCTTCATTCCTCTGTCCAAAAATGAGGACGAAGATTGTCCATCTGTATGTGGTGACTCACCTTTGTACTCGTACAGTTTGGGTGAGGGAACAGCTAACGTGGTGCAGCGCTCCAGCCTGCTGCTTACCCCTGGGACAGAAGCACCTGTGGAGCGTGTGAGTAACCCTTTGTTTGCCTTACCTGAGGCATCACTGGCAGGACAAGTGCCCATCACCCTCCCGCGGTTGACATCACCTCAACAGACATGCAATCCCCCCCAGCCAGGACTGGCATTGTCTGGGGATACATGCCCCAGTCAGTTAAGCTTGAACTTCTCTGGGCAAACATGTGCAGGCCATTCGCTGCTGGCCGTGTCTGGACAGGCACGAGGCAATGCTGTGACCTCCACTTACACAGTGACCATGACTAGACCTCTGATGGCATCCACTGTGGCTAGGGTTTTCAGATCAACAAAGTCATCTGCACCATCTTTGGATGACAGTCCTGGGAGGGAAAATGTGGTAAGGGATAGATTTTGTTCCTCATCATCGGATGGATGTTCAATTTCTAGAAGGTCAATCTTTGATAATGGTATTATTATTATACTTCAGGTGCAGAGTTCTGTGCTGAACTCTTTTCTCACTACTCCCACTGTTGAAAGGTCTCATACGTCAGCTGCTGATGGCAAATCCCCGTTTTTATCTGCATCCTTCACGACACAGCCGAGGTAATGCTGTCCTTTTAAAATATGTTGTACAAAGACCATCCTTTAACACTTAGCAGGAATATTTGCTGTGGATTGTGTATATGTTTATTTTGCAATGTTGAGATCTCAGCGTCCTTTCATTCTCTCTTTCTTTGTGTAGTGTGGATACAAATGAGTCAATCAGACACAGTCCCTTCCATTCTCCGTTCTACTCTGGCAGGACTGCCTATGGTGGAGCAGCGTCGGGTCAAAGACTGCGAATGAAGCGACGTCATACTGAAACAGAACCCTCTGTGGTAATCAATGATCCTTACCATATTTGTGTTGTTGCTTATAGTGATTTTGATTGTAGTGAAGTTCAATTTAGTTTGTTTGATCTAATGACACTCAGTTTGTTAATTGGAGGACTTTATCTTCCACAAGCTAAGTCTAAAAGGATTTAAAAGTTTTTTTTTATCTAAAAAATAATTAAAGAATTATTTTGAACTTTTAGAAATGTCAAAAATATGATGATGAATTTTGCAAGTTAGGATAATGAATTTGATGTAATGGTGTGGGTTGGCATGTCAGCTAATGAAGTTAATGTAGTGTGATAATCTCTGCTTCAAATGTTATGATTTTGTGGATGGCTGACATGTTGATTCAGCTGATCACAGAACATAGTAACATAGTAATTGAAACAGCTGTGAAGATCAGCTTTTGCTTGCTTGTACCCACCCATCCCACCCAGCTGGGGTGATGGTCCCCTAATGACAGCGATGGAGTCTCAGGCAGATTCTTCAAATGTGTGTGGCTAGAATTCTTCAGCAGTGGAGCACCTCGGGGCTTTTATGCATAACATTATTCTGACTTGACTTGAGGTACTAAAAAATTGTTTTCTAATAGTAAAAAGTGTGCATTTGAGCTTAAAAAAAACAAAAAAAACAAAAAAAACTCGTGACAAAACTGAATAAGGTGTGGTAATTCGTCTTTTCTTGGAGATCCAAGAAAAGACAAATTACTACATAATTATTTGGTTTTATCATCAGTTTTTTCATCTCCAAGGGTGAGCATCTATTGTATATACCCTTGACGTTTTGAGACTTTTAATCTCTTGTTGTTGTTTTACTTGTGCTGTTTGCCAACACCATCTCTTAGTGTGTGCCAGTGCATGCGAGAGTGCGGCCGTCTAGTGCCCAGGACAAACCTTCCTCTGTGATGAGTATCACGGCCAAGCGTATCTACGACTCCCTGCAGACCAGCACCTCCCCTCTCAGCGACGCTCGCCGCATGCCCTTGAGACTCATGCCTGACAAAGACCTGGATCAAGTAAAGGATTTCTTTTTCATTTCTCATTTTATCCTATGTTAATTCATCACCCCGTGAACTCGCTTACTACCCCACACTGGGAACCACACATTTGCCCATCAGGAAGTGGGTGGTTCAGCAAGGATGTCTGTGGTGGATTAGTGGGTGGTGGGCTGTGTGCTGTGTGCTTATGTGTTTAATTGAATGCAAAAAAGAAGAAATAATTAAAAGAAATTGTTTCTAACATTTCGTTGTCTGTCTGTCTGTCTGTCTGTCTGTCTGTCTGTCTGTCTGTCTGTCTGTCTGTCTGTCTGTCTGTCTGTCTGTCTGTCTGTCTGTCTGTCTGTCTGTCTGTCTGTCTGTCTGTCTGTCTGTCTGTCTGTCTGTCTGTCCGTCCGTCCGTCCGTCCGTCCGTCCATCCGTCCGTCCGTCCATCCGTCCGTCCGTCCGTCCATGTAGCAACCCAGCAAGCGTTTAAGAACATCTCACTATCCAAGTTCTTCTCGTGTAATGACCACTCCCCCTGTCACTCCCCTCCGTACATCTCACACCTCACACCTCCCTCCTCCCCACCCTTCCCAGCAGCCACCTCACTCCTCTGACTTTAAGGTTGGTAACTCCTTGTCTACTTCTCTGTCAGATCAGTTCTATTGTGCATGCATCTCTTTCTCTCTTTTCTGTATTTGCATGTGTGCTGCAGTTCTAAACTCTTGACACATTTTAAGCCAACTTGTGCAAGTGTTATGCTAATTTTATAGTCCATGCATTCAAATACACCCGAGTCTGGTTAACACTTTGCATAAATCAGATTTTTTTTCCCTTTTGATTCTGTTTCTGAAACATCAAACCTATAAAAGTTAAAATCCGTCTGTATGTATGTCCTTGAATCATGGCCAAATATCTGAATGGATTTTGGATGAAACTTGGCAGGCATGGCCTTTGGGTGCCTGGTTAGGTTTTAATCACAAATAATTTTAAGTGGCACTACTGGTGAGAAAAAGAGGGATTTAAATTTTTTAAGAAAAAAAAGAACTTACAAATCCAAAAATGCCACTTCCCCCCCCCCCCCCCCCCAAGTTATGGCCAAGGGGTGATTTTAGGCACAGAAAGGGGGGGAGAGAGGAAGGGGGAGGAGGAAAGAAGAAAAAAGGAGAGGGAAATCAATTATGAAAAATTGCTGACTTTATTAGTCATTAGCTTATAAGGTCCCTTCTTTAGTTTACTCCTTACAGCCTTTACAATTAACTAAACCAAACCTGGTGGGATCTAGCTTCAGTCTCACTCCAAAGCTGACCACACTGGAATAGGAAGAGTTTGGCACAGTTGCTTCCAAGGCAAAACAGTCAACATTGTCTACCATAAGCCTTCACAATGATGTACATGTCACCAGCAGATTGATATTTAGACTTGCCATTTTCTCCCCAATAAATATTTTATTTACAGTAAATCATGCAGCTATATCTTTTCCCCACAAAACGAAATGGGCAATGCTGATTGCATGCCTACTTATGAGCTTCTGTCACTTGACTGAAACCATAAGTTTAGAAATGGTGTTTTGAGTGGCTTCAATCATGTTTCATGTTGCTGTTGGCCAGGGCAACTCAGCATACCTGCTAGTGTATTCATAATTGATAACAGAACACACTTACCAAGACACACACACTCACGCTCACACTCACACATTCACCAATTCACACATTCACCAACACACATGCACACACACAACTCACGTTCACACACACACACACAGTCACCAACTCACACATCCATCAGACACACACCCTGAATGTGTGATGCGTTCCTTTTGGAGGTAGGCCTTGAGTAAAAATGTTTCACTTATTCAATGATGGCCACGGAGGAGGGAGGACTAGCAAATGTTCTATTGGGACAATTAACAAGACACAAACTTTACCAAAATATTAACTGTACTCCAAGTGTGACAATGCATAGCTGATGGGTTATACTCAGATTCTAATCTGGACTGGACCCAATAATTATGTAGTGGAATCTGTCCTATTAATACACACTATTTAACTGATGCAAATCTAAACTTAAGGTTTCAGCCTCTTGACATTTCCTTTTGTAAGGCAAGAGATCATTAATGGTCTTGACTCTTATGTTGCATGTATTCCTTATGGGGTACATACAGTGTCAACTGCTTGCACCCCCCCCCCCCCCCCCCCCCCCCCCCTCTGTGGGTGGTGATGAAATGATATTCCATGGCCTCCAACGAGGACTGGTGGTTGCACTGTCCAACCTGTGATTGGGTACCTGCTCCTCCTGCCACAGCTGTTTATAGGGTGTGGCTTCTGTGGGCATGGCTGGAGAGATATGCACTAACTCTGCATGCTAATAAGTGCTGACAAGTAACAAGAATAAAGCTATATGTAATGTTTACCATAAGCATAGTTGTCACCATCTTTAGCTTCATCTTGTTGTCCAACAGTTCCATTGTAGCATTCTTCCTTTACCTCCAAACAAACCACACACACACACACACACACACACACACCACACACACACACACACATCACACACACACACACCACACACACACACACACACACACACACACACACACACACACGTTCCATGTGAAGGTGATGTCAGCGCCTCAGGTGGCTGCTGAGGGACCCTCCACACATAACTTAGCTTCCACGTCTGCCTCATTTCTCCCTGGAAGCTGGACTCCTTCCTTCCTCTCCTCCCAGAAACCTA
The DNA here is from genome assembly GCA_963969325.1 of Lycopodina hypogea. Lineage (NCBI taxonomy): Eukaryota > Metazoa > Porifera > Demospongiae > Poecilosclerida > Cladorhizidae > Lycopodina > Lycopodina hypogea. The sequence continues at coordinate 7,886,968 of OZ017781.1, forward strand.
CCAACAACCTTTCAGGGCTGAAGTTCACTCCAATTCCGATGCACAAACTGCAGGACGGGGAAGACGGGAGAGGGGAAGTGCAACAGAGCACTAATCTGTCAAGTGTCAGTCAGGTTAGTCTGTGTAAATCACGTTTATTGTTTAAATTGGGTTAGTTGATGGCAATCAGGTTAGTTGATGACAATCGGTTTAGTTGATGGAAATCAGGTTAGTTAGTACAAAGGCCTATCCACACTACAAACCGGTTTTTAAGTCTTTCCAGTAACAGCAGGTTTAAACAGTTGTTTTTTTGTTGTTTTTTTGTTTTGTTTGTGTCCACACTGGCATAATGCTAAATCAGCTCCACACTACCTGCATGGGCTGAATCATGGGCATGGACTGATTAATTGGTTTTCAGAGTTTGTGCGTATCTGGTATCAAAATGGACATTCATTTGCTCTTGTGTGTTCTTATTCTGTCTTTTCCCCTTGGTAATGTCAGTGCACAATGGAGGAGGGAGGGAGAGAGCTGGTAGAAGCTAAACTCCTAGTAATGCATATCAACTATAAAACTACAGGAAATGCTAAATACTTCTGAAGCCACTTGAAGCCTAGCCTTCAAGTGGCTTCACATGGAACATGCTCTGATGAAACCTGTTCTAATGTGTCTGCTTACTGACATGGTGACCATCCAGTGTCTGCTTGCTGGCATGGTGGCCATCCAGTGTCTGCTTACGGACATGGTGGCCATCCAGTGTCTGCTTACTGACATGATGGCCATCCAGTGTCTGCTTGCTGACATGGTGGCCATCCAGTGTCTGCTCGCTGGCATGGTGGCCATCCAGTGCTCGCTGACATGGTGGCCATCCAGTGTCTGCTTGCTGACATGGTGGCCATCCAGTGTCTGCTTACTGACATGGTGGCCATCCAGTGTCTGCTTACTGACATGTTCATGATTCAAATGAGAAATCAGTATTCCTATTTAAATCTTTCTCTCTACAAAATGGCATCATATAGTATGGTTTTTCTTAATTTTGTGTGTCCTGTGCTATGCTGTGTGTATCGTGAGTGCATCCTTTAAATATCTTTATATTCCTTTCTTATGTAGATGGAAGACAAAGATAATAGTGGTAGTGATGGTGGTGGAGGTGGTAAAATTCGTAGAAGGAAACGGCCTCACCTGCACTTCAGCCGAAAACCACAAGAGGTTGAAGAGGATAATGATTTTGTCAACCCAATGCCCCTTCCTCCTTCGGTGGGGCTTGCACAGGGCACTGGGAAGTCTCTTGCCGGCTTTAAGTTTCATGCTGGGGTCACTTCAATCACCAGTGTAAGTGGTTCACTTCAAATGTGTGCTGTCCCAGTGTGTGCTGTCCCAGTGTGTGCTGTCCCAGTGTGTGCTGTCCCAGTGTGTGCTGTCCCAGTGTGTGCTGTCCCAGTGTGTGCTGTCCCAGTGTGTGCTGTCCCAGTGTGTGCTGTCCCAGTGTGTGCTGTCCCAGTGTGTGCTGTCCCAGTGTGTGCTGTCCCAGTGTGTGCTGTCCCAGTGTGTGCTGTCCCAGTGTGTGCTGTCCCAGTGTGTGCTGTCCCAGTGTGTGCTGTCCCAGTGTGTGCTGTCCCAGTGTGTGCTGTCCCAGTGCGTGCTGTCCCAGTGCGTGCTGTCCCAGTGCGTGCTGTCCCAGTGTGTGCTGTCCCAGTGTGTCCTGTCCCAGTGCGTGCTGTCCCAGTGCGTGCTGTTCCAGTGTGTGCTGTTCCAGTGCGTGCTGTCCCAGTGCGTGCTGTCCCAGTGCGTGCTGTCCCAGTGCGTGCTGTCCCAGTGCGTGCTGTCCCAGTGCGTGCTGTCACCATGTGTGGTATAAACTATTAGCAATACTACCCAATGCTGGGGTTTTGCACACCAGATATAGTATTTGTGTGTATAAGTGCCACTTAGCTTGCAGGGCATGCTTTTTTGAAGCCATATCAAAGTACGTTGCCTTACCCACTTAGCTGTGATCGTCATATTTGCCTATTCCCAATTGTTAGCCACTGCACTGCATTTTTCAGGGAAATAACACATCTTTTTTTTTTCTAAATAATTTTTTTAATTTTTATGACAGTGGCCACTTTCACCCTTCTTGCCTCAGTCTCCAATCTCACTGCAGCACTTGTAATGCCATGTTTTATCCTTGTCAACTGACAGGTTGCAGCCACACACCCAGTTTCTTCTTTGTCTCCTGCGAGTTACTCATTTTCTGTTCCTGAGAACATCATTAGCCCAACTTCAGCTAAACCAGTGGTGAGTGCATTCAGAGCTCAGATATCTATACTTTGCATACAAGTAGGTTGTAACTTTCTTAAATACTTGTTGCTGTAAAGTAACTTATTTTGTAGGAGCACACTTTTTTCCTGAACTGTGTACAAGCCTTGGTATTTGGAGCTCAATTGTGCGTTGTTGTGTGCTGGCAGTCAAAAGGAAGTCAGTAGAATGACTTCTGAAACAGTGATGTATCCACAAGCTTTGTTGCTGTTGCTGTCGTCACTGTTTAGCTGATGACTGCACATTGATTGCTACATGTTACTGCTGCAGTTCAGACTGACTGGCAGGCACATGTGCTGATGCTTAGGATATGCTAGCAGCAATAGTTCTCTCTACGATATTATAGTGGGAGTGGTTTCACAGGTGACAGTGTGGTGACAGTATTTTTGTTTAATTTTCGGACTGATGTGAATTTATGTATTGATTTGTTCATTATGTATTTTTTCAATTTGAACTGTTATGTTTATGCTAATTTTCTTCTTACTGTCTTCAGGGTTCTTTTTCTTTTGGATTTTCTGTGCCAATATCACATGTGCCATCTCCCCATACAACCTCTCCCGGTCAAGACAAGCATCCATTGTGCACGTCATCCTCGCTCTCCTCCCAACTACGTCCCTCCCCTTCATTCCACACATCGGCACCTATGTCCACCTCACCAGAGAGGCGGCCATTCTTGACCAGAGTGAAGCCGTGGTCAATGGAGTCGGTCAACAAGAAAGGGCCGGCTCTTGTTAAACTGCAAAGTGATCCCAACACTAGCACTCCGAAGCAACCATTGCCCCTAAAGTCTGGCAGCGTTGACAAAGTGTTTAGTGTTATGAAAAAGCTGTCCGGAAGCAAGCCATCACAGACCAAACCTAGCGAAAAGGGTTCTGCTAGTTCTTCAAAGAGTGTCAAAGAACCAGGCAGTATTGACAAGCAAACTCTGCCGCCAAATAAAACTACTTTGCCAATTGTTGACAGTTCTTGGACTTGTGCCAATTGCAGCCTCACCAATGAGTCGACCAGTTCAAAGTGTATTATCTGCCAGACACCAAAAATTTCTCCAGTACCAACAACAAAATTGACGTCAGCCTCTCCCCCAGCTAGTTTTTCACTTGCTGCCAAGTTTACTCCTGCTGCTGGTGCATGGACATGCGACACGTGCATGCTGAGCAACAATGTTGAGTCCAGTGCTTGCATTGCCTGTTCCACTCCCAAGCCAGGTTGCACAGTAACTGCTTCAGAACCTTCTTCTTTGACCTCCATGTTTGCTCAGCATTCTACTCCCAAGCGAAGTTCTGTTGGACAAGACAATGCCTCAAAGTTAGCTTTGGGTGGTTCAGGCAGTGCTGTTGCTCCTGTCAGTTCCTTCCTCCAAGGAACTAGTGGATCCTCATGGACTTGTGACACTTGCATGGTCAGCAATAAGATGGAGAACTCATCTTGTGTTTGCTGTAATGCTCCCAAACCAGGGGCATCTGGTGGTAGCTTTTCTAATAAGAGTTCTGCTGGAGGTGGGCTCTCATTGGGAATCTTGGGAGGCGTCAATATTGGTAAGGGAGGATTGAAGCTTGGTGAAGGAGGTTTAAAGCTTGGTGAAGGAGGTTTTAAGCTTGGTGGGGGAGGCTTGAAGCTTGGTGAAGGAGTGAAGCTTGGTGAAGGAGGATTGAAGCTTGGTGAAGGAGGATTAAAGCTTGGTGAAGGAGGATTGAAGCTTGGTGAAGGAGGACTGAAGATTGGTGAAGGAGGACTGAAGCTTGGTGAAGGAGGACTGAAGCTTGGTGAAGGAGGACTGAAGCTTGGTGAAGGGGGACTGAAGCTTGGTGAAGGGGGACTGAAGCTTGGTGAAGGAGGACTGAAGCTTGGTGAAGGGGGACTGAAGCTTGGTGAAGGGGGACTGAAGCTTGGTGAAGGAGGACTGAAGCTTGGTGAAGGAGGACTGAAGCTTGGTGAAGGAGGACTGAAGCTTGGTGGGGAAAGTTCGAAGCTTGGTGAGGGAAGTTCGAAATTTGGTGAGGGAAGTTGTAAGCTTGGTGATGGAAGCTTAAAATTAGGTGAAGGAGGCTTTAAGTTTTGTGAGGGAGGTTTGAAAAGAGGGTCTAACCAAGGAGATAACAGTGGTCTCAAAGTCAGCAGCAGTAGTCATCTCTCTCTAGGTGGTGGCAGTAATAAAGTGGATGCCAGTGGAGGTGGTTGGGGAGGAATATCCAAGTCTCCATTTACAATTCAATCTCAACAGGGAAGCTCTGTATCAACTAGTGCAGCTTTAGCTGAGATAGGAAGGAAGCAGGATGCAGCAGCAGTAAATCTTGCAACCACTAGCAACACACCAACACTGTCTTCTGGGTTTGGTTTTGGCATTCAAGCACATACCACTGCATCGTCTCTTGGTGTGGGTGCGGTACAACTTGGACTGAAGAGTTCAGGTATGTTTGCCTCATCAGCATCCCGAGTAATCAGTAGTAACTTGCAGACAGCAGATGCTTCATCAGCTAGTTTTGGACAAGATTCAGCTTCACAGAGTGGGCCGGGAAAAGTTTCTGGACATAGCCTGAAGCTTGGTGGGACTACAAGCTCAGCATCTTCTGTAGGTGTCATGGGGTCTTCACTCACTGCAGTGACATTGACACAAGTTGCTGAGTCCATTTCCAATCCTAGTTCTACTCTGGCCGTACACCCAATTGCTATCCCTCCAACATTTAACCTCACCAGAGGTATGGCCAATCCTTTGCCTCTCCCTAAACCCTCGTTTGCCTTCACTTCCAATGCTCAAGGGACCAGTGAGGAGATCTCGTCAGTGAGTCCTTTTGTATTTGGCAGTGCCAACTTGTATGCATCGTCATCTTCTGTTCCAGCTCAGTCCCAAGGTGTCGGTAGCGGTCATTTAAACACCAGTGCATTGTCAGGGATGGGGTTCCATGCCAGTGCTGCTCCACAAAGTGTCCAACCTCAAGCTCCTTTTTCTTTTGGTTTGAAAGCTGCAACACTGAGTTCTGCTGCTGGTCCTCCCAATGTGAACATGTTCCAGTTCTCTGGAGGGAGCTCCTCTGCTTTCCCTGCAACTTCCTCAGCTGGAAGTCTTCATGTTCCAAGCTTCTCTACCATGGCGACGTCAACTGCAACTCTTCAACAAGCTGCCCCCACCTTACAGTTTGGCAGTGCTGGTGTGCAGACAAGCTTTGGAGATGCAGGATCCTCTTCTTTCATGGGAGGTGAGTGTTTACTCCTGGAGATGCATACATGCACTTGTGGTTGGTGTATTCATATATGTAGCTGTAATTACAGAGAAGTATGGAGCTAGTGCTGGTGAGGTATAAACTGCTCACATTCAAAATAGGATTGGAAGGGGTGACTTTTCTTGGTGTACTGGTCAAGTGCATCATTAGGTCTGCTAAATCCTTCCCCTCCTCCTCCTCCTTCATGGTTTATTAATTTGTTGTCTGTAGTTGCAGTTGCTTGTATTTTCTTTTTGAAATTATTTTCTAGTAATTGACTGGATCCTCATAGCTTTTCTGTCCTTTCCCATATGTTATTTCTGCCCTTAGTGATGCAGTGCTCTGTGGAATGATTGATCGTTGAAAGCCATCGATGTTACTACTTTGCAGTTGCACAGTCTGTGTAATTATACAAGTGCACACTCAGCAACTATGTCAAATGATATTGGTACATGATTGTTGTTCCTCCAAAGTCTTTGGTCGTAGGAACAGTGAAGTCTGTGCTTGCTAGTTGAGGTGCTTGCGCCTCTTGCTTTACGCTATCAGAGACACACTTAGTTAGTGAGGGTATTCTGATTAGACATACTATGCTTTACCTTTCAACTATTTACTGCCCCAACAGGGCATCTGCCATCCAGAATCCAGTCTTTGACTGCCGAATGTTCTGTGTTTTCTAACAGTAGCTTTCAAGACTTTTGATTGGTCTTCAGGCTTGTATCAGTGAGAGTTGTGAATATTGTGCTTTTATACTAAGTGTGAACATTATGATGATTGGTTTAAAAAAAAGATGGTGAGCAGTAATGTAAATCCGTTGTAATTAGCAAATTGTAGATAGGAATGCATAAAAATTTCGTATTATTGTAAAGAGAGTGATTTTGAGGGAAAGTCCAAGAGATTAATTGAAAGGTGGGCGTGGGGTTTATTACAAGTTAATGTTGAAATTGGCATAATGCTTGTTCACTATTATTTACTAAACTTGTTCCTCTTGCTAAATCTAAGTTATTCTTGAGTTACTTGCTTTATATTGTTTAAATTGATGATTATGAATCCACGCATTGTTGTGAACACTTTATATTATCTTATTTTATTGTGTGATTCCCAACCGTATCTGCTTAGGTGCGATGTCCGGTCTGGGATCTGTGGGTGAGTCTGCTTCTAAGAATCTCTTTGGGGCCAGTGGGAATCAAAGTCTGGGTGCCACTCCATTTAACTTTCAGCCATCAAACAACCAACCAACATTTACTTTTGGGCAACCTTCCACCTCCTTCAACTTCTCCGCACCACCACCCGGAGGCTCTGCCCTTCAGCAATCTCAAGGGATGACCTTTGGGCAGCCAAACATGGGGCTTGTGCCCACCCCAAGATGCCCCAGTGCTACTGCTGCTGCTGCTACTAACTTCAACTTTGCAATGTCACTTAGCCAAGGTGGAAGCACAGTTAACCCTCCTCTCTTTGGAAGTGGAACACTGCAAAGTAACCAGCCAACCACTTTCACAAATTCCTCAGGTGTAGCGCAAACATCTTCTACTACTGATATTAGCCGCCGTCCAATCAAAAAGGCGGTGAGGAGGAGAAAGAACCAAATGCCATGAATATCTACCCATCAAAGTGAACGCTCACCTCAGCCATATTCTTGCACACAAAGTGGTTTTTACATGTATCTCCTTTTTTTTTTGTTGTTATTGTTGAATAGTTCATAGACCAAGGGGAAGATCAACAGGCATGTTTGAGAATTGGATATCTGAGTCAATAAATCTATTTATTTTAAATTTTCTAACCCTTGGTCTATTTATAACACTGATTGTATTGAACGCAAGTAATATAATAATAACAATGATTTAATGTTGCACTTTTTTTCCCCCCCTTGTTGGTGCTATTGTATAATGTTCTTGTCTATTCAAAACCAATCTAAATAATGTTGAGCTTTGTGGGTTCTTTTCCCTTATTTTTTTTAATTTCATTTTTTTCCTTCCTCCCCCAAGCCCCACCTCCCCTTACACCACGCTGCACAGTCTAGAAAGTGTCACAAGTGGCTTGTTCACACTTATAGCGTGGATTTGTAAGTAAAACTTGCATAACAAGAAATCTAAAATAGAAATACCACATGAAAACAACAACTTATGCTCTGCCACCATTTGGTCCACCAGTTTTGTTTTGTTCTGTTCGCTTTTTTTTTGTTTGTTGTTTTTTGTTTCTTTAGTCTGAAAGAATATTATGTTGTAATTTTTCAAACTATACATTAGTAGTCATTGTTTAAGGGAGCCAGATGCACATGTATAGTTTCAGCCTGTTCAATGGTGCTAAACCAGTGAAGTCTTAAATTTGCAACCCCATCCTCAATCAGTAGTCTACCAGCTGCTTCAGCAAAATAGATTCACACTGCTAACAATCACAAATAAATTACTCTGAGAGTTTTGGAGTGCTAACAAAATGTCAGAAACAGCACAAGTCCTTGGTGGTTCTAGTGGGATGGGAATGTCTTGAAGCTTTCATCCATACCATGAAGGTCTGCAATAAATTTCCATCAATATTGGGAAAACATTGATTTCTATTGGCAGAATGGGAAACTGAGTTGGCAGGTTGGACAACACCTGAAGCATTAGTAGCATAGGTGGAGAAATTTTGGCTGGTTAGACCTGTTATATAAAGTGTGAATAGTGTGTCTGTCCGTGTATCCCGATTCACATGTTTGAAGTTAGACCCACGAATCCATATACATTTAGAATCAGTGGCACCAGGGGAATATCATGAGCATGTTTATATGGCCACACCCCTTTTTGTATGGAAAGAAAAACCAAAAATGATATTTTTGTCAGAAAAAGGAATGGAGATAGACCATTTTATTTAGAATCAGTGTCACCAGGGGAATGTCATAAGCATATCCACATGGCCACACCCCTTTCTGCATTAAAAAAAAAATAAGTGAAAATGATACTTTTGCCCAAGAAAAAAAAGCAGCTACAGGCCTAAAACTTTGGCATGGACATAACTTGACTCTGTGAATAAGATGGGGTCCCATCTTGCCATACCTCTTTCTCTTTTAAGGCTAAAAATATCCCAAATAGTACTCCAGAAATACACTTTGACCAAATCACATGTTTGCTTTTGTTTTAAAAGTCTTCAGCATATATCTTCAAAGTAGACATTTTTGTGACTACAGACCATCAAAGGTGGGCCGAAAAATTGCCCATAGGGCAGGTTCAATGGACAGCCAACCGATTGAATGGATATTGATGAAACTTTGCAGATATGATTAAAGGAAGCTGCTGGCTGATCTTCAGAGAATGCGGAGTAGTTCATTACTTGTGTTACCACAAGTAATGACATTTAAAAACAATGTCCTTAAGATCCATTGGTCAGAGATTCATGGTATAAACAAAGGAGAGTTACAAATCTACTATTTCTGTTGAACCTGGAGTCCAGCCACATTTTTCAAAAACCAGAACAGTTCTTTATGCACTCCGTATGATGGATATGGAGTTAAAGGGACTAGAATGAAGGGACCTGAACCCTACAATTTGGAGAGTGAGCAAAGCTCATTGCTGCTGTTTTGAAAAGGGATTGAAAAAGGTGTGAATCTGTGGAGATTTCAAGCAGAACATTAACCCTCTCTCAAAATTACACCAAGTGCCCAATACTAAAGGTGGAGGATCTCTTTGCAGGACTGACTGGGGGTAGGTGTTTTACCAAGCTTGATTTCAGCCAAGCTTACCAGCAGATACCTTTAGAAGCGAATTGAATTTTTCAGATGATCCTTCTAAATAGAATCCAAAGAGTCATGGTATACTTAGACAACATCATGGTAACTCCTGTTACCAGCAAGGAACATTGTAAATCATTAGGGATGTGTTGAGCCAACTGGAAAAAGTTTGTTTACTGCAAGGGAAAAAAAATCAGTTCATGGGGCCATGTATCATTTACCATGGTCATGTGATTGATTCAGAACACTGCACCCTATAGCGGAGAAAGTGAAGGCAGTGGAGGGGGTACCCAAGCCTCAAGATATACACCAGTTATAGTATATCTTAGGTTACTCACCAACTATGGTAAATTTCTTACCAATATGGCAACTGTACTAGCCCCACTCTATCAACTTGTGAGAAAAGGCATTAAATAAGAGTGGAAAATTATGAAGATGGAATCTTTCATAGCATTGAAGAAGTTACTTACTTTATCTGAGCTCCTTGTCCATTTCAAACCACAGCTGAAGATCTTCTTAGCCTGTGATGCTTCCTCCTTTGGTGTTGGAGTGTGATAGCTCATTGTATGACAGATGGTTGGGGGAGGCCTATTGGATATGCCTCTAGTTCCTTGTCCATGGCTAAAATAAACTACTCCCAGTTGGAACACAAAGGTGCTGCATGTGTGTTTGGTGTAAAACAGTTCCACCAATACCTGTTTGGACATTCATTTGATCTCATCATGGATCACAAGCCACTCCTGGCTATCTTAAACCAACACAAGTCTAATTCAGTGCAGGCATTGGGAAGAATTCACAGCTGGGAATAATTTTTATCAACCTATGGTTACAATTTTTAATTAAAAAGAAACCAACAACCATTAATCAGGGTAATGCAGATGCATTCAGCAGATTGTCTCTACTAGAAGCTCCAACAGCAGTCCCAAAATCTGGAGTTGTTCTGCTTATGGAATATTTAAATTATTTTCTAGTTACTGCACAACATATTTGCTCATGGACTTGGAAAACCCTCATTTTCTCTTAAGTTAAAATTTTTTTTTATTAGTACTCAAACAAGAGGCAAGACCTTTCTTCCTGAGATGGTTGCATTCTTGGGGATCTCGGATGGTCATTCCTACACTAAGAAGAAAGGGTGGCAATTCATGAGTTTTATGACTTCAAGTCTTATTTTCAAAAGTAAGAAGAGCCACTGATCACATAAACAACTAAAGATATATAAAACTAGAAATATGGACAGCCATATATGGCAAAAGCAATTCACGCATATAATAATGACAACATCACCAAGGTTACATACACCAATAATAACTAAGTTCAACAGTAAATCATCTTCAGATTACTACATCTCCTTTTCCCTGTAAGAAAATGAGCTAGGAAATATCGATCGGATGGCACATGATATAATGATGAACATCATGGTCCACGACCAACATTAATTGGATCGGAATTGTGGTCAGCTTCAGGTTGCACTACTGGATTGGGTAAAACATCAACTGACACATCTGAGGCAGTAGTAGGTAAATCCACAGTGTGCTTACGGATGTCATTGAGATGTCAACAAACAGTGTGACCATTTTCCATTCCAAAGCAATTTCAAAGATGGCTAGTCCACTCATTTTGGCAATGGTGCCAGATAGCCAGGTGAGACCTTTTCCAAAATGCGCACAAGAATCAGCTCAGTCTAGTTTCCACTTCTCCTGTGCCATCTTTCATTAATGAAATTTTAAAGGATGAGCGGTTCCTTCTGGTAGACCATTGCTGGATTGATGATATGGAGCAGAGGTAAGATATCTCACTCCATTCTGCTTAAGAAATCCTTAATATCTTCATTGGTGAAAGATGTGCCATTATCTGATACCACAACTTTTTGGAGCCCATGAGTAGGGGGCGTAAACTCTTTATGGTACTTGCAGAATATACAGAGGGAACAACATTGATCTGCAGCAACTTTGAATGTGCATCCACCATTGCAAAAAATAACTTACCCAAGAATGAACCAACAGCAAATTGCCTATCTATTATGGTAAAGTCCAGCTAGAGGAATATATTTGGTGTCTACACCTAGGTTTCATGTATGAGAAATACAATGGAAATGTTAAAAATACTTAGCACATTCCTTTCTAAACATAATTAAAAATGGACACTATTAAGAGATTGTAATATATCAAACTTTTGATAAAATCCAGCTTGACTCATTATTTTACAGTTACTGTCTCTCACATACCTATATTTATGAGATGCTGTTTAATATATCTCAAATGAATATATTTCAGACAGTGTGAAGCATCTGCGAGGTGGACATCATATAACATGGATTGTCTGCTTGCCCCCTGCAAGTCTACAAGTGAATGGCAAAATTTTGGTGAAAAAGATCTTAAAACAATCATTCAAAGGTGTAAAAAGAAAGGTGATGGCCTATATCTGGACATTTAAGCAAAGCTAGAAACTCAATCCTCACCACAATTACGCTGTCAAGTGTCATGTGGAGCATCATACACTTCTAAGGAGCTGGATGAGAAGCCATTAAAAAGAGGAGCTGAACATGATGAATGAGTGAGGTGGGGCAGTGGTCAAAACTGGCACCATTTAGCTTTAAGCAGCATTGCTTATTATGTGGTGAAGGCTGTCTTCCCATTTACTGGTGTCACCCTGACAGATGGGACCAGGTATGCCATTGTGAGACTAATGCATGACCTGGCAGTTGACTTTCAAGCAGCATCTTTTTAATATAGGCGAGAGTCATGGGGATGCATGGGCACATGGCATAGCTCTATGTATGGCTGGAATCCTATACTTACCAGCTGCAGCTGCACAATATCATTTGTGATTCTATGGCAAAGACCGAAAACCTCTTGTCAGGCCAGCTGACTGTGTTCCACTCATATCTGATCCAGCCCTGTTGTGTGTTGTTAGAACATCTTCTCAAAGCAGTATACAGAAGCCTTGTTGGTATTTTGAGTGGCATGAGATGGCTGCAGCCATGCATGCCTTGAGGATGATGTGTATAGCAGTGTTGAATGACTGTCTCAGGGAAGGCAGCAGTGGTTTACTTTTGAACATCTTGATGCCTGTCTTGAAGATACCAGGAAGAAAACAACTGGACGGCAGTGGATGGATTGTATTATAAAGTCTACTTTCATAACTCACCTTTTTATCAGGGCAGAGAGAGAAGGAAACTAGATCTTGCATCAGCATTGCTTGCAAAGGATGCTTCCCTATTTTTATGTTCTTGACCACTGGCACTATACACGTCATATTATTTGGTACCTGCAAGAGATGAGTAGTCTTTCTGTGAATGCCAAGGCTGACCTCATGTCAGGTGCCTTTGTTTGTAGGCATGGAGAGTGTGTGGAATGCATTATCAACTATCAGATTGGTAAGTAAACATATACGCTATGAAAAATCAAAGGGCAGTCTCGATGGTATCACTCTCTCAGCTAAGCAGGTAGCATGTTGAGTGCTTTCTTTTCTTTGTGTCATCGAGTTACCCACCCTTTCAAGATAATGTTAAACACCAATATGGATTAAAAAAATGCTATTTCAACTCCAATGAACGCAAAGAGGAAGGCTTAAAGAGGATTGTTGACACAGATGATAATAGCTGTATCATGGTGGAGATCCAGAAATATGCATATTCACTTACATATCCTTATACTGATCTCATCAACATCGTCAATAGGAAGGTTGCAGATGATAGCATTAATGTTGGTGATGCTGAGCTTATTGGAGAGAAATGAAACATGATTTCATGAAATCCCTGTGTCATAGATTGCACAGCTCCATTAAAGGAAGGGTCAAGACCATGGAAGCAATGTAAAAGGGGATAAAAGTTGGTGTAAAGATGGTGCATAGCATGGAGGCACTGTTTAGTGGACTTGTGATGGTTGGCCAGACCAGGAATATCAGCCTTGCATCTGTCTTTAAGTATCAACTCTGTGGAGTGCCCGCTTACATCATTGATGAGTTTGGCCTTTTTTGCTCATGGAATAAAGCAACCCTGGTTAAGAAATTAGCAGTCATGTTGACCAATCCCCATCTCTCAAATGAAGTGATTATTGATGCTAGTCAACTGCTGTACCATATTTTCTGGCCCTGTGGAGGTACGGTTATTAGTGTAGCTACAAGCTTGGAAGCAAAATTTCAGGTAACCAAAGGAATAGCAACCAAGGTAATCTTTGATCGCTATGGCAGGATGTCAGCTAAAGATCATGAGGTATCACGTTGTTCCGATATCACTAGAATTAGTACTTACAACCTCACATTGACATCTCCTCTTCCTAGTGGAGAAATCATTCTGAAAGCCAAAATCAACATACAAACACTCTATCGCCTGCTTTGCAAGCTGTGTGAGAAGGAAAATCAGTGATTCACATCCTAAATTATGACGAAGATGTATTTGTTCTCCTGGTATTCTGGGTGAGTATGCAGAAAATAGTAGCCCAAGTGCAGGTGGAGAAGTGGAATAGGATAATTATACACATTAACAACACTGCAGCTGCTCTGGGAAATAAGAACCTCCAACTTCTTGGAATGCATGCAGTCACAGGTTGTGATACAGAGCCCTAGCCCTAGCCACATCCCTTCAACAAAGGAAAACTCACTCACCATGCTTCGATAAGCAGAGTTCACACAGTTACACACCATTCTTGGAGAAGAGAAAATTATACATGAAAATTTGCAGCTGAAGATAGGGCAGAATTTTTTTTCTATCTGCATTATATGGCCAAGCAAAGTGCACAATAATGAATTCTGCTAGACATAATGTTTTACACAAAGATGGGTAAGCCACCCCATGTAAAAAAAAGTAGGCCTCCTACTGATGCACACCTGCTCCTCCACATGCTCAGAGCACATCACAAAACTATGCTCTGAATACAAAATATTTTTTGACTCTTCCATTGAAGTCCTTGCATATGAAAACCCAGGTATAGACACCAAATTCATATATTTAGCTTGATTTATCAAAATATATAGGCAATTTACTGCTGGACGAGTTCACATTCGAGGCCATCTTTGAATTATGCTAATTACAGAAATTCCCCAAAATTGCCACTCTGGCAAGACGTGGATTTGGATTCAGTAGACTTTAATCTTTATGAATTATGCAAAACCTTATAGTACCAAACATTTCTGGGTCCTTGGGATTGGCAACTGGACTATAGAGGCAGCCTACTTAAAAGGTCTGCATTGGTATGATCTCATCTGGGTTTCAAAACCACCTTGTAATTATGGATACTTAAAGCCAAAAGCCCACTCTGAATTCGAGCTAGGCCATCGAAGAAATGGGTCATGACTCACTCCACAGATTTTGGAGTGGTTTGTGGTTAAACTGGAAGGTAAATTTTTTTCTTAGCAAATATTGATGGAATGTTTTGATTCCCAAGATAATTGTTGCTGGTTCATTTTCCAGCTGAGCGTACTTCCTTTCTGCAAGAGCTAGTGATCATGAAATGAAGGCAATAGGCTTCTTTGATCCATCACACACGATATGGGAGAGAACAGGGCCGAGTTCATAAGGCATCGCATGCAAGAACACACTCTCTCTGTGGATCATAGTGGACCAAAACAGAGGTAAAATTAGCAATTCCTTTGCCTGACTGAAACCTTTCTTTTCCTGTGAGTCTAACCTCCATTATGCCTTTGGTTGGAGCAAGTCATACAAGGGTGCTAAGGTAGATGAGAGGCATGGAATAAACTTAGAATAACAGTTAATTAAGTGAAGAAAAGGCTGCAACTGGCAGACATTATTGGATGGTGGTACATGCACTATGGTGCTCACCCATCTTTCTGTTCAGTGTAAGCCTTCTGAGGAGATATGATGGCCCAAATACTCCATTGAAGGTAGCATAAATCAACACTTCTTGGACCTCAGGAAAAGATCAACAGCCTTTAACCTAGATAAAACTGCATCCAAAGTCTTCGTATGTTCTTATCCTGTTCTACAATTCACCAGAATGTCATCCAAGTACAAAGATACATGTGGAATACCTTGCAAAATGATATCCATTGTATGTTGGAAGATAGCTGGAGCGGAGGCTATTCCAAAGGGAGACAGTTATAATTATACAGGCCCC
This sequence comes from Lycopodina hypogea, assembly GCA_963969325.1. Taxonomy (NCBI): domain Eukaryota; kingdom Metazoa; phylum Porifera; class Demospongiae; order Poecilosclerida; family Cladorhizidae; genus Lycopodina; species Lycopodina hypogea. The sequence continues at coordinate 7,902,213 of OZ017781.1, forward strand.
TTTGAGTGTTTATCATTATTAACTTCTTTGATTCCTTGACTAATGGTACTTGCTGGTATGCATGAGCCAAGTCCAATTTTGGAGTAAGTTTGACCACCTATCAACAAAGTAAAAATATTTTCGATACTGGAAAGAAGATGTGTCTTTCAGCTGCACTGTCTAATGTAATTTTGTAATTACTACAGATTCTCACAGATTCATCTGGTTTCAGCACAGGTATGATTGAGGTGGCCCAATCAGAAATTTCTACCGTTGGATGACACCAGCTTTCTCCAAGTTTTCAATTTCCTGGGATCTCTCTCTTATAATCATATAAAACTGTTGGAGACATCTTTCACTAAACCAAGTTCATCATTGAAGACTTCACATGACTGTCCAGTATCGTCTCAAGTCTGGCTGGTGGTGAATGTAGATGATTGAGGTTCTTCCAATCCAGTGAAATATTTAATAACCAATCTCTACCAAAGTAGGTCCAGTACCCTCCACAATTACAAGATTGGCCTTCTCTTCCTATTCTTGGTACTTTACCTTCACCTCCATTGAGCCCAACACATCAATAGAATATCCTGTATAGTGGGATGAACTTTGGTCAAAAGCAGCTGAGTTACTGATGATTTTTTCCATACTTCCCTGAAAGTTGCCTCCCTGATAATGGGAACAGCTGCACCCATGTCCACCTCTATCTCTAAATCTACTAGTTCAATCTATCCTTTTATCAGCATTAGCTTAGCTCCCTTCTTCACCACCTCAAACATAGTATAGATGGTGTCAGTTTCCTCATCTTCCAACTGGCTCACTGATTTGGAAAGCCTGTTAATCTAGGATGAGATCTCCTATGGTTAGACTGATTTGCTTGTTGGTCTGCCTTGGGACCCCTGCATACTTCAGCTATATGCTCTTATTTCAGCAATTAAAGCAAGTCACTTCTTTAAACCTACATTGAGAGGATAAATGTTTTTCTCCACTCTGATAACAGACTGTTGAAGTGTATTTTCCACCTGTGTGCGCTTCCCTTCTGACAGCATGCACAGGAAGTGTGTTGTATCCTTTAATTAACACTTCTTATTATGATATAATTAATTATCATTTGTTAGTCACATCCTATAGCTTGTCTTGCATGCACATGTTTGCATCACCTTTTCTGATGATCCATCCAAGAATTCATTTGTTGTTGAATAGCTTTTGTGTTGTATCTATCAATTAACACTTCTAATTATCATATAATTAATTATTATTTGTGAGTCACATCCTATATCCTGTCTTGCATGCACATGTTGGCATTACCTATTCTGGCAATCTGTCCCAGAATTAATTTATTATTGAATAGCTTTTGTTAGATCCATGATATTTGTTTAATAAGTTATTAACTCTATCAACGTCACAGTACCACAGATGGTGATTGGTATTTGTTCAGTATTAGTGGATCTTGTCTCCATTAAATAAAAAAAAAAAATAAATAAATAAAAAAATAAAAAAATAAATAAATCTTTTCTAGATTGATTGCATATGTGGACTTACTCTGCTGCATAAATTTTCATGAATGACGCCACCATAAGAGTGGCTGTGATTGGGGGGAAGATTCCAGTCTGTGAGAATAATTTCCTGTCCATTTTCAAGTGTTGTTTATTTTGTTGTGAGAGCTATCATGACTGTCTTAAAGGGATCTCATCTCAATGGGCAAGAGAAGAGGAACCACTGGCACAGAGTTGGTACAACATGATGTAGATCAAGTGTATTACTTGTCTTTGCAGCGACAGCTAACAATCAGCTAATATTCAGCTAAATACATCCTTAACTTCCTCTGTTGCATTCACATTTCGTAAAACTGTCTTAGACATCTTTACATTTTCAGCAGCAAATTCTATATTTTTATCCTCGCCACTGGCTCCAAATATTGACAACCACAACCAAACATTCACTTTCAAACTGGAATAATTTTCTGCCTGTCTTTAAGTATCAAGGAGAAATTTCTTTGTCCCCTCATTTTCTGCATTTCCAATGGCATAGTCACAAGATGACAGGAGCATCATCGAAAAATGTGTTGTATATGTGGTTCAAGGTAATGGTGAGAAAATTCATGTCATCAATATCACACCTAACTCTTCAGTTCCTCACCTGATTATCTTGGCTCCTCTAAAGACTCAAGATCCACCTGTTCATAGAGCTCTGATGGGGCCATGTTACATTGTGTGAAAGTGATAGGCTACCTCTCGAAAGCACTTTCTCAGTTCCTGAAAGCAGAGATGGCAGACAGGCTCTAATGGGAGATGCAATATACCTGCTATTAACAGTCTGCTCCAAGCTTAAAAATCAACTGCACTCCTGGCGTAGGCTTCTTTTTATGGTGGATACAACCGGCTTCCTACAAATGATACAAATATTATTATTTGCCAGAAAGGAAATAGCTACAAAGAAAAAGCATTAGTTAGAGAAAACCATCACTAACAAATTTACTTCAGGGTTTGCTTACTGTGCATTTCTTTAGTGCTCTACATGTGCTACACAATTGAAATTGGGAGGTGCTTTGATAGTGGTTTTATTATATCAACTCCAAAATTTTCATTGATTCACAGCTGTTCTACTTGGAAGGTGGTTATAAATGTAATTGACTCCTAAAAAAGTATATACATTAAATATTTTCATATTTTTAAAATAACCATTGACCATGAAAACATAAGCATAGATGTTGTGATGATACTATATATTGTCAAACTGATATTGGTTAAAAAAAATCAACTATGGTACAGGTGGTGTTAAAAAAAAAAAAAAAAAAAAATAATAATAATAATAATATATATATATCATACACACACACACACACACACACACACACACACACACACACACACACACACACACACACACACACACACACACACACACACACACACACACACACACACACACACGGTCTTCTGATGTCAAAATTGAGTCATCCCACATCTTGCCGCATTGTCTCACCTGGTTTTTGAAGTCTGCAAGGTCAATTGCGGAACAAGGTTCTTCTAAGAGAGGCCATATGAGACACTGTTGTATGGAGTCCTCTGCTGTCCCACACTCACAGGGTGTTGTAGCTGTACATGGTAGGAGTCCCCATTTAAAATTTTTTAAAAATTTATTTCCAAATAAAAAAGATGGACAGGTAGGAAAAAAATACTGTAATTCAAAATTTCATTATATTTTTACTATCTCCCACCAACCTCAAATACTTATGCCAAATTTCATTCTAATTGGCCCAGCCTTCACTACTAATATAAATAAATAGATAGTTGAAAATACCTTCACAAGGATGTGCAGTGAGGAACCCTAATTAATCCCTGAAAGTTTTGAGAAGATCCCTCCAGTGGTTTAGGACTTGGAATCCACACATGCACAGAAACAAATTGTGAATTTATAGTAATGATATCACCAATTAAGTCATTTTGGATTGAAAGCTGCACCCCAACCTGCCAGCAATGCATTTTTACAATTTTGGGATAGGGTGCCATCAATGTGGTCCACACATGTGGCACTTTTACATGAATATATCTTTTGGGCTCCTGGTCTAATTATATAGCTTCCAAACAATTGGAATAATACAATAATGAAGCACACATCATAAGATCACATGAGCTACAAACTGTGTGTGCCTGTGTGTATGCCCAAGTTTTTTTCATAGTGAAATTGCTTGACAAATCAAGCTGAAATTTGACATGTGGTCTCCATGTAACCAGTGAGCATTATTAATTGCATGTGGTTGTGGCAAAGGGTGACTTTTGGTATTGCCACACCCACAGGAAGTTGATTCACTGCCAAGAACTAATCAGGTTGAAATTTGGAATTTGGCCATATATTCAGGAGTATTATTACCAACAGTAGGTGTGGTCATGGGTGGGGTTGGACATAAGTCACACCCACTTGAAGTTTGTCTGTGTGTGAAGATCAATCAGAAAATGATCTTGGTACTCATTTGGATAGTTGTGTCATGAATAATAACTAACCTTTGTCCTTAATGATGATCATACCATGTGCTCTGTCCCTCTAAAGAAACAGCTTTACTGGGTTAATCAGGAAATAAGCTAGGTGAGTCTAGTGGAAGCCACTCAAAAAATAATTTTACAGAGCAGCCACAACTTTTAGGTACACTGAGTAAGTGTTCATACACATGCTCTGTGTGCACGTCTGTCTGTCTGCCTGCGTGCGTGCTTGCATTGCATCCATGCTGTGTTGCTCCCATGCATATATTTGTTCTTTAATCTTATCCATAGCTGATACTACCCTATCTACATTAACAGTATCTAAATGTAAGACAAATTCGTCAAAATATTGCCTCTGTCAAGAAGACAAGAAAGAAGAGCTCAAACAATCTCAAAGTTTTTATAAATTAGAGCAGGATGGATATACTAATATTGTCACCAATGTACCACGTCAGGATACGAATGCTCTAGCAATAATGCTTGATCTTGCAAGACTTGATGAAGGAGAAGGTATTGATTATACCTTGAGATATAATAAATGTAAAATATTATCAGAGCTGCCACTCGATGCTTTATAACAGCAAGCTACAAAGAGCCCAGAAAAGAACCTTATCTGCAAAGGAAAGCACAGCAGTTGAATTTCTAAGTGCAAAAAAAAAAAAAAAAAAAAAAAAAAAAAAAAAAAAAAATTCCCAAGGAGGTTCTATTATATCTGAATGTTTCTTATGTGACAAAATAGTAAAAACATCTAAACTTCGGCATGCCACCATGAAACAACTGAATAAAATAGTGAATGAATGTGCAATAATTGTCTGATGGGAACCTCTTGGCAAACCTTAGTGGTGGAGATGTCGTAGCACAACAGTGAAATACCATCCTGCATGCCTGGCAGCATAACACAACAGAAAAGAGCATATCTCTATGCCAGAAGCTAAGAACATAGTGATCAATGTTCTGTGGCGAAGAAGCATACCCATTAGTTTTTTCTGAACTGTTGATCTCATAATGAAACAAAAAATACCAGCAGATGGTACATCTGCCACATTCAGACTAGCAATTAACCCAAATTTATGAGGAGTTACATGAACAGCTGGGTGTATAGAGTAACAAATATTTGTTTGAACAGGCCAGTTAATTACACAGATGCCTGAACTTGAGTCATATGGGGAAGGACATGATGTACTGCTTGCCTTCCAAAAAGATATAGGCCCTGTTTTATCACAAACATTGGACTATAGTGATACTATTAGTTTCTAAAGCTGTTACGCCCTCCACAAATGCATAATCAACCATAAATCCATACCCAATGCAAACATCCATGAATAGTTATTAATATATCCAATTCATCAATGTTTCCGCAATTTGTGTCATGATAGGACATGGTGCTGACACTGAATTGCAGCTGAAATTTGGAAGAAAAGGCTTTATTCAGTTAGATCTCAAATAGAGGTCTAGCTAGAACAAACAAGAGGTAAAGAGTATTAATTATTATTAGGTAAAGTGTCGTGGGCGACTTAAAATTTAGTGAGAGTATAAGGTTCATCCAGGTTCCTTTTAGGAGTACTGTTCATTCATGATCACTACAGGGGTCATACTGGGGTGGTATAAGGAAGTTAGGTGAAGGTCTGAGTAAAACACTGCCTGCAGTTACTTTTTTTCTTCAAAATTTCCTTGTTGGGGTCACAAATCTAACACATTTACTATAAACCACAATTGTGTAAAACATAACTCAGAAAAATTGTGCCCAATCTATTTTCTGCTCCTTTCTCTTCTTTCGAGCATGTAGGTAGGCAAGCATCCTTTTGCATTAGGAATAGTACAAAAAATAATTATGTAAACAAACTCAAAGTGACGTCAATAAAACCACGACAAAATCCATTTCCTTTTCTTTCCAATTTCTTTTTTCTTTCCAATTTCTTTTTTTCTTTCCAATTTCTTCTTTTGAGTTCTGTAGGTCCATGCGTTTGGTATGTGACAGGGAAAAAACAAACTAGTAAAAAATCTCAAATTATAATAAGAACAAGATATTTTTATTGTCTCCATCCCTGAAAAAAAGAAGTGAGTTCCAAAACGTAGACACCGATTTAGCACTAGAATATTGATGAAATAACTGCTGTGGGTACACAAACAGTAAAAAAACAAGGTAGACAGGCACCAATTTGGTCCATAGGACAGGTACTTTTCTAATTTATATAAATAGACAGAGAAAATTAAAAACAGAATAACAACAACAAAATACAAGGATTAGTGTGGGAAGGAGGTAACTATGTCAGCCAATAGTTGCTGCATGTGGCCAAATTATATTTAGCTGAAATGTTTTGGCACCCATTTAAAAATAATTAATATTAAAATGTCAAGTATCAAAAGAAAAAAGTAAAAAAACGAGACTAAACATCACATTCATGATCTTATTCATGTCCGACAAATGTATGTAGATCAATTTTCAGTTCTTCACACCTTTGTGGTTTCACTGGATCTACGAATGAGCCAAGAGAGGTTATATGTCTTGTAAGCATCTTCATAGCTAGAGCGAATGTCTGAGTAATCACCAGATCTCACAGCATGAAGAAACACCTTATCTTCTTCCAGATAAGGATCAGCTGTTGGAAAGTTAAAAATCTCTTCTTTCCCTTCACCTGTTCCAAATTAAAGCAGTAACTGAAATTACATAACATGATTGATACTAAGTTCTCATTGTTCCAATACACTTACCTATCCGAACTCGAAGTTTGCATTCTGGAAAATATGGCTCCTCAAGTGTTATCCTCAGTCCATCAGCCCATATTTCTATAGCTGCTTCATATTTGGGACCATGCAGAGCAATAGCATGTGTAAGGTTCCCAATCGCTCCATTAGTGAAATGCCAGATAGCTGAAGTCACTCTAGGAATTCGACATTTATCATCTAAGCTAGCTTCACTATTAACAGGCTGTATTGAAGAAAGATACCCTGGTTCATTTTTGTCATCACTGGCTGGGACATTTAATGCCGATATAGTCTCATAATGAACTTCCCCAACCAAATATCTCATGAGGTCACAAAAATGAGTGGCCTGCTCCACTACAGGCCCACCAGATTTAACAGAATTCCACCAAAATGGATGATCCATCTCTGAATATGCACAGATATATCTTGCATTAACACCCATTACTGGACGACCATGTGTCTCCAGAATGGTCTTCATCTGACATATTGCAGGATGATAACGAAACATGTAACCAACACTTAGCGCCACACATTTGTCACTCTGCATCTCTCTTACTGCATGGACATATGTCTCTAACAGTTTCGGAGGTACCACAGACAAGGGTTTCTCTATGAAGATATGCAGACCAGATCTCAAGCACTGGAACTCAATGTCCAGAGGGGACTCCAGACTTCCATGGTAAGAAGGAGGCACACCTAATAACAATCAAACATATGCTATAAAAATAGAGACTATTCTGATTAACTGGCATTATTCTATCTGTGTATATTTCCTCGATCTAAACATGGGTCAGCTAGAGACAACAAATTATCGCACACATGTTACAGTATAGCATGGTTGGAATCATTTCAGGAAATTTAGTTGGAGCAAGGTCTCCAGATCAAAGTCTATGCCTTTAACTTTCACTATAGAGCAACCTAATCATTCTTATGCATTAAAGTTAGACCCACAAACCCATTATATTTAGAATCAGTGCCACCAGGAGAACGTTTTAAGTATGCCTATATGGCCATAACCCTTTCAGCATTAAAAAAGCCAAAAATGGTACTCTTACTAGAAAAAAGGATGGGGCTACAGCCAAAAAATTAGTATGCATCCACAACTTAGCTCTGGGAGTAACAAAAAGTGGGTTCCACCTGGCCACATCCCTTCCTCTTGGTGTGTAAGGCTAAATTGCCAAAAATGGTATTTAAAAAGAAACAGTTGGGCCTAGGTAGCTATATCCACGAACCCATATATATTTAGAATTATTGTTGCCAGGGGAACACTTTAAGAATGTTTATTAGGCCACACCCCTTTCTGTGTTTGTGTCAGGCCAAAAAAGCCAAAAATGGTACTTTGGCCAAGAAAACACTTGGAACAACAGACCTAAAACTTGGTACGTATATACAACTTGACTCTGGGAATATCATGGGCTGGGTCAAGTAATTTAGACATTATGGTAACTTCATTAGGAAAACCACCTGAAGGGCGGGATTTTTCCTAGTCCATATAAATATGGTATGAAAACCATTGGACAACGTTCTTCTTTCCTATTAAAAAAAAGAGTCTCATTCCTTCCACAGTTTAAGACATGATTTTAAATAGTATTGTTGGTGGAGCAGTTAAAGTTTATGAGAGGAAAAGTGCTGATTATATTCATCAACCTGAACTGGTTAAATAAATTGTCCTTTTATCCAAATTAGGAAATTTTAAATTACAACTGTTTTTATGAGTCAACTTTGCCCAAAATATACCCTCTATCATCCCATCTGAAAATTTAGGAATTCTTTTTTTAAAATTGTTTTCCACCTTAATTCATCAACATACACATGACTTACGATGTTCAATGCTGAAATCAGAATATAGGAAATATTGACACATCGATGTATCATAAAGGACTAACAATCAATATGTCAGATTATCATTATATTCATGTTTAAAATTCACAAAAAGAAAATAAGGATTAAATCAAATTGACTCAATTAGAGTGTAATACATATTGTTCATTTCAACTACCTTTTCATGATCACAACCCCCAGAAAGTTGCAGGTGTGCTGAACTTAGATACCTCCAGGTAACATGTCATAATTACATACGCAGTGGCAAACATTGATCAGTTCTATAGGCAGCTTTAAACTTAGATGCTGTTATTCATCCTGGCCTCATATGATTCCACAGTTGGGCCTATGCTTAGCCTTGTGTCTGTTGTTCAACAAGTACAACTAATTTAGCTAACACTAGTTAAACTCAGAAGATGCCATAAGTAAATCGTAATAATTTAAGTTCCAATTTTCTGGGTCATACAACTAGTAAGGGCAAGTCAGTAAAAAAAAATTTTGGAACAAAGGATTCTCAGTAATCAGCATGCTAACCTAGGCATGCTAGCACTATATGACAATAACCTGGGCATGTTTGCGCTCTAGCCAACTTACATAGCTAATTGATTTGTTTCACTTTATTTGTTTATTTAAAATTTATTTCCTGTTGCTAATTTCAGTTTGCAAGTGCCTTTTGCCAACCCTTGCCTATTGGGGGAGGCTTGGTCGACAACGGCACGTTGGCCGATCGGCGCGGATCCTTGAACGTGGATGACGAAGGCACGCCGACTCAAGAGACAACTCTAATCGACAACGGGCGCTTGTGTGGGTTTCTATACGACCGCCACAACGCCCGGCTCAGTGGCACGCAGTCGACCGGCAACAGCCGGCGCGAATCGTATGCGCACCAGCCGATGCCGCGCATGACCAACACCTACATGCAGCCTGGGCCCTATGACCCGCAGGAGATCATCGCCTCGGTCGACCAGGGTTTGTACGCGGTCAACTTCTCTGGCGGTCAGGTGGACATCACCTCCGGCAAGTTCGTGTTTTCAGCCTGCGAGGCCTACTTGATCGAGAAGGGGAAGATCACTCAACCGGTCAAAGGCGTCACCCTGATCGGCGACGGGCCGAGCGTGTTGTGGCAGGTCAGCATGGTGGGCAACGACCTAGAACTCGACAGTGGTGTCGGAACCTGCGGCAAGGATGGCCAGAGTGTGCCGGTCGGTGTCGGCCAGCCGACGTTACGCGTGGATCAGCTAACCGTCGGCGGCACCGCGGCATGACCGCGGAGACGGGTTCCGAACAGCAGGTACGCGACTGCGCCGAACAAGTACTGGAGCAGGCGCAACAACAAGGTGCCACCGCGGCCGAGGTCTGGGTGGATCGTGGCGAAGGCCTGAGCGCACAGGTGCGCATGGGCGAGCTGGAGACCATCGAACGCGACCGTGATCAGGGTCTGATCGTGAGGGCCTATTTTGATACGCAACGCGGCAGTGCCTCCAGTACCGATCTGCGCACCGACTCGATCAGCGAAACGGTTCGCGCCGCTTGCCGGATCGCCCGGCACACCGAATCGGATCCCTGTCAGGGCTTGCCTGAGCGCGAACGCCTAGCCTGGGACAGCCCGGACTTGGACCTCGATCATCCGTGGCAGCTGGACGGCAAACAGGCCGCGAACCTGGCCACCGAGTGCGAGGAGGCCGCGCGCAAGGACCCGCGCATCGTCAACTCCGAAGGGGCCCGGGTGCAGACTTATCGGGGCACCCATCTGGTCGGCAACAGTTTAGGCTTTGTCGGCAGTTACTCGGATAGCAGTCACACGGTCAGTTGCTGTGTGGTGGCGGCAGACGAGCAGGGCACGATGGTGCGTGATTACTGGTACAGCTGCCACAACAACTGGCGCAGTCTTCAGGACATTCAGCAGATCGGTCAGCACGCCGCTGAACGTGCCTTACGTCGACTGGGTTCTCGCTCTTTAGCGAGTGAGACGGTGCCGGTCTTATTTGAGGCCCCGGTGGCGCGTTCGCTGATCTCACACTTCGTGCAGGCCGCCAGTGGCCCGGCGCTCTATCAGAAGGCCTCGTTTCTGTTGGGCAAGGAAGGCAAGACCGTCTGGTCGCCGGGCATACATCTAATTGAGCGTCCACGGATTCGAGGCGGCCAGTCCAGCGCCCCGTTTGATGGCGAAGGGATCGCTACCGGAGAACGCACCATCGTGCAGGACGGGGTGCTGCAGGGTTGGTTTCTGAACAGTTATGCCGCCCGCCGTTTAGGGCTAGAGTCGACGGGCAACGCCGGCGGCGTGCGCAACCTGAGCCTCGAGACAGAGGCCCCGACTCTGAGTGAGCCGGAGTTGCTTAGTCGGATGGGGCGTGGGCTGTGGGTGACCGAGTTGATGGGTCAGGGCGCTAACACCGTGACCGGGGATTACTCGATCGGGGCGGCCGGGTTCTGGGTTGAAGCGGGGGCCGTGGCATTTCCGGTCAATGAGATCACCATTGCAGGCTCCCTGCTAGAAATGTATCGCGGGATTGAGGCGATGGGCTCGGAAGTGGACCAGCGCGGATCAATCCAGACGGGGGCCCTGCTGATTGACCGGATGCGGGTCGCCGGGACGGGTGCGCCCGAGTAAAAATCAAGGCGGGTAGGATTTTCTACCTGCGTTCGAGCTGACCTGCTATAATCGCCGTCGGTTGACCGATGCGGCAGCCTCCTTGAGGTTCACCCTCGAGATGCCCTGATATGGGCTGCAAGAGCAACTACCCCCTGCTCGGCATCGGTGAACTTTTCTATAGGAATATAGGTTTATCTCTCTGTCTGAATGAGAGGAGCTTGAGCTATTAGTCCCCCGAATTGGGCCACAATCAAACTATCTGGACGGGCAATAGCTGGGACATCGTACGGGTCATGCAACAGAATCAAAGGGAATCGGACACACCAATACCGGTTGCACCGATTGCCTGATAAAGAACTCATCATCGATAACAGGCCGAAGCAATCCCGGTGCTATTGCGTCGGCGGGGCAGTTCCCTGCACACTCTCACTACTTTAGAAAGAGGATTTCCTAAGATTCTTCCTACCAAGACGGAAGGTGAAAGACCCCGCGACTTCCTTACTTGTTCGCGATTACCTTGCGCTTCATATGCTTATAAAAGCTATTATTGAATTTGTTCATGGCACAAAGCAAACCGCGCCAACCATCCAACATCCAAAGCTTCAGAACATAGAAACGGAAGAAGCGCCAGAGGGCTCTGCCGAAGGCACCGGCGGCCACTCCGACATGATCGCCGCGCGGCACCTCGAGCTCTGTATAGAGACTCATCTTGCGCAATTCCTGTTCAATAGAACACACCGACTCATGCCATAGTTTTCCGGGTATCTTTTGCATCACCGAGCCGCTGGGTATGAGTAGGCGCTCATGCACGAGGTTGCTATTAAATTTCGTATGCAACCGATGATAAAGCCGAATCTGTGGGTGTTTTTCTTGGCGCGCGAAACGCATCTCTTTTCCAAGATAAATGTATTTTCTCCATACGGAGAAAATCTCACGTTCATTCGTAGGCCGAAATGTTTGCAAGAATGCTTGCGCTTCAGCGTTCGGCCGTTCGTCGGCGTCCAGTGCGAAGATCCAGTCATTGCGCGCATGTGTGGCCGCATCGTTTCGAAGCGGTCCGAAGCCATGAAATTCACCTTCCACGACTCTCGCATTCGGATAGGGTGCGCACACGGCCTCGACCCCCGGGGTCGGGCCATTGTCATAGACGATCACCTCGTCTAGCCCCTGTACGCTTTCTAGTGTGTGCGGTAATCTGGCGTTGTCGTCTTTGAATGGGATGACGACCGAGATCGGGACACAGTCTTCTGGGGGCATTTAAATTTTTCTCCTTTGGTCAGTTTTGCTTGCTCTAATCTAGAGCAACCGCTAGGTTGTGTTTTTCTGCGGGGCGCGGATCTCATTTCTCTCTATGCGGTAGAGATATTTCAGTCGCAGCAAGGGCATTACCGCAGTTCTGACAGTTCAAGACGCACGGTCTCATCCCCATCCTCCATCCGCACGGTGCGCACCATCCATTGATGGCGAGTCGGGTCATGCCAAGTGGTGATGTGCGAATCTTTCCGATCTCCGCGAACGCGAGTGACTTTCCAAGTGGACTGTTTCTGCCCGAGCACCTCGATGGGCTCGCGGATCGGAGAGTCGAATCGATACACTCGCAAGCGCCCGCGCGACAGCACACTGTAGTTGGGTGAGAGATTCGGCAGGTCTTGAATCAGTCGCAGTGCCACGGTGGCCGGATCGATGATCTCTGGAGTCAGGGTGAGGACCTGCTGTTGATCCCCAGAGGCGACCAGGACCTGCCAGTTGTTCCAGTCGTAGATGTATTTGTACTGTCGGTCTTTGCCGGCGTCGTAATAGAAATACTCTATTGGGCGCAGCCCGTCGCTGGTTACCGTGCCCCGTTCGGTGATTCGACCCTGGCCGAGCAGACGGGCCAGCAGGTTGGGTTGGGCAATGGCCTCGTAATAGGTGCGGACCGGGTTCCGGGTAATGGTGACGGTGACCGTGCCGGCCTGGGCCCCGCGGTAGTACAGATCGTAGACGGCATGGGTGGGTTCGGCGACGGCCACGACCGGCCCCCAGCAAAAAGCCAAAATTAGTGCGATCAGAGAGTTATTTGGGCGCATGAATCATCGGTTCGGTCTGAGGTTGACCATTAAGATAGACCGTATCGCCCTCTATGCGCAACTGCCCCTGGGTAAACCAGTCGACCGCTTGCGGGTAGATCTGGTGCTCCAGTGCCAGAACCCGGTCGGCTAGGGTCGCCTCGGTTTCGTCGGGTTGTATGTTCAAGCGTGCTTGCACAATGACGGGACCGGCATCTAGTTCCTCAGTGACGAAATGAACGCTGCAGCCGTGCTCGTGCTCCCCGGCCTCAAGCACGCGCCGGTGTGTGTGCAGCCCGGGATACTTGGGTAACAGAGAAGGGTGGATGTTCAGGATCCGTCCGGCATAGGCTTGCACGAACGGCGGTGACAAAACGCGCATGTAGCCGGCGAGGCAGATGAGTGAGATTTCACGCGCTTCGAGTTCCTGCATGACTGATTGCTCTTGGCGCACGGGGTCTTGATGGGTGATGAGCCGCGACGGAATATCATGCTTATGCGCCCGTTGCAGTGCCGCGGCGTTGGCGGTATCACTGAGGATGCATTCGATGCGCCAGCCGTTCCGGGTTTGATTGATGTGATCGATGAGTGCCTGAAGATTGCTGCCTCGACCCGAGGCCAGGACGGCGATACGGTCCATCGCAGACTCAGATGTAGAGGGTTTGTGCCGGACCGTCACCGGCGGTGACCTCGCCGATGACCCGTGCCCCGAGTCCGGTGTCGGTGATCGCCTTGATGACGGCATCGGCCTCACGGCGGCGGCAGGCGGCGACCATGCCGATGCCGCAGTTGAAGACCCGGCGCATCTCGGCTTCCTCAACTTGGCCGCGGTCTTGAATCCAGTCAAACAATTCCGGTCGCTGCCAGCTGTTTGAATCAATGGCGGCCCGAGTGCCGGCCGGCAGCATGCGGGGGACGTTGTCGGTCAGGCCGCCACCGGTGATGTGGGCGAGGCCCTGTACTGTTCCTGCATTCAGCAAGTCGATGAGGTAAGGGGTGTAAATGATGGTCGGCTCCAGCAATGCCTTCAGACGCCTTGAGTCGACTTTGCCGCCTCGCTCCAGCAAGTGGTGCACCAGCGAGAATCCATTCGCGTGCAGGCCACTGGAGTCTAAGCCGATCAGGCAGTCGCCGGCGGCAATATCCGGTCGTGGCAGAAGTCGTGACTTCTCGGCCACTCCGACCGCGAATCCGGCTAGGTCGTAGTCGCCGGGCTTGTACATCCCGGGCATTTCCGCCGTTTCGCCGCCGAGCAAAGCGCAACCAGACTGCTGGCAGCCCGCTGCAATCCCGCGCATCACATCTTCGGCCACCTCGACCTCCAACTTGGCACAGGCGTAGTAATCGAGAAACAGCAGCGGACGAGCACCCTGGGCCAGGATGTCATTGACGCACATGGCGACTAGATCAATGCCGAGGGTGTCATGGCATTTCAGTTGCCGGGCCAGCCGCAGCTTGGTGCCCACGCCATCAGTGCCGCAAACCAGCACCGGTTTTCGGTAGCCGTCGGGCATTTGGAACAGGCCACCAAACCCACCGAGGTCATTCAGAACTTGGTCATTGAAGGTCTGCCGGGCCAGCGGCGCAATGCGATCGACCAAGGTCTGCCCGGCATCAATATCCACACCGGCGTCCCGATAGGTGGTGGGGGAAACAGGATTGGACACGAGAAGAGGGGCGGTGATGGTGACTGGATATTTTACCCTTCCGCCTCTGTATTAAAATATGCTTGTCCAGATGTTCCCCTGAATGATTAAGCAACTCCCCAATTTGATCAGCCTATCGCGCCTATTACTGGTGCCGTGGTTTGCTGTACTGTTGCTGGAAAGACAATTTGGACTGGCGCTGCTGCTGTATGCCTTGATGGGATTGTCGGATGCTATGGACGGCTATCTGGCTCGGCAGATGAAGGTGGCCTCGCAACTGGGCGCCGGGCTTGACCCATTAGCGGACAAGGTCATGCTGATCACCGCGTTCGTGATTCTAGGCCATATGGATCTGATTCCGTTCTGGGTGGTGATGTTGGCGGTCGGGCGCGATGCGTTGGTGATCGGAGGGGCGTTGCTGTTTTACCTGTTCAATCAGGGTCAAATTATTCAGACGCAGCTCATTGGCAAGATCAATACGTTTGTGCAGATCATCTTGGTGCTGGTCGTGTTGACGGGTCAGTGGTTTGCGATGCCAATCCCGTGGGTGGATCCACTTCTGGCGGTCATGGTCGTGACCACGGTCATCAGTGGTCTGTCGTATGGGGTGGCCTGGGTCCGTTCGCTGGCGCTGCTGCAGCGGTCCACATGAGTCAGTTAATTCTGCCGCTTGGGTCCAACCCGCGACACACCTTCGCTAACTTTTACGCCGGCAGCAACGATTCAGCGTTGAAAGCACTGGTGGACCTGCCGTCACAGGATGGACTGGTGTGGTTGTCCGGACCGGACAACTCGGGCAAGTCGCATTTATTGCAGGCGATCTGTCATCAGGCCAAGGCCCAAAACGAAAGCAGTGCCTATCTGCCTCTGAGACAGATGTGCGATCTTGGCCCGGAGGCGGCGGAGGGGCTGGAGCAGTGTGCCCGCGTCTGTCTGGATGATGCCGATCAGGTGTTGGGCATACCGGAATGGGAACAGCAGTTGTTTGCGCTGATCAACCAGGCTTTAGATCACGGCACCACCTTATTGATGTCGGCGGCTGTGCCGGCCACCCACGTCGCCGTGAAGCTCAATGATCTGCGTTCGCGTCTGGTCGGATCGACGCCGTTTCATCTGCAGCCGCTTGAAGACGAAGAGCAGATGGAGGCCTTACGCCGACGCGCGAAGAGTCAGGGTTATGCCGTGTCGCACGAGGCCGTGCGTTATTTGCAGCGGCAAGTGAGCCGGGATTTGGGGGAGTTATGCCAGCTGTTGGATCAGCTGGAACAGCATGCGTTGAGTAAGCAGCGTAAGATTACGGTGCCGTTTGTTAGGGCCATCCTTATAAATAACCCGGAGCTGAAGTACGGACAGTAGTGAGTTCCTACGAGCGTTTCTCTAGCTCGAACCACATCCCTTGCCATCCTCGCCTGTCCAAGCTATTAGGGCCTCATAGTATTCCTGTGTCGTCTTGTAAGACCGAACACGTAATTGACGGTTCCTCGTTGCCATGATTATTCCCTTATCGGTGCCCCGATTCTATCAAGACGCGTGCAGACTTCAGTGTCAGTGCTATTTCCGCCAGCCGTCGCCCGAGCGCACGGCACACCGCGATTTCTTCCTGGCTGACCGGCAGTGGATCCTGTTCGCTATTCCAGTGACTGGGCCCGTAAGGTGTACCGCCGTTGCGGGTGGCGTTGAGGGCCGGCTCGGAATAAGGCACTCCGACCAGCACCGCCCCATGGTGCAGCAGCGGCACCATCATGCTGATGAGCGTGGTCTCTTGGCCGCCATGTAGCGAGTTGCTGGAGGTGAACACCCCGGCCGGTTTGCCTTCCAGCGCCCCGGACAACCACTGGCCGCCGGTCTGATCCCAGAAATACTTCATCGGGGCGGCCATGTTGCCGAAACGAGTCGGCGAGCCGAGTGCGAGTCCGTCACATTGTTCAAGATCGGCCGGGGTCGCGTAGGCGGGGCCCTCATTCGGGATTTCCGGTTCGCTCTGCTCGCAGAGACTGGAGATTGCCGGCACCGTGCGCACTCGGGCATGGGCCCCATCCACTGCGTCAACACCGTGTGCAATGCGATTGGCGAGCTCCGCCGTCGCCCCGTAGCGGCTGTAGTACAGCACTAGGATTTCGCATTCATTCATAGCAGTTTCAGAACATTTTCAGGCGGCCGACCAATGGCGGCCCCTTTGTCGGTGACCACGATCGGTCGTTCGATCAGAATTGGATTCTGGAGCAGCAGTTGGCACATCTGTGCTTCGCTTGGAGGGCTCTTTCGGA
>OZ017781.1:7919452-7972649 GCA_963969325.1 Lycopodina hypogea
GGCTTATTCTATACCTGATCCTTGAATTTTGCAGTAGTCCTCATTATGTGTCCTTATTTAAAATGATGGTGGAAATGCAAAACGGTTTCAAACCACTATAAATACATACTGATACCCTACCAATAAAAGCGACTTGTGGCTTTGCTTTCTCTATGGCTTGGAGGTAGTCAGGAACCACGATGCAGTTCCTGTACATCTTCGCAAAATTTCCCAGCTTCTTACTCTGAAGGACACCATGGGCCTTAGCGAGGTCTGGATCAGCAATCGCCACAACCTCCACCCCACCTATTTTCTCCAAGCGCTTGGAATGGTCCCAGGGACCTTCAGCACCTCCAAAATTAACAGCCCCCGCCCCAATAAATAGAATTCTGACATTAGCATTTTCAGAGATCTCCATCTCCACTTCTCCTTGTAATTCAGTGTGTGGCTGGCCACACCTTATTATCCCACATTATTTTGGCCCGTCCACGCGCGTGCGGGTGAATAATTAGCCGCACTCTTTAGTTTGGCGGTGTTCTTGCACATCCGCGTTTTCTCCAGAAAGGTATCCTTCATCGCTCTCTCGGAGTATCCATGGCCTCGCTATCGGTGAAAGTGATACTTGAACTTTTGATCTTCTTAGTCGTTTTCTTCGTGAATGGTGCAGAATCACGGGAAGGACAGGTTTGCAGTAGTAGTCTTGGGAGAATTCCGAGAGGAAGAAATCGCATCTGCACGGTGTCCACTGCGGGACTGTTCTGGCGTGAAGAATGTGAGTATGATTATGAAGCGAGGCAAGTCACGGGGTTCAGTGCTTATATTGGGATGACTTTAAGTGTGGCATGCTTGGGACCTGTTGGTGTTGGCCAGAAAGTTGGACTCTACAAGGGAAATAAGACAATTGGAAGTCATGTAATGTCAAGTTCTCACACCTTCACCAATTTGCAAGTACAAGATACTGGACAGTACGAGTGCAGGGTGCTCTTTGACAATGGAACCTGGGTGTCTTCCATATTTTATAACATCACTGCTTCTGCAGGTATGTGAGCAATTAGTAGTTGTGACCAATAGTACTACCTTACAATTAAAACTAATTTTTCAGGTGTATTGTATATAGCTAATATGAACAAGTTTATATTCCAATTATTCTACGAAAGTTATATATAATATAAATATATATAAATATATATGTAGTTGTAGTAAGTGGAGTGGGTGCTTGTGGAAGGGGGGGGGGGGGAAAGGAGAGATGGGAGGAGAGATAGAGTGCCAAACTTTCAATAAGCACACAGAAGCACAGTAAGAGGGTCTGGTCAAGTTCTATAGAAAGTTCTATTCTCACTTGCCACAATTTTTGTGACACTAATTATATACCAATATAAATTGTAAATTTGAACTGGTAGTGGAACACCTACTTCAAGATGAGGTCATGTGATAATTCAAGTGATCATTTATTGGTGTATTAATGAGCTACTAAAATTTGGTCAAGTGAGAATAAAATAACTTATGTACCTTGACCAGACTTTCTCGTACCATGTGTGCAAACATGTTTGCCAGTCTGGCCAGCATGACTAATGATAGAAATTAAAAGGGAAGATTGGGGGGGGGGGGGGGGGGTGGTAAGAATTGCGATTTTGATGCCTAATTGTGGCTATGTAAGCTCATTGGGATAGAAAGGAGTTATTCAAGAGGGTCAATAATATTGTTTGATATATTTCATAACCTGGATTTCGTTATCACGAGGGTGCAACAGATAGCGTAGAATATAAAGTCCAAAAATGTATACTAGATAAATAATAATTACTGAAAAGTTTTTTCCCCATCATTCAGAGTCTGCTAGCTTGGTATTTAGCAAGGTTTCATACAGCAATTGGAAAATTTTGGAAAATAGATCTTATGAGAATAGTTGTGAGGCATTCTGGAGCTGTGAGGCATTCTGGAGGTGCAAGACAGCCACATAGTTGAACTTAGACACATGAAAAATTAAAGGTTGTTACACACTATATTGTTTTCCTCTCCTTATTGCAAAGATCTAGTTATAACTAATATATATATAGTTAAACTTTGTTTTCATTCCAAACTATCAAACCGAGTATGTGCAAATCACACAACAGGTGAGGGATGGATGTATGCACAACAAGTAACAGATACATTGTGATTGAACTAATAATAGTGATACCATAATAAGATTTGAGCATCAACATTACTGCTGGCCAAAGACAGGTGTTCAGTAAATGTGCAAATAAATAACACAGTATTAATGAAACAATAGTGTAATAGTTGAGAGTTATTTGTCGGGTTCAGTATACAGTAATATAGCTTTAATTACAGGTTGCTGATACGGCCCTTTAGAAGTTGTAATAGCAATAATAATATTTAATCTCCCATGTGAGCTGCTAAAACTTTAGCCAAGGGTCATTTTACTGGAATAGTGACGTATTCTGGGAGAATAATGATGTAGCCGACCTGTAAACTTGTAAGATTGTACCACTTGGAAATGTATTTGAAGCTGTTCAAGTAGGTAGCTGACCAGTGTTACCTGATGTGCCTAATAAGTGCTTGGCAAAAGTGCTATTGAGAAGGAATTGAGATGAACGATATGCAAGTGCTAAATGTGGTAATGCTTTGAAAGCTTTCCCAATGTGTTGAGGCAAGCAATTATTTGCACAGCACTATTGTTAGCATCTCAAATTTTAACTTTATATTCCCAACAACACTGCATAAATGGGATTTGAACCTCTTTGGAGCTGCTTCTCACTGCTCAATAGAGTATTGGGCATGTTCCAGAATGAATAGCCGCTGCATATTCTGGACAGAGAAAAATATGCAGATTTCAACTAGAGTTCACTGAGATCTGATAAACTTGATGGGCATTTTGATCTCACTAGCAGCACCAATAAATGTGCCATGTTTCTTCCATAAAAGTGAAGGATTCCCTCTTGGGAAATTGTATGTGTCAGGCATGTAATAAATACATACTTGCTTTGATCTCATACAAGTTTCAAGTGCACATCTCGGACCGACAAAGAAACAAACATGCACACATACAACTTAACAATGACTGGCTTTCATGTGGACTATAGTTCCAGCTGCAGTGGTTAAGCATAATCCACACCCAATATGTTGAGACTAGATCTTGTGTTACTCATTCCATGGGGAGATGTCCCATTATTTGGCTCTGAGGCTTGACAGCAACCTGATGACATATCACACAGGATTGAGTAATACACTAAATAATCCTGCATCTTCTTAGTATGCGGGAGCAATAATTTAAAGAACACGAGAGGAGGGTGGGACTGGCACAAATTATTCAGAAATGTTCAAAACGGGTAATGAGAAAATTGATGGGGTGACTTTGATGCGTAACAACAGGATGCTTAGTGAATAGGCTTGGTTCAAATTCTGCTCATAACCACCAACACGGATGAGACTTGCTAGTGTCTAGAAATGGGTGGAGAGGAATTAGGGGATTTGAATTGTGCATTTGATGACCCACCCATCTTATGATAAGTTATTTTCTTTATGAAGTGCTGTCATTGAATAATCATCAGCCAGTAAGTTTCTGCCCTCTTCAGTCCCAGAACATTGGAATGTGTTTCAGAGATCTCCTGTTTGCTAGCTTCTTCATGACAATTTCAAATAAATCCCATGATCCGACCAGTGACTAGTTTTAAGTGAGAGAAAGTCACTTCTTTCAAGTGAAAGAAGCTAGAGAACTGATCTAAAGAAATTAGAGATTTTATAGGTTGCACTAATTTAACAGGAAAAATTTTTTTCTTTTTGTAAATAGCTGTTGATCTCAGAACCTGAGATTGATCTGGCCAGTGTGCTAATAAAAACTTCAGCCAGTTTAGGCCTTCCTACCACAGGTCAGATTAACCAGTTTAGATGGATAGTCCTCTAGAAGCCAAATCTGCTAGTTTCATCAAGTCACTCACATGATACCAACATTCGGGTCCTCCATCATGTTCGAAACTTGTTGCAGATGTATATCATAAATGCTTCAGACTTCCATAAACCAGTGCACCATTATGGTGCTGTCAGTTCATGGATACAACAGTTGAAAAGGAGTCGAGAAAGAGTCTGACATGGTGTAGGAACCGACGAGAAGTTGAGCACCACATAACTTAGATGAGGTATGGTGAGTGTTTGATAGATTCCTCTTTGGTCTTCAATGAAATGAGTGCAAATTGTGTACTGTCATCTGTAGCATAATAAACCATGAAGTTCGATAGAGGCAATAAACTACCTTTTGTTGTGGTAGCATCAAGACATGTACTTCATTGAAAGCAGACCAAGTTTTGATCACTATTTCAGCCAAGACTTACTCACAGACTTAGGTACTTAGCCATCTCAGTTCATCTTCATTCCAATTGTTGTAGGAAATTTTAAAAATCTTGATGGTGCATGAAGGAAACTAACCCAAAACATCAAACGTTTTTTAGGGATCTGAGATCAGGCAATGCTAGGTGATGATGTTTATGGGAGGGAGATATGCTATTTTAATATGGAAGTGATCATCATTCAAGAGTCTTATTGACTGGAAAAACTGCAAACTAAAATCGGTTTAACCTGTGTCTGGAACAGTTCCACGCATCCATACTAGAATGGGTTCCCCCCCCACCCCGAAGGGTAGTTTCAAGTAGCTCAGATTTATTTAACATTCCTCTGGCTTTATTGTTGATGTGTACTATTAGGAGTTTAGCTACTACCAGCTATTTCCCTCATCTCTCCTCCATTTGTGTGATGACATTGAAGAGAGAAGAATATAAATAAAGTAACATACATGCAAATAAAATATCCCGTTTCTACACCAGGTACGAGAATCCATGAGAGCTCAAGATTGATTAGATTAGCCACGTGACAGCACAAGACATTTCATGAGTAGAACACCTTAAAGAGTTCTAGGAAGAACATTGGCTGCCAAACTAATACCCTGTGTAGAGGGAGCATGAATATCTATATTTAAGGCAATAGGAAACAGGGTGTGACTAGATTTCTGGCATATACAGTAGGGATTAGTAAATCAATAATGCTTCAAAAAATGGGTGGAGGCCATAGATGCAGATGTCAGTAAACTTTACTGCAGACATTCTATGAGTTGTGTGATCATTTTAAACTGTGGAGAAGTAAATAGAGAATGCTTCTCTGTTGTTTTTCATAGATTACTGCTAGGGTTTGAGATATTAGTGAGATATTAGAGGTTTTAGCCATAAAGGTGGTGATCTGCTTATTTATTCACTTCTTTGAATGATCATCAATATGAGATAAATTCTTTTTGATGTCATTAAAGGAGGTCTCAGAAGCTCGCACTCTCATGTTAAAGAAATCAAGTAATTTCCCACTGTGGTGGAATTTTGGTTCATTTTGCCGGATTTTCTGCCACTCAAAATGGTATTGGCATCTAACATCAGTTCTAATATGGACATGACAAATGGGCCAGAGTGCTCACAGTCCATAGCACTGAAGGTATGAAAATTTGTTATATTGCACTGTGTAGTTGATAAATTTTGTGACCAGTTCTTTCCTCATTCCGGAGTCATCTAGAAATATCAAATATGAGATTGGTGAATGAGCAATGTCTGATTGTATCATACTTTCAAAGTCTCAATTGCTTAAAGAGTAACTGAACTGGAAAAAAAAATTTTTTATTGTCTTGTCCCAATGTCCTTGATGCATAATCTCATATAAAAAATTTTGAAAAGTTTTAGTTCAACATTCATGAAGAAAACTTAGCTTAAAAATTTTACTTACTGCTGGAGGTGTAACTATTCATTGATGTCACAAGGGGGATAACTGCAGCCAGAACTCAATGGAGATGATATGTTATTCCAACGAACTTCAACTATTCCTGGAATCAGGAAGCCTAATTTCTATGGTAAGTCCAGGAGTGGCAGCAGTACATTGATACCAAGCAAGATAGCAACTGCAGTAGAGCTGGAAGAGTAGCTAATCTGAAGCCCCAACTCTTCTGAAGGAATATGTAAAGAGTTCCCTTTTGAGAGTGTAATAATTTCTAAAAACTTCAGAGCCTAGTGACACTGATTTGTTTTTAGCTTCATCCAGCTATGATTCAGGTAGCTAGCTAAGTATGCAATTGTTTTTTGTTTTTTTTTACACTTGGTTATAACATATATAGCTATTACCTACCCTGGGCTATTAGCCATAAATGTTATAACCAAGTGTAAAAGGAACGATTACACAGTTTGCTATATAGTTAGCTAGCTATTAAATATCAAGTTCCACACCAAAAATGGCATGCTAGCTAGCAAGTATTACCATAATAAATAAAAAAAAAGTCTTGGATATTCAGTTTCTGTAGCTATATAGCTAGCTATTAAAAAACTAGCTCTACACCAAAAGTAGCCAAAGCTAAAAGTTAATTGCAAATAGCTATATTTTATCATGACAGAACAGAAAGTTTTTGATACCCATTTTCTGTACCTGAATCAGAGCTAGATGTAACTGAAGAGGAGTATCAATAAGATCTGAAGATATGAATAATTATTGCACTCTCCCAAGGAACAGATCTTTTCTCTTATTCCTTCAGATTTCCAACTCCACAACTCTTTTTCAGTTGCTATTTCGCTAGATGTCAATGTGCTGCTACCAATCCTGGACTTACTGGAGGAATTGGGCCTCCTGACTCCAGGAATTGTGGAAGTTTGTTGAAATAATGTATCACCTCCATCGAGTTCTGGCTGCAGTTGTCCCCCTTGTGACTTTTATGAAAAGTTACACCACCACAGGAAGTAAAATCTTTAGCTGAGTTTTCTTCATTAATGTTGGACTAAAATTTTCCAAATTTTTTAATACCATGCTATACATAGAATATAACAAGATAAGACAATAAAAAAAATAAAAAAAATTAGTTTTTTTCCAGTTCAGTTACCCTTTAAGCATAAAAACCACAAGATGTCGACAATTGATCGATGATTTCTTTGGCAGAACCAACCTTGAGAAAGCTGCACAGGTTGGTAAGCTTTTCCATATCAAACTGAATGGTATAGTGGTGTATGATGATATCTTATTGCTCCCAAAAATAATATCAAATTGATGAACTTTCTATCAAAAGTAGGTACCTCCAGTTTGAGCAATCTGATAACTTTACTGTCTGACACTGACAGGGATGTAGATGTAGATGTGTTATTTATGACTTCTTTATGATTAAATTATTGTTAAATTCTTAAAGCCGATCCTTGCCTCCAGCAAAAAGATAACTGTGATTGCAATAGATTGTAATTTCTGGCTGCTTTCAGCTACAATCTGACTGAAAATTTTTTATTTTCTTGAATAGAACAGAAGGTTGGCACTTTACTGCAGCAATTTGATGTGATAATATTCCCATGGGCTTTGTAGAAAAATGATCATTCAATTTTTTTTTTCTTTCTTAAAATTTTTTTAATGGCTGTTCAACCCCCAACTTCTGTGAAAGCAATTTGCATGGGAATAAAAAGCACAAAATTTGCAGTATCCTCCATCAATAGAATGTGAGACTATTATATTGATATAATCAGCTATTTTGAAACCTCAGGTTATGATCACCAAATTCGTGGACAGGGAATTCAAAATTTTAATTTGGCACAAAATGATGCTTTATGAGGTAATATTTTCTATTTGTAAGCATTCTCTTAGTTTGTAATCTCACTACATGCTCAAGATCATCTGATTCAATGGCAGAATCAATGGTCATTGGCAAAGAATTGATTCACCTGATTTTATAGCAGTATTAATGAATTATTGAAGGAATGCATTCCTCCTTCAAATTGCTTGAAGTTAACTCAGTATCAGCGTCAATTGGAACAGATTTAACTTCATTGTTCCATGTCACAATAATATATCTAAAGCTTTGCTAAATATTTAAACAATACAGTAGTATTGGGTAGACTTACCCTTTGTGTGAGACACATTGAATTGTCTGTCCATGCTGATTGAATATTCTTAGCCATTGGTCCTTTAGACTTATCTCTCTTAGGCATCTCAGAAATTGATAGGAAAGGTTAACTGGAGAATATCATACTTTACTAATCATGCTTGTGGCTCTCTCATAACACCTTTTTAGATGGCCCACCCAGCTGGGTAACACCATGGCACACATAAATGATTAACACCTTGTTAGATGACATTAAAACACGCAAATGGGTAACATCTGGTTTAATAGCACACAAACCTTGCTAATGACAGACACAACTGGTAGATACCTAAAGTGTCAATTGATTGACATAATTGATGCTGTGCATAAATTTGCCACACGAAAAAGAAGTTAAGAGAGAGAGAGAGGGGGGAGCCCCCACCCTGTACATTCATACCTGTAGCTGTTAGGAAAAATACTCTATAACATTGATGACATCAACTAGATCCATCAGCACGGTACTGCATTGGTCTATAATAAAACAAGACTGGAAATTTCAAGCCAAAAAAACTGTTTGCTTATGATTTAATCCACAGAATATCCACTAGTAAGGGGTGGGGTGGAACAAAAACAAACGAACAAACAAAAACAAACAAACAAGCATGACCAGGAATCCGAAAGGAGACCTTCCCATTGGAAAGAGAAAGTTTGAGCAACCCAACAACAATGAAGTAATTTTAAGACTTCTTGAGTGATAGCTCATGGGTAAAAAAATTCTTACACCCGTTACCATGTCCACATGTGTAATAATGCTCATACAGGTTCTTGGAAAGCACATGTCAAAAAAGAAAATGCCAAATTTTGGCCTTTTCGGTCCTAGTGTTAGGCTGTGATGCCTAGACACATATACATACACACAAACATACATACATAACAAACCAAAATATCTACTTATAAATAGCTCTTAATCTCTATGTGTTTATGTGTGTCTACTATACATTCCTTTATTTTTGAAGCTACATAGTCAAGACTGGAATCGAAAGAATGAAATTCAACCATTGCACCCACTCATGTGGTTTATAAATTTGGAAAAGACTTATTCACGTAGTAATGGCTAAAAAAATGTTCCATTTCAGGCTAATTAATGGGAGCAGTTGTATTGAAAAGCCCATAGGGAAGCTGCATACGCATGACAGTTCAGTGCACACTCAGTTTAATACATGATAACAAAAATTAAATTCAGAATTCCCTATAAACAGCAACCATCTTTGGATAGATGGATGAGTTTTGGTGGGATAATCACAAAACCAATGAACCAGGACCTGGAATAGAGCCTCCACATTGCAAGGCTAAATGGAGAAATATTGTGCACAGAAATGGGGGAGAAAGAAGAAAGGTGGACAATTGTGTTGTTGACTCAAGGATTATAAGCACTGGCCAAAAGACAAGAAATATTGTGCACATTGAATTTTTTTTATAATTGATAGAATCTTGATCAATTGTTGGCTGAATTGAGGATAAAAATTTATTTAGATAAATATTCCAACTTTGCATGCAAAGCTGCAAAAGAACGTCTAGTACATTAAAATGGGTTCGTAGATCTAACTCCTTAGGTACAAGCATTACTCAAAAGTTCTTTTTTTGACACTTTTTTGCTTTACACACCAATGGGAAGAGGTGTAGCCAGGAGTGATCCCATCCATGCTACTCTCAAATTCAAGTTGTGTATGTGTACCATGTTTTAAGTCTGTTGCTCCAAGGGTTTGTCTGTCCAAAGTACCATTTTTGGGCCTCTTTTGAGGCTGACATAAACACAGAAATGGGTGTAGTTATATACATGTACTTAAAACAATACCCAAATTATACTGATTCCAAATATATATATGGGTTCATGGTTCTAACTCCATAGGTTCAATTTTTTTTGTTGCTGAAATACCATTTTTGGCATTTTTTAGCCTTACACAGGAAACGAAGAGGTGTGACCAGGTGGCATCCAGCCCATGTTACTCCCAGAGTGAAGTTGTATATGCATAGCAAGTTTTATATCCATAGCTCCAAGGGTGTTTTGGCCAAAATACCTTTTTTTTTTGCTCTTTTTCGTCACCATTGTAGCAATTTTCTAGAATATTTAGCCCACGTTTTAAGTTGGATAACACCATATAATCATGCAAAATTTCAGAGAAATCCACCCCTATGGTTGGCCAGAATGATGATTCAAACATACAGAGAGACAGGCAGAAAGACATAGATATCTCCTTTTACTATTTCCCAATTGGCCTGTTGCCGCTTGGCTGCATGGTATTGGTGCAGCAAAGTATTGAAGTGGTATGAGTAACTAAAGCCAGATTTGATTGTAGCAGCTTGAATGAAATATGTTGGTGTTGGCATTTATACTTTTACACTAATGTTTGTTGGAAAACCACACCCATAACCACAAACACTGGAGGGTAATAACATAATTCATGGTCACATGAAGTCCACATGCCAAATTTCAACCTTATTGGTCCAGCATGTGACCGAAAAGTGTTCTCTTCTGTGGGTGTGGCTATATATGTATTTTGGGGGTTCGATTAAATCTTGTCCCACTTGATTGCTCTTCTTAACCTATCTAACTGTCCCCATTAATATTTTATGGGTGTGGCTAGACACACTCACAGGAGGTTCCTGATATGCTTTTGGTCGCATGGAGACCACATACCATGTTTTAGTGTGATTGGTTCTTATTAGTGAAACCAACTAGTGTGAGTGTGGCCATGAGAAGGCCACACCCATTGTCACACCCACACGTAGTTATTACTGGTCCCCCAAGTACTTGGAGAACATATACCCAATTTCAGCCTGATTGGTCCTTTAATTGGACCAGGTTTTGTTCCCAGAAAAAAATTGTGGTGATTTGAGCCACAACCAAAACACATTCCTTTATAAATTAACAAATTTGAATTAATTTAATTTATATTAATTTAATTAATGTTAATTTAATGTATAATAGTATTTTTATGGTGCAGTTATGTTATTCTTTTAAATTTACATTTGTCAAAAGAAAAAGCTCCCCCATCCCCTATCTCAGTAATAAATGATGCACACCTTAAAAAAGAGGAAGGAAAAAAACCAAAAACAAACGAACAAAATATCAGCTATAACCAATTGTTCCACTGCATTCTACTACCCTCAAGAAAAGAAATGAATTTTTTTTTTGTTAATTAGTAATTAGAAGCTGGAATGGCACCCTACTAGTGCACTCTGGGAATAATCATGATGACGTGTGTATGTGTGTATGTTATGTATGTATGCCATGTTGGTATTCCATATCTTCTTTGATTTTCTTTTGAGAGATTAAAACCATCATGGTTCAGCTATGATTATTAATTTTTATGTTTTGTGGAATTCTTGATTTCGGATAATTATATGAATACACATCTATAAACATATCTATTTTCTAAAAAATGCAGCAGAAATAGCAATTGGAATGAGAGAAGGATGCTACCGTTACTTTAAGTACAATACTTCCTACAATTGTTGTTTGACGGAGACTGGAGAGATAGTGGTTGAGGAATCCGGCAATCCTGCTGCTTCTGAATATTTATCTGTTTATGGAACTAGAAATGTTTCAGTGCGACAAGAATGGATGTCATCAGCAGAGGAGCATTACCCTATGGATGTTGGATTGTATATAGACACCATCAATCACTCCAACCCGTATTTCAAGGTATGTGTAGGTCCACACATATTTTATTAATATTTAATGTTCTTTGATGAAAAAAGTGGTACATGTGTAATCTAATATAGGTAAAAGTACGTAACTATCCAAAGTTTGTCAGCAGTAAAAAAAAACTGATCATTCTGGCCATAATCACTGCTTCAAACTCTCTTTCTGCCACTTGTACACTCTGTTTTCCTCTTTATTTCGAGGGTGAGTAAAATAATATAGATAAAATTTTTTATTAAATTATTGAAAAAAAAAAGAAACTATTTTATATAAAGCTATTATTGTATTGAATTGGTACTGAATTTTATGAAATAAGACTCTAAAGATGAAACTATGGATAAGTTAAAGCATTGTTCTCTATTGAGACAAAAATTTAATAAGCCATTTGTATGCTAATATTTACATACAAACTAACCTTTTTTTCTCCTATTGTCTGAATTTAATTAGCTAATTAAAAACTTTAAAAAAATTTGGTTGAACATTTTATACGGGCATTGTCTCTCTTGCAGACTCTGCTACTCTTTAATGAATGAACTAGAGCATAATATTGATGTTGACTAGTTGTAGTACACAATAGTAGTAATAAGTAAAGATATGTATGATATGGGGTTGGTGTACAATCATGACAACAGTAATTTTAATAGTTACAGTAATCCCTATTCCTTATTTGGCTCTAGGTCCTCAAACTATTATTGTGAATAATAGTCTGCCATTGGATACTTTGGTTTCTACTGGAGCTATGGTGCAGTTTGAGTGTCAGCTTGGCACTATATACCCTACCAGTTGCAATGATGTACATGTCATAACATATTATCAACTGGCAGATGACAAAAGTCTCATTCCAGTTATTGAGAAAACTCACACATGTCTGTATAGTGAGGATGCTGAAATTACAATAGATAACAATCTGTATACACTCACTGTTTCGAAAATGGAAGACAAGGCTGCATTGCTCATATATAGATACATATTCTATGTTCACAATGCTAATGTGAAAGAAAATCAATCAGTTCTCTCATGCCACGTTATAAGTAATGGTCAAATCCAGTGGCAGAATCAAGCCCAACTCTATGTTTATCCAAGTCATGAGATAGTTAATGATGATTACAAAGATATACTTGGTGATGTTGCGATTAGTATAGTAGTGGTTGTGGCTGTTGTGGCCCTGAGCATTGCTGGTCTGCTCCTGTACATTAAGAGAAAGAAGAGAAATCGTTCAGAAGCTGATCAAGGTAAAAAAATTTCCTAAGTATAAGTAGAAAATGCAGAGTATACACGCATGCATGCACACACGTATGCACACACGCACGCACGCACGCACGCACGCACGCACGCACGCACGCACGCACGCACGCACGCACGCACGCACGCACGCACGCACGCACGCACGCACGCACGCACGCACACACACACACGCATGCATGCATACACACATTCTTTATCAACCTAGGTTAGGATGGTATATCATGGACATACTTAAGATATTCCTTTGCAAACCATTTATTCATTCCACGAAAAAACCTTGTTAAAAATTTTTTTGATGGTATAAATATTACAATTAATTTCACATACAAACCATACATGAAGGTTAGGTTTATGGTTTCCCATTATTCCTCTAGTTTCACACATTGAATTGGATATTAATAAGTTTCCTTGACACCCTAATAGAGGTATGGTCTGAGGTACTTGCTAAATGATAACATTGTATGAATGCGACTTATGTATTGCTTATGCTGGACTAGGAATAGAGTTTATGCCAATCAGTGTCACATGTCTTTCCCCCCTCCTCCCTGTGCTTACGTGATACAGAGCCAGACCAGCCACTCTCAGTAAATGTGAACAAAAGGCTTATTTCGGTACATAATATTAATATAATAAACAATTTGTCAGTCTGTGTGTGTATATATATATATATATATATATATATATATATATATATATACATATATACATATATACATACATATATATATATATATACATATATTTTTTTTAATCTTTTTTTAATCTTTTAAAAAAAAAAAATTTATTGGGGGGGGGGGGGGGCAGTGGAGTTTGAAGGAATCAATTAGAGTGGAGTATACTCATCTGGTGAAAGTTGCATCTACCTTGATTTTTAATAATGTAGTTCTTTGTAAAAAAAATATATTCACATTTGGAAAATCATTAGAATAGATGATAATAGGTGGTTCATTATTGTCAGAGAATGAAATTTTGTAAGACCTTGCAATGAAACTGCATGTTCAATATATTTGGTAGTAAGTGTTAATTTCAAGATCATCGATAAAATGGTCAAGAAATTGAGTTATTTAGTAATTTCATATCTTTATAGGGTGGGAAATTGAAGTACAATTGTAATGGCATAATAAATGTTTAACTATATGCTGAATTCAGTGCAGATCCAAGATTTTTAGAAAGGGGGGGGAAGGAAATGAAATGTTAAATTACGTATTGTAAGTTAATGAGTGTGCATATCATAACTATCATTCCATAAATTTGTTACAAATCTATTAGATGTTTGACTTAGGATTATTTTTATTTCGTGTTTTTTTAGGGTGAGAAGTAAAATAGTAAGAAGAAAGAAGCTAGATAGTCAGATAGTAACCTGCCACAGCTTGAATGATGGAATTAGAAACAATTTAAGAAGTGATTTCAAACTTAAAATTACATGTTAATTATGAATTAGAGGATTGATTGCTAAAAAAGTTTTTAGGGAAAATTAGAGCTATTTACCAGTTAGGATACTAGATTTAACCTCTATATTAGGAAATGCCACTCACTTATACATACTTAAAAAAAAGGAGGGGCAATTGCCTTCCCCCCCTCCTGATCCACCTCTGGAATTTGAAGTTCTGTGCATACTATAAAAAATTCTGCAATGACGATAATCCTATTCAAAAGGATATAACTAAAGGAAGTTGAGTTTACAAACCACACTCACTGCACCTAATTACTATAGGTGCATTCATATTTATTTATTTAAAAAATGGATAATGCAATATCAGCCTCCCTCCTTCCATGTAAAGCATTTAGCAAACTGGGCAAGTTTCACTAAAATTTATAATAATATTTATTTGTTTTTTAAATATTGATATTAATTTTTCATCAATCAGATTTAACACATTTTGTTATTAATAATTATTCAGTACTTATTTCATGAAGCAGTCATTTAAGGTGAACACTAAGCTGGTACATGCTCTTTTGATTCAAAAGAATTGAGTAAAGGTTAAACGTTCTTGAGCTCTAGCAGTGTGTATTCCATGATATTTCACTGTGATTCTATCACTTTTGTGGTTTATCCAGCCTTGAATTACCTTGTACTCATATGCACTGACTAAAGCAAAGTTCTACTCTATCAATTAACAATGGCAACAATTTGGTTTTTGGGGCAAGAATTTATAATTTTAATTATGGTTATGAATGTCAATCCCACAAATATAAAATGGAACATTGCATATATCAAGTACTACCACAATATTGAATGCATAACAGTTCTCAGTTCCTTTAATCTGTTTCCTCATACCATTCAATAAGCTCTGTGTATGATAGATTGAGATTTCAATAACCCATGTATACGTTGTTTTATTTTGATTTTCATATACTCTACAGGGAGTGAAATTACATTGACTACATAGACAATGGCAGTGGGCATAAAGAAACTCTGCTCAGATAAGGACCAGTAGTAATACATTAACATTGTTCCTTTTTGTTAAGAGACCGATAGACTTGTGTTTAATATTATGTTGAGTTCTTCTTTTTTTTCCATTATGTATTCTATCCTATCTTGTAACGCTGTAGAATTTTGCATTGGGGAATGTGAGAGTAGGGCAAGGAGTTTGATCAATGAATGAAAAAAAGAGAAAATTTCCTTTCTGGACAGTTACAGCTACACAGAGGATGAGAAAACGGGGCTTCAGCATCCCCCCCCCCCCCCCCCCCCCCCTCAATTTATCACAGGGGGTGCTGAACCCCTCCCCCCCTCCCCCCCTCCCCCAACTCAGAGCACCTATTTTTTTTCAAATGCTTTACATTAGCACCAGTGCTGTACATCACATGTATTGTTTTCCAAGATCAATTATTAGGAAAATCCCTAGTTAGTACAGAAAATAGTGTACACTTTCAGTTACAGATGCACAAATATCTATTTATTTATACATGAGAATCACACTAATAATAAACTTATAGCTATACAGCTTGCAGAAGCAAAACAAGTTTGGTAACTTTGCAGTTGTAACATGTTACTTGTGGAAGGTAACAATACCTTCTTGGTTTTCGATCATTGCTGATGAGCATTGGATGTAATCAACAGCAATCAATAGTGAACAGTTAAATTCATCTGTCCATTGGGTGAATTCAAATTAGAGTGTTAAATGGATTCTGTTGGTGTGCTTATGCTTCCTGACACAAGAGCAATCTCCCAGCATCATTATTTCAAGGACAGAGGAATGATGAGGCTGCGAATATGATGAGAAGATCTGGTGTGGCAGCAAGATTTTGAAAAGATAATTCTGTTACAGTAGCTGTGCATTGTTGTGCACATTCACTTAAACTTTGCTTTAAGATGTTGGAAAACAGCTTCCATATATTCAGGAAGCTCTTGAAATAGTTAAAGAAATAAGTAAGCTAATTTTTTTCTTCCAAAATAATCGCATCTTTTCTTAATCAAGTAGCAAAAGGTTGGTAGGTGTGACTAAACCAGAATCATCATGTCCCACCAGATGGACTCTAAGAATTGTTGACGTGGAAGATATTCTTTTAGAGGCTTTGGAAGGAATCTATTCAACAGAATGATGAATATATTTGAAAGCAAGTGGTTTATTGCAATCATTGGAGAAGTTTATCCCCTTGGATGGAAAGAGACTGATCACCTTTATTTTAATACAGAAGAGACAATTTCCCTCTATTACAAAAATAAAACAACAAGAATAATATGGTTTATGCTACCAAACAATTTTACAAATGAATATGATCTGAAAATAATTTCAACAGATTTTATGATAAGACGGTAACCTCTGCTGAAGAGCACAATATCAACCTTCCATTATTACCTCGTTACCTTACCTAAGACTTCAGATCAAAAATGGGAGTAGCCAAATGTATTTATATCTGCAAAGTATACTTCCTGGCAATTTTACTTAAAGCATGCGATCTACTCCATTGTGAGCTATAAGATTGATTTAATAAGCACATTCCCTCAGTCATTGTGATTGAAAAACACCCTGATAAATGCAACAAATGGTCATGAATGGAAGAATTGAATAAATTCTGCTATGAAAATGTTGACATGCTAGCATTAGCAAAATACTTTCAACTTTAAAAAAATGCAATCTAGCAATGTAACTTTGAATATAGAAAATGAGTTCATTAAAATAAAATTACTGTCCAGCAATGGAAAAAAAAATTCAAA
The DNA here is from genome assembly GCA_963969325.1 of Lycopodina hypogea. Taxonomy (NCBI): domain Eukaryota; kingdom Metazoa; phylum Porifera; class Demospongiae; order Poecilosclerida; family Cladorhizidae; genus Lycopodina; species Lycopodina hypogea. Next base: position 7,936,394 of record OZ017781.1, read on the forward strand.
CAGATTCCACCAACCATACATTAGCTCTCTTATTTATATTTAGTAATCCTAGTTACCTCTGCAGTATCAAAAACAAGTCTTTCTCTGGGAAAGTGTGTCCTAACTTCTATGCTCTCTACAATGACAGAGATGAAATCTAATTATTGAGTGTCTCTATATATTCACAAAGATTTTATAGACACTTTTAGACTTCAGATTTAGTTTAGATGGTAAAAAATTTTATGATTGATGAGTAGGAAGGGTTTTTTTTAAACAGTTATAGTTTGTAAATTTTCTCTTTTTTTTATTATATTTTTCTATATTAACCACATTTATTTCAACTTAAAGTGATTACCCATCATTTTAAGTTTCGATAAATATTGATCCTAAAAAATAACATAAACATCCCCCCCCCTCCCCACTTGCTAACTGTCCCAGATTGTTCTGCAAATAGAGCTCCATTGATGCAACTTTCAAATATGTAGATCTAAAAAATTAAAATGTAATTATTAATCTCTAAAAATTGAGCTCAACAAACTACAGCTCTCAAGATTCAGTTCTGGAAAATGGAGCTAACTCTCAAAATTTAAATCTACAGAATATTGCACAAGTTACCTGATCTTTGAACCTTGATTTATCACTTGCTTCAGTTTTTTCATGAGAATGTTAGTCGAATGAGTTAAGTCACCATCAGGGACTTCTCGAGATGGATCAGGGTGAGTCTGGCAAAGCTTCTAAGAAGGCTAGGCGGTGGTATATCACATGGATATACAGAGGTGGATCTAAAAAAAATTAGAGTGGTCCAGTTAGAATCAATTTATGATTTTTTTGGGTCTCAGGTCCACAAAAATAGTGATGGTGGAATGGATACAGGAGGAAACCAAATCTCACCATAAATTTCTATCTAAATGAGAGCATTTCAGGACAGTTGGATTCACATATCTCTCTAAATTCAAACTTTATATATTCAACTAAAATATTATAGGCCAATCAGAGTTTGTATATGAAAGATAGTATTCAGAGAAACAGAAATTTAAAGTTTGATAATATATGTTGATGTGATTCCTTTGCACAGATAAATTTATCAATTCGGAGTGAGTCTAGAAATCAGGTTTACTTGTAGAATTTGGTGTCTGTCACAAAACTTTGTTTAATATCCTTTCTGAGATGAATTCGTGGATTTGGCTAAAAATTGGTGGGGGTACTTTGGAAGGGTGTTAAAGTAACATGGGATGATCAAAATTGGGGAAAGTAGCAACACTGGTGAGGAAAAAGAAAAAATATATTTTCCATACAAAGAGAGCCTGAAAAAAATGGGTAAGTGTTAAAGGCTTGACCAGATAAACCACCAAATATGTTAATTCAGGTATATTGAAACAGTTGCATTGAAAAGTGTCATTGATAAGGAATCTGTGTGGTATGCTCTGGGTGTACAAGAAAAAGTAGGGAAATTAAAAGGTAGGTAGCCCAGCTTCAGAGAGCCTGCACTCATTTGCAATGAAGTGCAAATATTTCAGGAGCAGTTGACAGCTACCAGTGGTCATTACTTTTGCAGCTGTGTGGCAGCTCTGTGCATCAGAAAGTAAGGGGAAAGTTATAAAGTAAGCAGACCAACTGCAGAGGGCCCTGTACTCTTTTGCTATGAGTAATAAACATTTTATGTAGAATCAGTTTTCAGCCTCCACTGGTCAAAAAAGATATTGGTAACTGATGGAATTGTGTCCTTTTTTTCAGGGCTAATACATTCTTGAAAAATACTTTGAAAGGAGCTCCTGATTTTCAAAGGGTGCTTTCAGACTAACACAACTAGTAATCAAACAGTCAAGCAGGGAGGTATACAGGATAGGGGTACTGTAGGGGAAAGGTGTGTGTTGTAGGAATTAGGTAAGAAGTTTAGAGAGCTTTGAGGGACTTGCCTTCCAACCCTTCCCTAACTTTGACCTATCTGCCCAGGTCAACAGAAAGATAAGCCCCACTGAAAGGCTGAATGAGGGGAGCTGCCTGAAACAACTTGAATGAAATGGAATAAAACAAGTGCTCTCATTCTAATGATGAATATTTATTTGTTTGAGTTGTTCTTGACAGTCGTGCAAGGTGATATAGGAGATAATGTGGGAGGAGGGTGGATGGTGAGGAATTGGGTAAGCAGCTTTCCTCTATTATTGTTATCAGTGTACAGAAAAGCTGCTTGTTTAATTAATCGGATGTGGCTTTTTTATCCAAATTGTCAGTACTGTCTAGGTGATAATGAAAAATCATTATGTGGTTAAAGATATCACAACACATTGAAGAGATATAAGAAAGTACCCTTTTATTAGAAACACCTCTGAAGTCTAGCCACATTTTGGTGTCAGCTGTGCCTCTGAGTGCTTGTTCACATCAATTCAGAATATTTTGATAATTGGACATAATACTGGCTAAAGCACCAGCTCCAATGCCCATCTTGTGGATAAATTGTTTGAATGGACAATGATTCACTTATTGTTTCTTTTTTTATTCCTCTTGATATTAGTCCTTCATAGCAGCAGACTCTTTGATTATATCATTTACACTCAAATTAAGGCATTGTCATAGTAGTGTGTAAAACACTGCCATGGGTTCAATTTGCTGCACCTTAACAGCTACATCACCTCAAGCTCCAGCCAATGTGCTGCAGCAATAATAGCACTGACCATGCAACATAAGAGTGAATATCAAGAAAATGCTAGAGAACATCTTTAATAAATGCTATGTTAACTGCCAGCAGTAGTGGAGAGAAGTGTACATCTCAAGACAATCTTCATAAATTTTAAAGACTTCATCTACCCACCTGATCACTATACTAAGTTGCACCTTGTTAAATACATTAGTGGTTTAGGCTGCCATGACAAAAAAAGAGGGAATTATGGCTGTCACTAAGCAGTCTTATCAAGATTCTAGGAACATTATTATAAAAATTGATTCTTTTTTTATAAGAAGTAAACTTCATCCAATTACGCTCAAACCACCTATCAATAGGTAGACTATTTTCATACATGTACTTGTCTAACTAACAAGCTTACTCTAGAAATAATTATCCTCAAAATGTCTCTTGCTTCTCACATTTGTGAACCAAAGTTTACAACCAGCCAGATGTTTTGGATTTGGCTAAGGAAAACATTGTTTCCACTGCCTCACCATGTCTTTTAGATTCTTCATGTTTCTTAAAAGATCTGGTCAGCATTTTTCAATTGCAGTAATAAATGGGACCTAGTAAATATTATGAGAAGTCATATAAAAATGAATTTAATTGATTCCACAAACTTATGAAGGCAGCTGCTGTATTATGACTGGATATGATCCTCTTGATACTGTAGGCAATCACACAAGTGTGAAAAAATGAACAAACTGCAGCCTGAGCATCACTGCTGTGTAGAAAATGCCTATTGTAACCTAACGATGCTTAAAACTACAAGAAATAGTACCATTTTCCCCATATATTCTCTTGGGAATGGTAAAGATAAGGGTAAGTTGGTTAGGTTGATCTGGTAGATCAGGTAATAAAGTTAAATCCTATTCAGCCCTCCTATGAAAGTCAGAAAAAATTGTTTGCCATGATGTGTGTTCCAAAACTGAGCTGATCTATACAAAAATGTAGACAGTACACAGCTGTACTCATGACTGTTTTATAAAACTAATGTGGTTAAACTAACATTGGTCATGTGTTTCAGGTTCTCAGGCCACAGTGATAAAATCAAAATGCAAGGATGCATGGTATGGGGAAATGATGTACTAAGAATTCTAAATGTACCATGTAACTGCTAATTATGGATTAATGACACAAAAAGTGGTACGGTTGAAACCGGACCAACCGGACCTGTTGCTCTGCCACTGGGACACATTTGGACAAAGATGCACTGTGAATTGGCAAAACACAGTTCAGGTTAGTCTAAATACTTCAGACACCTTTAGAAAGGACAAAAAAGAAGCTGATAGGGTTACAGCAGCAAAAATTTATTTTTCTGCATATATTGCGGAGTACAATATATCTTTCTTAGCTGCTGACTACTTCAACTAACTATGTAAAGTTATGCTTCTGGACCGCAAAATTGCTCATGTGTCATGAATTCATAAAATTTGAAGTGACTTTAGCAATCTCAAAAACAACAGCCATCATGAAATTTGCACTAGGTCCAACCCTCAATGGAGAAGTCACTCAATCTTATTGTTCTTCCCCTTTCACTCTTTGTGTGATGGTGGTAATGATCAAATGGAGAGAGAATATTTTGAAATGGTAGTAAGGTATTGCATAAAGTAATACAACAGGCAGTTAATTGTTTTCTGTGTATGCCAGTATATAATATTGCAACAGCAAAGTCACTCTTAATGCAATAGAGGTGGAGTTTTAGTTTCATGGTATCCCTTGGAGTAACATGGTTGGTTATGGATCAGATACAGCAAGTATTATGGTCAGTAGACTTATCTCTGTTTTGATTTAGATTCTTGGGAAACATCCCAGGCTGTTTAACCTTGGCTGTCTTTACCACTTGAGGTAACATTGTTCTGATGTTTCCCTTAAAAATCTTCCTGTGTCCTTTGATGATTTCTGATTCATATATTTGTTCATTTTAATCATTCTTCGAAGAGATGTCATGAGTTCAGTGAAGTTCAAACTGAGTTTAGCAATCTAAAACCACTTCACATACTAAAACATTCTTCAACCTGATGGCTTCGTTCAGCTTAGTTTGGAACTCAACCTCAAGAGATTAATGGAACAATGGCCAGCTCTTTATTTTTATTTTGACAGGACAACTAAATGTGAGAATGCCAATGATTGTGTGTAGAGTGTGGCCAAGCATATTAAAAACCTGTTAGTGGACCTGCTTTGAAACTTTATTCTCTATGCCACAAAGGCTTTGAATCTATTCTCAGTTGCCTTTCAAACCTATGCTGGTCATATTGGTCCTTTAAAGGCTGATGTTTGTCCACTCTTACTCTTTCGTTAGTAATTTTATAGATTCAGATATCTTCAATTCCACTAAAAGTATCACTTCAATTGTTTTTATTGATAAAATATCCATGTTAATAATAATGAGCTTAGTACATCTACACCTTTAATGTGGTATAGTGATCTTGAAGAGTAGGTGGGAATTCCTCTAGAAAAATAATTTTTTGAATGGGTATGCACTTTATATGAAACAGTTGCTTCAAAATTGTTAGCTGAGTGTCCATTTAATAGTGACTGTCTACTTCAACTTTCTTTTCTGGATCCTAGAACTAGATGACCACTATAACTGGCATTGTTGAATTGGAAAAATCGATGATGAATTAGACATACAGAGAATCGAATTTTGTAATTTTTGTGCTTCACCTTTGGACCAACCTACCAAATTTGATGCAAAAAAACTGGGACAATACATCATCTCTGGTTTTGGATGTCAAAAGTTGTTATATATTTTTTGGGGTATTGTTAATTTTTAAATTACAGATTTAGCTTATAATTCCACAGTCCAATGTCAGAACTCCTTTTTAGTACAGTGAGAATGATTGAGACACAAAATCCCCACCTGTTGAGTGTCAAAATCAGCAATATAAACCAGGTTATTCAAATGCACATCAAATTCATGATAGCTTGTCATCATTAGCAATACCAGCCATCATGTGAAGCCTACAGACAACTTCATAACTACAAATATATGGCATAATAATCAATCATTATCTCTGTCACACTTACAATCATGCATCTCATACTCTTAGGTAATGTTATTGAAGAAGTGTTATTGAAGAAGCGCACTGTTATTCAATAATGGGTGTGGGATGGGAGGGGAGTGGGGGGGGGGGGGTTTGTTGAAGAATCGCACCTTGGAACTCCTGTCTCTACAAAATTTATGCTGAAAAGTATGTGGGAGGGGCTGTGTGTGTAGAGTGGCCAGTTTTACCTGTCCGTTGTGGCCTTGCCAAAAATAGCAAAATCTTGCTAAATGTTTTATTTCATTCTGCTAATGAGTATTCACTGGTTGATCAGTCAAATGTTTATATATGCATGAATATGCATGCACACGCATGCATGCACACACACGCACACACATGCATGCATGTATGCATGCACGCACATACACTCCTCAAAATCAGCTCATGCCGTCCAGGAAGGAGAAGTGGAATTTAAAACTTGAGGAACTGACAGTACAAAGTTCAATGATGAGTGTTCTCTGGAGAAGAAAAATTGGGTTTGGAACCTTATTAAAGAGTGTCTACCACCTGGACAGCTATCTTTCATTCTTTGTGTAGCATCTAACATTCTTCCCACTCTTCTAAATGTTTGCTATTGGAAAATACATACAGACTCCAAGTGTAGTCTCTGCAACTCTATACATCCAACAATAAATCAAATTCTGAATTCCTGTCCTACCTCACTGAACCAGGGTAGATTTACTTGGCGACATGACACTGTCCTTCAGAAGTTGGTGCATGGTATCATTCCTGCTATATCAAAGAAAGAAAATTGTATGCTGACCTTCCTAACCATCGAGCCTGGGATAATCCACCTGCTACAATACCACAAGATATAGTGACAACATCTGCTCAATCTGATATTGTATCATTCATGGAAAAGGCCACATTGATTGAGCTGACAGTCCCCTACAACTCTCCTGAGGCCTTGAGCAATGAGAAAGAAGAACAAGGAGAATACCAATTGGTCCTAAGTGAGCTGAACAGAAAAGGTTTTGAGGCTTCGCTCATTACATTGGAAATTGGTGCTCTAGGTCATTTTCTACCTCAGACTCATCAGACCTGAAGGATGGTTTCCCCTACCTAACCAAAAGGAAGATCCAGCACATCTGATTGATGAAGCAGGAAAATTTTCTATCACTTGTTCTCAGGTTCTTTTTAGAGCAAGGACAGAACTAGCCTGGAGCAACAGAGCTCTACAAACATAAATTTTATTCATATTGCGCTAACTTAAATATCACTTTTATTATTTGGTTATATTGCTTTCATATATTGTGCCCTTGCCAAACCCAACTCTCTGTGTCACCACAGTTTACTTTTGGAATTTTGTTGTTCTAAGGCTGTTATTATTATTATTATTTCTCATCACTTTATTGTTTGCTTACATATATATATATGTATGTATACAAATTAAATAAAGTTGGTATTTCTCTCTCTTCCCCAAAAAATTACCATTTATATTTTTATCTTCCCTTTGTGCAGATATTGTGGAGAGAAAAAGACAGAATAACGGAGCACACCAGAAAATAAAATACCCCATTTCTATACCTTATAGTACCTTTGGGGGGGACTGGCCGGCAACTCCTGTAAATGCGCGTCTGTTGCGCTTCCGTTTGCGTCCGTTGCGCGTCTGTTGCGCCATGTGTAGTCCACCTGTCTATGGTGTTCAGAGAAATGGTGTTCAGAGAAATGGTGTTCAGAGAAATGGTGTTCAGAGAAATGGTGTTCAGAGAAATGGTGTTCAGAGAAATGGTGTTCAGAGAAATGGTGTTCAGAGAAATGGTGTTCAGAGAAATGGTGTTCAGAGAAATGGTGTTCAGAGAAATGGTGTTCAGAGAAATGGTGTTCAGAGAAATGGTGTTCAGAGAAATGGTGTTCAGAGAAATGGTGTTCAGAGAAATGGTGTTCAGAGAAATGGTGTTCAGAGAAATGGTGTTCAGAGAAATGGTGTTCAGAGAAATGGTGTTCAGAGAAATGGTGTTCAGAGAAATGGTGTTCAGAGAAATGGTGTTCAGAGAAATGGTGTTCAGAGAAATGGTGTTCAGAGAAATGGTGTTCAGAGAAATGGTGTTCAGAGAAATGGTGTTCAGAGAAATGGTGTTCAGAGAAATGGTGTTCAGAGAAATGGTGTTCAGAGAAATGGTGTTCAGAGAAATGGTGTTCAGAGAAATGGTGTTCAGAGAAATGGTGTTCAGAGAAATGGTGTTCAGAGAAATGGTGTTCAGAGAAATGGTGTTCAGAGAAATGGTGTTCAGAGAAATGGTGTTCAGAGAAATGGTGTTCTTATCGAAGAAGGTAAGATTAAGTGCCACTCTCACTATTTTCGTTTATGTTGTAGTTGGAACCCTGTCTGGGTCAGAGGGTGAACTTAATTGTGGTTTTAGGACAGGTACAATTCCTTCGAAACTGGGTTATTATTTTGGCGTGATGAATGTGAGGAGGATTATGAAGCACGGAGTGTTAAAGAGTTCAGAGTTTACACTGGGATGACACTAAGTGTTGAATGTTTGCCCTTCTTTAAAGATGCTGACCAGAAAATTGGACTCTACAAGGATAACAAGACAGTTACAAAAATGTCAAGGTTAGCCACTCACACATTCAAAAACTTTCAAGTAGCAGATGCTGGGCAGTATGAGTGCAGATTAGTTCTTGCCAATGGAACTAAGGTGCCTTCCATTTCCTTCAATATCAGTACTTCAGCAGGTATGTGAACAAATACATGTTTTAAAGTAGGAATATCTTTTGGAAGGCACATCCGGTATGAGGTTAGATTTTATAGGATGGTATGTTGTGCAGGTGAACATGTATTGCTGGAAGGTATGTTGTGTTGTGGTCTTGTCTTTCATGAGAATATTTGTTGTGGGAGGACATGTTTAGTAGGTGGGTATGTCTTGTAGGCCTGTGCATATGCTGCAACCATTTAAGCTGCTGTTAGTTCAGGCCACTGGTGTGTTCATTCTTTTTCCCAGCCACATTTTGTTTGCTCTGAGACATGCTTTCAAAAGATTTAATGTTTGTAGGTTTATTTTTGTGTCTGCTTTGTTATTATTATTATTTTTTTTATATGAAAAAACTTAATCTTCATATCTCCTTTACTATGGTTCGAAAGCATCAGCTCAAATATTGTTGTTTAAATGAGCTAGACAATGTTAACAGGAGGTCCAGCTGTTGACACACACCACCAAGATTGGTTTGAAATCTTTGCTGATATATTTTCATATTAATACTATGTGTGTGGCTCCTTTAGCAATAAGCTCTTTCGGCACTTTTAAAATTTTTTTATCATAGTCACACCCACAAAAGTTACTCAGGCTGCCAAAGCTAATTGAAGGACCAATGCATTGGGCTGAAATTTTTTATAATGTTGTCAAAAATTATCAGGTGAGCGTTATCAACTACATGTGCATATGACAGTGGGTGTGGCAATGGGTGTTATTTTGTCATAGCCACACCCATATGAAGTTGTTTTGGCTGCCAAAAGCTAATTAAGGGACCAATCAGACTGTAATTTGGCATGTGGTTTCAAAGTACTCGGGTGAGCATTATTAATTACATGTGGGTGTGACAATGGGTGTGGGGTGATTTTGTCATGACCACACCCACATGAGTGTTATTTTCACTGACAAGAACTAACCACACTGAAACTTGGTATGTGGTCTGCATGCTACTGCAAGAGAATAAATATCCTGTGTGCGTCTATCCACACCCATAAAATATTAATGGAGACTGTTAGATTAGTTATGATGAGCAATCAAGTGGAACAAGATTTAATTGAACTCCCAAGTACACACATAGCCACACATCCACAGAAGATTAACACACTTTCGGGTCACATGCTGGACCAATAAGGCTGAAATTTTGCATGTGGACTTCATGTAACCATGAATGTTATTACCCTCCTGTGTTTGTGGTTATGGATGTGGTTTTGTCAACAAACATTAGTGTAAAAGTATGAATGCCAATATTGACATATTTCATTCAAGCTGCTACCAGCAAATACCACTTTCATACTTCACTACACCAATACCATGCAGCAAAGCTGCGACAGGCCCACTAGAACTATAAAGTGGGAATAGTGTGTCTGTCCCTGTATCCTTGATTCACACTTGAATTGTTGAAGTTAGACCCACAAACCCATATTTATTTAGGATCAGTGTCATAAGGGGAACATCTTAAGTATGTCTATATGGTCAAACTCCTTTCCATATTAAAAAATGCCAAAAATGGTACTTGTGCCAGAAAATAGAATGGAGTAACATGGGATGGATCCCACCTGGCTACACCCCTTCCTATGTTCATATCAGGCCAAAAAAGGCCAAAAACTGTTTTTGGTAAAACAAACCCTTGAAATAACATACCTAAAACTTGTTATGTATACGCAACTTGACTCTACGAGTAACATGGCAGCTTCAAGCAATTTAGACGATTTTGTAACTAAATCAGGAAAAACTGCCCAAAACTTGGGTTTTCCCCTAGTTACCATAATTTACAAATCGTTTGTCTGTCTGTATGTCTCTCCGTCTGCATATTTGTACTCAAGTTCCTCATAGAGCAATAGAGGGATCTTCACGAAACATTCAGGGATTTATTAGGGCACCTCACTGCACATCTCCAGAAAAGTTTTATTCAGATTGGGTAGCTATGGGTGTGGTTTTGTCACTTAGTGTGGTCAGGTGATAATGCACACATCCTATTGCAGAAATTTAGCATGTTTATTCCCAAAGTCAATTAGAGGTTATACTTGAGAGCAATTTTGTGCATTTTTGTGTGTCTGTCTGTTTGGTAACTCCTACTGTTTTGCACCAATTTTGAAAGAAATTTTTTGGACAACCAAGCTAAGATAGTAGTCTAAAATGTTTTTTCCAGAAAATGAGCCCCCAGGTGGGGAAAGACAAACAAACAAATTATCTGTATAAAAATTTAAAAACAACAACATAAAATAAAGGCCCAATGTGCAGCTCCTGCAAGACAGGAAAAAAGAGGAATTAGCAATGGATTTATAGCCTATGAAATCAGAAAGTGCTGTTTAAATTGGTAAGCTTTCTGTAACTGCCTGTAACTCTTTGAGCTGTGAGCTAAATTAAAGCAAGAATAAATAAAATGGAAATTTTCATTACCATTATTACTTAAAATGTAATTGTCTCATTTTCCAGCAGAGATTTGAAAGTGCTTCACAGCTGTACTAAAGAAAAGACAAACTGTTAGTTGAGGAGCCTGTCTTTTTCTTGGGGAGAAATAAAATTGTGGTTTGAATTAAATGAAAATAAAGCAATAATACACAGTATAGAATAGCTATATCTTGTGATATTGGTATTTCTTGCTCTAAAACTTGAACACAACTTGCTTAGACATATACTGTACAGAATTTAGAACCCCATCCCCCAAAGCCTTAAAAAAAATTTTTTTTTTTGATGGAAATTTTGGACTAACGACCCTTCCCTTAAAAAAACAAACAAAAAACAATACTGAGAGAATTGCAGCTAGATAGCTAACTATATAGCTAGGCAGATACAGCAGATATTAAACTTCTATCTCTAGTTGCAATAATCCACCATCTGCAGCTGCCAAAGCAACTAAATCTTCACAGGCAAATGAGTGGTCACAGACAAAAAAACAAAACAAAAAAACTCTATTGTGTGTGCAATTTGTGCATTCTTGCAAATAGTGGTGTGAATAAAAAAAAATTTTTTTTTCTTGAGATATCATGCCATCTAATTGATGCCATTGTTGTTTGTTTTACTTGCTTAATTCTTTTTCCTTTTTTCTTTTTAGGACTGGGGATAAATAAGCGGGATAAATAAGTATGATTATGATGCTTAACAAATTTCATGTTATAGGGTAGCTAACAAGCTATACTATATAGCTTAGCTAACTAAGCCATATAGCACCTAGCTAAGCCATATCCTAGCTTGTTATGCTTCATAGCTGCACCCAATGATTCCCGAACTTTTATGACCTTGGAGCAGGGTTTATGAGGTGCTCCAGCTTGAGGAAAAGATTGGGAGAAGGAAAAAAAGGAGTTATCTTTTAAAATTGTATAGTGATATCCCTTGTGGTGGTGCCTCCAACTCTGATAACTGCTACTCCTCAACTTTTCAAATTTTTATTGGCATGTCAATCACTGCCAAATTTTAAAGGGAAATTTTAAAATCTGAAGTACAAGGGGGGGGGGGGTGGTGAGGGATTAATTCCCTAATCCCCTTCCCCTCTTGGATCTGCCTCTGACTTACGAAGTTTCTGCCAAAGAAGAAAAAAATGCTAAAAGAGCGTTGAGAGCATGGCAAATCAAGATGAAGTAATGTAATATCCTAAATATTTTCTCAAGAGTTTTGAGCGGAAAAGGAACACCTCTCACAACCTATATTTAAAGTTGGAGGATCTGTCATGGTGCCAAGAAACTTTGAATCCCCAAAGCTGTAAATAGCACATGGCATATTTGTTAACAAAACCGGGCTAATCATCAAACAAAACCTGCTTAATATGCTGGAAAACATGTCTTATTATCAAATAAACAAAACCTGCTGAATTTTCTGGAAATAAACATTCTGAATAGCGAATGAAGAGATAGTGATTGCCTTTCTTTCTTGAATCCCCTTGGTGACAGACAAACTACCTAACTGGTAACTTTTTTGGGTATTCTTTAATGAACCCTTGCCTTGGTGCAGCTCTATATCTATCAAACCAACCACTGGCTGATTATTCATACAGTTCATGTAGAAATGAATATTTTATAATAACTTTCTCTTTCCATTCCTTTAAGAATTTGTGCAAAAGGAATAACTGATTAGGGCATTGATGCCCCACAGAAAATAACTCATATATAATGTAGTTGTCAACTAAAAAAATTCATAAGTGGAGGAGGCAAAGAGTTCCATCTTCTCTTAGGTACTGGACCACTATATATGAAATACTTGAGTAGCCTAGGACAATTTAGTCTGGGGAAATTTTTCCATCCAAAAATATGAACCTGTTACCTTTTAGCATTTGGATAATTTTGGTAAAGTGTCATCTGGCTTAAAAAAGAAAAGAAATGGGCAATCCACACAAAAATAAATGCTTTTAAAAAATAATCCTTTAAGGCAAAAAGGTTGATTAGTGTTAAAGCTCATAAGAACCCTAAACTTTAGTTATAGATGGGATATATGGGTAGCATCTATTTCTAATCTGATTATTTGTAATATAATAACACCGTGATGTGCCATGTTTATTTGTCTTTGTCAAATATATATAACACCGGCAAGACCTGGTTTCCTCTAGTAAATTTTGCAATATCCTTCACCAATATAGTATATTGTTCAATATAGTAATGGTATTCATGTAATCACCTATTTATATGTATGGTAGAATAATTGTAATATGTACATACAAATATACATTTCCTCCCTACTAAATACAGCAGATGTATCAATCGGTGTCAGTAAGGGCAAGTGTTATGCATACTTTAAGGCCAACAAATCCAATGACTGTTGTCAGACTGACACTGGACAATCTATGGTTCTTGGTAGTACTACAGATTTTTTCTTTGTTTATGGAACGGTGAATGTTTCAGTACAACAAGAGTGGTTGTCTCCAACTGAGCACCATTACCATACTGACCTTGGGCTCTATATAGACAAGATTAATCCCTTGGACCCTTATTTCAAGGTATACTGAAGGTCTATACACATAGTTATAAATATTATTTGAAATGATGGACACTGCATTACAGATAAAGATTGAAAATTTTCCCAAATTAATCACTCCAAAAGCATTGTCTGTCCTGGCTATTATAACTGCTTCAAGCTCTCTCTCAACGGAAGTGCGCAGGATCTGCTATCCTCTCTATATCAGAGGCAAGTAACAAGAATTAATATATAGTAGCTAAATTGAAGAGTTAGCATTCCAGATCTATACCATCGATCGAAGTGAAATGTAACAATTTATCAACCAAAAAAAAACAACAAAATTTAACCGTTGTATTGTGCCATTGTATTGCAGCTTTATTCATGAAGGTTACAATAAAGATAACATTCTTGTATAGTCTAATGCACCTGATTTACTGATTTAGTGCATCAAACATCCAAGATACTTTATTTGTAGAATCGTATTCAGCAATTTTATGTAGTTGGATTAATTGCTGACTTACAAATAGCTGCACCGGGGTCTTTAAAAATGATTTAACTTTCATGAATACATGCTTGGCAAGAATTTAATAATAATGATGATGTTGTTATTTTAATTTTAAGGATTAGGCACCAATAATTATAATAGTTGGATTAAAAATTTTGAATTTACGTGTGTGTGTGTGTGTGTGGGTGGGTGGGTGGGTGCGTGCGTTCGTGTGCACGTAGCATGTCTGTATCTATGTATGCATGTATGCATATATATATAATTTGATTTTTTAGCCAGGCACATGCGATAATTTCAAATAAACTTGTATCCACACAGTACATCCTTTTTGTTGTTACTGCCAGTACTTTTACTCTTGCCCAGTTAGTGCTTATTTGCATTTTGTCAGCTCTGACATTTAACCATGTATATTGTTAGTGAAACTTTAATCAACCATTGTCATAAAAACTGTGGTCTATTTATTTGTGACAAACTTTTCCACGTCAACTGAGTTTATCTATTATATCGATAACTATATGGTGATAACGATTATTGATGATACAAAATAGTGTTAATATCATACATAAATAGAAATTTGAAATGGAATGCATGTTATGGAGATGTCAATTTATGACCAATACCTTTAGTAATAACAATGATCCTTATTTGGTTTAGGTCATCAAGTTATTACAGTAAACCAAATCTACCACCTGACACTAGATTATCTACTGGAGCTACGGCAGAGTTTGAGTGTCAGTTTGGGACTGTATACCCTAGAAGTTGCAATGATGAACATGTTTTCACATATTATAAATTGGAAGACAGCACTATTTTTGAGCTTGTTTTGCATAAGAAGCACAGCTGTCTGCGTAGTAAGAATGTTGAAATTTCAATTAAAATTAGCCGATATGAACCAAATATTTCAAAAGTAGTAGACAAAGATGTGTTACTAGAATACAGATACACATTCTACATCCATGACATTGCCATTGAAGATAATGGATCTCTTTTCTCATGCCACATTATGAATAATGGTCAAATCCAGTGGCAGAAAGATGCCCAACTCTTTGTTTATTCTACTTCTGACAATAATAGTGATGAAAACCATAGCGATACCATAGTTGCTACTGTGGTTGTGACTGTTGTATTTTGTGCTCTGAGCACCATCAATTCACTATAATTATGAAGATGGAAAAAACAAAAAATCAAACCTCATATAAACTGATCAAGGTATGTTATGTTTCTTTTTATGTGTGTATCATATGCTGGGAAGGGGGGGAGGGGGAGGGAGAGGGATACTGAAGTAGGATCATTCATATCTCATAAGTTACAGATTAGACTAATTCATTGAATCAACTACATTATGGCTATTTTGTTGTCATTCTGTTTAATTTTTTGCTCAATTGTACAAATAAATTACCCCTCAGGTACATCCTTAATAATGTTTAGTCTTATTGAGATTAGCTTTGTATGTGGAAAATTGCAGAATATTAGATTACAATAAATAAATGCAAACTAAACTGGCAGAAATATGCAAATATATCTTCTTGCGATGGTTTCTTAAAATATTGACTCATTTTCTGAAGGATAATATATTTACTGGCTGAGAATTTTGATCAAGCAAATATTGCATTCAAATTTATGAATCACTATCAAATAGTTGTTTTTGGTTCTTCCAATAGTATTGCTAATAGCAGGAAAAAACAAAGCACCTTTTTAAATATCGTAATTACTGCAGTATCACTTGTTTTGGGGGAAAAAGAAAGAAAGAAAAAAAAATTAATGACAAGTCCAGTTTAAACCTGGTCCAATAGAGATTCTGATTGGTAGAGCTGTGCCTTAATCACTTCACCAAGGCTTTATTTCTTTCTTTTTTAAAGATTTTTTTTAGAGCTTTTTTTTTGTGTATATATTTTTGAGTTTTTAAAAAAAATTTTTACAGTTTTTATATGAAAAAATTAAATTATTTTTTTCACCACCAGGGTCACTATTTTCTGGATTGTTTGAGCCATTTCTTTTCAAAGTTGGGTCAAAACCTATGCCTATGCCAAGAATTAAAAAAAAAAAAAAAAAAAAAAAAAAAAAAAAAAAAAAAAAAAAAAAAAAAAATCTGTCCATAGATATGGACAGTCAGATGGTACAAACAAACATGGATGGACAGATAGACAGACAAACATCTTCCTATATGTACAATAGTCCTCTTCTAGATAGCCCCTCTATTGAAATATCACTTCTTGAGTGACTACATTCTTCATGCAAGATTTTGTACTTGCTCTAAAATTAAACTTACCTCTATTGAAAGGCCACCTCTCTTGTAAGACCCATTCTTGGGTGGATTTATGAGGGAATTCTCAAGAGAGGGACTACTGTACAAGATTTATACATATACTGGTATATATATATCTAGCTACATTTTAGTAGTTCTTCATTAAGAATATTTATATTTGGAAGATCTACAGACTAGAAGGAAACAGCTGTTCAAAATCATCAGAGGAGGAAGATTCTGTACTGAGCTTGGCAAAAACACCTGGCAGTGAAGTAATTCTCAACTGAATTACTTATGCATTCACACAATCTGCTTTACTATCTAAGTTCAATTATAGGGTAATCAAATGATACGATATTACATATTTATTAAGAAATATATGATTAACTAGCAAGCTATACCAGTGTTGCCTGGGCCAATGTTAACATAAAAATATTATAGAAGCCACTCAAAACACCATTTTTAGACCTCATGTTCATTCGAATAAAGGCAGCACGTAAGTAGGAATGCAGTTTTCTCGTTTATTTTTCAGAAAGGTCAGATTGTTTTGGATGGAGGTGTCTACTTATAGGTAGGAGCTTTGTGTGTGTCATAACCACACCTACAGGAGTCACTTTGCCATAACCCAATTAAAGGATCAATCAGGCTGAAATTTGGTATGCAATCTCCAAGTAACCAGCTAAGTATTATTAATCACACATGGGTGTGGCGGCAGTAGGTGTAGTTTTATCCTAGCCACATCCACAAGAAAACTGAAGTTGGTTTGGCTTCCAATAGCTAATTAAAGGAACGATCGGGTTAAAATTTGGTATGTGGTTTCCAAGTAACCGGGTGAACATTATTAACCACATGTGGGTATGGCAATGGGTATGGTTTTTGTCATAGCCACACCCACATGATGTCATATTGGATGCCGAAAGCGATTTAAATGACAAGTATGGCTCAAATTTGGCATGTTGACTCCGAGTAACTGGCTGAGTATTATTTGCTACACGTGGGTTTGGCAATGGATGTGGTTATGTCATACATGCACACCCATTATAGGCTATTTTAACTGTCAAGAACTAATCAGAGGACCAATGAGGTTGAAATTTGGTGTGTGGTTTCCAAATAACCAGGTGATCGTTAATAATGCATGTGGATGTGTGAATGGGTATGGTTTTGTCATGCCACACCCACAGGAAGTTGTTTGGACTGCCAAGAACTAATCAGACTGAAATTTGGTATGTGGTCTCCATGCGATCGGAAAAGTGGCATTGTATTTCTATGGATGTGGTTTGGCCATAGCAACATCCACACAGGCTGCTTTCATTGATAGGAACTAATGATGCTAAAACTTGGCATATGGTTTCCATGTGACCAGGTGAGTATTAATACATTTTTGTTTGTGGTTAGCAACACAATATTAATGGACACAACCAAATTGGTCAAGCAGAACTATCACATGGAACAAGATTTAATTGAACTCCAAAAGCACACATATGGTAATAACATCCCCTGGTCACATGGAAACCACATGCTCTTGCTCTGCTAGACCAATGAGGTTAAAAGTTAGCGTATGATATTACCATGATTACTATTATCCTCCCATGGGTATGGTTTTGGTGTGCTTTGTGTAACAAACATTATTATAAAAGTATGAATGCTAGCACCCACATGTTCCATCCATACTGCTACCAGCAAATCTTGCTTAAGTTTTACACTGCATCAATATCATGCAGTGAAGCAGCAACACGTGCACTAGTATGTAATTCTAAAATGAAAATTGTCAACTGTTTGGAACTCACTTGGGTTATTAGTTTTAGTTTTTGTGTAATTAGTTTGTATACTACAATGAACAGAGTTAGCATAAACAGAGGGGAAAATATAGGGGGAAAGAAAAGGGGGAAGGGGAAGAAGGTTTGAAGGAAGAAAGAATTGAAGGAATAAAATAAACGAAGGAAGAGGAAAAATAAACAAAGGAAGAGGATAAAGAAAAAGAAAAAAGTGCCCAGACCTGAATGTGAGCCCAGGATTTCCTGCTTAGTAGACCTGTGGCTTGCAGGATTGAGAGACTTTCGATGAATGGATCTGCCCATCCTGAGGACAAATTGGGTCTCAGATGTCGAGATCACTAAAAGCAGAAGCTTGGTGAAGACAGTTATTTCAGTGCAAGTAGATATTTTTGGAGGTCATGGATGTTTATACCTATTTTTCCTCCAGTCATTGTGTTTTTCTGGCTGGATATGGTATTTTATGAAAATAGATTTAATATATGTAACCAGTTTGAGTAGATTTGATTATTTAAGGTGTTTGTTAGCTATAAATAAACTTCATTTTTACCCACGAATTTTAAAAGTTCGTGGAGTCTAAATGTTACCTTTTGGGAATCTTGTTCTTGTACTTTTTATGAAACTTCCTCTGACCACCAGTGCTGAGGTCCTCAGTTCAACTCCTGTTCATGGTTGAGATTAAGTCAAAACATTAAATCATAAGTGGGCAGGTTTTTGGCTGGAAATTTCCAGTCTTGTTGCTTAAAAAAAAAAAAAAAAAAAAAAAAAAAAAAAAAAAAAAAAAAAAATTAGAGCTCTCTTAGGCCGTTTTACAGGTTTTCAATTTATTTTAGGACAAGTTGTGAGATTTGATGCTGAGTTGGAGTGAGAGAGGTTCTGCTAAATAATGTGCTATAAATTAGTTGTGTGGGTGTGTGTGTTATTGCAGCTTCAAGAGGAACTCAATTTTACTCGGACTTTGTACGCATTATTCTGCCTGATGCACATTTTGTGTTTCATTATAATATATTTCAAAATGTACTACAATATGTAATAAATTTTGAATAGTTATATGTATATTTTATATTTATTCAGTCAGTCTTTTTGAAGCCTTAAAGCTTGTGGTTACAATTGTTTAGCTTCTTCAAGAGTGCTGATGATTCCAATGAATAGATTCTGCATATTTTTATGTAACCATAATATTTTAATATAAAATAGTTGTCTTCATTCAAATATAGTTGAATATTCCCATTTATTAGTGTTGACAAAAACTATCAGTGAATTAGAGTTTATTGTGCTAAGAATTAAATCTTGAATATTATGGATGAGGTGGTGGTGGGGGGGGGGGGGGGGGGGGGGGGGGGGAAGGTACCCCCAAAAAAACAAACTAACTAGCTCTACCAGACATTTAATTAAAGGCCACCACTTCAACTTGAGCAAACCAACAGTTCAGCTATGGGAGTCCCATGGAGCATTTAACCCACGACCACAACTTATACTTTAAGATCCAAAATTTTGGTTCTTGAGGGTAATAATACAAAAGGATAAATTATAGGTTGAAGCCTTTCTTCTTAATGATATATCCAATGTGCTGCTTGTGATATGTTTATATCAGACCAAAATTGAGTAACTTGATGTCTGCATTTGAAGGTTCATTTAAAAAAAAATCACACTACCTGTGGGAGGAGTTCCACCCCCTCCCATAGCTGTATTTGTCATCACTTCCCTTGTTTAAAACTGATGCCTTCCCCCACACCGTTCACAGTTATTATTTGGGCTGCAATATTAGTAAGCTTAACATTTCTTATTCAGGTGACTTCAACTAGTCAACCCTCCTTTCACTTTGACCATAGAAAAGGATTACACAAACAAAAGGTAATAAATACTACTGAGTGTAGTAGTGATGTACATCTTCAAATGTTTGATATTTGCCTTTAGGATGTTTTGTTATTTGAAAGATAGAACTGATTAAAACGAAGTTTACACCTGTAACTTAAATTTAGGAAGATATTGTGGAGACAGGGATCTATAGCGTGGAACTTTATTCAAAGTGATTTTTTTTCAACATTTCACAATTACCACAAGCACAGGTGGTGCAAACTCATCAGAATTAAGTGATTCCACTGTTAGTTATTCAATTTTTTAAAATTTATACCAGAAGAGGCATTGATCAACAGAATCTTCATTATTATATTTAGCACAATTATAACACTTGCCCCCATGACCCTTGCAATATTTCTTTTGCCTTTGCAAATAATTCCTTGTAAATTTTGTAAACTCAGCAAAACAAGATTAGTGGAATACTGTAAACACTCATGGCATATTTGGACTGCATTTAGTTTTAACATTCCCAATAATTACAGTATAAGGATAAAAATTATATAAGGCCTGGGTCATAACTGAAGTGCATAGCTAATCGATTTTAGTATCATGTACATCACCATTTGTTGTAAGCTTAGCTAGGTATTTAGCTGTGTTACAATATCTGTATCTTATTATAAATTTCCCTTATGTGTATTTATTTACTTATTTGTTTGTTTGTATGTTTGTGGCATATGGACTCCATCAGTTCCCACTAAAATTTGTTTTCTTTGGCACCAATGGCTGATAAAATGTCCAGGGAATGTTTGTAACTTGGTTTCAAAGACAGTAAAGTTTGAATTTGACACGAGTAGTGCCATGATGAAAATATAAAACACCATTTGCAAACTTGATTTAAATAGTGTGCACTAATTTGAAAAGAACTATTTCAATCTATCAAATTTGTTAATTTTTTAAAAACTGAGTATTCCTGTTGGCATGGCCAGTTATTTTCTGAGCAAATGTGAGAGATAACTTACTGAAAGGTAAAATAAAAATAAAAAAATAAATAAAAATTAAAAAAATCATTTAAATATACAAAAAAAAATAAATAAATGGAAAAAAAAAAACGCTAAAAAGGCACACAACAACCCCACTGCATAAACTTCCATTAAAATATGTCTACATATAATCCGTATGTGTATGTGAAGCAAGAGAGTAGGTTCAAGAAGGAAATAAAAACAACCAACAGAAATCAACTCCAAGGTAGCTATTTCAGGTTGTGCAGCTGCTCTTGGCACAGAATTTGTTTGGAAGGAAATTAAAATTTTAAGAAATAAAAATATTTTGATATTTGGTTTTCCAAATGCATGTTATCAGGTTTTCATGGGTGAATAGGTGGTTGGTTTCGTATTGGTGGCACAAAACAAGCACATTCTCTGAGAATAATGGTCACAGAATACAAATAAACTAAGGAAAAAAAAGGATAGGAGGGACCTTGGTTTTGCATGCCAAATGAGGAATTATTTGGCACAGAAAATCGTGGAAGGGGGGGGGGGGGGGGATGGAATTAGATGAACCAGTTTTAATTTGACAACTCTTTGTGGCTGCATCAAGGGTTTCTACCCCACCTCATCTTCACACAACCATCAATAGATCCTCTGATTAAAGACACAAAATGTTGTGCACCTCCAAATTCTTAATACTTATTGAATTATTATTGAGTTATGGAAAATTTAGGATCAAAAATATTAGATTAACATTGCAGGCGAAGCTGCAAATGGTCTTCTAGTGCTTTAAATATGAACAAAAACTCGAGAACTCACTAAGATAAATATATGAATGGTAAAGGAATTTATTAATAATTTGGTAAACAATGTAATACATCAAACTTTGACAGTATCTGACCAAGATTCTTTCATAATCCAAGGCCCATGATATTCCACTACCTGCAGTGTGTAAACAATGTATTAATAATGTTATTACATAATTTACTATATACTCTACAATACATAAACCATCACCATTGTATACTGAAATAAGAGCAGTCCTGCATTAAGACCTGTGGCATATTGTTGGAGACTAGGCAAGTAATTGTTTAGAACACTTAAGATGAGGATAAAATTGTGGTAAGGTTTACAACATTTGGGTTTCTATGCAGTAAAAGCTCCTAGTTGTAGCCAATTAGTTGTAACAACAAACTTTGGTATTTCCAAAGAATTCTTGAGTACCTACCTGTGTTCACCATTTCTTAATTGGGAGATATTCTATGGCCCATGAAAATATAAGATTATAAAATTATGTAAAAATGTTGGTGAAATAAAGGTACATCAAAGACCTGTGGCTCATCCAAAAGGGAAGATTAAGTTGTTTGAATTCCCCCCCCCCCCCCCCCCTCCAACCCTGGAAATGCAGAAAATTTCCATTTGAAAAATGAAATTGGAAAGCTTAGTAGCAAAAACATTTAGGCCACCACCACTTAAAAGGTAAGCTGAGGTTTATGGTGAAGCATCATTCTTTAGTGAAGCAGCAGGGTATTGGACTTCTTCCAATAAAATTTATGCTCTTTAATGAGGTTTCAGGGTAGCATTTGGGGCTAGTTACTATCTTACTTTAGCTATGTAAATGTGGTAATGATTAATAATGGTAACCCACACAAAATCTCCAGATGACTTATATATCGAGAGGGAGAGAATAATACAATATTATCACTAACATTCATCACATGAATCAACCAATTTATTTCAATATTCTTAGTTTGTGTATATTTGTATATTCTGCTGAAAATATTGAAGAGCAAGTAATCTGTTGTCACCCATGAGCAAAACCAACAGCAAACTTCTTAAAAGTACATGTAATAGTACCTCTTCTTGTTAGAAGCAGTGAGCAAACTCATGAAACTTTTCTTGGTAGGTGTCCATTAATAACACTATCCTTCCTGATTTCTACAGCTACCTGTCAGGACAGTGACATTGTTAGGTTCTCTTCAAAAGCTAGCAGCTCTCTAATAGCTGTCACCTAAATTAAGGATGGACATGGTAACCACAAAACAAAGGTTGTTTCAGGTATATCTATCTCTCTCCACATGTTTTTAAATTAAATTTGACCCCATGAAAGTAAGTAAAAGTTCCAGAAATATTTCTGCTTCTTAAAAATGTTTTTTAATAATAAATTTAAAAAATTTTTAAATCATGGTGAGCTAGAACAACTGAAATTTTAGCTCAATAAATTATATTCTCACAAAAAAATTGTAGAGTTATATTTTTCAGAACTATATGTATCTTTCTGCTACTTTGCCTTTGCCTTAAACATCTCATTTCCATCAAGGATATGCTTGTTTTGTAGCATAGAAAGAACAGACCCTCTAAGAACCACAGCATTAGATGAATTACATCACCAGCACACACTTAGAAGGATCTGGTTGCATCCTCATAACAATCTCGTGGCAGAGAAATTAAACTGAAATTATTTCAGTTAAGTGTAATTTTATCAGCCCAGGATTTTTTGAAGACTATTGAGTGGAAATGCATACAAAAACATCCTTGACAAGGCCAGTTGGAACAATTCCCCCTGCTCTCTCTTCTACTGTACCTACCCCTTGAAATATCAACCCCAGACTTATGCCACAGTTGTATCAGGTTAGAATCTTTTTCTTCATAATGGAATAGATTCTTGACTACTTTTGCTTCACTATACTTTTGCAAAAAGAATAAATTAATGAGTGGGAATTCACTATTCTAAAGTGCTTATAAAAAATCACACAAGATAAGAATTATACACAGGGAATAACCATTCACATTCCTTGGGAATTCAACAAAATTGCTGTTGGACTGCAATTAACAGATGTTGGTAGGGGGTTTTCACTTGTGAGACTACATGTTCAGTGCTCAACAATGAAGTTTTAAACTATACGGTAGAGGCATCTTGGATCTCTCCTCTAACCAGCTAGCTATAAGCTGTTAAACCTGAAATCAATACCATTTCTAAATATGAAATGGAAATCCAGTATTCAGGTATGAAATCAAACCTTGTTACTACACTGAAAAAGTATTATTAATTGGTATTAAGTTTTGTATAACACTTGAAATGAACTATTCAAACTATAACTTAAAAAAAATACGGTCTCTCTAAAAGTTTCTCTATTAGATGAGTACAGCAGATTTTCTTAATTAACTTTTTACTTGCAAATAATAAAAATTAGAACTGATCCAGAAGTGTGGGACACAGATACTACATCTCCACTTCAGATACATTTAGGTTCATTGAATGAGAAGTCTCAGTATGCACCTAAAAAATGATCACGAATCTAATTACCATTGCCATATTTACAACTAAAATAGAGCATTCAATTAACAATTTACCATAATGACATTTATCATAAATTTACTCAAAATTTACAGATTGATTGAAAATTTTTATGGACATGCCTTTTGATTGTGTTGCTAAGATGTCATTTGTATGGATTTTACATCAAGGTCAAAATTCACTCTGCAATACAATGGGTATGGGAATATTAGGTCTACTTTATCTAAATGATTATAAGTATTTTTAAGATTGCGTACCTCCAGGTTGGGAAACAGCCTTGTGTTCACCTCTGTTGCTGCTGGAGTGTCAGGCACTCTGTCACAATTAGTGGAGGGCTCTTCAATCAGTGGAACTGCAGGTTGGCAAGATTTCAGTTGAAACAAGGCATGCAGGCAGGATAAGTTAGATCTGATACTACAGGTATAGATCCAGGATTACAAGGATGAGAAGGGACGAGTGTGGCACCACAGATATTGTAGTATATGGATTGGAAATGGTAGAGATTACGTGAAACATCCGTGTTATGCTATACCGTATATTATGAGGATACTATCTATATACTTAGATGTGCAGTGACTAAGTGGCTAAATTGATAGTCCAATCAGTAAATGCCATGGCATGGCACTGTCTGATGAGTGAGTTTCTTGCAGGTATCAGAGTAATAAAATACTCTTAAACAATTATTTGGACATATATCTAGTGATCAAAACTACCTATTACTGAGCAGCAAGTTGACTAAGAGAAAAAAAACCCAACAAAAAAGATAGAATATTTTTACCCTTATGGGGTGTAGCTACAAAAAAAAATGGAAAATTTCATTTCTTTTTTCACTAAACAACACATTGAAGTAAGACAATAATTACTAAATAAATATATACAATATCCAAATCTTACTTCATCAAAAAAAAACCACACGAAGTTTAAGAGCACAAACCACCCAGGGTACAAACACCAGAAATACTGCTTCAAGAACTTCCATGATTTTCACTGGGTAGGTACAAAAATGTGACTAATTGAAGGGAATCCTATGTTACCCCAGCCTTTCTAGGAACTAGAAAGGGTTCAATGACCGAATGTATCAGTTGAGAGCTGAAGTTCTTTTTCATTTTAGAGTTGTAATATGGATAGGAAACGGATTTGACATCACTCCTTAGGGTTTTTATTACTGTTTCCAATCCATATACTACAACATCATGGTGACACATAATGAATCATGCCCACTTGTACATTTTAAAATTAACTATATAATTTTAGCATGTGTGCACTAAAATACATTAAAAAAAAAAAGTGAAAGGGCTTTAATTACAATATTTTATAATATGAAGTCAGTAAACAACCTCAGATGCTAACTGTTCTGAAAGATGTAGCATCTTCACTGAACAATTGTTGACAGGGATATCCATGAACGAAGGAATATGCAGAATGATGATAAAAAGGAATGTCAAGGAATATCGCAAACAAGTGGTATGTTGTTTTAATCACCTTCAACTAATGATCTTTCCATTGCATTCTATATTAATACACACACAGGGAAATTGTTTACCTTGATCTGCTTCTGAACCATTTCCATCTCCCTTCTTCCTCCTAATACACAGCAACCAACCAGCGATGCGCACGGCAACAATACCAACAGCCACAGCCACAATACCAACTGCCACAGCCACTACTATACCTAACACCACATAGCCAAGTCTTGCACTGGAATCATCAATAATGACTTGATTACTTGGATAAACAGAGAGTTGGGCTTCATTCTGCCATTGGATTTGACCAATATTCGTAACATGGCATGAGAAAACAGATCCATTATCTTCCATGACAACGTTATGGATGTAGAATGTGTATCTGTATTTTAGAAATATTTCTTCGTCTTCTAATTTTGAAATGGTTAGTTCATATCTGCTATTATTAATCAGAATTCCAACATCCTCACTTATAACACATCTATGCGTCTGTTGTAGAACAGGTGTGAGACTGTTGTTGTCTGTCAATTGATAATATGTGAAAATATGTTCATCACTGCAACTTTTAGGGTGTGCAGTCCCAAACTGACACTCAAACTCTGCCGTAGCTCCAGTAGACACTTCTGTATCAGCCGGTAAACTTTGGTTCACTGAAATCACTGGAGGAACTAAAATAAAATAAGGATCATTGATATAACTAAAGGAATTGTCATAAATTGACACCTCCACAATGTGCATTCCATTTCAAGTTACTGTTTATTTTTGTTACTACCACATATTTAGTATTATCACTAATCATTATTGCTCATATAGTCAATATAATAGATCAACTCAATTAATGTTTGACAATTATAAAGCATGTCACCTGTAAGAATACATTGCTTTTATGATAATGGTTGACTGAAGTTTCATTAACGATATGCATAATTGGATGACAGAGCTGAGAGAATGCAAACGCATCATCTGCTGGGCATGAGCACAAGCACTAGCAGAAACAATATCATGCAAAAAAAAAAAAAAAAAAAAAAAAAAAAAGATGAAGGAGGGACTGTGTGGACATGAAATTACCTGTCTGGCTTGTAAACATGTGATAGCTAAGATGTGTTATATAATCTAACACATTTTTAAAGGGGAAAATAGGAGCCTCAGAATAAATTTAAAAAACTGTACTACCACCAATTTTAGAAATATGTGAAAATGAATGTATGTTGATGAATTTTTCTTCATCACATATTCCCCCATTGCATATCAGTACTGCAAACTTTGGGGACATACTACAGTGAGTGTACTGAAGGCTGTTTTTCCAGTCACCAAACTTACTGACTACCTCAAAATTAACAAAGAGATGTCACTATGCATGAGGTAGTATATCCAGACTTGCCTAAGTAACCAACTCACCTGTACGCATCCCAATCATTCATCAATCAGAGTTATACCATCTGAGAATGCTTCTGCATCACAAAGCAGGGGAAACCACTTATGCAGAATTGACAACTAGTGATGGTGAGAAGTATCCAACCTTCCCTCACCACACTTTTAGCTTTTTAAATTTGCCCCCATGGCCTGTTATAACTGTAGCCACCCTCTGGGGGTATATACATATTCCACAGTTATGGGAGGAGTCCAACTAAACTTGGTGAGGTTTCATTTGGGATCTGAGCTTCTGTCAGGGCACCCTCGGTTTTTCTAAATTGGCCACCCATGGAATGTTACAACCCTAACCCGCCTCTATGGGGTTAGAAAGAAGAAAAACATATATCATTATGTCTTGACTGATAAAAAGAAGTTGAAGTGTCATGTGGTTTATTCCAAACATCATGACAAATTATATTGGCTATTTTTCCCTTGGGATTGGAGGAGGGATGAAAGGGGTGCTATACCCCTTCCCTCCCTCCAAGGGGTTCTTTTGGTTGTTTGTTTTTTTTTTATTGGTGGGACCAAGGAAGTTCAATTATCGTCTTCTCAAGGTTCTCCCAGGGTTTTCCCCCTTTTTGAGGTGGGTTGGGAAATAACCACGCAAAACATTAAAAGCAAACTGAACAAGTTCGGGTGGGTTTTTGCTGGTACACATAAATAAACAACTACCTGATAAAAGATAAGCAACTGCATAGAAAAAGATATACATTTTCATAAGTAGAATCTGGGTATACAACTTCAAATTCATGGTAGCAGATAAAAACTGCATAGTAGCATAGTGTTATAGGTGATGAATGACAGTGCTAAAATGTAATATTCCTATTTATAAATCAGCTTAAAATTTATTGGTTATTAAATAAAAATCAAAATAAAAACACTGGAAAAGTGTCTGCTGCCCAAATGTAAAAAAAAAAAAAATAAACAAAATTTTAAAAAATTATTTTAAGAATCAACAAAAAAAGAAATTAAATATACAAATTAAAAAATCTTGAAGAAGGGGTTAACACCCCTAAAAATTTGAGCACAACCAGTTCAGTAGTTTGTGATCTACTGTAGTTGGGGGGGGGGAATAAATCAATTTTGGAATTATTATATATATATACTAGCAGGCATAAATCAATTTTTTGAACTATTATATATATACATATATATATATATATATATACTAGCAGGCACACCCGGAGTTACCAGGGATATAATGATAAAACCCACATTAATGTGTGACCAAATATGACCCAGCCCATGTCCATAAGTTTGGTCAAGTAACATTTCTTGTTATTTTAACCTGACACTCCCAGAGGATATGTGTGGCCAGGTGGGACCCAGTCCATGTCTCTCTTAGTGTCATGAAGTGTGTTATTGCCAATATTTAAATATCAGGTCTAAGGATTTCTATTAAATACCCTTTTGGCATTGTAGACTAACACACCCAAAGGAAGAGGTATGGTCAAGAGGTCCAAATATACTTTGACTAAAAAAACACACAGTTGGTGTACGATGTGTCTATCCTGAAGAGTAAGCTTCATTTGGTTTGGTGCTTTGGTGGTAATGTGGATAAACATGCAATATAAATAAATACATACATATCCACATATGTATGAACCAAGAAGAAGTGGAACCTGAAAGTTTCTGATTGTTAGACCTGTTCCATAACAATTTGTCCATGGTTTATTTAAACATTTGATGGGGACTGATTCCCAATATATATGATTTCATGGATCTAGCTCCTTTGGTCCATGTATTTTTCAGAAATTCCATTTTTTGCAATTTTAACCAACACCAATAGGAAGAGGTGTGGCCACATAGAAACCAGCCCATGATACTCACAAAGTCAAGTTGGGAATGCATACCTAATTTTGGGCCTGCCGCTCCAAGAGTTAGTCCGGCAAAAGTACAGTCTTTGGCCTTTCCTTAGACAGTAGATATGAGAAAAGCTTCATCTTTTTCAAAGAGGAGAGATATTTATTAAAATCTAAGGCAAGTGTATGCTGGAGTATATATTAGTTGACAAGTTTTTTTTTTAAAAGAGAAAAACATATACTCCATACTCTTTCATGGAATACTTGCTAGAATATACCCGACATGCTCTTCCCTTGAAAAATAAATTGCGAACAAATTAACACCGTCCTGGTTGAACTATTTTAAATATATTTGTTATACCTCGAATTATACATTCAAAATACAATGGCATAGAGCAAAATATAAATTGCATTTTCCAAAATAAAATTGTTACATTCATTTCTTTACATTTTAGCTACTATAAATTAATTTTTGTCACTTGCCTTTGATATAGAGAGGATAGCAGATCCTGCGTACTTCTGTAGAGAGAGAGCTTGAAGCAGTCATAATAGCCAGGACAGACAAATGTTTGGAAGTGACCAACTTGGGAAGATGTCCCATTCTTACCTACATAGCAGTGTTCATCACTTTAAAAGAATATTTATGACAGTGTATATGTATGAGAACCTACATCATACCCTGAAATGAGGGTCTGAGGGATTGATTTTGTCAATATAGAACTCATGGTAATGTTGCTCAGTTGGAGACAGCCACTTTTGTTGCACTGAAACATTCACCGTTCCATAAACAAAGAAAAAGTCTGAACCAGCGTCAGAATTGTCACCATCAAGAACCACATCTTGTCCAGTGCCAGTTGAACAACAGTTGTTGGATTTGTCCCATGTGAAGTGTACATTACACTGGTCCCCATGGATACCGATTGCCACTTCTGCCACATATAGTTGGGGAAAAAATTGTATGTATTACAATTATCCTACCAATACATATGAACAAGTGAATACCAGAATGCCAGTATGATTGAACAATAGAATATATTGGTGAAGTACAGTGAAATATATATATATCTATACTATAAAGTACAAATAGTCTGTATGTTTGTCTGTCGGTGATTCACGCTTGAATGGTTCAAGTTAGACCCACTATCCCATATATATTTAGAACCAGTGTCACCAGGGGAATGTCATGAGCATGTCTATATGGCCACCCCCTTTCTGTATTTAAAAAAAAAGCCCAAAATGGTACTTTTGCCAGAAAAAATAAATGAACTAGACTCACAAACCCATATATATATTTACAATCAGTGCCTCCATGGAAGTGTCATAAGTATATCTATATGGCGACACCCATTCCTGTATTCAAAAAAGCCAAAAATTGGCTCTAATCAAATTCATCCTGGTTGCCTTATGGTGGCCTTCCAGTTTGAACAGTCCCAGACTACTTCCACTAAAATTGTTCACCCTAAAATACATACCCTGATATAGACTCACCTATATCTCAAAATTGTAACCTTCCAAAATAAGTATAAAATTTGAGATTCTCTAAGCTGTTTAAATTGTTTTGATTGTTACTGCAGAAGGCCAAAGGTCGAATGAAAAACCACCCATAGGGCGAGAGGATTTTTTTTTTGGCTAGTGTATAAATAACAACATATCATTCATGCCTTTATAAGACCCAGTTTAAACTGTAATGAAGCATACTAAGAAAGTTTTATCTTAAATATAAATTTTATTCTGCTTTTCACAACACACATTACATAAACTATTAGATAACTATGATTAAACTAGCATTACATATTTACGTATTGTTGTGTGTGTATATGACAAGAGGTAATACTTATGCCTCACCGATCTAACAGTAAATAATACCACAACTCCTTCATGGATGGTAACAATGCAGCAAAGAATGCATCAGTGTGTACATTAATATATTGCCTTGTTGTTTTTTTGCCTGTACTTGATTCTCTTTTTTTTTTCCTGCAAGATGAACCTTTCAATGATTCCTGAAGCAAGAAAGAGTGTGGAAATAGCTTTTAAAAACATTTAGTGATATTAAAGGTAGTCATTTTGCTTTACCATCAACCTTTTAACGATAACAAACTCTGACACACAGCGTCCAAATAACAAGTGGATAGCCTGAAAATTACAGATATTCATTGCCTCAAGAGTCGTGAACATAAAATTAAA
Organism: Lycopodina hypogea; assembly: GCA_963969325.1. Taxonomy (NCBI): domain Eukaryota; kingdom Metazoa; phylum Porifera; class Demospongiae; order Poecilosclerida; family Cladorhizidae; genus Lycopodina; species Lycopodina hypogea. Next base: position 7,967,133 of record OZ017781.1, read on the forward strand.
AAAAGACTGCCTCAGGTCAGGCAAGGGAAAGAACAGGGTAAGTGATTCTTCCTTTGTATGAGATTTCTTAATAATTATAGATTAAACAAGACAATATTGTAGATGATGACTCAGGCTTAATCATTACTATACTAACACGATCAGGTCAGGTCAATTCTATTTCATTATACTTGGTAATTGTAACAGGAAAAAAAAACAACGAAATAAAAATCTAAAAAATTAAGGAAAATCAAATCACCAAAAAAGGCTAATGTGTACTGCTTTTCTGGCTCATGGGGAAGCAGGAGTTCAGACAAATTCTTCCTCCACCTTTTCTTAAACTAAAAAAAAAACACACAAGCAAATCCCAGAAAGCACTAAAGCTAGATAATAAAAAAAATCCATAGCCACAGTAATTCCTACCACAACTACTAACCAGACAGCCAACTTTATAAAATACTCCTTTATTAATGGTGGATCCAGGGGAGGGAGGGGGAGGGGAAGGGAATGGCAATGGCAAGTGCTCCCCCCTTTAGATAAAAAAAAATTTTTAAATGACAAGCAAATCCCCGAATGCACATAAATAGTCAAGAAATTATACACCTGCAGCAATTCCTATCACCACTACTAACCAAACAGCCAACATTCCTTGTGCAGCTTAAAACTCAGAAAATAACTGATGGGGTGTGGTTGTAAAACAGCATCTTCAAGGGGAGGAAAACTCAGCAGTCACTCTAAAGCAGAGAGAGAACTGGTACACGCAAGTTGCTTGCAGGGGATGATTTGGAATAATATTTATACATAGAATTTTTATGCTAAACTTTTGAAAACTTCATTGTTCAGCAGACTATATAAAGCTAGGTGTTTAGGTCACCCCAGGCTCCCTGAAATTTGTTCAAAGCTACCCCTTCTGCTTTTTTGTGGATCCACCACTGTAATTATTCCACTGTAATTATTCAACTGCAACTATTGTAAGGTAATTATTCCAAGGTAATTAATCCACAGTAATTATTCCATGGAAATTATTCTACACTAGTGAAATAGTTGTCTTCATAGTGCCTCCATTACTCTTCTTGGTGGTAAGTCATAAAACTTTTTTCCCCTCTCTATCCACCATTTTAAAAATGGGGTGTTTGTTGTAAATCCTTTACCATGAACACATGGACAGAAGCACAGACAGATGTAGAAATAAAAGCATAAAAATAATAATCAGGTATTTAAACCTGAGTCAATAAAGGGAGAAATGGGTGACAAATGATCAAAAATGAATTTATGAGCATTTGAAACAATAGATTATTAGTGGGAGGTGAAACATATATGGATAATCACAGGGAAGTTGTTTAAGAAACCAGTACAGCAATAATGGGATTAAGAAAGAGAGTGAGTTGAAGAAAGATACTGATAGCCAAAAAGAAGCCATACATATTAGGGCACTCATGGATTATTGTGCCACTGTGTTGCTACATATCCATAATGCTTTGTTACGAACTGTTTGCTTGCTTGCACACTGGCCACAAAGTCAAGCTGGAAGTACAAATTATTTAGCTATATATTATCATGAACAGAAGTTGTGAATTCAACAGTTTACAGTCAGATCCCAGGAATGACCAGAATGCTGGCTGTAAAATAAGGACTTCATTAATACCAAGAGCCAAAAAAAAAAAAAAAAAAAATTATACACCCCCTCCCACCAGACAAGGTCAAACACATTTAAAAAAAATGAAATAGGACCATCATACGCATATTGACCATTATTTGATGATGTTTACCATTCCAAGTATGATACACTACCATTTATTTATAACTAATACAGTTCACTATTGAGTGCTGATTTAAATAAAAATGGGTTTTTTAAATTGTGACGTACAGTGGAACCTCTCTAAACGGACTCTCTGAAATAGGGATGACCTCTATACAATGGATAAACCGTAAGGCACTGTTTGATTCCCTACAAGAACTAGTAGATCAGTACCTCTGAAAACAGACTCTCCTAATTCCGAACAACAGACAAAAGCTGCAGCAACTTTCAGTAAATTCAGCAAAAATGGACCTCTAAGAAGGGACAAAAATTACGTTCCCAGTCTATTTGTGAAAACATGTCCAGCTTTTTGAGAAATTGAACAAATATAAGTCGAGAATGAAGATACACATGCTAAATAAGGCTCATGACTCTTATGTGAGGGGAATGAATTCAAAAGATTCTCCACCAGTTCTTTTTGTCTCTCAAAGTAGGATTTTGGTCCCTATAGCCTGGTAGGAATATGGTGTTTCAACGAAAAAGCCAGCAATTCTGTTCACATTTTTATAGCAGAATCCCTTGTTGTTCTCTCTGTGCAAAAACAATTAAGTAATTGCTACTGTCTCTAAAATAAAAAAATTAAAAAACCAACAGAAAACCCAATGAGTTTTGAAACAGGGCATGAAAACTCAAGTACTATATTCCTAATTCAACATTCCTAATCACTGCCTTGTTGCTTTTTTCCCCATTTTCAAGTAGTAAAAGCAAGTAATCCTTGTATGCACCACTTATAATAATAAAATTTAGATTCAATTAGCTGTAGTAGCACGAAAACTTCTACTATGACATTAACAGATATTTAGTGATTAATCTTGGTCAGACCTCTGATAGAGGACAACCTCTCTACAAAGGACAGATGAGTGGGTCCTAACATGTCTGCTCTGCAAAGGTTCAACTGTACATCAACTCATTCCTGTTTATTCCTTTTTACTTTTTCATCCTTAAATAGGTTGTTCAATTAGGGGGGGGGGGGGGGGGAAAGAAGGCAAAAAAGAATAAAAAATGTGTGACTATGGGAAGAAAAGAAAAAAAATAAGAAAAAAACCCCGTCCAATTAAAAAAGGGTGGGTGGAAAAGAAGATTTTAAAATGGGGGGGGGGGGGGGGGGGGTGAGGTGGAAAGGAAAGGGAAAAGAGTAATAAAAAAAAAGTGAAGAAAGGGGGAAAAGAGGAAGGAAAAATAATAAGGAGAAAAAGAAAAAGGGAGTGAAGGAAGAAGAAAATGAAGGAGAAAAGGTTTAATCCAGCATTAAACTCTGGACCTTGGAACCCAAGCACTTTCTTGGACTATTTTTTCCTGAGTCCCCCACACAAAGAGCTCAGTCACTCTGAAATACCCTAGATGAGGTCAGCAAGACTGTGAAATATAATAAATGTACCCCACCATAATATCAGGGAATGATCTAGGATTTCAAAAAGGGGCCTCTTTTTCCTTCCCAACAGTGGGTATGGCTTTTCAAATTCAAAGGCTGTATATATATATATATACTTCTAAAATTTTGAATTTATCATAAATATTTAAATAGCAGAGCTACCAGCTTAGCCTACTTAAAACAAACCATATTAAATTTCATATACAGTACAACCAAAATCCAAAGCCAGCATCCCAGAAAATTAGACAATTGCATTTTGAAGAATAATGGCAATGGAAATTTAGCCAGCAAATTTTTCTAGGGCACCAACAGCTACCAACCACTTTTTCTATTTGTGGCAGCTGTTTAGCCATTGCTAATTTTCACTTTGTGGCTATTGTTTTTCAGGCTCTTTATTTATTTTTTTTATGGAAAATTTGAATTCTTTGTTTCTTCCCCTGGGTTCACTTTTGTTGTTTCAATTTACTTTATTATCTATCCCAATTCCAAATGATATATCTGCAATATTTCATCAAAATAGGTACAGCTATTAGAAACCTTATTCAACATAAAAGCCCACCTATGACTTTATATGTATAGGGGTTGTGTCTTATGCAAATACATGTATTAGCAATTTTCAAAATTTTAGAGATGTTGGATACTCCACCTGAAGTTAATATATATTTTTGTACAAAGGGATCTATATAAATAGCTATTTATCTGTGCATATATAAATAAAAAAAAGTTATTTCAGGCTTACTAATCAGCAGCTGCACTGGAGCTGTAATTTGGAACAGCTGTATTGAAAAGTCTCAAGGAAAGAGAGCATGTTTTGTGGCTCTCAACTTGAAGGACTAAAGAATTCATTTTGGAAGGAATTAAAAATGTTTAAAAGTAAATTAATTTTGTGTTTGTTTAGTGAAATAATGTTTCTTGGTTTTCTGGTTATGTGTTGGTGGTAAAATCAAACTAGTTATTCTTTAAGAATAACACAAATAAACAAAGGAACATGGAAATGGAGCACTGAGCTTGGCATACCAAATAAGGAATTATATGGCACAGAAAAGGAGTTGGGGGGGATAAGAAATCAGATTCAGACTCTGAGGGAAGTAGAAGCTTGATTGGAGGAAGGCTTTCCTTTAGCAACTTCTTCTCACTTTCACATAACCACCAACAGATCCTCAGGTTAGAAGGTAGGAAATTTTGAACACAAAAATGCTATAAACTGATAGATTTATGATAAGTTGTGGGAATAAAACAAACTTTAGATGAACATTCCAACCTCCTAGGTAAATGGTCCTCTACAGAGCTCATCAACCATTTTCAATTCTATTCATCCCAACCAGACAATCTTGTTTACCCCTAAACATTGGGAACCAACAGGAGGTTACAGATAATTTTGTCCAACTAACTTAGTCAAGCTCATCTGGTGAACAATTACTTACTTTGGTATGAGGAGGGGTTGAGGTGGGTTTGAAAAAAGCCACTAACTTTGGTTCCCCATGAGTTTTCTGGAAAATTTCACTTGAAAGTTGAAATTCTGGAAGACAATTTTGACTAAAGAAGGTTCAAAACACCCATGAAATAATAAGTTGGGCTGTGTCTTCACCTGCTAAAGCTTTAGCTAATGCTAAAATTGGCTTAGGATTATAAAATTGGGGCAGGACAATAATTGTTACAGTTTGCTTTGGTGGCATCAATAGCAGAAATCTGGATTTGGTAAATGCATTTCAGTTTGAATTAGTAAATAAAAGTTGGAGAAAAGGGGGCCTCATAGGAGACCTGTCAAACCCCCCTGGATCCCCACTGAATATGGTAGTGGCCTGCACAATTTAGAGCAACTTTTCTCTTGTGGAGTACCCCAAAGCCTATAAACATGGATATATTACCATGGAAAAACAAATCCTGCACACACAAAAAAGTTTTTGTTCTCTTTTTAAACAAATTAGTTATGGCAGTGTGAGATCACCTATTGAGGCCACAACCCATCCCACAGGGTGGGGGGGGGGGGGGGGGGGGGGGAGATGAGTTATGAACTTTAAAAAAAAAATTTTTTAATAAACCCAGTGATATTTGTATTTTAAATATACAGTGTTTTGGTCAATACCTTTGATCAATATCTTTGATCAATACCATGGATGCTGTTGTCCTAGCAAAGCTTCATGATACATCACAATAAAGATTTGTTCACATACCTGCTGAAGCAGTGATATTGAAGAATATGGAAGACACCTTAGTTCCATTGGCAAAAACCAATCTGCATTCATACTGTCCAGCATCCACTACTTGAAAGTTGTTGAATGTGTGAGTGGCTGTCCTTGACAAATTTACAACTGCCTCGTTCTTCCTGTAGAGTCCAACTTTCTGGTCAGCAACATCAGGGAAGGGC